>CM053627.1:99789101-99845599 GCA_028646595.1 Phalanger gymnotis | reverse complement strand
AAGTCACTGACTTGTTTTTCATGGTTTTCTCCCATCATTCTCATTTCTCTACTCAATTTTTCCTCTACTTCTCTAACTTGCTTTTCCAAATCCTTTTTGAGCTCTTCCATGGCCTGAGACCAGTTCATGTTTTTCTTAGAGGCTTTTGATGTAGGCTCTTTGACTTTGTTGACTTCTTCTGGCTGTATGTTTTGGTCTTCTTTGTCACCAAAGAAAGATTCCAAAGTCTGAGACTGAATATGAGTGTGTTTTTGCTGCCTGGCCATGTTCCCAGCCAACTTACTTGACTCTTTTGAGTTTTTCATCAGAGTATGACTGCTTGTAAAGAGTACTTTGTTCCAAGCTTGAGGAGATGAGCTGTTGTTTTCAGAGCTATTTCTATACAGCCAGGTCTGCCACACCAGAACTCCTCCTTCCCCAAGAACCAGCAACCTGGACCTGACGAAAATCTTAAGCAGGCTCTGCACTCCTGCTCTGATCCACCATTTAATTCCTCCCACCAGGTGGGCCTGGGGCTGGAAGCCACTGCAGCTGTAGCTCTGTAGCTGCACCACCTCTGCCACCCCCTGGGAAGTGGCTAAACCGCAAACTCCTTCCACTCTGTTCCCACAGCTTTTTCCACTAACCTTCTCTGTTGTCTTTGGTGTTTGTGGGTTGAGAAGTCTGGTAATTGCCACAGCTCACTGATTCACGGCGCTAAGGCTTGTTCCGCCCGCTCCTGGTCTGGATGGTCCTGCCGCAGCCCATGCTGAGCTCTGCTCCCCTCCGCTCCCCTCCCCTCCCTGCTCCGTGCGTGATAGACCTTACCCAGAGACCATCCAGGCTGTCCTGGGCTGGAGCCTTGCCTCCCTCTGCTATTTTGTGGGTTCTGCAGTTCTAAAATTTGTTCAGAGCCATTTTTTATAGGTTTTTGGAGGGAGGGAACTGGTAGGGAGCTCATGCAAGTCCCTGCTTTCTGGCCACCATCTTGGCTCTGCCCCCTGACTTTTCAATTCAACTGTTACATAGAGGATAAAATAATCTTAAACCACAGGTCTGGTCATGCCATTCTCCTGGTCAGGAATCTTCAAGGGCTTCCTTCTGCATCTCCCTGCAGTCTTAAGACCCTGCACACTTTGGCTCCAGCCTAACCTTGCCGACGCTGGTCTTTTTCACAGATTCTGTATTCCACCCTAATTAGCTGGTTTGCTGTTTCCTGCACTCAGATTTCCAGTTCATGTCTCAGGGCTTTTGCCCAGGTTGCCTCCTACTGCTGACACGCATGCCCAACTTCTCTCAGCCTTTTAGAGCTCTCATCTTCCTGGAGGTCCAGTTCAGGTGCCATCTACTTTTTGAAACCTTTCCTGATCTCCCTAGTTGTCAGAGCTCTCTTTCACTTGAAATTCTTTTGTACTTCCCTATCAGTATGTTGTGTAACATAAAGCCCTCTGAAGGCAGGGATATGTTCTGTTTCTGTCCTGTGTCCCAGCACAAAGCAGCTGCTTAAGAAACGCTTGTTGAATAAAAGTGACAGCAGGTAAGTAAGGCAGGAGAACCAGCACAGGGTCCGTGTGTGCCAAAATTTTAAAGAAGTGAAAAAGGGCAATGCAAAACAACTTTCAATTGTCAAGAAACAATATGATATAAATAAAGAGAATAAAAAAATAAGGATAATCTGCACCATAGGGAAAAGAATAAAAAATCCCCCCAAAGAAGAGTAAAAGGAATTCAAAGGGGAACAAGGTAAATGCTTCAGGATTAACATGGCTCTTCTCCTGCTCCACCCCCTGCCCTCCCCATTCATCTGTACAGTTCAGTATCAAAGATATCATTTAGAAAGATACACCCAAGTTTCCTGCCAGGGCACTCTATGAAAATATTTTCAAGAAAGACCATATCAATTCCAACATCATCTTTCATTTGCTATGAACTGTATTCTATATTAAGGTGATGGTTCTATGAATAAAAAAAAAAAAGCATTTCCTCCACCTCCAGATAGGTTAAATAACAAACAAACCAAAATACAGCCTTGCAAAAACACTGAACTACCTGGGCCTAGCACATTTGCTTCTCCAGGCTTTAAAGGGTCAGTAACAAGGAGTTCCAGAATGTGAAAACCCTGTCTGGCAAAAAGCCCCCAAAAGCTAGGGCTAGCAGGAATTAATCCCTGCTTCTTACAGATGGTGAAAAAGTGGCTGGGGTATCCAGAACCTGAAAAATGAGGAAGAACCCGTGGTTAGTAGATGACCCATATCTGGGTGAGATTTCTGTAATGTGAGCATGTTTACTTTGGGCTACCTTTGAAAACATTTCCAGTAATCTCAAGCAGCTGTGCTAGGCAAAAGGAGAATGAGTGAATTAGGATCACATTAGAATTGGGCAATTAAAATTTTCACATTCTATTCTAACTGTGGAGCAATGTTTGGAGTGGTCTCATGGTTCCCACATAAAGAGGGAACATTTTGGATTATTTTTTTTTCCCTCCCAAGCCTATTTATGATGATAGCATTTTCAATTGCTAGCAGTGAAAAGACAGATATCTTTCCTCAAATCACAAGAAATGATTTTTAATAACCATTGTCTATGCATTTCTATTTAAATAACAATATTTTGTTTACAAGGTTCTATGATATCCCCCCTCCCCTCTTTCCCACGCTTCAATGCTATGAGCAATAAGAAACAAATTAAGGCTGTAACCTTTAGTGTTACATTTGCTGCTTATAACTCACAAAGTGTCTGGTTTGAATCTATTCATTAATCACATGTTCTGAACCTTTAACACATATCAGTCACGGAATTTGAGTTGGAAGACACCTCAGCAGCAATCTGGACCAATCTATACACAAAAGATATCCATTCTAACATACATAAGCAGTAGTCATCCAGTCTCTGCTTTAAGGCCTCCAAGCAGAGGGAGAACTCATTACCTCTTGAGGCAGTCCATTCTACTTTTAGAAAGCTCTAATTATTAGGAAATCTTTCCTGACATCAAGCCTAAGTATCTTTTTGTAACTTCCACTCACTTGCAGCTCCAGGTTCTGCCCTCTGGGGCCAAATGGAACACACCTACCCCTCTTCCATGTGATAGCCCTTCGATCACTTTAAGTCAGCTATCACATGCACCCTAAAGTTTCCTCTTCTCCAGGATAAACACGCCTATTTCCTTCAACCAATCCCCATATGATATACCTTCGAGGTCCTTTACCATCCTGGTAGCCCTCCTCTAGACACTCTCTAGCTTGTCCTTGTCAAGTTACAGCATCTATAGCTGAACATGGTGCTCCAGTGGAGGTGGGATGGAAGCAGGGTACGCTGGGACTGTCACCTAATGCAGCCTAAGACTGCATTAACTTTTGGCTGCCATATCACACTACTGATTTATTTTGAGCATCAAATCCACTAAAATCCCCAGAACTTTTTCAGAACAAGCACTATCTTGTAAAGTTGATTTTTTCTTTTGCACCTCACACCAGGGCCAGTCTTAGAATAACAGATTACCTTTGTTCCACAAACTTGCATTCCTCTGCAATAGCTGTTCCTCTGCCTCCTTAACTAAATGTCATAAAATACCTAATTTCCTTCAAAGGGTGGTTCATGGGTCATCTCCTAAGGGGAGCCTTTCCTCATCTCTCTAGTTATTAGTGCTATTTCCCTCCTCTAATTTTCTTAGAATACTCTATATCTATCCCTTTGCCTGTCATTATCTGGAAAAATTTATGGTTAGTCAATCAGTCAACAATCTGACTCCTGCAACAATCTTATGAGGTGATCTCCATTTCACACTTGAGGAGCTGAAGCAGGCAGGAGTTAATTGGGTTGCACAGGGTCATACAGCTAGTTAAGGGTCTAAGGCCTGTATTAAGGTCTTCCTGACTCCAAGCCAAGGGCTCTATACACTATGCCACCTAACTACTATAGAGGACATAACTATGAACGCTCCCAAATAGTCATGACAGGGTAGTCATCTTTGCCTTTGCCTTATCTTTGCATTCTGTTAGCGTAAAAATCCAGATGTTAGGTCCTGTTGATTTTGCTTCCACAAAATTTCTCATATTTGTCCCCTCCTCTCAATACATTTCAGCTCTCATACTAAAAACAGATAACTGACCTCTACGCTTCAACTGTCTCTCTCACCAACCTATCCTGCTAAAATAATTTTCCTAATCCATAGGTCTGACCAGGTCTTTCCTTGATCAGAAATCTTTAATGGCTCCCAAATATCTATAGGAATAGACACACACACATGCACACGCACACACCCTCTAGGTTTGGCATTTGTAGCATTCCATAGTCTGGCTCTAGCCTACCCTTTATAGCCTTATTTTGTAGAATTCCCCTTCAAGCATTCCATATTCCAACCAAACTCAATACCTAGCTGTTTTCTGATCTTGCTCTAAACCCCTAAGTTGGGTTCATTCACACAGGCTGTCTCAACCATCTGTGTCATTCACACAGGCTGTCTCAACCATCTGTGGAAGGAACTCTGTTCATCACTTCACCTATTGAAAGCCTCTCCTTGCTTAAATTCAGGTCAGGTACCACCCTAAATGTCTTTCCTAATTTCCCCCTAGCGCATGGCGATCTGTACTAAAATTTTCCTTTTCCTTGGGTGCTTGATCTCTCCTTTGTCCTCATCACATTATATATTTTATCATACTTTTTTGTGCAAATCATAACTCCTGCCCTCAATCATACTGTATGATCCTTATGTGAAGGGACTATGACATTTTTAATCTTTGTGTTCCAAAGTTCTAGCCCACAAAAAGCACTTAATAAATGTTTACTGGAATGAATACAATGGGAGCTCACCTTAGAGATTATTTTCAAGTAAGGAATCAAAGAAGGCTACAAGGAATAAACATCACTCAAACAGCCTTAAAAGATGGCTAGAATTTAGACGAGTAGAAACTGGTAGGGGAGGACAGCATTCTAGGTAGTGGGAATAGTAGAGGCACCAAATGAGGGAATCATGGGGTAAGTTTAGTCATCTTAAATATGAAAGGAGTACTATTTCATTGTAGGACACTATCTCATAGCTGCTAGGCCACAATCTAATGGTGAATATTGGAAAGAGAAGGTTTGTGCTCAATGTAAAGGACTCTGTTCTCTGATTACATTCTTCTTCTTTCCTGGTCCGAGGACGACTAAGGAATTTAAGAGAAATTACTTTAGGTCTTCGGAAAGCACTTGGGTCTTTCCTGCGGTTTCAGATAATTATATAAATCTGACTACTACCTGCTACGGTGTTGCTGCTTTTGGAGTGAAAGCACAATATCTTTTGTTCCTTATGGCTTTGCATATTTTAGAGTTTCATCCATAAAAAATACTAGTGAGGGAGTCAGAAAGTACTAGGCTGAAAGTAGGCTGTGGTGCAATGCTATCACTTGAGCTCAAGACTTGTAGGAAACAAGCCAGTGCTGCTGTTTATTTTGCTGCTTCTCCAGGGAAGCTACCGGAGTCGGCTAACAACACGGCAGTTTTGCAAATTTAAAAATAACTGGAATTTTCCTTTTATTTTACACCACAAAAAAATACAAATACTCTTCATGAGGATCTTTACTGAGACTGAATTACCACTGCTAACGAAACCAAACAGGTGCCAAAAACTACAAGCCTATAACCCTTTCCCTTTCGAGAAAACAAAGTACTTGAAAGCCTCAGACTTCTGAGAAGGAAGTAAACGCTTCTGGAAAGAACAGAAGAGATCCATTAGCACAAAAGAAGATATTTTTTAGAGTTTAGTCTGGAGGTCATCGGCATCTTAAATGAAGACAGGAAATGTCATGAGGTCTCTCATCTATTATAACAGGGGTACCTAACCAAATTTATTTTTATCACCAAGTTAAATTTATTTGGAGTGACTCTACTGTACAATATGAGCACCTCACAGTAAAATCCTCAAGGCAAGAGTTTAGCAGGGAGCAAGCAGTATAGAAGAAAGATCACTGAGTAGACACGCAGTGCCTGGCATGCAGTCAACACTTAATAAAAGCTTGCTGAAGGACTGCTTGCACTAGAAGCTTCCACCCTGGCTCTACCACTACCTTGCTTTGTAGCCTCAGGTAAACCATACCACCTCTCTGACTTTTAACTTTCTACAAATTAACATCATAGGTTATGAGGAGAGTGCCTATCACAGAACTGGGAGTGAAGAGCTGGATGATGTCTAGGTCTTTTCCAGCTCTAATCTATGGAAGCCGTTTTTATCTGGACAGAATGTCGAGACTATATGATATGTAAATAAAACATTAACAGGAAGGAAAGTTACTATTTTGTCTCTGTGATGAGTGTTAAATAGATAAAAACATGATTAATTAGAATAATAAAACACTCCAATGCTGGTAAATTAAGGATCCAGTTTGAAAAGACAAATTGGATTGAGGATTCTGCTGACTGCTGACTTCCCTTCCCCTCCTCCATGGGAATATGGGCAAACTAGAGAAGGCATGCCACAGATGGAATAAGTCCTTAGCAGCCAGTGTGAGGAATCTATTACATTAGGCTTCAAGACTGATCTATATAGGCAGTAAATATAGCACTTTCTCAAGTCTGACAAGTTCTTATTTGCTCATTCATTCAACAAACATTTACAGGGCATGTCCTATGTGCAAAGAACTGAGATAGGTGCTAAGGAGAACAAAAAGAGAAATTAAACGTTGTCCTTGCCCTGTTGCTCATATGTCTTCAGAATAACTTACAAATAATGCTTGTAAAAAAGAGGTGCCACTCACCCATTGACCTTTTTAGAAATACTGCCTTTGGGGCAGCTAGGTGGCACAGTGAGTAGAGCACTGGCCCTGGAGTCAGGAGGACCTGAGTTCAAATCCGGCCTCAGACACTTGACACACTTACTAGCTGGGTGACCTTGGGCAAGTCATTTAACTCCAACTGCTCTGCCTTCCCCCCTCAAAAAAAAAAAGAAAAAAACAGAAATACTACCTTTGGGAAAGTCATTTAATCTCTCTTGGCTTTAGTTTACTCCTACAAAATGAGGGGGCTGGACTGAATCAGCCTCCTACAACCTTTTATTAAGGTGATTTGTTCTGTAAAACTTGGACTCAAAGGGCTGAACTTGAGGACCTAGAGAGCCACATGTGGCCTTGAGGCTGCAGGTTCTCCCTCTCCCTAAATAGCTTATTAAAATACTACTACTTGATACTTAGTTAATATTTAGGTTTTACTTTATAGTATACAAAGTACTTTTCCTTATAACTGCCATGGAGGTGGGCAGTACAAGTTCAGAAAAATGAAGTGATTTGCTCCTACTCTCACAATTAAGAAATGTTAAGAATTGAGATGTTGACCCCAGATCTCTGGACTCCGAGTCCAGTCCTTTTTCTCTCAGAACATGCTACCTTTATCAAAAGCTGCCCATTGAACATACTCTAATCACTAATACCAAGTGTACAACTTGGCCAGTGACAAGAAAGGGAAATTGTTAATGAGGAGAAGCTGTGGGAAGATAGGTACATTGACACACTGTTGATAGATCCACGGATCGGTCTAAGACTACTGAATTTCAATTTGTAATCATGTAAGAAAGGTGACTAATTGTGGGCGTATATACTTCAAGGAAGTTAAAAAATAGAAACAAAAGTCCAATATATTAAAAAGAAAACATTCATAGAAGCGCTCTTTGTGGCAGTAAAGAAGTGGAAACAAAGTGAGTTCATAATTGTGATAAATTTTATGTAATGGAATATTCACTGTGCATTTAAAAATCACAAATTTGATGAATTCAGAGAAATATGAAGAGATTTAGATGAACTGATTCAGAGAAAAATAAGGAAAACCAAAATAATAATACAGAAAATAACTATAAAAATATAGTAAATAAATATAATAAAAAATAAATTAAAAATATAGTAAATTAAAAGATCAACAAAAGGAAGCTGAATTCTGATTAGTGGGAAAAAACAAGAGAATGAAACATTTCTCCCACAGCACAGAGAGGGGATTACTGGCTAGAACAACATCTACATTTTCAGACAAGGTTTCTATATTGGATGTTTTTGCTTTTTTTCCTTTCTCACAATGGGGAGCTCACTGGGGATATGGGACGTAGATGACTAGGAAATGACTACAATACAGAAATAAAAGACATCAATAAAACAAAATTTTAAAATATCCACTTAAAAGTCTAAAAATGTAATTTCACTGAAGCGGACTCAGTAGATAGTCTCCGAGAGTTGCTGTGGCCAAAATAATTTATCATCTTGAAGCCAAAACAATGATAAGTCTCTCCTAGTTAAACTGACTAGTTAAAATAGTCACCAGATGAAAGGTTTGCACTCTGGACCCAATAATTCAGGACTTGCTTGAACACTACCAGGACAACTCTCAAGAGATAGGGGTCATTTCCACCAGATTTGTATTCTGATGAGTAGGATCAGATCCTATGATAATGAAATGTGGGAGAGTTCCCCTGCATTCTCAAGGGCTATGCACTGGAGAAGTAGAAACTGTAGTCCTGGTAACTAATTATACTTCTGGTCTCTTTTTAAAAATCCATGAAAATTTAGTATCCTTCTGTTAAAAAGAAAACAAATAACCACAAAATTTAGTAAATAGGCACCAAGCAGAAAGGATAAACTTTACGTATTTCCATTATAAAAGATTCTTTTACAAAAGGTATCTTTGGTTATTTGTTGATATTCAATAGAGGTCTTATAAACTTCTAAGCATGCATCTCTGCCCTGATGTGAAGTCTGGTAAAATGTATCTAATTCTGCATTTTATGTTGCTCTAAAATTAAACTCACAAATAGGGAAGACATGATAATAACCTATCTCCGTTACTATGGACAGACATAAATAAACATCATATACCTAGAAAACTGAAGCAGGAAAGTAGAAGTTTTCTATGTTGTTTTTACAAAAGGAGGGCAAAATTGTTGTCTTTAGTCATTTTCTCTCATTTCACTGGTACAGAAAATAATTCAATCCAGTCTATCCAATCCAACACACATTTATTAAATGACTACTATGTGCAATGACTACTCCTATGTACAAATGACTACTACTATGGCCTACTACTAGACCTTGGGTATATAGACAAAATGAAAAATATGTCACTGTACTCAAGCTACTTGTTTTCTCCTGGAGGGATTATTCAACATGTAGCCAGAAAAGTATATACATGATCATTTTAGGAGGGAGAAAGCAATTAAAGAAAAATGAGCTTTGAGATAGAGGTGAGGAGGGACTACTTTCCTATGCAAAAGCTTAGAAGCAGGAATGGAATTCTCTGTTGGGAACAGTAAGTAGGCCAGTGGCTGAAGCAGGGTGGTCAGGTACAGTAAACCTAGAAGGGGAAGATGAAACAAGACAGTGAGGGGCTTTAAATGTTGAAGCAAAGGAGTTTTTCTGCTACTACAGAGACAATAGGGAGTCCCTGGCCCTTCCTGAGCAAAGGTACATCATAGACTTACTGCAGCTGTGTAGAGGATTGTTTGAAGAGTGGAAGCTAGCAGTCCAACTAAGATACAGACTCCAGGCTAAATGATGCAGGGGTAAGACAGAAATCATCTAATAAAGGCATAGTGTGCAGGAGAGCTGTGGGATGTCACTTTCTCAGACCAGTGGACTGATAGAGGAGGTACTCATTTGGCTACCTCACTCACTGGATCTATCTCCATTACACTTTTTCTTGTGGGGCCATATGAAAACTGCTGTATATGTAGTAAAATATTCACTTGCTGGATGATAGCGAACCTAGGATTACAAATGCAATCCTTTCAGTCACTAAGCAATAGATGATGAAAGTTTTTACAAAATACGAAAATCTGTTATAGTGATGTATAACACAAGATAGTTATAACTGACTGAATTTTAATAAGAAACTATTAATATTTTTTTAAATCAAAGAATTAATTTTTCAATTTTGGGAGGTAAATTTGTAATATTTATGCTTCTGAAGTTATTAAAGCTTAAAACTGCACTGAGATTTTTGGGATACCCTGTATTAATTCAATAAACCGTGACCTAATTAAAAGAATGTGAACAGAAACCTATGACAAGAGTCATGATTGATAAGGTCTTTAGACATTGGTACTATCATGAAAAGATGATGATTTTATTATTAAAAATAAGGTTTCAATTATTACTATAGCTCCTACTACTTCTGCCCAAAGCATTAGCAAATTTTAATTTTTAAAAAGCTATTGCAAAAGACATTGGTGCAAGTACTACGTGTGATTTATTCTCACTAACAGTGATAATAGCTGGCATTTTTAAAATCTTTTTATAGCTATTATCTCACTTGACCTCCATTTTCTTTTTAAAGAAAATTATCATTTATCTTTAGCATTCTTTTCTTTTTAAATTTTGAATTCCAAATTGTCTCCCTCCCACCCCTTCCCCATCCACTGAGGAGGCAAGCAACATGATATCAATGTGAAATCATGTAAAACATAACTCAACCTTTATAACAGGTGTGACAGAAGCACTACAGAAGGACAGAAGATTATGTCCACTTAACCGATGAGGAAACTTCTGGCTCACAGAGAGTAAATGACTTCCCAGGGTCTTAAAGGCTGGTGTATGGCAGAGGAAGGATTTGAACACAGCTCTCTCTTGACATCAAACTCAATGCTTTCTATTACATTGTGCTGCTGCTGCTGCTGCTACTGCCATCTACAGGCCCTTGAAAGAAATTGTTTTCACAGATGATTCTGTTTATTGTGTGGTCCTGACCTTTCCCTCCAGTAATCTAGTAGAGGCAACTGTCTTTATCATAAGGAGTGAGGCTGCTTGGTCTACTTGTGGTCACAGCCTAGAGTAACGTAACAGTGACACAAGGGATATGCACCTTCTCAAGAGCTCTGACAATGTCTGTGAGTGTCAACTCTATCAGAGCTAAATCACTGACCTTCACAACTGAACACAAATAACACTTTCATCTCTTACTGAACACAATCTTAACAAACAAACTAAATGTCCTTATTCACTGACGCTGAGCAGGCAGTTAGGGAAGATGGATTAGATTTTCAATTGGGATAACTAGGAATATTTGGGTTGATCCTCAACACATTTTCTCTGGGGTTCCATGGCTATTTCTATACAGATTCTTCAGTTCATTCATTTTTCTACTTTCCATTTTATGCCCCCACAAAAATCCTTTTCTTTCTTGCCCTCCTCTGTGTTCCAATTCTTTTGAAGTGAAACTAGTTCCTTCGATAGCCCTTTACTGTTATACAATTTCAGGCCTACAAAACAGTTTCAGCTGGGAAGTGTTGGCATGCATTGTTTTATTTCTGTCTGCACCTGTTCTCCACATGCTGAACAGCCTATCTATGTTGGTGGTGCTAACAGTGACAGTCAGATCAAATTTAGTGCAGTCATGCTGCATGTGAGCTTGGTGGGGATGGGTGAATATTGGTCCAAGTACATGCTTGAGGCCAATGTTGGGTACTATGAGCATTCACAAGTTGCTACTTGGTATTACTGCTTAATGATTACTCATCTAACTCTATGAAAGATCACAGCTGCCTCAGGCTGTAATAAACTGTCTCATTGGTTTTTCTATAATTTTGCATAATTATCCAAAAAAGTTAGGAAGTGCAGAGAGTTTTTAATTTGTCTCTAAGTCAAGCATACTTCTGGGCACTGTCTGTAAATACATGCAACTCCCTGCCCCAAAGTTCTTGCACTCCCAAACAGCACTCTGCTCCACACTAATGATGTTAATTTTATATTAGAGCTATTTGTGTTACTAGACTCCAATCAGTATGTACTTCTGAAGTGCCTACTATGTGCCATGCACTACGTTAGGCAGTGGTGATACAAAGAAAAACAGTCCTGCCCTCAAGGGGCTTATATTCTATAGGGAGATGACACATACACAAACATATACAATGAATACAGGATATGCTATATTTTTTTGTAGGGGGAGGTACTATCAGTTGGGAAGATCAGAAAATGCCTACTGTAGGAGGTAGCATTTGAAGTGATATTTGGAGGAAACTAGGGATTCCAGGAGACGGATGGAAAGAGAACATTGTGTGTAAGAAACAACTACGTGGTCACTTTGGCTGGACCACTGTGAGTGAAAGGTGTAATGTACTGTGGACAGGTAGGTTGGAGTCAGGTGGCAGAGGGCTTTAAATGCTAGAAGGATATAAATTTAATCTGAAAAGCAACAGGGAGCCATGGAGGAGAATGATAGGGTCATACCTATGCTTTAGGAATATCGCTTTACCAATTGTGTGGAGAATGGAATGGATAGGGGAAAAGACGGGAGGTAAGGAGACCAATCAGGAATCTACTTCAACAGAGGTGAATTAGGGTAGCAGCTGTGTAAGTGAAGGGAGAAGGGAAAATATGAGAGATATTGTGGAAGTATAACTGACATGATCTGGCAACTGACTGAATAATAATAATAATAATAATGATAAGGCAGTTGGTGGCACAGTAGATAAGAGTACTAGACCTGAAGCCAGAAAGATGTGAGTTGAAATCCAGCCTCAAATACTAGCTGTGTGATTTTCGGTAAGTCATGTAGCCTCTGTCTCAGTTTCCTCATCCATAATATGGGAATAATAATAGCGCCTGCCTAGCAGAGTTGTTGTGAAGATCAAATGAAATAATATTTGTAAATAGCTCACCACAGTCCCTGGCCCAGGGCAGGTGCTACATCACTACTTATTCCTCTTCTCCCTAATACTATTAATGGTGATAATAATGATGGTGAGATGATAATAGCAAACAATAACTAGGCTTGAAGATTTGCAAAGCTCTTTATAAATATCATCTCATTTTGCTCTCACAGCAACCCTTGAGTTAGTGCCACTATTGTCCCCGTTTTTCAGATGAGGAAATTCATGTTCACAGAGGTTAGTGACTTGTCCATGGTGACGCAGCTAGTGAATGCACAAAGGAGGATTTGAACTCAAGTCTCTACTGGAAAAGTGGGACAGGAGAGAGTCAGGAGTCAAAGATAACTCCACGGTTCAGGTGGTTCCCTCAATAGGAAAAGGACAGGTCTACAAGGACAGGAGCTATGCACTCTTCCAGCAGCCAGCACAGTGCTCCATACACAAATGGGCGTTGATAAATGCTTCTTGCTGATGCTATTGTTGAATCAAAGGATAAACAAACACTTCATAAAACGAATTTAAATTAAAAGCCCTTTCAGTACAATGGGTTTTCTACTAGATAAACAAGTTATTGTGGCTCTAGGCTAATTGTAACACAACACTAAGACTGAATTGAACCGAATGGAAAGTTCAAGGTAGATGCAAAACATTCTATGATGACATTTGTGGGCACACATTCAGCATAAGATTTCATTTGCTAACAATGTTCATGTGCATTGTCTTCTGTAGGCCTTTAAATATTTAAGACAATTAGATCTGAATTTCTTTAGTAGTGAAGTTTGTCTAGTTTATCAATCTATTTTATGTTTATTTGACAAGTTAGAATTTTTCCAATCTACTTAGAAATTTTTAATCACATTTAGCAATGACTTCAATGAATGACCTTTAATCAACTTTAAAAAAAACAAATCAATAGAATAAAAGCCACATAGAAACCCACAGAAAATCTCTTGAGGATTTTAAGTTAACAAGTATTTTTCCTATAAGATGAAGAGTAGAATATTTTTATATTAGTCTGCAGAAATTGCACAGGATTAAGAGGCTGGAAAGAAATTTGATTCATTGTAGGTGAATATCTGCATCCGTGCAGTATTTCCCTATAGGCAAAGAGTCATTTATACCAAGGATCCTTCCCCACCATGGGGTCAAGGCTCTTGCTGGCAAGAAATCTTCTGTATGAAATGCAGCCAGATTTAGGACACAGAGAGCACACCACGTGGGGTGTGTGTCCTGCCAAAGAGGGCCTCCTCACAATCCAAAATGCCTGGTGTCTGTCAGAACTTGCTGGGGAATTTTGTTTGCTTTATGAAGTGACTACTGCGTTCCAAGGGTCATTTAGGAATACCGAAAAAAACTGCCATGTGTATTGTTAAAATAAGTTAATGAGAAATAGTTTTAATGTTTCACTCACTTAATGTAAATACAACCATAAAGAACAGATTTGCAAATCCAACTTGCAAAATGCAGTTTGCAAATTGACTTCCCAGGTCAGGTAATGTGGTTGTTAATGTAGCAGAGTATCTCTGGATTCCAAATAACTAAACAAATAAGGGTCTCTAATATTCTTTTTAAATATTCTTTTATACCACTAGAATATTTATAATTCATAAATCAACTACATTCTGGAGGATACCATTTGAAATTATTTATACTATTAAATTTCTGAGGTAGGTCTGACATGAAACTGTGGAGCAAAATATGCAGTATAGATGATATAAATACCTCCATGTTTCAAATAACTTTTTTAAGACTGTTTTTCTAAAATGTAAGACTTGCTAGACAACAATCTTTAAGGGGAAAAATCCTGAATCTGGAGATGGAATGATCTAATGATTCTTGATTTTTAAAAAACTTAAAGAGATATTAAATAATCAAATACTGTATTTATTCATATAACAATGAGTTTACTTAGGCCATTTTTTTAGCTATAAAATAGGGGAGGTAGCCAGTAGGTAGAGAACTTTCTGAGGATTCACAGAAAAAACAGTGGGAGGCTAAGAAGACAGTAGGCCAGAGGCAGCAGTAAGCAGCACCAGTGATGACACATGGACACTATAACAGGAAGCAACAAGCCAAGATGGCAGAGAAGGCAGAGACCAACATGGCAGGAAGTAGTTTGAGGTGGGGTGAAGGAGAGAGGAAGAGATAAATCCTTTATAAGAGATGCCATGTTGGGCCACTTGTCTGCACTAAAGAACATTTATAGAGCTATCACATAAGAAGGTACCTATTATGCAAGCAAATTTGGTAATCCTACCGTCTTATCAAATGTTGTCAGTTATTTCTCATGTTTGTTAATAGTAATAAACGAAAAAGCTAAAGCACGAAAACCAATAAATGGAGAATACTGACTCCTGCCCAGAATGACAAACCTAACTGTTTCTGACCTCCATCTCAAGCTTTTGAAAAGGCTTCTACCAAATGAACAGGTGCTGAGTTAGAGGAGATCAACGATTCAGGCTCATAAAGGCTGTGCTATTTATTCACTGATGGCTATGCTAATCACCTCCCAGATCTCACTGCATGAAGTCTAACTGCCAGTTCTCATTTGAATTAATAATTTGGATTTTATTTTAGGCTTTGGTAAAATGTCTTAAGCTAAGGGATAGCAACTTTCTTAGGCCTGAGCACTAAGTGTACTGATAAGGAAAGAAATGCTTGGGCAAACCTACAGGAGAGTCAGAGAAGGTAGAGAGGAAAGAAAAAACGAGAGTAGCAACAGAGGAAGGAGATAGTAAATGGCATGGAAAGCTTCTATTTCTCTCTGCTCTCAGTCTATAAGAGTGCTCAGTCTCATCTATCTTCAGATACTCTTCCCCGACCCTGTCAGTACCTCGAGCTGTTGTCCTACAGCTTTCCTTTCCTTCACTAATAAATGCCTCCTCACCCTCCACTTCTTCCTCAGCACCCTGTAATGGCTTTTTTTTTTTGTTCTTGATGTTCTACTGAAATTGCTTTGTGAGGTCACCAGTGACCTTGGCCAGTGCCCATGTTGAAGGGGAAAAGAAACTCAGGAATGCAGGGATCCCAAACCAAAGTTCCCAGGGTGAGGCCACCTGGAATGAATCTGCAGACCCAACCATTCTTTAAGTCAAGGAGGCAAAGATTTATTATGCTTTACAGCGGGCAAGGATTCTTAGGGAACCTGCAACCATACAGGCTACAGGGAAAGTTTAGGTACAAGATTTAGGGGTGAAACCTGTCAATTAGGTGTTTTGGGGTGGGAGTAGGGAGTGGTTAAGGCATGGTTAGTTCTTAAAGGAACATGCACATTTAGTATCTACTGTGCAGGCATACTACCCAGAGTTCTCTAGGAAATAGCCTACATGGGGGGGTGGGAGGTAGGTTACTAGGGGTGTGGTTTTTACTGTGAAACATCACTGAGTTCACTATCGGTCAGGGCTAAGGGGGATCTCTATATAGTTTCTCATCTAGTGTCTTGTTAGACAAAATACTATGTCCGGGATACATGTTAGAAAGGTCAGTAAATAGTAAATATGGCTATGACTCAGTGTACTAAGGAAGAAGCAGAGATAAGTTGGGGCATGCTGCCCTTTAGCTAGAGAGAGACTGCCTGAGAGAGAATATATTTTGAGGACTGGATGTGTTTTGGAATTGGGACTCTGGCACAGGCCCCAAGCACAGGCTGTTGGAATTAGGGTCCAAGGACAAGCACCCCATCACCCACACCACTTGAATTTTTGTAGCAGCTGACAAAACCTATTTCCTCTGCTTCTGTGAACATGGCTCTATCTGCCTGACTCAATTCTTGGTCTTTCTCATTGTTTTGCCTACTGCTATCGCCTTCCTCAATTCTCCCCTACTTGCTGCTGCTTCATACTCTCCTTTTGGGTGTTTTCTTCTCTCATCAGAATGGAAGTTCCTTGAGGTTAGGAACTTTCTTTTTGCTTGTATTTGTATCCTCAGCACTTCACATGGTACATGGTACAATGTGTTTAAGAAATGACTCCTTGTTTCCTTCCTCCCTGAGCAAAATGTCCTTTCCTCCTGTGCCTCAATAAGGATCATTAAGTGGCTTAATCATCTACCGGCAGCATCAAGACGATGTAGCAGATAGAGTGATGGGCCTGGAGTCAGAAGTCCTTAGTTCACATCTGGCCTGAGACACTTACTAGCTGTGTGGCCTCAAATGGGCAAATCACTTAATCTGTCAGCCTTAGTTTCTCCAACTATAAAATGTGGACAATAAGAGCACCTAGCTCTTGCGGTTGTTGTGAGGATCAAATGAGATGATATTTGTAAAGTGGTTAGCACAGTGCCTGGTACATAGTAGGTGCTTAATAAATACTTGTTCCTATGCCTGCCATGCATACATACCCTCTGACCAAATAATACCACTACTAGGTCTGTATCCCAAGGAGATAAAAAACAAAAAGGAAAAAGATCTATACCTACAAAAACATTTATGGTAGCTCTTTTAGTAGTGGCAAAAAATTGGAAACTGAGGAGATGCCCAACAACTGGGGCATACCTGAACAATTTGTGGTATATGATCATGATGATCATGGTGGAATACTACTGTGCCTTAAGAAATGACAAGCAGGATGCTCTTGGAAAAACCTGGAAAGACTTACATGAACTGATGTAAAGTGAAATGAGCAGAACCAGGATAACACTAAACACAGTTACGGCAATATTGTATGATGATCTCCTGTGAATAACTTAGCTATTCTCAGCCATACAACGATACAAGACAACTCTGAAGGACTTATGATGAAAGCTGCTATCCAACTCCAGAGAAAGAACTGGTAGATCAAAGACATTTTTTCTTTACTTTATTTTACTTGGTTTTTTTTGTCTGTGTTTTCTTTCACAGCATGACTTACATGGAAATGTGTTTTGCATGACTACACACATATAACCTATGTCAAATTGCTTTCCTTTTCGATGAGGGGGAGGGAAGGGAGGGAAAGAATTTGAAACTCAAAATTTGAAAAAAAATGCTAAAATTGTTTTTACATGTAATTGGGAAAAAAAATATTAAATAAATGCTTGCTCCCCTCCTCTTCCCCTTCCCTTATGTAGAAGACTACTAAATTTATATATGTAATTCTTGACCTTCTTCCTCAGACTTAGCTTGGATTTCTTATTGGCAGATCTAAATCAACATGTCCCAAGGTCAGCATATTTCCACTAAAACCTACCTACCTCCTCTTTCCAGGTGCCATCTCCAGTCATACTGATCTACATCTTGCCACTAGACCCAGATGGCTCAGAGGAGATATTGAGGCTGGTGACTTTGCACAGACTTCCCTCACTTAAATCCAATTCATTTGCAAGTCATGGCATCACCTTCCTGATGTCACAGTCCTCTTCAAGAATGAAGGACAAACAACAACACTGCTACCTTCCCAGTTATACCGGTTAGAAATCTTAAAGTCCTTTACACCTATTCAGTTAGTCTTACTGATTCTACTTTCACAAAGTCTCTTGAATCTCTCCCTTCTATCCACTCACACAGCCACAACACATATCTTCAACATATCCAGTGGAATAGGAGTCCCTTGAGGGCAAGGGCTATTTCACATATACCTTTACATCTTTTGTACTCACCACGGTGCCTCACACAGAGTAAGCACTTTATAATGTTCACTGAGTTGAATTTAATTATGTCTTACCTGGACTACTGCAATAGACTTTCTAACTGGTCTGTCTACTTCTAGTCTCCTCTCCAATTCATCCTCGGTACAACTGACAAATTAATCTTCCTAATGCATAAGTCTGACTATGTCTCTTCCCTGATCGAAAAGTATCAGTGGTTCTCTATTCCCTGTAGGATAAAATACAAAACCTTAGTTTGGCACGTAGGGCATTGCACAATCAATAACTCAACAAATATTTGTTGAATGCCTATTACGTACCAGCCACTGTGCTAGGCCCTGGGAGTACAAAGCAAAAAATGAAAAGAATCTCCACCCTCACGTAGCTTACATTCGATCATCTAGCTTCAACCTTCCTTTCCAGTCATATTTCACACCAATTCCTCAGCTTTGTTACTTGTTATCTGTTCAATTCTGGACAAGGCATTTGATCTCTACTGACCTCATTTTCTCACATGTAAAATGGGAGGACTGGGCTAAATGACTTCTAATGAGTCTTTCCAGTTCTAAATCCCATGATCCTTCAAATACTATGTTGTAGCCAAAAGGAACTACTAGCTAATCCCCAAATTTGCCCTGTATTTGATTGCCAGTATGGCTGTGCAGGCCACTTCCCATGTCTCAAACACATTTCCTCCATAGCTACGCGCTGAAATCTTCCTTTTTTAGCTGAGTTGTGATGGTGAATGCCTATAATTCCTAGTACCACTGATGGATAGGTCTCAGTAGTTCTGAGCTGTAATGGACTAAGCTGATCTGGTGGCTGCACTAAATCTGGTAGCAATAGAGTAAGCTCCCAGGAATAGGGAGCCACTAGGCTGCCTGGGGAGTGGTAAACCCCCCTGGTTAGAAATGGTACAGGTCAAAGCCCCTATGCCATTCAGTAGTGGGACTGGGCCTGTGAGAAGCCACTGTACTTCTAGCTTGGGCAAGATAGGGAGACCTAGTCATAAACAAAAAAAACTTTTCTTCTTTCTATGTGACTTACCTCACACACGACCTCCTCTGTGTAGTCGCCTGTGATTGCCTACACTGAGTTACTCTCCCCTTCTCGAATTTTCTTATAGTTCTCTGGAATTTTCCAATCCTCTTCTCATGTTCTACTTTCTATCGTATTTACTTATGTACATATTGTAACCCCACTATTAGACTGAAAGTCCCTTGAGGTCGGGAACAACACTGTTTCTAATTCTTGTATCACTAGTGCCTAGTATAGTCCCTTGAGCAAACTTGGCACTTAATTAACGGTAGGGAGTGGAGAGAAGAGAAAACCAAACATTACATATGATGAGGACTAACAAGAGTACCACCAAAAATATGTTAAGCGTTACTTAGGAGGAGCGGTGTAATCACACCCTTTGACCTAATAATTCCACTGTTGGGAATATGCCCTGACAATGTTATCAAAGATTTTTATAAAAGCTGTTACAAGATTCTCCTAGAAGCATTAATTGTAGTGGCAAAAATCTAGAAGCAATCTAACGTCTAGGAATAGGGGAACGGTTGAACAAACAGTGGCACATTAATGTAACAAAATGCTAGAGCATTAAGATGACAAATATGAGAAATACAAAGAAATTTAGAAGGAATTTTATGAAATAATACAAAGTGGAAAACAAGTAGAACCAGTACATGTGAACTATAATCATATAAGGAAAATAAATAAGAATGGATAAAGAATCTTAATAAAGATCTTGAGGAAATGAAAAACTCATGACATTTTTTTGCATTGAAATTGATTTAAAATGTAAATAATAACAAAAGAAAAAGATATATGGCAGATTTATAGCAGGCACAGGAGCTACAATACCAATAAAATATTCAGGTTTTACTAGAGATAACAAAAAATAAATAGCCATGGTGAAATGGTTAATATTTCAGTTCCACCTTTATTTTTACCTCTTGCATATAACAACCTGCATCAGCATCACCTGTCTAGAGCAACTCCAATAAGAAAAATGCAGACCTTTAAAAAAAAGCCAGAAAGCATCAATATTGTTGTTGTTCAGGCTTCTCAGTCATGTCTAACTCTTTGTGACCCCACTTGGAGTTTTGCTTGGCAAGTTACTGAAGTGGTTTGCCATTTTCTTCTCCAGCTCATTTTACAGATGAGGAAACGGAAGCAGACAAGATTAAGTGACTTGCCCAGGGTCACACAGCTAGTAAGTATCTGGGGCCAGATTTGAATCAGGAAGATGAGTATTCCTGACTGCTTATCTGATACTTTCTCTCTCTTACCCGCCCCCCCCTCCCCCGCCATGACATTCCTCCTTACCACTATGCCTTTACAATGGCTTTCCTCTGTCCTTCCCTTCCTTACTTTCACCTTGCAGAATCCTTCTACTCCTTCAAAATGTGGCTCAAGTACTGCCTTCAATATGAAGCCTTTCCTGAGCTCCCAACTGTTGGGATCTCCCCTCCACAAATACCCAGACTTTAACAGCTTAGTATTTATTTGTATTTATTCTCTCTCTATTTATTCTGCATATACACTTACATGTATTTGTTTTCTTCCCCAGCAGAACAACAGCTCCTTGCTTGCAGGGACTGTTTCATTCCTTTTATGTGTAGTCCTAGAACACAGTTTCTGGCACATAGTGAATACTTGTATATTGATTGATTGGAAAAGGATCTGTAGTCAAAAGACTTGGGTTCAAATCCTGTCTCTCCTATGTACTACCTGTACGATCTTGGGTAAGTTATTTAACCCATTGGTTTAAGTCTTTTTATCCACAAGATAAGGACTAATTCATCTCTTAACGTTCCTTCTGACAGTAAATCTATGATCTAATAGCTCACTGCCTCCCTCTTGTGGCAACATTCACTCACTTAATGCCTACATTTTAAATTCAGCTTTGCTACAAAGTAGTAAGAAACATCCTTGTTCTCAGTTGCCCAGGTCAAATGGGGAAAAAGGAGGAAAATTTCTACAAACAAGACTCCCCTTTAACCACAAATCTTATCTATTTACAGGGGCCAATAAGGTAACAAGAAAACAGAAGCCTTTAACAATGCTCCTTTTTCTGCCTCAGGTTTCAGGGGTGTTTGTGTCTGCTGCTCTCCATGCAAGGACAAGGACACTGCCTCTGGTCCTCTGCAAAATGAGAAAAGCGATGACAAAACTAGCATCTTCGGGGCCGTCTGCAGACAACGGCCACAGCAGGTAACTGTCGATGCCTGTGGCCTCCCTACCCAAATCTTTGCCGATGACTCCTGTCACTTGGCAGACACAGCTGCTCCTATTGTTTTGTTCCGAATTGTGCTTTAACGTGCCCTTGAATTATGGTTACCTTCACAGGAATATCTTCTTCCTGGTTTGCAGTCTCTGCAGTGAAGACATAGGAGATTTCTTTATGTGAAGTTGTCTGTCGGCAGATGGCACACTTAATTGAGCTTCTGCGGGTGCCCACACTGTACTGCTCGATGATAATGGCAACGCATTCATTACAAAAACAGTGCCCACAGGTCAGTACTGCCCACTAAAGGAAAAAACAGAGCGGCATCTCAGTATACTCTGTCTAGGTTTCCAATAATGTGAAAACATTCAAATTTTTGTTCTAGGTGGGAAGGAAAGAGTTTGAAAGTTATAATTCTGACTCCTTAATGATGAACAACTCTAATATTCTTTAAACGCACACCAGAAACACAACATAAGATTATTTTGGTTTGTTTCCTTTTTTTAAAGAACCTATCTCTATCACCAGTGGGCTCAAATAGAAAATTCTGTTTAGTGTTCAAAGCCCTTTATTACCTGACCCTCTCCTACTGTTCTGGTCATCTTACACCTTACTCACCCTGTTCTACATACTTTGTGGTCCACTGACAGTGACTTCCTTGCTGTTCCTTGCACAAGACATCCCATCTCTAGACTACTTAAAAGCTTCTGTGAACTAACAAGCACAAAAGATGGGCCAGTGACACTTGTTGACTGGCACAATATACTTCTAAAAGGCACTCTAATTCACCACAAGGAAGAAGCTATGTTTTTCAATCTGATTAAAAACTGGAACTCATGGCATTTAAAAAGAGCTAAGTACAGTACAGAGCTCTCCAAAGCCAGGCGAGTATACCTTTGTAATGCCAAACAAACACATTCTTTGTGCTCTATTTCTAAACAACGCCATCAAGCCAAGTCAAACACACAAATTCAAGTCAGGCTTATTCACATTTCAAATTAAATCCTTGGAATAAAGCAAGGAGTATAATCTCAAAACTTGATTTAAATAAGATAGTCTACTCTAGAAATGTCTGACCTGCTAGTAGTAGACAGAACACAGTTGTTGGAATCATAGGACCTGGGTTCTGATACTAGCTCTTCCACTAATTAATTAGATGACCTTGGGCCAATGTAAATTTCTCTGGCCCTTAGTATTTTCCTCTGTAAAAGAAAGAGGTTGGATTAGATGATGTCTCAGGTTACTCTTAGTTCTGAAAATATATGCATTTTTCTAAGACTGTATGTAATAATAGATGAAAACTAAGAGGTACATGAAAATGTTTTCTCCTATTTTTGCTCTTTTTTGTATAATCCACAGACCTCAAATCTCAAAAGATTCAACTACAGATTGAACAATCCTGAGCACTGGTAACAAGGGGTAATGCAAAAGGCAGGCACTATGCATATGAAACCTGCCCCTAATCTCTTACTTAGCTGCAGGACCTTAGCCAGGTCACTTACCCCCCAAGTGCCTCTGTTTATCACCTGTAAAAAGAGGAATAATAGTATTTGCTCTGCCTAACTCTAAACATTACTTTGGGGTTCAAATAAGTTACCATCTGCAAATTGTAGACTGTTATATAAACGTAACACACTATTATTTTACCTGTTTCCCCAGCTGCCGAGCACAGATTGGACAAGGTTCTGGATTTATTCCTCCTGTGGTCTTATCTTGAGACTATAAAATATTAAGAAAATATTATTATTAATAATAATAATATTATATAATAAAATAAATAATAAACAATAAAATAATAAAATATTAAGAAAGAAAAGGAAAACATAAAACTCCATCAAACGTTTTCAGGACTAATCATGCAGCTGAAATATGACAAATAATCTTAGAGCTCATATTAAAGTAAAATGCAAAATCAATCATGTGATCCCTATCTCTTGTTGCCTCCACTACTCCAAATGTTATTTACAAGTACAGTCTTCCTGCCTTTAACCTGTCCCATCTCCAATCTCTTCTCCACACTCCTGCTCCAGTAATATTTCCAATGTGGTAATTCTGTGATTCTATAATGTATTATGACCATATCACTGTAGGTTGCCCAATACCTACAGCATAAAATAGAAAGCTCATAGTATTCCCTTTAATTTACTCTAGATTCTAGGCAATGTGAACCATTTCTCATTTCCTTTTTCATGCCTTTAGATTTCACTTTTTTCAACTGCCAGTCTATAAGTGTCTTCCTTCCTTCAAGGCCTAACTTTGATGCTATTTCTTCAATAAAATAATCTCTTGATACCCTCTGCTCTCAGGGTAAAAGTAGAAAGTGATCTTTTCCTTCCTACAGTTCTCAGAACATTTTATCTGGCTCTCACTTTTGTATTTTCCTTTGTCTCATCTATTTATATACTTGCTGTCATCTAGTCATTGGAATGTAAGCACTTGGAGAGTAGGACTTGTGTCACTTTATATACATATATATACACATATGCATATATATATACACACACACACACATGTATATATACATATATACATACACATATTTGTTTAAAATCTCTAGGACCCAGAACATCTTGAAGGTAGTTCATAAATATGATGATCTGAACTGACAACATTATGGAAATAGTGATTTCCCTGGTATAACATCAGAGGTTCAATTAAGATATAATCAGATCAATACTGGTAATTAATATTATGCTATCACTAAGGCCACAAAGTGTTTCCTTAAGTGTAATATTAGTGCTCTATTTCAAAGTCAGTACTTTAAAAACTTTTATGAATATGCTAGGGAATACAATTTGAAGCACAATATGACATAAGACTAATTATTTTTCAAAATTCCATTCTGCTGGAAAGGAATGTTGTTTTGCTTTAAGTACTTACCAACTAAGATGGAAAAATGAGATTTTTTTAGTCAAAGGAACACTATGACTATGAAGGAGGCCTTCCTACTTATTTTGTATCCAGACTTTGGTCATTTGTGGAAAATTTTAAAAATAAATTCAGAAAAGCAACAGTTTGATATGTATTCTACTTACTACTAGCTTCTAAGCAGAATCTTTTTACTTTATCAAAGCAAAAGATATCAGTAGAAGGGAGGAAAAGAATTTGCTGATGTAGAAGGAAAGACCTGCGAATTAGAACTGAAAATGATATTAACGGCTCAAAATCTCCATTAAACAATTCAATGCAAGGGTATAGTCCCCAAGCGGAGGACTTGACTGAATTTTCTAATGAAAAATTAAATTAAATAATCACCTAACCTTTTAAAGGTTAGATAAAAAGGATAGTAATCTAGGTAAAGAAATAGAATCATTTATCTGGAAATTATCTTATGAGATATTTTTAGAATAACTTGAATAACAATATATCTAATTTAAACTTTTAGGGAAAATATTTTCTAAACCTTACCAAACTACCAAAATGGGTCTCCGATCTCAATGATTCAGGAGATAAGAGAAGTGACATTAACACCAACTATACTCATTTTATATAGAAGCTTAGTCAACAGAAATTCACTGCCATAACTGGGAGAACAAGAGTAAAGTGCCTTAGTAATTAAGTAAACACAGAAGTACTATATGTAAAAACACTAATATTTTATCTGTTTTTTTAAGTATCATTAAAATGTCTCCTTTTTTTTCTTGATAGACATCTGCAAATATTTTCAACTGATTCACAACTAACTGTATATGGTAAGCTAATCTTCAGAAAACAAGCCTCGATAGAATAATCTATGCCAGGCCTCACAATCTGTGGCCTGGGCCAAGGATTTCCTCGGCAAACAAAGGGTATTTTCTCCACATTTTTCACAGGTTGCCTGAAAAGGCTGTAAGTGGCCCGTGGGCCACAGGTTGTGTAGGCTTGATCTATACAAATAGATGTACCAATACATCATCAAAAATTGACTGTGAAGAATAATGAACCAGACCCTGGTCTGGTCTCCTGACAAATGACAGGAAGAAAACAGGAGAGCGGGGATGGAAAGTTGGAGGAGGGACCTGGTGTTGGGGTGGGAGTAGATCAATAAGCAGAGATTGTAAGAGCAGAGTAGGGTTTCTGTTACCACGGGGGGGGGTGGGGGGGGGGAGTAGTTTATTGTATTCCTGGGTTTCTTAGGCCCTAGGACTGGTGGGACTCAAGGTGTGGCCTAAGCTAGAAGTGAGAGAAAAGAAGCCTATCTTGCCCAGTGAGCCTGCACCCTCAGTGCCAACAGCAGGGCACCTTGCAGTATGTTTTCCTCCCTACGGAGAAGGGGCAAATAATGACAGTCTAGATCTCCTTCCTTTTCTCACTATCAGTCTCTGGAGAGAAGGGTTGTTGGGTAGAGGGAAAGAAACAATGCATCTGTCCCTCCTTATCTAACTGGATACACCTCTGCCTGTCTCTGTCCAAGTTTTGACCTTCCTTTCTTTTCAAGCTTTCTTAAGTCCTTGAGTAAGGAAAGGGCAAAGTTGAAAGTGTGGTGGATCAAATTATAAGCAGAAAGGGGGAGTCAGGAATCCTGTGGGGCCTGGAGGTGGAGGAGAATGTTTCCCTAGGCCTAGAGTTCTCTACTGCTTCTAAACATGGCTTGCCCTGGGAGAATGGCAGGGGAAAAGGCCCAGTCCCTAAGCCCTTGTGTGGCTATGTCTCTGCCTCCTCTCATTCTTGGGACGTTTTTCCCTCAAAACTTTGACTTCCCAAACTGAGGACAATTCCATATATCTCCTCCCTCCCACCCAAGGTGTGCCTTTTGTGCCAATTGTCCTAGGCATAGTCTATACTATTTGCACTAGGTGCAAAAACTCTTGGTTATATGCTTCACAGAGATCTATTTAAATTCATGACTATCTAAATTTGCGGGATTAAAAAAATAAAGACAGATGTGAGAGCAAATATGGTTCATGTGAAATTTCAAGTCAAGGACAACTGAGGATAAATTCATGTTACACACTCAGCCTTTTCCAAGTTATAATTTTTCCCATAAACAGCCCACAAAGTCAGAGCTAACCTATACAAAAAATCAATTAGGGTTAAAATCAGTTTTCAGGTTATACAAGTAAAAAAGCAGAAAAGTTGTTGGTGTAAAAAGGTTCAGCTAAGATTCCTCCAAAATCCTGTTAACAAAAAATGGAAACTTGTGAGCTATTTGACAAAGTACATTCTGAAAAAGCTTTTAAGAAAACAGTTTGATGTGGTATAGTGAATTTCCGTGGCAGTTCTACATTTGTGAAGAGTCATTCTATCTAAGAATCTGAGTTGTACTCAAAGCATATCCAATCAACCATTAGCATCTAACAATTTAGCTATGTAAAGAGAGCACATAACTGACATATGGTAATACAATTATGACATTACTAGGTAATAATTCACCCTACTTAGTCAAAATTATATGAATATCTCACTACTCTAGAGACAGAGTATATGCAAAATGCATGATGTCAAATATATCCAGGTAATTTGGTGGTAGGGTTGTGGGGAAAGGGAAAGGAATAGCATTTATTAAACAACTACTACATGACAGACACTAGGCCGAGTGCTTTGCACCTATTATCTTATTTGATCCTCACTCACAAGAACCCTGAGAAGTAGGTGCTACTATTATCTGTTTTGCAGTCAAGAAAACTGAGGCAGATAGCCAGAGGTTAAATGACTTGATCACACAGGTGCGTCACACAACTAGTAAGTGGCTGAGGTTGAAATTTGAACTCGGGTCTTGCCGACTCTAGGCCCAGTGCTTTTATTCATTGTGCCACCTAGCTGCCTCAGTAAGAGCTTAAATTAGTCTGGTTTATCTATACAATACAAAACAAGAGGAGTGATAGCTTTTGATTTATCTGACTTAATATTTCACATTTTGTAGGTATAGCATGTACCTCTTAATAGCTACTTTTAAACAGGTACATAGTGTCAAGCAACTTGATATATAATTGTGTTAGTTCACTAAATTTCTTAGCTTCATTGTATGGTAGTTATAGCTAGATGGTATAATGGATAGTGTACTAGACCTGGTGTTGGGAAAACCTGAATTTGAATCTTATCTCAGACACTTACTAGCTATATAGACCTGAGGAAGTTATTCAAACCCTCTCAACCTTGGTTTCCTCGTGCATGGGGACAATAGCACCTCCTTCACAGACTTTTTGTGAAGTGCAAATAAGGTAACATTTGATAAATGCTTTGCAAACCTTAATACACCATAAAACATCTTTTTGTTATTATCACACACACATATAACTGTCAAAACACACTAACAAAATGCTACCTTTACTAATAAGCTATGGAATCCAATTTTGTACGTTATAATGAAAACTAAAGTTAATAAAAATTGGCAGACAGCTGTAGTATCACAGTTTATATTTCAAGTACTTCGACAGATCTATAAATACATTACTGAAGGAAAGCAGGTATGGGGTGGAGTCCCATTCTCAAGCCTTTAAAGTTGAACTAGATATCCCATATAATACCTCACATTCTATTAGGATAGTTTTTCTACTAACTTCTATTAAAAAAGGAATAAGGTAAGGGAAGCAAAAGAGCTTGTGGGAAAAATAGGGAATTCTGTTTTGGACATTTTGAGTTGGCAGTACCAGTTCATCAAGCATAACTTTAAAGGCTTAGGCACGTAACTCACCAAGAGACCTACTTCCCATGAAAAATCTATTATGGATTTATCACCAATTTGTCTAAATTAGATATTTTTGACCTTTATGATAATTTGTGGCAGTGAGTTTCATATGCACGTCATTTGCAGTTCTTTTATTTTCCCTTTTATTTCAACTGGTATCCTCCAGTTCTAGTATTTCAAGATAAGATAACCTCAAAAATGGTAGATGCTCAATAAATATTTATTAAGTAATTAAAGAAAACCACTCAAGTACAGTCCTACATTCTGATGTTTATCCTAGTGTGGCAGTGACCCTGGGTTCTGACTATGCCAGAAAAATAAACATGCTGGAAGCAGGAAAGGCTTTGAGTACAGTCCCAGTAACAGACTGTCACCTACTAATCACTAGAATGTTGTCTAGACCAGTGGCATCAAATGCAAATAGAAATGGATCCCTACAAGCCACATACTGACTTGGAAAACACAAATTATCATTATCTGTGTTTCACTGCATTTTTATTTTGTAAACATCTCCCAATTACATTTTAATTTGGCTCTGGTGGCACTCAGTTCTGTGAGCCACATACAGTCCAGAGGTCATGAATTTGACATTTCTGTTCTAGAGGATGAATTATTTTGGCCACAGCAACTCATGAAGATTGTTTACTAAGGTATAGAAGGGGTTTTGACAAAAATGAAATGGTCAGTCTTTTGTAGAAGTGGTAAATATGTGTTAAATCTTGCACATGCTATGCATGATTTTACACTGTGGCTCTTCTTCCACTCTCAGTCTATCGATTTATTTATTAAGCATTTATTATGTGCTGACTACAAGTTAGGCACTGTGTGAGGAGCTAAAGATACAAAGACAAAAATAAAACAGCTCCTGCCCTCAAGGAGCTTACATTCTGCCAGGAGGAAATAACATGCAGATCATAGAGTCCTCTTACACTTGGTATTTCTGATCATTTTATTTGACAATTCCCTAGATACTCTCCATTCTAGCTTTCTTGAGATGCAGTGACTTGACTGGTACATAGTGCTTTGGGAACAAGTACATCTGGCTTTGTACAAGATAAGACAAGGCCTTATTTTTCAAACGCCGTGCTGTGTATGTTCGCTTTTGGGAGGTTAAAGCAGCACAGTGAGCTGATGTTTTCAGGGTAAGTCTATGAGGACTCCCAGCTCATTTTCTTGAGTCATAATTGATAGCTCAGAGCTTTTCACAATATAAGCATAGATTCAATTATTAATACCTTTTATTTTCTGGCTCTCTCTATGACAAAACAATTCTCCCATCTGGCTCACTTTTTTTTGAGTATGCAATCCTTTGAAAATCTAAACTCTAAATAAATTACAACTATTCAAGTTTCTGTTATCCAAATGATTACTTACATTCTCAAGAAATCTACAGATTTATTCAGGTATGTTTTCCTCTACAGAAACAATGTTTCCTCTCTTTCAATGAATTATGCTTGCTTAAAGTAGCCAATGATCCTACCCTTTCTTATGCTTTCCAGTAGCTTTCCTGGATTGGAAGTGATCCTTATTTGTCTACAGTTTCCAATAACCACTCTAAAGACCTCTGCAAGGAATGGAGGCACAATGGCAATCCACCAGATCCCTAGAAGTGTGTCCATTTAAAATAACAGTTTACAAATCTTGGCCAGAAATTTCACAATTTAACTCCTGAACTACTTCTCAATACTTAAATCATTTCAGGTTTAAATGATCTCAATGATTTTTTCATATCTAGTCTTTCAATTACTTCTTGTCTAGATGAACAGTATATGCATTTAACAACATTCAATCTCATAAGTCTGCATCAAAAGACAACAGCAATCTCCTACTTTTCTATTTTCTACTCCTGTGAGAACATACATTTCGACTATGAGAATTAGGACATCCAAGTGATTATCTAGTGAAAATTAAAATAATCTCATATTAATAAACTCTGCAGTTCTTAGAAAGCTGTAATTTCAATTCCTTTTTGGCCCTCTTAATTCATACACAACTTCCTATAATTTGTGGGTTTTTTTTTGTGAAGGAGTCACCTTCCCTCTGACTGCCTTTATTATCTTTTTATTTATTTAGACATGCATAGATTTTTTTCAGCACCCATTTAAAAAATCTACAGCATATACTTTTCTGGGCCACTTTAAAGTTGGTGCTTTAAAATAATGTCCCAGATTCCTAATGGTTATTTAATTAGTCTTCTCATTTTTTCCTACTGTCTTAATTTTGCCAAAGCTATACTTTAAAAAACTAAATAACACTTAACTGTCATTATTGTTCTTTTTACCTTGAGAATATGGAGTATAGTAAATATTACTTAAATGGTTGAACAAAATACATTTCCTATAATAGTTCTTGTCAACTACTTCGGGTCAAATCTATTATATTTTTGTTCTTTTTAGTTTCTAAAATAATTTGTTCTAAGAACCAATTAATTATCTCACCCAGAAACCTTATCCCTTCATTATATCCTAATGAGATGTTCCACTAATCTATGTGTGGATAATATGAAGTATTATCCAATTTTAAAACCTTCTAAATTCAGTAAACACTTCTAGTTCGGCCTTACTTTCTTGGTCAGATAATCTATAATACATTATGTTCCCTACAATGATATTTTAAGAATTTAGGCATGGAATTCGTAAAGCACAGATATACTGTAAGATTCCATTTTTCAGCATAGTTTTATATTAAAGTATTAGGACCACAAGATCATAGATTTAGGGCTAGAAGGTATCACAGAGGCTGTCATTCCCAGTCCTCTCACACTGTCTCTGATGTAAAGTACTCTTCCTTTAAGGTAATGCCCTTTCATTTATAGCAGTTGGTTGCTGACTTTAAGTCTACCCTAACTCTAATTCTGAAACAAGCAGTTGATTGTTCTGAATGTGAGAAACTGTAGTGTACTGGAGATAAGGATAGCAGGACTGTTCTCTTAAGAACATATTAAGAGAACATCTCTTAAGAGATAAATGTGACTTATTCGGTTGTAGACAGAAGATGAGATTTTGGTTTACTAACCATAAGCTAAGATGGGGCCAAGGAGAGGGAAGTGAAAGGACAGATATTAGTATTGTATCATTAAGTTTGAAGCCGGAAGTGATTGATACTACAGCTGCTGCCGAGAAGTAAGTTCAGAGAAACAGTTGAGAAGCAGAGAATCATAAAAATTACTTAGCAGATCCACTAGGCTAAGATGTCAGGCCTGGTAAAGTCAGTTAGCTTGGCAGGGGAAGCGTCTGTTCCACACAGACATTATATTCACCAAGGAACTTGTATGGATAGTTCCTGAGATAGAAGACACTGAAGTCTATAATGCCAGAGTTGTTACTCTGAGGACATTGGCTTTCCTTAGTTCTGTTCCCATAGCAAATTTCTATGTCTACTCTCCCAGAAATACTAAATGCATTGGTGGGAAAGTATGAAAGTTTATGTGTGGACTGTGATGTAATTATTATTACTTTATTTACTTAAATGTATGACTACACTTCTGATTATATTATTATTTCATTTGCTTTAATGTTAGGTAAATGCTTACATTTAAGATCTAAAAGTGCTATTTTTGTGAATGGCTGGTTTTGCATAAATAAAGAACATTAACAAATGCTTACGAGCTGAAGTGGAGAAAATGGAGAATGTATTCTCCCACACCATGTTATACTCAAGATCCTAAGAGAATTTCAATGTAATTTAACAGTTGGTGGTCCCTCTCTGAGAACCCAGACCTGCCACTGTGAGGAAGAGGTGTAGGAACTGAAGCAGCCCAAGGAGTGGGAAGATACCCAAGTATCATATGTGAAAATTATGAAGTACTACAGTGTGCATGGCACCCTATATACCTATAAACTCACATACAGTGATATACTCCTTGCTACATGTGTCTATCTCTAGATTTCCTAAGGAGGATATGTTCTTTTTATACCCCTTTGGAAAATGTTAACAATAGCCAGAGTTGACTTTATAATTTCTTTTTTAAACTAGATCTATGATTTGATCTTTGCAGGGAGCTCCCAGGGAGGAATTCCTTGACTGATGCAGATCATCATCTCCCCTGAAACTTATAATCTTAGAGAGTTGCCTGGGGCACTCTATATATTTTTGCAATCTAAATTAATAATGAAATAAAATCACTGTTATTAACTGTAGTATTGCTTGACTTACACTAGAGGGCACCATGGAAACACAACATGCATAAAGGGAGGTATTACAACCTTTTCCAAATTAGTAAGGTAGAGAAGCTGGCCAAGTTTCTTCTGAAGCTGGGATTTGGCAACTGCCTTGTCATTTAATAGTTTTACTCGATTTTGTTCCACCTAAAAAGAAAAAAAATTCTTGTTTCTACGTTCTTGTAAAAACGGTGAAATCATAAACACAAACATTAATATATCCTTAGCTAAGCTAGACAGGGGTATCTGCACCTTATTTAGTTCTAGCTCCATGAAAGTAAAATTTGCAATCATTGAGAGCAAATAAAAATGGCTGAAACCTTTAGGAAAAGAAACTTATAGGATATACAAAGGGATTTACAATAAACCAAACAGATATCAATTGTTCTCTTCTGGTGAAGAACTAAAATAATAAAATATGAAATTTAAGTAGAAGACTTTCCTATTCTTTAAAGTGTGAGAGACACTGAGGCAGAGGACTAAAACTCTCATAGGACATCTTTTCTGAAACATCTCTCTTAAGGAATTATCTATCTGAAATATGATCCTGTAGGATACAGGGATCTGTACACCTAAACAGTAAATGCTATGCACATAAGAAGGCTCATTAAGACTTATAGATTGACTGCTTATACTACACAATCTCCAGGTCTCTGGAGTGAGGTACAGTCTTTCGAGCTATATTGCCTGGGTCTGACTCATTGGCAACCTACTTCATGAGGTTCAATTATGTGAAGAACAGGAGGATTGGGCTTTGGTTCATCAGGATGCCGTACTCTTAGACGTTCTGTAGCCATTGCAAGTTCATCAATAGCAGATACGTGGTCCCGCAGAACCATCCAATATTCATGAAGCAACTGTAGAAGAAAAATTAGAATAAAGTTGTGCACTGAACCCTAATAAGAGATAATTCATCAAAAATCTTCATTGAGATCTTTAGGGAAATCTAGTGTTATATAATAAGACAGAAGGCTCACACAGTTCTCTGGCCATGTAACATTTAGGAGATGATGCCAAACACCTATACAAGATGGCTCTTTTGTTTCCCTATTCACACAATTTTAGTTATCATTTGGAAACTTGCAATTCCAACACAATATAGATGAGCAAAAAAGTAAAGAAAAACCAAACTCTCAACATAATTCAGATTAGTAATGTGGGAAGCCTGAGCTAACACCCTTTTTAAAAGCTAAACATATGATATCAAGTTCTTATTACAGTTTCCTCGACCTCTCACTGCCCCTTCAAGGACATTTTAGCAAGGAAAGCACACCACGAGTTGTGATCAATGCATCAGGGATGGGGCTTGAATCCAGGGCCCTAGATTCCACAGCTAGTGCTCCCTTCCCTATAGTACTAAGCTAGGGAGTATGCAGAGACATAATATATAATAGGAAAGCAATAGACTAGGGATTAGACAATATGGGCTTTGGTTCTGGCTCTGCTGCTAACCAGTTGTGTGACCAATTGGGCAAAGTCACTGCCCCTTCTGGGACCTCATTTCCCTAATGTTTAAAATTAAGGGGCTAGTGTGGCTAATCCCTATGGTACTTTTCAACATAACTAGATTAGGAGCACCTGGAAGGTTGGACCCCATATCTTATTATTCATGAATTTCCTAGTACTCTTTTTTCACCTCTGCTCCACAGAATCCTTTACAAGTGTTTAAAAAATCGTAAGATTGACTGACTTTGTGACCCTGGGCACTACAGTCACTTAACTTCTCTGGCCCTCAGTATCTCCATCTGTAAAATGATAAGATTAGACTAAAAAGTTTCAAAGGTTCTTTCCTGTTCTAAATCCTAGAAGTTTCTGAATCAATATTATATAGACTGTACAAAGCTCTTTTATAACAGAACACCACTGTAATTTCTCTTGTCACATGCATTTTTATATAACCCACAGTATCTTCTAGCTGACTGATCTAGCTGCAATTATCTGTTCACAATGCTTATTTCTACCCAAATTTACCATGTGTATATGAAATCTATGCAACTGCTTCATCGATACAAGGTAATTCAACTACTTTCATTGTCTTTTGTGGCTAAGGGAATTTTTTTGTTGGATTCTGAAAAGTAATCTGTTTATTTTTCTCCAAGTAATCCTTCAGATTTCCAAAAGTCTGTCAGAGGCATCTACGATTAGACTTGAAATGCACTGTTTCTCCTCCTTTCTCCAGCCCATCTCAACAGAAAAGCAGGGGCAGAAGCAACAAGTGCATTCCATTAGAGTGTATAAATACCTAAATAACAAGTGCTGTTGTTGGGGAATGAAAGATAAATGGTTTCTGACCTTAGTGATTCTGCAGTATTGTAGGAGATATAAGACAAATGCATTGGTGTTTATAACAGAAAGGTGTGAGAGAGAGAGAGAAGTTCCATATGAAAGTTAATAACAAAGTACAGTGTAGAGGTAAGAAGCATTAGTTGTGGTTGGGGAGAAATGGCTCAAGTTTCTTGGGGGACATACAGAATATACTTCTCTAATTTCATAGAATTGTACTAAGAGTGGCAAAAAGACATCAACAAAGATATGTATGCCTAAAAAAGGAGGTGAAAATCAGATAGACAGGTAGATATGTAGACAGGCAACCAGAGCTAGCATTTATTCAGTACTTACTATGTGTCAGGTGATGTGCTAAGCATAGGGGATATAAATAAAAGCTAGTAAGTAATCCTTGCCCTCAAAGAATTTGCAATCTGAAGATGGAAGACAATACACAAAGGAACATAAATGAAAGGGGGCACAGTGCTATGTCCTGGAGATGTTCAGGAAGTGTGGGTACAGGCCTGGTGCTGAGGAAGTTAAGGCCAAAGCAGGCCAAAGCCCAGGGTGGCTCCCAGGGCAAAGTCCTGGGAAGTGAGTGGAGATACTGTTCCAAGTAGAGGGCAAACAGAACACCTGGAGATGTCTAGGAAGAGAAAACAGATGGCCAATCTGAGTGGCACAATGGCATGTGGGTATTACATTGGCATAAGAGATAACGAGAGGAAAGCTTCCAGCGTATTAAGTGGAAATGATGGAGAATTTTTGAAAAGACAAGAATCATATACAGGATGAGAAGGCATGGAGAACTTCTAAGCTTAACTGATGTAACTGACCCACGAATGTATTAAAGTAATAATGGTATTAAACCAAAGGGAAGAACACATCAGAGGTAGGACTAACTTTCTGCGAGGATTTTTACGAGCTGCAAATTTGAATGCTAAATGAAAGGTTTGATATTTACATGATTACTTCATTAATCAATCATTAAGTCATTCAATAAAGGAGTGAGACAGGAACCAAACCTGTGATTTCATTAGCACAGGGAACTCCCAAGCGAGGAAACCCCACTGACCACAATGCATGCAGGCACTTTCTCTGCAATTTAGGATTTCAGAATTGTCTAGAGTGTTGAGAGGATGAGTGACTTGCCTAGGGTCACAGAGGCAGGGCTTAAGTTTAAAATGTAGATAGGTACGCTTTGAGGCCCACTCTGCTGTGCTGCCTCTTAGTCATTCAGTGCATAACTCAAATAGAAAGTTTTCCCATTCTACCTTGTATTCCTTCTTCCATGCTTCAAAGAGTTCCATTGAAGTATTCCCTTCTTCAATGAGTCTGAGGTCTAGTCGGTGTGCTTTGGCAAAAGACAGGATTGCTTTCAAGGAGCGCTCCATCTCACTCGTCGCCCATAGTCCTCGGCTTGTGGTGGGGAGCCGATCATCCACCAGGCCTTCTTCATCTTCTATCATCTCCTCAAAAATTGCAGTTTGGCCTTTCACCCTTCACATACACAAGGGAAAGACAGGTTTTACCATGATAGCTGCTGAATTTGCCCACACTCTCCCTTTGTGGAGGAGCAGTGCGAGTGAGCAATGGTTAGGGGGAAGGACAGGAGAAAAACAAAATCACTGTGGTTTGCTCTGCTGCATTCCCATTATAGCTATAGAAACTTTTTTGTTGTCTCTGGGAACTACAATAATTCTGAGAATTATCAGAGTCTGTGAAGAGGGAAAGAGGAACACTGGAAGGAGGAGGGCAAATGAAATACATGGAGGAAACTGTTAATAATAACGATGACGATACTAATGATAGCTAGCACTTATAGAACACTTAATATGTGCAAGGCACTGTGCTCAGTGCTTTACACATGTCATCTCATCTGATCATCAGAGCAATTTGGAGAGGTAGGTGCTATTATTATTCCTGTCTTATAGTTGAAGAAATTGAGACAGAGGCTAAGTGACTTGCTCAAGGTCACCAAAAGTGTCTGAGGCCACATTTGAACCCAGGTCTTCCTGATTTCATTCCTAGGACTCTATCCACTGCTCCATCTAAATGCTAGCTGTTATTACTGTTATTATCATTTGTTTCAGGATTAACTACTACCACCTACAGATTGCCTAGCGGGGTCCTTAAGAAGCAACTTCAGGCTGGGAAACCTCCCCCTTTCTTCACTGCCTCCTTAGGAAAACAAGCACCTGCCTTCATTTTACCCCCACACCCTTAGCTGATGAGAAAACATTTAAATAGCAGGTGACTTATTGCTGAGATTGCTCCCTGCAAGTTTAGTCCAGAATACTAAAAAGTAAAAAGAAAACTATATATTAAAACTCTTTTATTAGATATCCTTATGTTGTCTATAAAAGAGCTACAAGTTTTAAAAATATATGTGTATGTGTATATTATGTATATATCTACACATACACACATATGAATTGTGTGTACATACACTCACAGCTACTTGGGGAAAAAACTATATAACTTATAAACACTGTTGTCAATCTCTTTTTTCCAATGGTTAATTTTCTAATAGAAAACTTGGAAGCATGGTCATTGTGAAGAAAATGTATTTTCAACCTGAGATCACTATACCCCATATTTCACATTGCCAATGGGAAATAAGCAATCAGAGAACTTACGTGTGAGAAAATAGCTTCGACTCATACTCTGTGAACAATTCATCAGCTTTACAAAAGACACAGCTGGAAAAGAAGAGATCACCAAGAAAAACATTTTCAGCCGTAACTAGCAATCGAGTGATTTATAGGAGAGTGTTGAGTATTTTGCTACCCACTTGTTCACTTTATGAAAAACACATGCACATATTAAATTTTCAACTATTTTGTGGGGAAAAAAATGAATGCAAATTACAGGTTGAAAGTGGAAACTGTTAAAGGCTTACTTAAAAAAAAACAAGCTAGATTAATATGAAGTTTACTTTTCTTTCTGAAATCAAATCAAATGAAAAAGCTTCACCACTTTAGGCATTATTTATTCTATCAAAATAGATCTAAGACGATAAGGGTATGACACCTCAATGCATGCTTTCTTCTTTTACCTACTTGTTGAGGGGCAGTCTGACAGGCCGAAGATGGCAGATTGTGGCAGCTTCAATGACATCACGGGATGGGGGTCCCTCCAGGTTCTTCACGGCCTCTCTCACGAGTTTCTGAAATTTCTTCAGCTCTTCCATTTGTGTTGTGAGTAAGTACTGAAGACCTCTGCAGTCCCGGAACCTGATGCCCAACAATAATAACAACAGCAGTAGTAATACCACTGCCACCCCCACCAACGATGACAACAACACACAAAGCAGGTCAGGGCGCTCAGGTAACGGCTGCCGACCAAAGTATTACAGTGGTATCAGAGCTGCTGTGAAACTTCGCCCAGGACCCTTGTAGTACGAAGCCGCTGAATGCCTAGCATTCAGAAAGTGTTTATGTATTTATTTATACGTATCACCAAGTATTGATGGGATGCCTCCATGTGTAACAACTTGCTAGCAGCTAAAGAGGACATAAAAGTACTGGATGACACTGTCTCATCCTAAAAAAGCACACAATCCTCTATCTAACTCAAAAAAATTCACAAGCTCAGATTGCGTGCAAGGCGTCAGGGATACAAAGCCAAAACCTAAACTAGTTCTTACCCTCGAGAAGTTCAGGTTCTCCTGGAGAGGTGCAATATCTATTCTCTGATGCATTCCTCCTCCCACCTTCTATGGGAGGACAACACTGTCCTCAAAAAGAAATGAGCTACAATAGTGCTGTCAAACTCATATAGACACTGAGCCAAGAGACCACCCATAATGATCGCTGTGGACCCTGTATTAACTTAGAAACCACCATAACATTATCTATGTTCTATTGTTTTTTTATTTCATTAAATTTTTCTCAGTTACATTTTGGTCTCCTGAACTTTGGAATGTTGTATGCTTGACACCTCTGACCTACAACTATCTCCCATTACTTTTCTCACTTCTAGGCAATCTTCTTCTTGCCCTTTTTTAAGACAATAGGAGAGGGATGAAAAGCTTGGAAGAGAAAGAAGTGCAATCTTTCATAAAGATAAAAGACTAAGGGGAATACAAACAGATAAGAAAAGTAGGCAAGTGACAGGGGCTATGGATATAAATGAGAGAGGAAGGAAACCCAGAAATGAGATTGGGAATGGGCAAGAAAAGAACAGACCCTCTTTGGAGGCTCATAGCTACCAAAACCTAGCATGGAAAGAGAGAAATAATGAGATATAAGTATTACAGAATATCTATAAATGTGAAGATTTTAATGCTTTTAATTTTCTCTATTCTACTTTCCAAATCCTTTTAAAGCCCATCTTAAGTTCCATTTCCTTAATTCCCTCCCTTAATAATTCTAGTCAAAAATGGCTTCCCACTTTCCTGACTTTCCAAAACATTAACCAATTACATTACATATGTTGGCATTCAATTATATTCAAATATATCCTCATATTATTCTTAATTGTTTCACGTGCAAATTTTGATTGTTTATTAAAGACTGTAAACTCCTCAAGGCAAAAAAAAAAAATCCAACCCCAACCCAAACCATGTCATACACTTCCATTTTATAGTATGTGTCAATCCCAGAACTTTCTAGTTGTGTTGAAATTACAGAATTTGTTTGGAGATGTCTTGAGCAAAAAGAAGTCTAAAAACTATTGGTATAAGAAATCACAAACAGAGAAATCTCCTTTCCAACACACTAAAAGCATATTTTTGTCTTTAAATATGAAACTTCATGTTTGAATAAAAAGGAAAAGTCACTTTATATAGCTTGTCTTAGGTATTTACATATTCAAGTAATTTGATTAAATCTTTCCTTACTTCTTCTGAACTATTGAAATAGTCCTCTAACTAGTCTCCCTGGATCACGTCTTTTCCCTACTCCAATCTACCCTCTCCTCAGGTGCCATAGCGGTTATTCTAAAGTGTAGGTCTGGGACTCCCTATCAACTTCATCTTCCAGGACCAAATATTAAATGCTCTGTCTGGTATTTAAAGCTCTTCATAAACGATCGCTTTTCTATCTTTCCAGACTTCACATACTTTACTCCCCCACTTCCACATACTCTGTGATCTAGCTATGCTGGGCCACTTGCAGCTCCTCCAACACAACACTTCATCTCTCATCATTGTGTCTTCGCTGTTCCTGCTTGTTCCCCCAATGCTCCGCCCACTCCACTTTGCTCCCTAGATTACCCGGCTTTCTTCAAGGCTCAGCTCAAACCCCAACTTCAGCAGGAGGCTGGTCCCTTCCAGCTGCTAATCCCATACCCATTACCATTTTCTACTCCGTATATATCTTCTATGAACCTAATTATTTACTTTTTGTCTATTCTCCACCAAGAAAATATGCTTCCTGTGGGCAGGGACTGATTTTCCCTTTCTTTGTATCTTTTCTAATTAGTGCAGTGCCTGGCACACTGTAAGCACTTAATAAAAGCTTGTTGATTGTCAAAGATGAACCATATGAACAAAACCATAATCAAAGAATTGCTTTTCACTAGTATCTAAATGCATACCCTTTTCTCATTTAGATCCTATAATAAAAGGCAGAAAAGTTTATTTTAAAAAGCTGAGTGGTAACCAACTTCACGGGACAAAACAAATGGGACAAAACCCCATGATTTTGCCTTTGAAAACTAGTGCAATGATAAGGAAAACAATTTTGAATTTAGAGCCCTTCAGAATACGCTTATGGTTTACTGATTTAGAGGTGAAAGAGACCATACGTTTAATGTCTGAGGGAGTGACACTGGAAATTATAATACTCTAAAATGTCTTCTTCCAGTAGGTCTCCCAGTGTCTGGTTTACTAATTGCTCACATTTGTGAGTGGATGCACTGAAGGCTTCTGTTAAAATGAGGTTATGTTATTGAGAGAGGGAACTCGTTGTTGTTGTTTGTGTTTGTCCTTCATTCTTCCTTTTTATTTGTTTTTGTCAGGGCAATTGGGGTTAAGTGACTCGCCCAAGGTCACACAGCTAATACATGTGTCAAGTGTCTAAGGCCGGATCTGAACTCAGGTCCTCCTGACTCCAGGGCTGGTGCTCTACTCACTGAGCCGCCTAGCTGCCCTTGTCCTTCGTTCTTGAAGAGGACCAGGGAACTCATTACCATCCATTAACAATATCACCAAGAATAAATTCAGAGAGTATCTCCTCTTACACAGCAAGGAATGATACAAGAGACAGATGTATTCTTATGGAAGGGCATAAAAGGTGGGGAAAATGGCGTAAAGCGAAATATGACAGTAGAGGCAGCTAGGTAGCACAGCAGATACAGCGCCCGGCAGGGAGTAGGGAAAAACCGACTTCAAATCTGGCTTCAGATACTTACTAGCTAGGTGACACTGGGCAAACCACCTAATCAGTGTGCCTCAGTAAGATGGGGAAAATAAAAGCACCTCACAGAGCTGTTGTAGGGATCAAATGAGGTAATGTTTGTAAAGTGCTTAGCATAGTGCCTGGCATATAGTAGGCACTTAATAAATACTTGTTTTCTTCCTTGCTAATAGCAATGGACAAGCATGAAAAGTGAATGATGTGTGTGCATTACCAGAGCGGAGTAGAACATTGACAGCAGGTTAGAAGCAGGACAGGGGAGGAGTTCCCAAAATATGGTTCAAGGATAGCCTTGCTTGATTACAACAGACATAAGAGAAACAACAAAACAAAACTTTGCCTGGTACAAAAGGGGGAATTTTTCCAGGCAGAATGGAGTTGTAGACAGAGGGGCTAGCCCTGAAGTCAAGTTGGGCTCAAGCCTTGCCTCTAACCTGTCATCAGATAACCTCTCAGTGACCTAGGCAACTCTCTAAGACCACAAGCTGCAGAGAAGGAATCAACCTACCTTGGTCTAAGGAGTGTGTTCATCTAGGAGGCTCCCTATACCAATGAAATCATTGGTCCAGTTCCTATCCATATCCCTTTTTTGGAACACCTCTGTGATTTCACTGATATAAGGAACTCTGAATATGGGCAGTTACTCTACAACTCAGAGCTGTAGAAGTTTTGCTAGGGTCCTGAGAGGTTAAGTGATTTTCCCATAGCCACTCAGTCAGTATGAATCTAAAATGAAACTGGAACATCTTCCTCACTTATGGACCAGCTCTCTCTTCACCATGTCACACTGCTTCTCTAAGAGGTACTGAGGACTTATTGGCAGGTACTCTCTGAAGTGCTATGAGCAATACAGAGTTTAATAATAAGAGAAGTCTGATCTCAAAGATACTACAACCTAACACTTCTATTTAGATGGGCTTTTTTCCTATTCTTATCTGTACTATTTTTCTTACTTCTCCGCCATGGAAAGTTTACTAGTTTGTTGCTTGTAGTTGCAGGTTATTTCATTCTGCACACGCTGGACAAGCTCCTCATCAATAGCATATTGAATTGCTGACTGGATCGCATCTAGCCACCAAGGTGAGCCTGAATGAATCTGCAAGTGAAAAAAACCCAGAATTATCAGTCATTAAATTAATATTTATTGAGCGTCTATCACAAGGCTAACACTATGCTAGGCAACGTGAGAGTTACAAGGAAAGGATGAGAGTTCTTGCCCTCAAAGAACTTTTCTGCCTATTAAAAAAAACAAAACAAAACAGCAAACCCAAAACAAGGATAAATGCACTATGAGACTGCAAAGCAGAATGGAGCATGTGATAGACCTGGAGTCTGAAGACCTGGATTTATATTTCACTTCTGATTTACTAACTGTGGGACCCTGGGCAAGACACTTAACCTCTCAGCTTCAGTTTCCTCACCTGTAAAATGGGGAGACTAATAATACTGACAATGTCTACTTACACAGTTATTGTAAGGATCAGATAACAATGAAAATAATGATAACAGATGACATTTCTAAGATTTGCAAAGTGCTTTATAGATACTATCTCATTTTATCTTCACAAAAACCCTGAAGCAGGTGCTGTTGGGGAAACTGAAGCAAACAGAGGTAAACTAACTTGCCTAGTCACACAGTTTGTAAGGGTTCAAGGCTCGATTTGAACTCAGATCTGCGTGTTTCCTGGTTCAGTGCTTGATCCACTGATACCTAGCACCCTAGTACTTTAAAATTTTTAAGGGCTACTTAAATGTTGGGTAACCAGGTGGTACAGTGGATAAAGCACCATTACTGGAGCCAAGAAGACCTGAATTCAAATCTAGCCTCAGATAACTTACTAGCTGTGTGACTCTGGGCAAATCACTTAATCTTGTTTGCCTCATTTTTCCTCATATGTCAAATGAGTTGGAGAAGGAAATGGCAAACCACTCCAGTATCTTTGCTAAGAAAACCCTAAACAGGGTCATGAATAGTCAGACATGACTAAAATGACTAAACAATATAAATGTTAATTATTATTATTATTATCCCTTGAATAGGTAGTTCTTTGTTTAGTCTCCTAAAAAGAACCACTATTGCTCAAGCATTCTGGATACATGAACATTTACTGTTTACACATATGGTAAAACTATTATAAAACATTATATATACACACATATATGTGAAATATTTTTATATTTCATATGTATATATAAAATATTCTGGACTATTAAGGGGCAATTATTTGATTCTGGCAATCTATACTCCTTCTCTCTAGCAATAAGGCAATATTTCTAATCATTTAATAGCAGTGGCATAACTAGATTTTAAACAAAATATAATCTAAGATAACCTTATGGAGACATTCACAAAAGTGCAAAATGTTTGCTGAAGAAACATGAAGAGAATAGTGACTCAAAACTTAAAGAATAAAAAGCAGTTATCTGTTTATCTGGGACTCCCGTTTTTACTTATTTTACAAAATGGAAAGCTTAAAGAGCGAAAGATCTTCTTGTTTCAACCCAAAGCGGATATGACTTTAGTGTTTTGTCCACCCTAAAATGTCTTTTTGGAAATCACTAAATCTCAGGTTAAAAATGCTTCAAAATTTTGGGGACTCATATTCTTAGAAAACTCAAGTACACACAATCTCACCACCCAATATGTCAGATTCATAATATGTTAGATGAAGTGGTGACATCACACTTCAGGTGGCATTCATAAAACTATAATTTCTAAGCCTCTGCCACATAAATATCCCACAAAACAGCAAAAGCAGGAATCGTCATCTCTGGTATATGGCAGAGCTGGGATTCAAACTTGGGTAGGTCTTCTGACTAAATACTACAGAACAATCTGAAAACAATGATGTCCATCAGGGTCCCCAAACTAATCATGATTACAGATCACCAAGTCAAACCGTGACTTAAATCAATAACCACAACTTGCCTTCCTCTGAAGTTCCCGGATGGTCTGCAAAACTGGCTGTAAAGCTTGATGGGCTTCTGCAACTTCTGCATTAGATTTACTCATGTAATGCTGTCTAAGTTGTTCAGCCTGAGTATAAAAATAAAAAGATCTTCAATCCAGAACTTGAATACAATTTTGTATGACACTTTAAGAATATTTCTATGACTGATACTAATTAGCTACTTAGCTTAGCTTAAACATGTATTCTAGTGTGTACACATGTTCTTATTTGAATGTATGTGGCACTACAAATACAGCTGTGATTAGCAAAAGGAAAAGAAAATGGCAAATTACCTTATATAACAAGTTTATCTAGGACTTACTCTTCTACTTGCCCTCTATTTGTATGCCTCTTGTCAAACCCAACATTTGCAATATGACTATTTGTTGAACATTAATGCTATACAACAACAGACTAAGCTATCATAATAAATAGTGGGCTCCCTGACACTGGAAGTCTTTAAAGAGAATCTGAATAATAGTCAAAGGTACTTAAAAAAAAGATCCCTGTACTGGGTGATAAGTTAGGCTAGGACCATAGATTTAGAGCTGGAATTTTGAACTTTGCCCAGGGACAGTTGAGGACCCTATATTACTAACAAGCATTCTTAGAAGGATGGAGTAGCTTGAGGGGAAGAAAAGGGTGAAACACCAGCTGTTGCAGCCTATAAAAAGATAATGAAGATGAGGTATGGAGACAAAAGGGAAAATGATAAGCAGAGAAGATAAGATTTAACTCCTTTACAATGTTTCTTGCCCTGTTTTGGGGTAAGTTTATTTGGTATAGTAAACATTTTAGAATGTGGAGAAAAAGACTCTCTCCCTAAACCAAGGATGCTTGCCTTTACAATTTCTTAATTTACTGCTTATTTCTAAACTAAGCAAATTGGCTACCAAAAGTCAGATTATCTATAGTTCTTCTACTTATACATAGGCAAGTAGCTCAAGAGAAAAAAATAATTACAAGTGCTGACATTCTTTATCCAATTCAATCCCAGGAAGGTTAAACACAGTAAAGGTAGCAGGCTAGCTATAGTCACATTCATCCTGAAATGTTGCATGCACTTAAAAATATCGATTACAGAAAGTATAAAATCTGAAAAATCCACTTTTCCAGAGTGAATAATGATAATTACCTCTTCCTCAAGTTTGCCATCTCTCAAGGTAGGAGGTATTCCTGGGTGCTTGGCTTGTAATAATTCCATCAGGTTGTGTGTAGAATGAAGTCTCTACATATACCAAAAAAAGCAATAACTTTAATATCCCATTCATGGAACAAGTGAGCAGCAGCTTACTCTGGGAAAAACTTTTATCATCATAAGCTGAGCACCAATAACATTAGGCTGTATAAAGAAGAAACCTTTCATATAAATAGAATTTGTGTCAACCTTGTGAAAAACTGAATTGTTTCACAAAACTACTTTAGAAGTCAAACTTCTATCAAATCCAGTTGGCACCAGCACACCTATCTGTTTGACAAAGGTTCATTTGTAACTTTATCATTTATCCAATCTGTAGCAGCAACAAAAATGTGATGGACAAATTAGACAAGGCCTTTCGAAATAAGAAAGGTCAAAATCAGATGGACAGGTTTTATTTTTCTTTTGTTTTGCTGTCCAATAACTTTTGTTTTGCATACAAAGGGTACAGGTTTTTACTTGTTTTTCCTCATAGTAGTTATAGATTTTATTGTAATCAATAGGCTGAAAGACAATTAACCAAAGATGGAGCTGCAATCTATGGCCATATTAGAATGGAGTGAAGTTTCTCAATTGGTCAATAAACATTTACTAAGCATCTACTATGTTCCAGGCACTGTGTTAAGCATGCCTGGAGCAGATGAATTAAGATGCCACAAATTAGTGCCATTCACCCATTGTTCAAAGTGATGTGAAATTGTAAAGGAACAGTAGGCAATATTCTTCTATGTTATGTCAGACTCTAGGATGCAGAGGAACAAACATAAAATTAGTAGTCAGAAGAATTGTGTCTAAAGCCATATCACTGAGCCCAGGCTTACTAGCCAGACAATTTTTGACAAATCACTTAATCTTTTTCTTTCCTCATCTATAAAATGGGGATAATAAAGCTTATGCTACTTAAATCAGAAGGTCGTTGTGACAACAAAATAAGAATGTATGCAAAATACTTTATAAAATAGTGTTAACTACTATTATTGAAATCAAAGTATTAAGATATGCTTGGGTAAGGGTTTCTTTTTTTTTTTTAATAAGCCACAACTGAAATGTTCTGTTGCTCTCTAGTAACATTTGCTGGCATTCAGAAGTCATCTCAAATATCCAGGAATCTTATTTAAAAAAAAAAAGAAAACTATCCAAATAAAATTGTTAAATGTTTACTCACTTGTAATGAATCAGTTTTGAGTTTGTCTTTGTGTTCCTCAGATGAACGTAATACTTCTCTGTATAGGTCGACTGCTTGGGCATACTCATCTGAAGAATTAAAATTCATTTAAAGTCAAAAATACGTATTTTTAAGCTAAAAATTTCCTTAAGTAATCTGCTACATACATAAATGGCATTTCTTGTAAATGTTGTAATTTAATATTCATTATTTTTAAAGGAAAGGAAACTTCATAGACTCTGGAGTTAGGCACAGCTGAAATAGCATATTTTGCTAACATCATCACATTATTTTTACAAAACCGTAGCACTTTAAATATTCACAATTCACTGAGTTCTAAAAGTCTTATTAACATGAAGTTGGGGAGATTTTTTTTAATGTCCTTTTAATTATTTTCTAAACAAACAGTTTTCATCTTGTTTTTATTTTTTAAAAAATCTATTTCCAGCAGTTACTTTATTCAGGACTTTTTCCCACATAATGGAATACAATTTCAAAACATGTTAGTCATCAAGTCCTTATTCAATTTGGGGATGCAGATCATCTGGCTAATAATTAAAACAAACCTGGACGGCCTTTGATAATTTAAGCATAAACACCCAAATAATTATGTTACTTCAAGATGGAGTTACATAATTAGTTATCCTTGTATAAATTCTTACAGATTTATGATGAGGGTTCTTTAAAGAGCACATGGATTCTACAAATATTTATACCATCCTTTATTCGAAATGGAGAGTCTTTAGTTAAGCAGCATTTCCAAGTAAAATGATAGACTACCCTAAATTATTTTCAACAAACTCATATATATGTTTATTTTCTTGAAGGAAGCACAGTGATTGCAGAAGAATTAAAAAAGAGTTGAACTTGATTTTTTCATTATAACATGCAAGTCTAACACGCTTTATAACTGCAAGAAAATATAAATGTGTAAAAATATTCCAATTAAGAATCCTGCCTATTTTTGGTCATTTGATGGCACTAAAAATTCCAAATACTCATTCTACTTGACACTACAGAGTCCATTCTTTCTATTAATATCTGTTAAAAAAAAACATGCCATTCAAAAGCAGAACACAATTTAATGAAGGCATCAGTACATATATGTATTATATTTGTGTATGTAAATTCACATTTCATATAGATTAATGTAAAGGTTAAAATTCATTTTGGAGTTCCATAAAATTAGTTACAGGAGGAAAAAACTTCAAGTTTCACTACAAAAGGCATGTGATTCTGTCTATGTACTTTTCCAGTAAATTAATTCTATTAGACACATCACATCAAATCCCTATTAAGCTTGTTTCATTTACCATTTGATTTTCAAACAAATGGAATTTAGAAAAGATATCTTTAACTGAGAAGCATTCTGGGATGGTTTTCTTTTGATATTTAACAATAGCTGACTATGACTCTAATCCACAAAAAGGAAGAAAACCATAAAAAAGCAAATAAAGAAAGATAATTGGAACAGAACATGCTGAAAACATGTTACTGGGCAAGCAGGAGTTATGAAGCATGATGATCTTGCCATTTGCCAAATACTTTAGAATAAGATCAGATGATCTATTTTTTCTTCCAATTATAGGCTTATATTTTTATTTTTTTCAATGGGATAAAAAGGAAAAGAGAGAAGAAAAAAAAGTCAAGAGAGGACGGATACAGAGACAGACACACACACAGTTCTGAAGCTCAGGAAGTATAAATTTCTTATCCTTTTGCTCATTTACAAGGGAGAAATTACTACTTTAGACATTTTAAGCTGTGAATTTTGACATCTACTATTAGATACTTCACAACACTGTATTACGTGTGACTATATTTAATGAAGACAAAAACATTTCAAGGTATATTTCGTATTCTACTTGTTTTCATACCTCTCCATGACAGGCAATTAGAGAAGAGTATCAGTCTTGCAGTAAGATGTGGGTTTACAGTCCATCTCCAACCTTTATAGGCTTTGTGGTTATGGACAAGTCTTAACTTCTCAGAACCTACTTTCCTCATCTATAAAATGGAGATAATATTTGCATTATCTGTCTCACACAACTATTGTGAGGAATGCATTATATAAATCTGAGTTGCAGATGTTATCCTTCGACTATATTCCTGCTCTGATGCCTCAATAAGGAAGCTAAGCCTGGTTTCTCAAACACTGTGTAAGATCACAAGGTCTGCTACATGTAGGCACATATCTATTGTATGAGGACAACCTAAACAGGTTTTGAGGCTGAAAAGTGATAAATTTTTTGCCCACAGAAGCCTTCGAAGACTGTCTGATAAAATTATAAAGGGGTTGGTTGTGATGTGCTTTAGTTGGGGAGTTCCCCATAGCAATGGCATTATAGATCTTTGAAGTACTGAACTACTGAAATATTATTATTTCCAAGTTTTCTCTTCTATCTTAATTATATCACTTTTTGTTTTGAGACTTGGCAGAAAATGATATTCAGTGTAATAGATGTTTGTGTTCATTTTAGCTAATTCTAAACTAATTTAAAGGGAAAAATTATTTTTAAAATTTGCTAGGAAAGTTCTACTTCCTCACATGTTTGTGATGACATCCTCACTAAATAGTCAATGGGTATTGGTTTTCATTTCAGATTATAAACTCAAAGTAGGATAAGAGTGCCGGGCCTGGAGTCAGGAAGACTTGAGTTCAAATCTGGACTCAGACAGTTACTAGCTGTATGACCCTGGGCAAGTCATTTAATCCCGTTTGCCTCAATTTCCTCAATTGTAAAATGAGCTGGAGAAGAAAATGGCAAACCATTTCATTATCTTTGCCAAGAAAACTCAAAATGGGGTCACAAAGTGCTGGATACAACTAAAATTGAATAAACAATAACAACAACAGTATTTCCACCCATCAATCCTAAAGAATAAAACCCTGATCAGGCTGTAAAGGGTGGTCACAGATTGGAGCTCTTGATGACTTCTAAGGTCTCTTCTAACTCTAAGCTTTCGTGAACTTAACAAAGCACTGGGTGGCCACTTTCTGTTCTGATTTCCGCAAACCTGTTTTGTGGTCTCTAAGATATCTGGGTCCATTTTATGTATGACGTTTTAGGGTAGCGAGGGAAAGCATTCCCTTCTTAGAGCCATTAAAAGAGTGACCATAACAACTGTCCGCACATTTTGATTCACAACAGTGAGAGCTGTCTGAAGGTGAAACGGGTTGCCTTGGTAGGTAGTAGGTTTCTTCTCCCTAGAGATTTATAAGCAGAAGATGACTATGAGTCAGGTATGTGTGTGGGTGAGGTCTTCTTCAGGAGTAGCTGGCTCTAGATGGCCTCTGAAGCTCCTCCCAATCCAAAGATTCTGTAATACTAATTTATAATACGGTGGAGAGGTACTACTGTTACTGATGGTTGCAGAAGATCCTAAACAATTTCTTTAACAAGGCCAAGGAATCTATGCCTCAGGAGTTCCTCCTCTAGCACTTCAGGTCTCAAATTATAAATCTTTTGCATTTTCTGCTAGCTAGATATAGCCTCCTGCATGTGGCCTACCTATCTATGGCCTATCTTGGAGTTAAAAATCTTTTTTAAAAGTATGACTACAGAAAGTAGGGAATAGTAAAGTTTTCTGCATAATCCTTATTGTACTCATGCCTGATGCTTGAGGATAAAACAAAAATTTTGCTTCAAGAAATGAGTGGCATAGGATATGTCTGTTGCGTACATCTTACTTATATTTCACTGTGTCTAAAATTGTTTAGATTGCTGTCTAGTCAAATACTATTTCACTTGATTTTCTTTAATAACTACATTTTCCTTTGATTTAACTTTACAGTTTTAATAATAAAACTGCCCGCACCAAAGCAAATACTGTTTAAGAGGAGATGGGAAGATGGAAAGTAAGAAAAAGAAAACTTAGTATTAACTTCAAAATCTAACCTAAATCTCATGAACAGGCTACAGAAAATAGCCAAAGAAGATAAATGGGTGAACTACAGGGAAAGAAACCCAGAGTTCATGCTAAGGTTGCTATAAAATTGAGGAAAAATGGTGGAACTGTCTAATTGGAAGGCATTTTCGTTTATTGTCTTCTGGTAATTCATTACCAATGACAAAAACTGTTACATCAATATTAAAAGGTCAATTCCTTAATAACTTTGTGGTTTAATAATATTTCCTAGGCTAAACAGCACAAGGTCCAGTAATGCCAGCTGTAATAAAACATTACTATTGATTTTGAATAGGCTGCAAAAGGAGACATATGTAATATTTATTTATAACTTATTAAAGTACCAAGCTCCACTTTATCTCCTTCAGAATTTTTTAAGGGAATCAGAGATAACAAAGCAATCTGCTTCTACCTTTAATGATATGGATGCCAGCTAAGCCATTAAGAGCACAAACCAGTTGCCGATGTGCTTCTTCACATTCAGTTCGACATTTCTTTTGCAGTGAGGTCAGCAACTCTTCCATGGTCATGGTACTGAAAGAAACAGCAGGTTGGTCAAACTTAGACAGAAAACACTCAGGTTATGTCTGGCAAGCAAAAATAAACTATATGAATCCTGGCAGGGGAGTGAGGAAAGGAGACCTGCTAATTCAGAGGTTATGACTCAATGGCTAGAGCTCACAGGGTATCCTTCACATGACCTCAAGGTTGGGGTTACTTCCTACAATAAAGCTTTACTAATTTTGCTGGGTAACAATAATATTTAAATCCTTTATCAAACAAAATAATGTAGTGTAAGCTTCATTGACTCAGTTCTGATTCTCTGGTTCATCATGGAGATATCGGGAAAAAACCATTTTTTTAAATGACATTTGTACAATGTATACAGAAACTATGAGCCAAATATCTTGCCTATTCTGGGAATGGCTCACTGAAGCAGTAGACAGGATCATCACAGAAAGTAATATATCACAATCAATGCCCACAAAGGAGCATCTATCAAAATACTTCTTTTTTTCCCCGTGTTCAAAAAAGAAGCCAATATATTTCCAATCTACTATTATATCTAAGCTATAATAGATCAGAAATGTTACCTCTTCAAAATCAACAAAATTTAAGGTAGCACTTGGTACATTCAACAGCAAACATGTACATTTAATTAAGATTATTCAGTTACTTCCTTGGAAGTAATATTCAGCCAAGGTTAAAGGAATCCTGTATTTCTGGTTTTATTATAAGTATTTCTTCTTAAAACCAAAGGGAAAAAGGCATGTTCTTTGAACCACTACTACTACCATTGGGGGCCTATTAAATCCTCTGGAGTGAAAATGACAATATTTGTATGATACTTGGCAACTTCACAGGGCTCAAGAGCATCACCAAACAAGAACCAGCATGGAAATCTAGAGAACACGAAGGGTTTCCTACACTTGACAGAAACATGAAATTCGTAAATAGCAAATTCATAAATAGTAGAAAGAAGGGAGAAGTAGAAAGTAGGTAATTCTCACGAAAGCAGAAAAAGAACTATTTAGACTCGGAATTGAACTCAGTTCTCTGAACAGAAGGTAATATGACAGAGTAGACAAGTCCTGGACTTGGATTCCAAGGACCAGTATTGGAATCCTGGCCTTTTTTTATCTATTACTTAGGGGACACTGGTGAAAATGACTTCACTTCTGTCTCAGCATCATCATCTGCAAAATGATGGGGGAGGAGGGGATGATTTATAATGTCTATCCCAGCTCCAAATCCTATTAACCTTGAGGTTTTTTTTTTTTTTGAAACAGAACATGTAGGAGAGGGAAAGTTAATTTTTGAAGGACAACAAAGCAATGACTCACCAGGAAGTTCCAGGAGGGAAATGTCTTAAGAGACAAATACAGAAGAATTTCTGTAAAAATACAAGTAGGGGGGACTCAAAAGCCCCCAACCCCCTTTTGTATGACAAGTATAGTTGTAATGCTGTACTTGTACAATAGACAGGTACTCAGCACTACATAACCAAGAAGTAAGGACTGGCAATGAATCTCAATATTGCCACTGATTTTCCTTGCAACCCAGGAAAAGTTATCTTTCTTGTACTCTTAGTTCCCTTATTTACAGTACTATTTGTATATACAAATCTGGGTATATCTATGTAGATATGTGTGTATACACAGATCTGCATTCTAAATTGAATGCTACATTTATGGGATAGTAGGCTTAAACACAGGAAAAGAATGAATTGTTTACATCAGTGATGCCGTATGCAAATAGAAATGATTATAGTTATCACTGCAGGCTGAATATTTACTTAGAAAACTACATAATAATATTATCTGTTTTACTGTATTTTTATTTTGTTAAATATTTCCTAGTTACATTTTTTTCTGATTTGAGATGTTCTTGGGAGTGTGGTAGGCTGTATAATGCCTGTAGGCCACATATTTGACACCTCTGGGTTTTATAGAAACTCAGTCTTTCAATGAAAATACTAGATGTCCTAAAAGTTAAAAAATTTAAAACTGTTAAAACTTTAACAGCTTAAAACTGCATTAAGCCTTTTGGGACACCCCATACATCTCATTTTTTTCTAAATTATTAGTCATTTTTGACTACTGAAGCATCGCTATGAAGAGAGGTCTATCTGGCTTACAGAGAATTTTCCTCTTGCTTTTAAGTGTTGAAAATTTAAAGCATTAAAGACAAAAGGTACCAAGGCAGTATGTTTAGAGAAAATAAAATAAATGCAAAGGATGAAATTTCTTTGGGCTAGTATTAATCATTTTCCTAAAACTACTAATTCCAACAATCAAGACTATGGCTAATTGAATTTAACTGTACAACCTTGATATGACTGATTATAAACATTAGCTGCTCTGAGGAGTTCAAATACATAGAAATAATAACAATAACACCTAATATGTATACTATACATAGTACTTTATACTTTTAAAGTGTTGTAAATAAATTTTCATTTCATCTTTGCAACAGATTTCATCTGTTTTACAGATATGAAAACTAATGCACAGATAGTTGGGAAACTTGCCCACACAGCAAGATAGCAAAGACTACAATCCAAGTCTAATTTGTAGTCTGGATAAAGTAAAAAAAAAAATTTCAATAAACAGATTTTCAATAGAGTAGTCCATTCTTTACCTGAGTAGCAGGAGGGTTTGATGCTAAAGGTCAGTAAGGAAGAGTCTGTTTTGTACTTTTTCCCCTAGAGTGATCACTTTAACAAATCAATGTTACTTAACTATTATCAATAACAGGATAAAGGAATTATAAGTAAAACCTTTTTTGTAGTGGTAAGAATTCTCCTCGAACAGCCTGTGGATGGCAGCAAGCCTGTCTGAGTCTCAACAGCGGGTAGAGAATAGACGTGACGGTCCTCCTGTCCAGGCTGCTGAGTTTCAGAGCCCAATCAGATATCTTTCTAAGTTTTGCCAGGGCATCCTGACAACACACCTCATGCTGACGATGATAGAAATGTCTTTCCACTGGAGAAAAGTGAAGCCAGTGAATATCTTCTGTCTGTGGGGGAATCTGGATCTGAGAACAAAAAGCGAACAAGATACTCCATGGAACATTTTTTTCTCTACAAGGATACAGAGTGTTGTAGTTTTAAATATCCTTAAAAGAAAACTAAAAATTTTACTGACTTGGTCAATCACATCCTTCTTTGCAGACCTCCACATTATCTTGGCAATAAGGTCGTAGAGAGGTTGAGGATTTTTCCTACAGTACGGACGATACAGGAGTTGATCCCACCAGTGTTTGACCCAATATGGATCAACACCAAGGAACAGCACTAACCCATAGAGATCTAAGAAGAAAGGAAAAAAACAAAGTCATCTGTTTCAAGGTTTCTTTGTTATTTTTTAGAAATAATGCTTTCAATGAAAGTTTTCTTTTAAATGAAATTATTCATCATTAGTTACACAGGGCACAAACCTTTCAAGGAATTAAAATGCATATTAGACAGGGGCTCAGGGAGCTTACACTATAGGAGTACAAGTTCAATACGATATATGGTTATATATATAATACGCTAGAAAATTTCCACTTATCATCCTAAAGATCCTAGGACCACAGCAGAAAGACAAATTCAATACCTATTTAATCCAGAAGGCTAAAATTCCCCTAAGATGTAAAGTCAGAGGCACACTTGCTAGGGACACACGAGACTCTAGTTGTTCAATGAATGAATGGTCTGAAACTAACACAAAAATCATATATACAACACAATGTCCGCTGGATCAAAAAAAAAGGCAAATAAATAGATGAATAAGGATCGTTCACAGAAAAAATTCTGCCTCTCATTTTAAAGATTCAAGCTAAAAACTATTAAAAGAATTGTTGGTAGCTGGTGCTGGTTTTAATTTCCTTACTAGTACCAAAGAAATCGAGTAATAGTTAAGATGATGAGTCCTGAAACAAGTTATTCTAAAGCCAATATCCTAAAAAATTAAGAAAAAAGTAAAGCTGAGTTAACATCAACAGAAATTCACCCAGGCCATACTACGGACCACACATCCTGAGGGGGAAAGGGGCATTTCTGCCTTACTTGCAGTTTCCAAATGTTCTTCAAGGAGAAATAATCATCCATATAAATCACTCGCAATCACATGCTAGTAGATAACATATACCATAATTCTTAATTTTCAAAAGTATGAAAATTTTGATGCAGTCACAATGAACAGACAAGAGATTAATGGTGGACTTTTTAAAAATACATGTTTATAATTTGCTTCTTTAACCAGACTGTAATATTGTGGAGAGCAGAATATGGGTCCTACATATCTTTGTACTCTGCTTCCCCCAATATAGTGCCTTGAACATAGCAGGCATTTGACAAAGATTTATTTCCTTAGTTGCTTAATTCAAAAAATCTATTGCCTTCTTCCTTTATTTCATAAGCAGAGGTTGGCAAAACTACAGACACTTTGTTAGTAGAGGCTATATTTTAACAAACTTTTTTTTAAGTTTAATACATTTAGTTTTCAGCACTGATTTTCACAAGAGTTTGAATTACAACTTTTCTCCCCGTTTCTACCCTCCCCCCCTCTCCAAGATGGCATGTATTCTGGTTGCCCTATTCCCCAGTCAGCCCTCCTTTCTGTCAACCCACTCCCCTCCCACCCACTTTTCCCTTCCTTTCCTGTAGGGCAAGATAAATTTCTATGCTCCATTGCCCATGTATCTTATTTTCTAGTTGCATGCAAAAATTTTGTTTTTGTACATCTATTTTTAAAACTTTGAGGTCCAAATTCTCTCCCCTCTTCCCTTCCCACCCATCCTCCCTAAGAAGTCCAGCAATTCAACATGGGCCACATGCGTATCATTGTGTATAACCCTTCCATAATACTCATGTTGTGAAAGACTAACTATATTTTGCTTCTTCCTAACGTATCCCCTTTTATTGAATTTTCTCCCTTGACCCCGTCCCTGTTCGAAAGTGTTTGTTTTTGATTACCTTCATCCCCATTTGCCCTCCCTTCCATCATCTCCCCTTTTTTTAATCTTCTTCCTCCTTCTTTCCTGTGGGGTAAGATACCAAACTGAGTATGTATGGTATTCCCTCTTCAGGTCAAATCTGATGAGAGCAAGATTCACTCATTCCCCCTTATCTGCCTGCCTTCTCTTCTCTTTCTACAGAACTGCTTTTTCTTGTCACTTTTATTAGATATAATTTACCCCATTCTATCTCTTCCTATCTCAATATATTCCTCTCTCATCCCTTAACTTGATTTTCTTTTAGATATCTTCCCATCATCTTCAACTCACCCTGTGCCCCCCCCTCTCCATATACATATACATACATACACACTTACATATACATATATACATACACTTACATATATGTATATATGTATATGCATATTCCCTTCAGCTACCCTAATACTGAGGTCTCATGAATCATACACATCATCTTTCCCTGTAGGAATGTAAACAAAACAATTCAACTTTAGTTAAGTCCCTTGTGATTTCTTTTTCTTGAAAAGGCAAGATTGCCTTTTCATGCTTCTGTTGATTCTTGTGTTTGAAAGTCAAATTTTCTATTCAACTCTGGTCTTTTCACTAAGAAAGCTTGAAATGTCCTCTATTTTATTGAAAGTCCATATTTTGCCTTGGAGCATGACACTCAGTTTTGCTGGGTAGGTGATTCTTGATTTTAATCCTAGCTCCACTGACCTCTGGAATATCATATTCCAAGCCCTTCGATCTCTAAATGTAGAAGCTGCTAGATCTTGGGTTATTCTGATTGTGTTTCCACAATACTCAAATTTTTTCTTTCTGGCTGCTTGCAGAATTTTCTCCTTGACCTAGGAGCTCTGGAATTTGGCAAAAATATTCCTAGGAGATTTCTTTTTGGGATCTATTTGAGGAGGTGATCTGTGGATTCTTTCAATTTCTATTTTGCCTTCTGGCTCTAGAATATCAGGGAAGTTCTTGATAATTTCTTAAAAGATGATATCTAGGCTATTTTTTTGATCATGGCTTTCAGGTAGTCCAATAATTTTT
>CM053627.1:99771033-99788601 GCA_028646595.1 Phalanger gymnotis | reverse complement strand
AAATTATTGGACTACCTGAAAGCCATGATCAAAAAAAGAGCCTAGATATCATCTTCCAAGAAATTATCAAGGAGAATTGCCCTGATATTCTAGAGCCACAGGGCAAAATAGAAACTGAAAGAATCCACAGATTGCCTCCTCAAAAAGATCCCAAAAAGAAATCTCCTAGGAATATTTTTGCCAAATTCCAGAGCTCCTAGGTCAAGCAGAAAATACTGCAAGCAGCCAGAAAGAAACAATTTGAGTATTGTGGAAACACAATCAGAATAACCCAAGATCTAGCAGCTTCTATATTAAGAGATGGAAGGGCTTGGAATTCGATATTCTGGAGGTCAATGGAGCTAGGATTAAAACCCAGAATCACCTACCCAGCAAAACAGTATCATGCCCCAAGGCAAAATATGGATTTTCAATAAAATATAAGAGTTTCAAGCTTTCTCAATGAAAAGACCAGAGCTGAATAGAAAATTTGACTTTCAAAGACAAGAATCAAGAGAAGCATGAAAAGGTAAACAAGAAAGAGAAATCACATGGGACTTACTAAAGTTGAACTGTTTTGTTTACATTCCTACATGGAAAGATGATGTGTATAATTCATGAGACCTCTGTATTAGGATAGCTGAAAGGAATACGGATATATATATATATATAGAGATATACATATACATATCTATATATATATATACATACACACACACACACATATATACACATATATATGTATATATATATATTTGTATGTACATATATATATGTATGTGTATATACACACACATACACATATAGACAGAGGGCACAGGGTGATTAAATATGAAAGGATGATATCTAAAAAATAAAATCAAATTCAGGGATTAGAGGGGAATATATTGAGAGAGGGAGAAAGGGAGAGATAGAATGGGGTAAATTATCTCACATAAAAGTGGCAAGAAAAAGCAGTTTTGTAGGAAGAGAAGAGAAGGCAGGCAGGTAAGGGAGAATGAGCGAATCTTGCCCTAATCGGATTTGAGCTGAGGAGGGAATACCATACACACTCAATTGGGTATCTTACCCCACAAGGAAAGAAGGAAGAAGAAGATAAAAAAGGGGGGTTGACAGAAAGGAGAGCAGATAGGTGGAGGAGGTAATCAAAAACAAACACTTTTGAAAAGGGACAGGGTCAAAGTAGAAAATTCAACAAAGGGAGACAGGTTAGGAAGGAGCAAAATATTGTTAGTCTTTCACAACATGAGTATTGTAGAAGAGTTTTACATAATGATACACATGTGGTCTATGTTGAATTGCTTGCCTTCTTAGGGAGGGTGGGTGGGGAGGGAAGAGGAGAGAGAATTTGGAACTCGAAGTTTTAAAAACATGTTCAAAAACAAAAAAAAAATTTTGCATGCAACTAGGAAATAAGATACACAGGCAATGGGGCATAGAAATTTATCTTGCTCTGCAAGAAAGGAAGAGAAAAGGGGATGGGAGGGGAGTGGGGTGACAGAAGGGAGGGCTTACTGGGGAATGGGGCAACCAGAATATATGCCATCTTGGAGTGGGAGGGAGGGTAGAAATGGGGAGAAAATTTGTAATTCAAACTCCTGTGAAAATCCTTGCTGAAAACTAAATATATTAAATAAATAAAATAAATTTTTAAAAATTGTGCTAAGGTCGTTTTTGTAGAATGGAAAAGAAAGCTGGTTCCTACAAGAAGACAAGAAGAAGATGCTAAGATGCTATTTTGGAGATGGCTGGAACAAATACCAAGGGCCAGAGGACTTCACTGATGATGTTCCCTGCCAGACAGCTGTATGGGAAGAGACTTTTCAATCTTAAAGGGACAATTGCATTATTGTTTTCTTTTGGGTCTCTGTACCTGTATTTATAAAGGGGACAGCCCCCTTTGATTTGTCACTTTGTTGATCAACCTTTACCTTTCCCCATATTTACTTAAAGGCGTGATGGTTAAGGAAAAAAAAAATTCAGTTAAGAAAGAGAGTAAGGGGGCTTAAAGGTGTGGAAACAAAATTATAAATGAAAGAAGAGGGGGAATTTTAAGAGACGGGGTAACAGTTTTGTTTCCACAGAGTTGAAAGCATTCCTTTTCCTCTCTCTCCCCCCACCCCAGGTTTAGCAGAATGTAAGTCAGGTGATTGGTTAGAACTAGTTCTAATCAAAGCTCTAGGGTGCAAGGTCAGAGGCTTGTACGCACGCTTAAACGAGCCCTTTGAGGAGGGCATGACTTAGGCAGTCAGGGGTTGTATGAAGAGCCAATGAAGAGCCTAGCAGGAGATTCGGGGGTGAGGGAGAGGTGTCAATTAAAGTACTGATGTCCATCTGAGTCCTTTGTACTCTCCTGTACTCTGTTCAAAGGACATACCCATTTATTCAGACCAAATAATGTAAAATGCAATTAAAGCGCCTCCAACTTCTACCGCTTGAGTGGCGTCCTTTCTCATGAGAAAGCAATAAAATTCCTTTTTGCCTTTTCTCAAGAACAGTGTCTGTCTATTTTTAATGTGAACAGTGGTCTCAGACCCACAGAGTAATGAGGAAACAGACACAGAAAAATAAAACAACTTGGCTTATGGTCAAACTGCAAATTTAGTGACACAGCCAGAATTAGAACAGAGGGTACCAAACTCACTTATCTTTCTACCATACACTCTGCTCCTTGTAGTGACCTCCTAAGTTACTACCTTTAATTTTCCATTGTTACGTTCCACAAGCACTTCGAGCCAACCTACCTTAAACTGAATTTATTACCACTTCACCAAAAATCTATTTTCTTTTTTTGATTTCTCCTATTTGTCACTGGAACCAAAATTATCTGATACCTCTTTCTCTCTCATTCCACATATTCAATTAGTAAACAAATCCTGTGGATTTCATCTTCACAATAGTAGTGAGCCTGCATCCATCTCCTCTATACTACCACCCTGGAGCCTATTACCTTATACCTGAACTACTGCAGTAGCTTCTCTGCTCCTAACTTCTTTTATCTCTTGTTGATCCTACATACCACTGCCAAATTAACTCTTTTGATACATAAGTTATCCTTGTCTCCATCCACAGATCAAAAACTTACTCTCTTTTACCTACAGAAAGAAGTAAAGTTGCCTTAACCTGGCATTCAAATGTAATTAAAATCCATGTTTGCTGCCCTGCCTCACATATCTCTCCCTTGCATTCACTATGCTGCACACAAACTGGACTATTCATCAGGCCCTCTAGCCTCTGGTAACCGCACTCCCATCTAAAATCATAGCCCTTGTTTTTTTTATTTCTCTTATGTGCTTAGTAGAGGAATTGGGACAGGGTTTGGATCTATGATTTCAGTGATGTAGGGGATTCCCAGATGATCCAGTTCCAGAGCACTGAGATGCCAAGAGACTTGCTTAGGGTCACCCAGCCAGTACATGCCAGATATGGTACCTGAACCTGAGTCTTCCTGGCCCTAAAGCCAGCTCTTTATCTAACATGCCATGCTGTCTCTCCTTAGATAAGTAACCATTTTCAAATGTGCAGTATTTTTTTGCACACATATCAAACTCCTTTAGGCCAAAAACTACATCATCTTTATCTTTTTATCTCCTCTAGTGCCTAGAAGACTATGTTGCACATGATAATATGCTTAATTTGTGCTAAATAAACAAATCAATCACTACTATGCTTGGGGTCACATATTTCAGGATTAATTTCACATCTCAGAAGCCCCAAGAGCCAAAATTTCCTATCATCTCACAATGCATTTAGAACTAATATCCAGTGTGAAGAGGTTATCTCTCCCATATAACATATGTTATAAACTGTCTGTGATTTTGTTAAAGAGGTGGTCATCATGGGCATGCTCAAATGTTTGCTTCTCAAAGATTAAACAAAGACTTTGTGAACACTCATGCAAGCAAGTGGTTATACAAAAAGGCACCACCTTGGGTACATTATAAATAACCATGTCAAACAAATCTCATTTCCTGTTTTAATAATATCACTACAATAGTTGATCTGAAGAATACCTTGATTTCAGTTGGGCATCAGACACTGTATCTCATAATCTGTAATATAAATAAATCTGGAGTGAATAATAACCAGATAGGTAGAATATTTGAACAAAGAACGCAAGGAATGTTGATTAACTGATCTATGCTAGCCCCGACAATCTGGAATTACAAACTTTCTAGCCTCATATCTCATATCTCATGATTACTCTCCTCCAAACAAACAAAACTACTCTCTCCCTTAACTCCCCTTCCCCCCATCCTCACACAGTATTGTTTTACTTCCATGCCTTTTGTTCTGACTGTTCTCTGTGCTCACAATACCCTTTCTTTCCCCCTTTTAGGCTACTGAATAATCCTATACATCTTTTAAAATTTCATTAAAATGACACCTTATTCAAGGAACCATTCCAAAACAATCATATACGACATCAGATAGTAATCCTAGACGGTCAACTCAACAAGGGCATGGATCAGGGATGCTTTATTTCTCCTTTGGTGCCTAGCAGAAAGCTCTTTACCCAGCAGGTACTTAATAAGTACTTTTTGAAGGAAGTTAGTTGTGTGTTATAGGACTTTTGCCCTAATTTATACCCACACAGATATTTCAAATCACTAACTCTGAGGAAGACATAAAAGGCATGCTTATCAAATCATAAGCTGATGCAAGTCAGGAAGGGGGGTAAAGTCAGATTAACTTTAACACTTCTGAAAATATTCTTACAGGATCATGTGATACTAAATAATAACTGCACACATCTGCATTCTCTCTTAACCCTTCCTGAAGTCTCTTTTCCCCTATATAGATACAACAAAATCAAAAAACATCTCTGTTTGTCCTTAGCATCAGCCTCAGTTCATGCTGGCTTGAGCACTCCAGATACTTTTATGGGATTCTGACATGCTTTTGTATTCATCCTCTGTCATCTTCTGCAGCTAGGTGGTACAGCAGATAAGAGTGCTGGGCCTGAAGTCAGTCAGAAAGATCAGAGTTCAGAGCTGGTCTCAGACATGTACTAGCTGTGTGACTCTAATAAATATTTTTGGGATTTGATGATATACCTGCTTGTTACTTTCAACATCATAAGCTGACCCTCTTCCTGGGTCCCACACTTCTAAACCATGCTGTTTCACCTAGAACTTCCCTCAGTGCCTGGGGCCCTTTGGTGCTCTGAAACATGCAACCATGTCTTTGGTCTTCTCAGTACGTAACATATCTCTGAAAGATCCACTCCCTTCTGAGTAGAGCCACTTCATTTTGTGGAGGAGCCCAGGCTAGCTGTAATTTCTCCTGCCATCATTTGGGACTTTGTTCCTGGCTCCTGAACTTCAAAACCATGCCTCCAAAACCAGATACCTTGCCTCTTGCCTCTCAGGTACTTCCTTTAATTCATATTCATATCCCCAGCATTCAGCACATATTCTGGACATAGTAAATGCTTAAATGCCTATTTTCTTCCTTCCCAAATAAGAGTTAATGAGGGTCTTGAATTCAACCACATAAAAATGGTTAAAGGAATTTAGAGACACTTAATTTAGGGATAAGAGTTAGATAGTAATATACTAGTGTCTAAAGGATTATCATGCAGAAGAGGGATTAGGATTACCCTTTATATTTTGGGAAAAGGAGCAGAATTAAAAACAATAGAAGTTATAGGGAAAAGGAGATTACAAGGAAGTTGACTGTTGGTCAATACAAAGGAAAAATTTCCTAACAATCTGAGCCGTTCACAAAAAGAATGGGCAGCCCAGTAAGGTAGTTTATTCCTCAACGCTAGAAGTGCTTTAACAAAAGATGGATGATAACCCCTCAAGGAAGTAAGAAAGGAGAAGTCCTTGCTGAGTGAAGTGAGCAGAACCAGGAGAATATTGTACACAGTAACAGCTACATTGTGCAACTGACTAACTTTGCTAGACTTAGCTCTTCTCAGCAATCCAAGTATGTAAGACAACTCCAAAAGACTCATGATAGAAAATGTTATCACAACCAGAGAAAGAACTATGGAGTCTGAATGCAGATTGAAGCTTACTATTTGCTCCCCTTTTTTTGTTTTGTTTCTTCTTTCTTGTGGTTCCTCCTGTTGGTTCTAATTATTCTTTACAACATGACTAATGTGAAAATATGTTTAATATGAATGTATACGTAGCGCTATATCAGATTGCGTGCTGTCTTGGGGAAGGGAAGAAAATTTAAAACTCAGAATCTTATGGAAGTGAATGTTGAAAACTAAAAATAAATAAAGTAATTTTAAAAAAAGAAAGGGGAATTCCTATATTAAGTAGGAAACCATAATAGCCACCGAATGCCCTTCCAACTCAGAAAAGGCTAATATTCAGAAAATTTGATTTTCTAGGTAGAAAGGTTCAAATACAAGTGGATATTCAAGCTACTTTATAACTGCCATTTTACTTACAACCTTGGGAGGAAGCAAAAGATACCCCACAAAACTACTTTTCACATGTATGCTTTTTTTTTTTTACACTACATGCTGCCTCGGGCAGCATGAAGTAACAAAGACCTGGCCTTAGAGTTGGGCAGACCTGGATTCAAATTTCTCATCTGCAACATGCTGGCTCTGTGATCCTAGGCCAGTCACTTACTTCTGAGTGCTCTAAGTGACTTTCCAAGACTGTACATTGCAGAGGAGGTACTGACCTACATAGTTAGAAGGTGGTTCCTCATTCAGAAATTCTCTATTATCAATGAAATCACAGAGCCAGCCCTATTCAAGTTCCTATTCCTATTCTACCACTTCTAGGAGAGAGTAAAATAAGTTACCATTCTTTACTGCTTCCTAGAGTAAATTATTACTCAAGTTTGAATATATTCCAAAGTTATTTTTAGAATTTTTACATTTGTTAGGTACTAAAATATTTCTAATCAAAGCAGTGCTTTGTGGCTGCAATTTATTTTCAAAAATAAGGATACTTTTAACGTTGAAACAACAACAAAATCATTTTGTTTATAGCATTTTTCTTTATGGCTACATATATATGTGTGTACACACACACACACACACACACAATATTTTATTTTATTTTTTACAAGTTCATTCCTAAGTATTTGTCTACTACCAAAGACTTTGGAATGCTTAAGTTCCAATTATGCTCCAATAGCATGATGGGAACCAGCTTTGGGTAATGAAGATATATGGAATAGTGTATTACAGTTACTATTTATAGAACTACATGGAAGAATATAAATTTGTTGTCTCATAATCAAAGATCTCATCTTCAAAAGGAAAATTCATCCTTGAGCTTATTTTTAAAAAAATCTTTATATTCACATACGAGTAATAAGTTGAAAAAGAGCCAACCATCTGAATAGGCTTGTTTCATTACTTTCAGTGAAAATATGAGAAAATACTTTTGTAATATATAATTAAAATCTTCCACAAAAAAAGTTAATCCTCTCAACTAATATGCACACTAATACAAAAAGAAGAAAACAACGCACAAGCAAATTCTACTTCACCTTCTAATCCTCTCTGTACTGGAGTGCCACTGACACACCAGCGATTGATTCCACTCAAGCGCAGAGCCATTTCAGCAGCCTAAGGAAAGGGAACAGAATAAACAAATTGTGTGAAAAAAGTGAGAGTCAAGAATAAATGACTCAGGAAAAAACCCACGAATGTCTTTACTCCAAATTAGACATGTGTTGCTATTACATTTAACTGAAACATACTCACCTAGTAGCTTCGAAATCATGAATTCAGTTCAGGTTATACTATAGTCATAAAATTCCGGGAAGTTAAATAAATAGCTTGAGGTAATCATATAAATATTTATAGCTACATCTTTCTCCCTCTCTTGTCATTTTAGTGGGTTAAATCAGACTATTTTCCTTTAAAGTGACAATTCTGCCTCAATTTGGTCTCCCTGGAATCATTAATTAATAGTCATCTTGAACCCATACTATTTAATCCTACCAAATGGGCTTCCACAATGAGCAGACATGACTGTGAATACTCCTAAAAACAGGGTTTTTTTTCCCCCCACTCTGAATTGTATTTTACTCCAATCTATTGGACACAGTATACAGAATGACTCAAGTCTTTACACTGGCAAGTAAAAACGATAAATAAATACCTTTCAGTCATGTATACATTCACATAGCCCAAAATAGAAACAAATATAAAATGTATATCTCCAAACTTGGGACTGAGACAACATTCTGGGCTGGTGTGCACACATGCATGCTATATTTTGAGAAAGAATTTCATTTTCTAGAAAATTAAATGCTTGTCAGAGAGATAGTAAGGAATCCACCTCCCCCACCCCTGTGCACACCTAAAGTTTTTCCATGATTATTTCTCTCACCTTTGCTGTCGTACACTCTACCATTTGAGCTTCATCCAGACAGATCCTCCACCATTCCACTGCTACCAGGGGACTTGGTATGGCCATATACCGCTTCTGATTCCGGAAGCGACGTCCATCCTCACTGTTGCTATGGGGGATATCTACATAATTCAATTCTGACCGAAGGACATCATAGGTGGTAATAACTACATCCTGCTCTGCCAACATATGAGGCTGTAAGAAACCATGTTTCTTCACCCCTTGATACACCTAGATAATAATTAGTAAAGACAGAGAAATACAAAGACTCATAAATAAGAAATGGAACATCTCTAAACTTTCAGCTAGTAAATGTGATGAGTAATGGCCACACATTCTCTTGGTTCATCATACCTATTTTGAGATTATATACTGTATCAAAATGCCAGAAGGGGCATGGGCACTGAGAGTAAAATACAAAGAGTGCTGAACTCTAAGTATTGTCTTTGAGTTCTGATTATGCCACTATACATCATAGTAGTATTATAAGGATCAAGAGATACCTCTAGGGCTAGTCAGGCCTCTGCAGTCATTAAGTACCACTCTCTCATTTTCTTCACAAGGAAACAGAAATACAGAGATTATATGACTTGCCCTTGGTCAGACAGGTAGCAGTTGTAGTATTAATACTGGAGAGTACAATTTCTCCTACACAAGAACTGCTCCAAAGCTAACCACAACAAATAAAGATGATCCATTAAAGACTCCCAGGAAAAGTGACACTTCTTATTTCATCTGCCTCTTCCTTCGGATGGCTACTAGCTGATTGCTCTTCTTATTTATCATTACCCTTCATTTAACTGAAGCCTTATTATTATAATCTACATGCCTGTCTTCAAATTAAATAAACCTTTTAGCTTTGTGATCACAATTTCCTATTGCACTTTAATTATTTTTATTGCTTTCTTTTGGGGTCTCTCTGATTTCTCCATATTTTCTCAAAAGCTGGCACCAAGAAAATAGGTACAATCTAAAAGGTGTTATCTAGCTGGTCTTAACCTTTTCATTCAATGACTCCACTATGCCACTATTGCCCTGCCATCACTTAAAAAAGTGTTATAAAATGCCCATCTGAAAGGGAGAGCAGCAATAATAAGCTTTTGCAGCCTAAAGCTGAAAAGGCATTTTACAGTTTTCAAGTGTTTTCTTGGCTGCCACAAAAGCTGATTCAATCTTTGGCTTCATAAAGAGAGGCACAGCTTCCGAGACAGTCCTACTGAACTCTGTGCTGGTTAAGACACATATATTAACTACTTTGTCCAGTTCCTGGAGCCACACTTTAGGAAAGGCAGTGACAAGCTGAAGGATATCCAGGGGGCAATCATAATGGAGAAGAATCACAAATTCATTTAGTCAATCAATCAACAAAGCATTTGTTAAATGCTCAGTATATGTCAAGCACTCAGTGGTTGACTAGAGACGCAAAACCAAAAATGAAACAGTTCCTGTTCTCAAAAATCTTACATTCCATTGGAAGATAAGATGAAGTAACTGGAGATGTTTAGTCTGGAAAAGACCAAGAGGGAGAGAGAGAGTTATGTGGAAGAGGGTGTAGATTTATGCTTGGCCATGTAGGGCAGAACAAGGCGTGATGGAACAAAATGGTAAAGTGGTGAATTGAGGCTTGATATCATGAAAAATCTTCCTAACAATTAAAACCATCTAAATGTAGAATGGGCTGCTTAGGAGGCAGTTAATTATTGTCACTGAATGTCTTCAGGCACAAGCTACATGTTGTTTGCTGTAGAGGACTCTTGTTTAGGAATGGATTAAACTAAATAGCTGCTGAGGTATCTTCCAATTCCAAGTTTCTAGGAAGCTATGTGAATACTTTACATTGAACAGGCTCTTTAGAAAAGGTACCTCTTTATTTTCATGGATAGTTTTTAATCTGAGAAAAATCAAAATTACAAGTGATCCAAATGGCAATGGAAAGGGTAAGAGTTAGGACTTGGTGCCCAAGAAGCGGCAGAAAAGATGCTATAAAAACTTATGACCGGCAAAGGAGGTGGATGGTTTTGAGAAAAGTTAACAAACGAAGAAGCCAAATGTTAGTATGGTTTCCCTGAGATATTTAAAAACCGTAACAGTAACAAAGAAAGGTCTTCAAGTGAACTGGATGGATCCTAGACCATTTGCTTAATGGCAAGGGCAAGAACTGCACAGGATGGGAAGGCTTGGCAGAACTGATGAAAAACTATGAGGTCTGCACTAGTAGAATATACTCGTTTTGATGAGGTCACAGATCCATCTAAACAAACATTCATGAGCTATATATAAAAGGCAATTTTTATCTTGTATTTGAGAATAAAACTACTAAGTGTCTACATTAATAATAGCTTGCTTTACATTTTATTAAATATAGGTACAAGCATTATGATTCTTATTTTACAAATGATGAAAAGCAGAATTGGAGCAATTCACCCATTTCTGGTAGCTGACACAAATGGAGGCTAGATTCATACCTCTGTCTCTTAATTCTGGGACTCTAGCTACATTAGGGCTGCTCCTTAACAATGAAGTATCTGGAATGCAGTGTATCTTTCTACACTGTGGCACAACTTGATGCATTAAATGTGATTTTTAAAATGAACCCTTAATACCATTCCTTTAGTCTTCTTGCTAAGAACTCAAATCAGAAAGCTTTGGAAAGCAAAGGCCTTGGGTAATATTTATTTATATTTGTAGTTACTTTAATAAGCTGATGAAAATTCTACTTAAAATGTATCTTTATATATCTAACTAGTATGCTACATTTAAGTTGGTTTTACTTAATCTAAACAATAAATGTTTATGAAAAAAGTAATTAATTTAAAAAGTCCTTATAGTAATCTTCAATGTTCTTTGTGAATCATTAGATTTTTAAGAATACGACTATGTCATTGGATATCTTCTGCGGGAAAAATTATTAACCTGACAATATTGACACAGATTTCAATTATATGAGTGATCTCAAAGGAAATAATCAGTAAACTCTGGGGAATAAGGTAAGAAAAACTGAGACGTGAGGTGTATGGCATATACCCTAATAGAATTATCTTTTATCATGAGCTTCTAAAAAAGAAGTACACACAAAAACAAGTAATTCTCTGTGGAAGTGAGCTATGATGGAATCTCATTTATCTAGAACACAGCTGCAAAACATGAAGTTAAAAAAAAATGCTCTAAGAAGTAAAACAGGGGCAGCTAGGTGGCGCAGTGAATAGAGCATGGCCTGGAGTCAGGAGGACCTGAGTTCAAATCTATCCTCAGACATTTGACACATGTAGTAGCTGTTTGACCTTGGGTAAGTCACTTAAACCCAACTGCCCTGCCCCCCCCCCAAAAAGTAAAATAGATTTTATAAAGTCCATGCACTAAATTTCATGCATACACTTTGGTTATTCACTTAAGACTTATTTCTTTTCATTTTACACCCAACTCTTATAAACTTTCCAAGCCCAGAACAGAGTATAAGCAATAAATTGGGAGGAAAAAAGATTGCTACGACAAATACAGGGCAGGTAGGTGGCTCAGGGGATAGAGCACCAGGCCTGGAGTCAGGAAGACTCATCTTCCTGAATTCAAATCTGGCCTTAGACACTTACTAGATGTGTGACCCTGGGTAAGTGACTTAACCCTGTTTGCTTCAGTTTCTTCATCTGTAAAATGAAAACCCCAAATGGGGTCATGAAGAGTGGGACATGATTGAAAAATGACTGAAAGCAGAGGACACGTACACTGACAGCAAGTAATGATAGCTAACAATGAGAAAAGCCAGAAAGACTATATGAAACAGACAATAATTCAAAAAATCCTAATGACAACTATATGACCTTAAGTTACAAATTCTTTGAGTTTTAATCAACTAAATCAAGAAGACAGTAGAGGAGTTAAAAGGGAGGGAAATAGAGAAAGTAAAAGCCATTGTTTAATGGGTATTTTACATGACTGTACAAAGCCAAACCACATATGTATTCATCATCTCAGTGTTTAAAATCCATGGACAATCACTTAATTAAATATAAAATATCTAAAGTAATAATAGCTGGTATTTGTATGACATTTAAAAAGTGTTTTACACATCTCATATATAATATTTAATCCTCACAACAATTCTGTGAAGTAAAATACTTAGATGTGATCTCCATTGTACAGATTAAGACTATGAGGTTCAGAAACATAAAGTCAACTGCTAGCAATTGTTATAGAACTAGGAAAAGTCAGAGGTGGGGGTGGAACCCAGGTTCCTTTTGCCTCCAAGTACATCAGCATACTGAAATTTTAATAAGTCATAGCACTGAGAAGTAAAGACTACTCATTTTTCAGTTTTGCAGTGGTTTTTAGGTTGTAAAACTAAAAAGTTGTCTTTTTACTTCGCAATTACGATCAATTAACTAAATGGGAATATATTCCTTAAATTCTTCTTCTGGGTGTTATATTTTTGTTCCCATTCTTACTGTAAGTAGATTCTATATTTCACAGTAGATTAAAAAAGGTCTGATTTTAGATTTCCTTGTTTATTTAAAATCTTTCAAAATACATGCTTGTTGACAGCTGTCAAAGCACAGGTATACATGTTTATTTTCCAAAGTATGCAACTTCTTTCTTTTTGCCAATATTCAAAAGAAACACAATATTATATGCCCAATCATGTTGTATTTCCATTTCTGTCTAAATATGAATTATCCTACTTTGCACCTAGTACTTTCCAATTAGTTTATTATATTAACACTAAAGTTTCCTAGAGACGGTATGACAGATTCTGAATTCTTGAATGCATATGTAAAGATCTATTCATCTATATTTTTTGGCTTTTTGCATCTTTCCACTCAACTGCTTTACTTTTTGAACTTCCACTGTTCAAAAATTTCAAAAAGAATAATATAAAACCCTAAGTCCTATTTCTTAATTTATTTATACTTGCCTTAAAATTTCGGCTTTAAGATTCCTCTATAATTATCTAATTATAAAGCCTTTTTGGTGGGTTAAAAGATATCAGAGGTTCTAAAAATATTTCAGGGAAACTTGAAAAAAAAACCATATTTTCTGTCTTTTCAAAAGACAACTGTCTTACCAAGACCTGGAGAGAAGATGATCTCACATGTCTGTTGATTTCATCCACCCATTGGTGACAGATAGAACTTGGAGAGATGATCAAAGTTGCTCCTGTGGAAACTGGTTTCATTGCAACTAGGCAATGAGGGCAGTAAAAAGGTTTAATTTTCAAGTTTTCTTCCTTGTAGTTCACACATTCTGCATGTTGCCACAGGTGGCATTTCAGACACTGAACACGGGCTTTACAATCTACTAGGCCAAGTTCACCACAAATACACTCAAAGCGATACTCAGAAGTATTGAAAGGACTTATAGAATTGGCATGTGGTATCTCACAACCAGCATGGTCTTGAGATTCAGATGCCTGGTCCTTCATGTTGTCTTCTTCAGTATCTGGTTTACTTTTAGAGACAGTAGCACGAGTACTTGGGCGGTCACTGGATGACGGACAGTGTCTTTGCACATCAGCAGCATTTGCTGTTTCAGCTGTCGGCTGAAGTTTTTCATTTGAGTGTCGGTCAAGTTTCTTCCTCAGTCTGCCATGGTATCTACTGACTTCACAATAATTATGCTCATCCTCAGTAATATCCAATGATAGGGATTTTTCTCTCTTATTTTCAGAAACTGTGTCATCGCTCTCTGATTGATGTTTTTCTTCATCAGAAAGTTTATTCTGACTCTTTCTAGGGCTCTTTGTTGCCTATTGCAAAATTAATAAAGAAAAGGGTATTTTAATGGTAATCTAAATCTAGAGGAAATAGAAATAAAGTAGAAAAATAGAAATGGTCACTTTTTTTATTAAGTAGATAAAATTTCAATTTTCTAACAATGTTACTCTTATTTCTGAATAATATCATTCGAAAACAGTTTTTATCTTATGCCACATAAACATCTTCAAATGGTCTTCAGGCGTTCCAAAATAGTGCTATCTAAGTCAGGTGGAAGAAGGAAAAAAGGGAAGGAAAGGAAAGAAAGGAGGGGAGGGAAAAGAGTGAAGGGAAGAAAGAGAGGAAGGGAAGAAAGGAAGGAACAGAAGACAAGGGAAGCTCTTAACTCCTTGCAACTTTATTGACAGAAATACTTCAATTGCAGTTTAAAAAAACAGGTACAATCTTTTTACCCCTCTACATGACAAAGAAAGTTACTCTGTCTTTCCCCTCTGCTTTCTTTACTTCTGAAGCCCCAAAATTCATGGCAGAGAGTGTAGTGGCCCATAATGCACTGATCTGAAAGAAGTTTTCATTCAGAAAGCAATTAAGAACAATAAGGATTGACTGATTATCAGATCTCTTGCCCTGTCATAGCAGAGGATTAAAATATTTGAAAACCATCATTCTATGAACCAAAATTTCTTGGTTTGCTACTTCTTAAAGGATGATTTTCGTTCATATTAAATGCAATGACTACTCTAGCACCTGCAAATACATATACGCTGTTATATATAAAGAGATTATTCATTACAATTTGCAAATACTTGAATGCTTATTTTTCCTAAAAGCAAATTGATATTCATGAACCAACGAAAACAAGGAATTCAGTTATTTTAAACGCCATCAGCTTCACCATTTCATTAAACATTCACAAATCAATTAAAAAAACAGGAAATTTGAATTAGAATTGGAAAGTATACATTAGTATTTTATAAGCTAAATCCTCACTTTCAAAAGCACCTAAAGGCAGATGCTATGTCTTTCTAAAACAATGTTTATTGGTGAAAAACAAAAAAGTGTTAATGGGCCCCTTTCCTCTAAAAATAAATTCATTATTTTACCTGTTTTTTAGTTCTATCACATGTCTTCTGTTCCTTGTAATTCTTTCCCAGTTTAAAAGATCCAGCCAAACCATGACCTTTGACTTGTTCCACAACTTGTTCTGCAATTAATTTTTCCAAATTTTTCTTCAGAAGCCGTCGATTCCTCTGTACATCATACCTGTATATGGTGCTGACATACTTGAAGATGGCGATGATGGAAGCTCCCTTCTTCACATTCATTTCTTTTACAGCTGCTAGTATCATCACACGCAAACCTACGTATACAAGGGCACAGTGATTCAAGTAAAATAAATGAAAAAAATTCATAGGGAAGTATACAAAATTATTTAAAGCAGCTTTATCTGTAACTGTGAAAAATGGAAATGACTTCTATATTCAGTGATTAGGAAATGACTGAACAAATTTTGGCACGTTAATGTAATGAATTAAGATAATCAGCTGAATCAATAAATTCTGGTTATCAAAAATGACAAATGGGAAAAATATGAAGAAGCTTGACTAGACTTTTATGTGAACTGAAATAGCAAAGACAGAAAATCAGGACAACATATAACTATGACTACAATTTTTATTTAAAAAAAATCTAACTTTGGGGCAGCTAGGTGGTGCAGTGAATAGAGCACCAGCCCTGGAGTCAGGAGGACCTTAGTTCAAATCTGGCCTCAAGACACTTGACACATGTAGTAGCTGTGTGACCTTAGGCAAGTCATAGAACCCCAACTGCCTTCCCTTCTCCCCTCCAAAAAACAAAACAAAATAAAAATCTAACTTTGACAAGAATATAGGAGAAAAAAAACATGAAGGGTCACAGAAGTAAATATGGTACCAATGTTTTATTTTTTTTTTACTAAAGTTAATTAGCATTTCTTCTTTTTAACAACCTATAAATAGATTGAAGTTTATCAGTTTTATGGATAATTAAACATTTTATTTATTTGGATGTTTTGTTGATGGTTGGTGCATGTAAGGAGGATTTTGTTATCCTTTTAGAGTTCAGTTTCTCAGGATCCATGGCCATGGCAATGTCTAGTTTCCGGGTGTTAGATAATAATTCCTAGAATAGCCCCAAGGATCTTAGATAGTAATTCCTAGAATCACAGTAATAGGCAGTGCTATAGAGGCTGCGCAGTGAGATATAGGGGTGACTTAACTAATACTTACTAAGCTTGCACAAAATGATGATATCGCTAAAGTTAACCTGTGAGCTTAATGTTGGCAAGATGCCTTCTTTGTCTGTTGTCCTATAAAGCAAGAGGGCACTGGTCAGTGAGGGGAGAATCCACAGGGAACCCATGGGGGAATCTGTGGGTGTGCTCTGAGTGGCCCCTATCAAGGCTTGAGGGGATTTCGGGGAGTGCACAAGCTCTGCTTCTCTCGATTGACCCCGTGGAGTCGTAGGGGTAGTTGCGCCCCTCTTCTCACCAGCTCCAGCAAGAAGGGTGATTAGGGAATACAATAAGAGTTGAAAGCAACCCTTGTGAGAAGACTAGAATAGAACGAAGCTGATTATTAACCCCTCCGAAGCTGTCTGCCTGTCTGACCAGATCAAGAGTGAACCTGTTAGAGGCTGGAGTCTAAAACCTCCAGTGCCTCCTGTGTGTTAACAGTGAAACAGTTGGTTATACAATAAACACTTTAAAAAATACAGAATTTGTTAAGAAAACTAAGCTGTCGGAGGGCAGAGCCAAGATGGCAGCTGGAAAGCAGGGACTGGCGTGAGCTCCCTGCCAAGTCCCTCCAAAAACCTATTAAAAAAAATGGCTCTGAACCAATTCTAGAGCTGCAGGACACACAAAATAGCAGAGGGAAGCAGGTCTCCAGCCCACGACAGCCTGGATAGTCTCTGGGTAAGGTCTTTCGCACACGGAGCTGGGAGCGGAGCAGAGCCCAGCGCGGGTGGCGCGGACCAAGCAGACCAGGAGCCGGGCGGAGCATGCCCTAGCGCCTCGAATCAGTGAGCTGCGGCAGTTGCCAACTTCTCAACCAAAGACAACAGAGAAGGTTAGTGGGAAAACCTGCTAGGGACAGAGTGTAAAAAGGAGTTTACGGTTTGGCCACCGCCCCAGGGGCAGTGGAGGTGGGCAGCTACAGAACTATGGCTGCAGTTGCTTCAGGCCCCAGGCCCACCTGGTGGGAGGAATTAAGTGGCTGATCAGAGCAGGAGTGCAGAGTCTGCTGAAGATCTAAGTCCAGTCCAGGTTGGGGGTTCTTGGGGAAGGAGGAGTGCTGGTGTGGCAGCACATCTGCCCAAGCTTGGAACATAGAACTCTTTACTCTACAAGCAGTCATACCCTGCTGAAAACTCAAGGGTTAATTAAGTTGGCTGGGAACATGGCCAGGCGGAGAAAACACACCCAGATTCAGTCTCAGACTCTGGGATCCTTCTTTGGTGACAAAGAAGACCAAAACATAAAGTCAGATGAAGTTAACAAAGTCATA
>CM053627.1:99757021-99770533 GCA_028646595.1 Phalanger gymnotis | reverse complement strand
GGGCAGACTGGGGAACAGGGCAACCAGAGTGTACACCATCTTGGAGTGGGGGGGCGGGTGGAAATGGGGAGAAAATCTGTAATTCAAACGCATGTGAAAATCAATGCTGAAAACTAAACATATTAAAAGTAAATTAAAAAAAAAATAAAATAAAAAAAAATAAAGAAAACTCCAGTGATTCCCTATTGCCTAGGGCCAACTTCTCTCTCCATCTCATCATACATCACTCTTCTTTCTGATCTCCATTGGCTTTCTCCTTGTTCCTCACACATGGTACTCCATCACCCATCTCCACACCTTTGTGCTACCATTACTCCTGTGTGGAATGCACCCTTTCCTCACCTCAGACTCACAGAAGCCCAAGACAAAGGCCAAGAACCAACTTTTATACACTTTTCCTAACCCCAAATCCCTCTCAACTGCTTAGTAGTGTTCTCCCTCTCTAATCAGCTTGTATTTGAGACTCAGTGTGTGTGTCTGTGTGTGTATAATCAAGTGCACATGCACACACACGCGCGCACGCGCACACACACACACACATTTATGTTTTGGAGTATTGTGTGTGTATATATCTACCTGTTGTCTCCCCTTCTAGAATGCAAGCATCTTGAGCGTAAGAATAATTTCCTTTGTTTCATTTGTTCCTGCAGTAAATGCCTAGTAAAATGCCTCACTCAAAGCAGATATCTAATAAATGCTTGTTAATCGATTAAGACAAAAGGTAGATTTTATTTAATACCAAAAAAAATGTCTATTACGCCAAAGTGCTTTACAGGTAAAGCTTAGATTTAAATTAGAGGTCACAAATTAGTCTCTATTATTCTTCCTATTTTCAAGTTACTCTTTAGGAACCAAATATTACTAACAAACAAAATGTAAGTGATTTCTATGGGGTCATTTACTATTACTAATTTTACCTAAAGCGATTCAACATAGGTATTAAACTACTATTATTAAAGTTTTACTTGACATAGTTCTCATATAAAATGTTGTCAAGTAGTAACAGTTCAAATATAGGACTTTTAGACAAAAATTACCTGGAATTATAAAGTTGTAAAACTTTTCCATTAGTTTCTGGATCAGCTGATTGGCTTTTTTTATTCTTCCACTTCCATCACTGAGAAAATCAGGCTTGGCTAAGCCAGTTTCCAAGAGATATATTCCAACCTACAGAAACATATTTACCAATAATTTGAAAAGTTTGGAATACACCAATATTTAAAAGTGCAGCATTACGAGAAAAGAGGAAATTGTATTCGATGAACATGACTGTTCTTTTTTAACATTTTAAAATGAAAATCTCAACACTGCTTTTTACAATTATGTTAGATATAGTACCTATTGTGTGTGTATATACATATATATATTAATATGTACTATATTCTCTTTACACTAAATATCAATGTATATATACATAGATATTTTCCCACTAAAATGGGAAACAAGGGGTGACAGGGAAACATGTAACTATCTATCCTGGTCCTTGGAATTTTTCATTAATCTTTAAAGCTCTCAACACAATGACAACAAAGCTCTTATATCGATTTACTAAAGAAGGATGACATCCAGAATTAAACATAAATTAGTGACAAAGTAATTCTAATCTAAAATTTCTTTTTTCTTTCAGCAATTCCTTAATTTTGAATCAAGGCTACTATTTTATGTTTTTGAGAACTAAAGAGGAAATATACAAAAAATTGAAGAGGAAATTTAGGATTTACTTTCAAGTATTTATTTTGGTTCCTGTGCAACTTCGGTCTAAAAGAAAAAAGGAAGGCAGTTATCGTGGTCCCGTTTCAATATTACTATTTATTACAGAAGGGCAGCTAGGTGGCACAGTGGATAAAGTGCTGGGCCTGGAGTCAGGAAAACTCATCTTCATGATTTCAAATCTGGCTTCAGACACTTACTAGTTGTGTGACCTTGGGCAAGTCACTTAAGCCTGTTTGCCTCAGTTCCCCATCCGTAAAATGAGCTGGAGAACGAAATGGCAAATCACTCCAGTATTTTTGCCAAGAAAACTCCAAATAGGGTCACAAAACATCAGATACAACTGAAATGACTGAACAACAACACTTAATACAGAATGTTAGTACACAGAATGTTAGTACACAGAATGTCGACAACCTTTCATCACCATCAATGGGGGTGGAAGGAAAAGAAAGATGGATGTCAGACTGACAATGGAAAGCCAGCTGACTTAACATTCAGGGATCTTTCTAGTCTGGGTTAGAAGCAGTGGGAAACATCATTAGGTGCTACTATTTAAAGCCCTTGGGCATTTTATTTTTTACTGGTAATAGTAACTGTAATAATACCTGAAATAGAGAATATTTTCCTTCTCTTTATTTTCAGTTTAACTGATCTTACTTGCTTCCTCTGCTTCAACCCAGAACCTCATTATTGTGTTTATGACCTTTCCCTGATCAATGATCACTTGGAGTGACTGTTTGACTTTAGGTTTCTTAAACCAGAACTGTGCCGTCACATTGGTTAACTAGGCCAGACAGGCTCACAAAAAAAAAAAAAAAAGAAAAATGTCAGCAAAAGGAGACAGAGAAGTACTGGCTAATTCTTCTATCTCTCTATCCCAGTCAGAGAGGCAGCAGCTTGTTGTTTCTTTAAATCAAAACTGTCTGATCTTGAAATGCTTGATAAACATTTTGGGTTATTTTTCCAAATGAGAAAACATGGGGCAAGAGATGTGGTAATTAATGCAAGGAAAACATCCTTCTTAACTCTCTTCTCAAAGCATATATATGGAGAAATACATGAAGGTGAAAATACTCTTGTAAATATGATACAATAATTATAAGAGGCTGCACAGTAGGAAATAGGAGTTAGGTTTTAAGTATTGCTCTAATACTCAATAGCCATATGATCTGGGGCAAAGTTAAGTAATCTTTCAGGCTCAAATTCCCCAGCTGTAAATGGGGATAATAATACATACGCTAATTATCTTCAAGCGTTGTTATGGGCAAAGTACTTTGTGTACTATAAAATGTTACATGAGAATGTGAGCTATCACCATAATAACAACAGGTTAGTTATTATATATGGTATAGTTATTGTAACAGAGATGAGGAAGATTAGGCACAGAGCAAACTAAACTCAGTAAAATAAATAACAAAGCCAAGAGCCAAAAGGATCATTGCGTTTACAAGCCAATAATTTTCCTTATAAATGTTTATAAACCATGAACATTACTTTTAAAATTAGCAAGTAAAAATGATTTTTAAAAACTCAAATCCATAGTAGACAAACTCCTGTTACAGGAACAAACTCTTGTACTTTTAGACACTAAAGAATGATTAATGGATGATGAATGCCATCGTAGTACTTTCTGCTTGAAAAAAAAAACAAAACAGAATCCATCCTAATATTTGTGCATGCTTCTTGTTAAGAATTCAATGGGTTTTCACTTTGATTTGTCTTTACAGAAAGTATGAGATATCACTGTGATAAAGTTGTGCACTGACCAGGATTAGTGACAATTATTTGGATTTTTATAATACTCTTCTTCTTCTGTAGAGCTCAAAGAGAATTTGTACTTTAGTCAAAATATCCCATAAATCTTCAAAACTACCCCCAAAATCCCAAACATATTAGATTTCAAGAGGGTGAATGCTTGTATAGACAGTTTGATAAGGTAGAAAGAACATTTAATTAGAAATGAAGAAAACTGGATTCTAGACTTGAAAGTTCTGCATTCTCTCTAGCCGTCCTCTCTGCCTGGAATGTTCCTACTCCTCATCTCCCCTGTGGCTTTTCTGGTTTCCTTTAAGTCCCAACTGAAATCTCATCTACTGGACAGGAAGCTTTTCACAACCCTTAATTCTAATGCCTTCTATTAATTAGTTCCTATTTATATTATATATAGATTCTTTGTACACGTGTCTGCTTCTTCTCTCCCCTATCAGAGAATGAGCTGGGACTGTTATTTGCTTCTTTTTGTACCCCCAGAGCTTAGTATAGTGCCTGGCACACAGTAGCCACTTAATAAATGTTTATTGACCTGTTATTTCTCTGTGTGACCTTAAAATATTAAGTCTCTCAACCTTGTGTGTTTCACTTTCTTCATCTGTAAAATTAGGGTCTTGACTAGAGATTATCTCTAAGGTCCTTTCCAGCAATAACATTCTATGAAATATGCAGAAGTTTATGCAAGGTTTTTATATCTTTTTTAACCCATAAAAACTTATTGCTAAGTTGAGATAAATTAAAGTAAGCCACCATTATTGAGTACCTTGATGGTTTGAATCCCTTCCGGTCTGTGGTAAAGTTCTACTATTCTCTTCTTTTGCAGCCACCTCAGATCTTCTAACATTTCATTACTGAAGGATGATTCCACCAAAATACTCTTTTCAGAAACACTGTCAAGCTCTTCGTGTCCTTTTTGTTGGTCTTCCACCTCTTTACACTTTGGATGAACCGAGATCTGCAACTGATCACTTGAATTTGCTGTCATTAAAGTAAACTTTCTTTCATGAAAACTTTCGATTAAAATCTCCTCACCAAGAAGCTGGAGAGTTAGCTCACCTAAAAAAGCTTTCCAAGAATTAGTTGGATGATAAGGGGATATGACAACATTTAATTTTACAACTAAAGATGGCAAAATACAGGCAGTTTCCTCTTCATCTGTTAATGAACTCACTGATTTTGAACATCTTCTTTTGGTCTTGTGCTCTTCTTCCTCTGGACTGTCATCATCTATAACAATTAAAGGAACAGATGAGGAACTTGGGCCTGGGATAGGTTCGCCATCATCATCATCATCATCAAGGATAATCACTTCATTTTTTCGGTCTTCATGCATATTCCAGCGGAGTTGTTGCTGCTTATCCTCATCTACCCTGACTGGAGCGGCACGCTTCCGCCGACTGCTCATTCTGAAGCTTTCTTAGGTGAGCAACACAAGATCTAGAAAACAAATATAATAGGTAATAATAGTCTCATTCCACCAAAAGGTTAAGGTCATGAATATGCTGTGAGATAAAGAACTCCTCCACGCTCATAACTTAGTCTCTGTTGGAATAAACAAAGCAAGAGGCTTTTTTAAAGTCAGAAAGTACTCCTAGCAAATATATAAACTATATCTAATATAGCAAACAATTTTTAGAATTTAAATGGATTTTAATATACACATTTAGTCAAATCATTTTGATTAAAATAATACAATTCCCACCAAATAAGAACAACTTGTTGAAGAAGGCAATTTTCTCAAAGACCTGTGAAAAGCTTGTTTACAGTAATGGGCGGTTCCTTTCCCCATCACTTAAAAAACAAACAAACAAACAACAACTTCAGTTCCCAAAATATTTCATTTAAGTCTTAAAAGGCATCCAAGATCTTCCCCTAACCCAATATCAAATTTATAAAAACTAAACAAAAATCTAAAATCTTCTTGCTAGAAGGGATAGCTAGGTAAGGAATGAGGTAATTAGCAAGGAATGAGACATAAAAAGAAATCAACCAACACTTAAGTGCTGTAGGTATCAAAGTAATTAAATTGACTCTACTTTGTAAAATCCTTCCATCTTGTCCTGGGTCCTTATCTACTTCAGGGTCCTGTACCCTTCTTACTAACAGATATGGCAACTTCTTTCCCAAACCACAGAATATTTTAATTGTATGCCTTTCTGATACCCATGGGACAGCCTGAAGCCACCCGGAAAGTCCCTTGCTTCTTTACTGCTGTGTATAAAAGCCGATCTCTACAACCTGTAGACCCCCTTAATCACAGTCTCATATGGACTGCTTATGCATGAATACTCTGGGTGACTGCTATTTGTTGAATCTCATTAAGTTGTTCTAATTTTTGTCAAACTTTGGTATCTAGATTTGATCCTACAGTGCTTATATTGAAAGTTAAGCTGACTTGTAACCCATTGTTCGCAGCCCTGCTAATCAGTGTTGGCGAAGGCATTACCCAGTCTGCACCTTTTGTATAACTTGCTATCCAGCACATAATATCCCTACCTATTAGCATCATCTTTCTGTTAAATATCATGTACAGGCAATTGGGGAAGAGCTGAAATGCAATGGCCCATCCGCTTTGCATGGCATGGACCGATCTGAATTGTCTTTATCTCATTATCAAAATTATCAATAAAAGCTGGCTCCATCTTGAAACTCTTGCTGATCTCCAGTGATCAGCCCATCAACGTGGTATTTTTAATAAACTCTTCTAATTCTTTTTCCTGAGCTTTGCCTCATTAATCAAGGTGAAAGCTGGAACAATGAATTTTACTTTTAACACCTACTGCTTACAAGGCATAGTATTAGAAACACAGAAAATTCTAATTGACAGTACTTATCTCCCCACCTATCTCAGCTCAAGAGAGAGACAGAAAGAGACACAGAGAGACAGACAAAGACAGACAAACAGACAGAGAGAGATTACACTCTAATTATCTGTGAATGTTTTATTTATTTGAAGACCAGGTAAATAACGTTGAGGGTAACTGACAGGACACAAACCCATTAGTGAGTTAAGCAGAGTATCTACCCCAACCATGTGAAGACATCCCCCCAACAGAATGGCAGGATGAGAACAATTTGTTCCAATGGCTGAAGGTAGCTGAAGCAAGAGCTGTGGAGTGCTGAGAGCTTGGTCAGGCATCAGTTGCACCATCATCAATTGCATCCTGGGCAATCAACAATCCTCCTGACTTTTGTCTTGCCACCGGAGTTCGATAACTCTGCAAGACAGAGTGAGGTTGATGACTTTGTGCAACTTTGCCTCACATTTTTAAATCCAATTCACCCAGGTTATCAAGACATAGCCCTCTTTGAAAATGAAAGACAAACAACAACAACAAAGTGCTGGAGACAAAAATACAATGAAGCAAGACAATTCTTACCCTTGAGAAGCTTACAGTCTAAAGACAGAAGGCAACAAATAAAAGTAAGGTTTAGTGGGGACAGGGAGGCACAAACTCTATGGCATCCGGATCGGGGGTTCTGATAAAGAGGAGGCAAAAGTTCACTTATCAGAGCCCACAGTCCCAGGGGCAGAGTCTGAGTTCCTGTGGGAAGTTAGAAAGGGAGGATGACCAGTTTGGGAAATAAACATAACAAAGAAAAAGGAAATTGCAGGCACGTTTAGGGAACAGAGAGCAGGCCAGTTTGGTAGAAGAATGGTGTATGTGGACGAGAATAATATAAGGCTGGAAAGGGTAGATGAATAATTGGGGGAAGTTTTGAATGCAATGGCAAAGGAATATGAATTTTATTCAGGAGGCAATGTGGAGCCACTAAATATTTTTAAATATCATAGTTATATGACCAGATCTATGTTTCAGTTACTGTACTTTCCTCCCCCATCCTCCCCATATGAAGCAGTTTAGTGCAGGAGGAAGAAAAAGAACCTTTAAAAATGAAGTTAAAACAATTGATAAAGGATGTAAAATAGTGCCTTTTTCATAAATAAACAGTCTGATGCCTGAACTAGAAAAACAACTCTGGTTTAATTAAAAACTGCTAAAATATGTATGTAAAGAAACGCAGCTGTTACATGGAAGTTGGGCAGTTTGGGGCAGATAATGAATTCTGGCATAATTATAAATGTTTAAGTCACCTTGTAAATGATACAGGGTGATGCTTCACTTGCATCTGAAGAGTTTGTATAAAAGGGTAGAGAAAGAACTCTTATTTATTAAAAACTGGAAAAATGTGATTGTGAAAAAGCACTCAGTTTCAACAAGCACTCAGAATGAGATACTGGACCATGCTGAAAACTGATAAAATAGCTAGATCTGCAGGACACTGTGGTCCCTTGGATCTTTTACATGTAATTATTTTAAGACTATGGTAAAAATTTAAAAATGAGAAATGAAATAACAATTTTGAAGACTAAGTGACAGTTAAATATGGAATATTGATTTCATAGGGGAAATTTAACGAGTTGTTACCCCAAAAGTGAAAGTTTCGCTCTTCATTACTTCATGCAAGTCTTTCCATGTTTTTCTGAAATCACTGAGGTCATCATTTCTTATAGCACAGTAGTATTCCATCATAATTACATACCACAACTTGCTCAGCCAATTGATGGGCATCCTTGCATTTTTTAGTTCTTTGTCACCATAAAACCTGCTGCTATAAACAGTTTCAGAACATATAAGTTCTTTTCCTTTTTCCCTAATAATCTTTGGGCCAAAGGGATAGGTAGTTTAATAACTCTTTGGCCATAATTCCAGATTGCTCTCCAAATAATGAAGCGAGAAATTAACAGAACCAAGAGAACATTGTACACATTAACAACAATATTGTTTTAAGAATGACTTTGAGTAAGTTATTTTGTCTATTATAAATACCCAAATTAACTACAAATGACTTATGAAGACACTATCTGCATCTAGAGAAAGAACTGATAAACAGAAGTATGTACAGAATAATTTTACATGCACACACACACACACACACCTATTTGTATCTAATGGTGGATATGGGGGGGAGGAGAAAAAAAAATGAAAAAAAGAAATTAACATGATAATTTTGTTGTATATGTTAAAGGAATAGCAAGTTGTGTATAGATTTATAGTTTCACATGTAAACATCTTTTTTTTATTGTACCATGTCACAGAAATGCTTGTTTTATTCCATACATTAAAAATATATTAAATTAAAAGAAAAAAAAAGTAAAAGGTGAGTCAAAGAGTTCCAGGAGACTGATTTAAGCCATCAAGGTAAAGAAGGTAAGGCTAGTGTGAAGAGACTCTAGAACCTGGTAGAATATGAAGACTCAGCAGAGGATCAAAAAGTACAGTTTTGTAGGAGCTGTTTGAAGAAAGCACCATGGAGAATAGTCAACTGACAAGAAGGCTTCTGCTTTTCAGTTCTGATGGGCTGCATAAACAGTCAACTTCCAGTTATTTCCCCTCTGTGACACCTAGAGCTTAGGAGAGGTAAAATCTCTCACAAGTAAACATCTGTTGTTTTTTGCTCACCCACTCTGGTTTGTGACAAAGAAGCTGAAAAGGGAAAAGAGAGTTAGTTATGCAGGAGGTTTAATTAGACAGTGCAGATACTAGGCTTGTGTGCCATGATCTGAGAGTCAACTTGAACTGTTTTTCTATGAGCTGTTTGCTACCATTTGAATAGACAGCAGCACAACATCCTGGTGAGTGAATAGCTGGGTTTGCCTTTATGTGCCAGAGTCAGCTTGATGAGCTTTGCAATTCTCAGGCTTAAAGGAAACTATTAACCAAGTCAATACTGTAAGATTTTTATCCTAAGCATACTGCTTTTCCTCCATCATGTGCTTCACTACTAGGTTCTTGTAAGTATATACTTACTCTTCCTCAAAGATATTAGATGCAGAGGTGGGAGAGTGACCCAAATTTATATGTGGATTGTAATGTATGTATTATTACCATAATTGCTTTAATATGTGGGTACTACTGGTAGTTGTGTTATTTCTTTTGTCTTATTGTTAATTAAATGGTTATATTTAGGATCTAAAGTATAATCACTGTGAGTAGCTGTTTACTTTCCTTTCTATAGAGGGGGGTACAGTGCAAAGGCATAAGGCCTGGAGATGGAGCATAGTATGTGAAAAACTGCAAATAAGCCAATATGGTTAGACTATAGGGTGTGTGGGAGTAACATGTACAATTTCTAATAGAAAGATACAATTTAAAGGGAAGACAGGAACCTGTACCTTAAAATTCTATCCCCTCACATTCTAGTCGAACTATCCCTACATACATACTACACTCTAGGTCCAAGGCTCAGATAGCATTTCAAGCAAATTTGCCAATGATTCAATGCCAGGAAGGATGGTTATTAATACACTGAATGAATGAGTAAATATTTAAAATAAAAAAAAGAAAAAAGATCTTGTCAGGCTACAACACTGCACCAAATCTATTAGGATGAAATATATGTATATATATAATAGGGGTAAATGAAAATCTTGTGCTTAGATCTTAAAAATTTACTTAACAAGTATAAGATGGGGGAAATGTGGCTAGATAGGTTGTCTTTAAAAGACTTCAATAAGTTAAAAGTGTGCTATGACAGCCAAAAAAGCTAATAGTTTTTGTTATGGTTGGTTTGGTTGAGGAGCATTAAGAAAGACATAGTAGGGACTTCCAATAAAAATGGATAATATGAAAGCTTACAGCTCCACAATAATTTCAGAAACAATGGAAAAAAACATTGTATTTATTATTAGATTTCTTTTCATTTTTTCCCCCAACATAATCTTCCCTGGGCCACAGCACTAATGAGCTGTAGTAGCTTTTCATGCCCCTTCTAGCTTGAAATTTATAATATCACAATACTATGACAGCTGTGTAACCTAATGCAAGTAAATAATTTAACTCAGTGTCAGTCCCTTCATCTGTAAAATGGGAGTTAATAATAACAACACCTATTTGTATTACCAATCACACAACATGCCAATCACATGACTGCTGTGAGGATCAAATGATCTTATATATATATATATATATAGTATATATATATATATATATGTGTAAAGTAATTTGCAAATCTTAATGCACTACATAATGTGAGCTATTATTAACTGATGCAAAGCAAAGCAAGCTGAAACAGAGGAAGAATTCAAAGACAATAATGTAAAAGAAAACATTAGAAGAATGAACAAAATATGAAACTGAACACTGCATAATTATACTTAACCATGCCTGCCCTCAGGGAAGAACTGAAAAATGGCCTCTTTTCCTTCATGGCAGAAAGGACTATCAATCTGGAATTTTACATTGATAGCCATGGCAGTCATGCCACTTAGTTTTGCTAAACTGTTTTTTTTTCCTTGTTTCTTTTGAGGAAAGGCATTACCCATTGGGAGAGGGACTCTCAGGAAAGACTTCATGTAGAAAGTAGTACTTGAGTGGATGGATCCTTGAAGGGAACTAAGTAGAAGAGGCAGAGGTGAAGAGTATCCTTGCTTATTTTACTTTAGTCAGTAAATCAACAAGCTTAAGTGCTTACTGTGTTCTAGGTACTGTGGTATGAACCAGAGTACAAATGAAGGCAAAAATATGGTTCTTAATTTCAGGGAACTATGTTTACATATTCTAGTGGAGGAGACAACATGCAAACAACTAGATATATTTAAGATATAAACAGTGTAAACGGGAGGTAATCTCAGGGAATGGGTTGGAAGTAGAGAGGAGGAGTTGAGATCAGGAAAGGCCAGGAAACACGGGTGAGAAGGGAAAGCATTCCAGGTATGGTGGACCACAAGTGAAAAGGCAAGAGGTAAGAAGATGGAGTGCCATGTGCAAGGGAAAGCAAAGAGGACACTATCAACTGTATCTCATTTTATATGGAGGGAAGTAAAGCATAAAAAAACCAGAATGGTAGGAAAGAGTTACGTTGTAAAGGCCAAACAAGATTTGATATCTGATCAGGATAAGAGAGGGCAGTAATAGGAAGCCGATGGAGTTTATTATTAGGTCAGACCTGCACTTTAGGAAGATTACTTTGACAGCTGAGTGTATAATGAGGTTGAAATCCAGACTGTAGAAGGTCTAGAAGAGAATGAGATGATAGGAAGTAGAGGCACCAATTACATGGATTCTCAAAGGGTTTACCTACAAAGGGAAGGAGAGGTATAGAATGAAAGCTAGTAGGGACGGTAGGATCAAGGGAGGGTTTTTTTTTTTTAAACAGAGAAGGAGATATAGGCATGTTTGTAGGCAGCAGAGAAGCTGCCAGTACTTGGGAAGAAACTGAAACTTAGTGAGAGAGGAAATGAGAGAGGGAGAATCTGCTGGAGATGACTGGATGATATGGGAGTAAGAGTGTATGTGAAGGGGTTTGCTTTGGCAAGGATAAGGACCTGTGTAGAACCAAAGTGAAGAAGGAGATAGTAGAGGAAGATGTCAGTGATTTGAGATGATGCGGTGAAGAAGAGGGAGCTTTCCTCAAGGGGTCTCAATTTTTTCAATGAAGTATGAGGCTAGGTTCTCTGCTGACAGAGTGGGATAGGAGAGTGCCATGGGAGGCTTGAGGAGAGATGGAAAGGGTTTGGAATAGCTGCTGTGGTGTAACATTTTCATAGAGGCTCCAAAGAAGGATTAATAGTCTATGGCACGCCTGCCATAGACTGATGGCCTGAGGGCTGCTTGTGGCTGGACAAAGTGGCCCATGGGTGGTATGTTATACAGGGTTGTTTTACATCCTCTACATTTTTCTCAGGATGGGCCACAAGCAGGTGGGCTAAAAGTTGTGCAGGCTTGGTCTATGGTCTAGGTGTGCTTTGGATCATTGCCAATTCATGTACATTGAGTAAAAGGTTGATGAAGATTCATGAATGCTGCAAACAACTTTTTAAAAGTTATTCTAAACTGTTTTTCTGATATGATGAAGGAGCTAGGAATCTTTAGGCTTGATAGGGGCTGAGGGGTGGGGATGGAATAACTGTCTTTAAATTTCTGAATGACTATAATGTGGAAAAAGGGTTAGACTTGTTCAGTTTGAACCAAAAAGGCAGAAATAAGAACAAGAACTAATGTGCAAAGAAGCAAGTATCTGTTCAACATAAGGAAAAACTTTCTAACAGAACTACCCAATGGTGGAATGAACTGCCACAAATGGTAATGGGCTCTTCCTCACTGGAGGTCCTCAAGCAATGACTGCATAACTGTCACATTGTTGTTGTTTGTCCTTCATTCTTGAAGAGGACCATGACATCAGGAAGGTGATGCTATAACTTTCCAGTGAATTAGATTTAAGTGAGGGAGGGATGTGCAAAGTCACCAGCCTTACTTTCTCCTCTGGAGCCACCTGGGCCCAGTGGCAAAATACAGATCAGGGCAAATGGAGATGGCCTCAGATGCGGTGGAAGATGTTGGCCTTTTTAAGCTAAGGTTTTTCCCAGGTCTCAGTCTGTCTAAGGCAATACCCATTCAAGTGATTAAGGCTAGGCAAGAAGTGAGGCAAAGAATGGCCTCTTTTACCTAGTTAAAAAAAAAAATTGAAGTCTGGGAGGGGAAGACCCTTAAGAGTTTCTGGCCAAAACAGAAACAATTGTTATTCACACTCACTCTGGGCCACCAGAACCCAAACAATGACCAAAAGATGTTTGGGCTGAAACTACTGGCCAAACAATGAAAGCCAGGGTGATTTAAGTTTAAGGCATGGTCCTTAAAAAAGACATCCAGCCCACAAACCCCAAGATATCTTGTGAGGTTTCAGTGGCCAAAATTTATATTCCTTTGGGCAGAGCATCGGCTGGTAAGAGTGTAATTCCCTATGTGGACAGAGGCAGAAGGAAGGAAGGAAGGAAGGAAGGAAGGAAGGAAGGAAGGAAGGAAGGAAGGAAGGAAGGAAGGAAGGAAGGAAGGAAGGAAGGAAGGAAGGAAGGAAGGAAGGAAGGAAGGAAGGAAGGAAGGAAGGGAGGGAGGGAGGGAGGAAGGGAGGAAGGAGGGAGGGAGGGAGGGAGGCAGGGAGGAAGGGAGGAAGGAAGGAAGGAAGGAAGGGGCTCTAAGTGTTCTAAATCAGACCTGTGCTGGTGCTGAAAGGTTTTGATTTGGGGTG
>CM053627.1:99690222-99756921 GCA_028646595.1 Phalanger gymnotis | reverse complement strand
GTGCTGGTGCTGAAAGGTTTTGATTTGGGGTGAGAGTTAAGGGCTAGTAAATTATTTTTGTAGCTAGGCACTGATGGATGAGAACAAATTCCTTATGAACATATACAGAATGGTATAATCTCCCAAGTAGCCTTTGGAACATGCACAAGTATTTCCTGTTCACTTATCTATTTTGTGTATAACTATGTATGTAAGTATTTTCTCCCTGGGCTAGGTTGTAAATTCAAGATAGCAACTTTTATATTTTTGTCTTAGAAGCTCTAGTACCTATCACAGTGCCAAGCACATAGTAAGTTGCTTGATAAATATTTGATTGAGGTAATCTCAATGTTAAATGATATCAAACAGGGGATCCCACTGTTTTGAATCTTCGTTTAAACAACTCTGCACAACTACTGGGGATAATTAGCCATATTTTCTCCAATTAAACAGTCTCCTTTATGAAGACTACACTTCTCTTTTTGTTTTGATGATTTAAGAAACAATTTGATGAGTAGCAGCCTGTTATAGTAAATATAGAGTTCATCCTGGAGTCAGGAAGATCTGAGGTTGTGTCGACCTCCACCTCCCAAAATACACTAGTTGAGGGGCAGCTAGGTGGTGCAGTGAATGAGTACAGCACCAGCCCTGGAGTCAGGAGGACCTGAGTTCAAATCCAGCCTCAGACACTTGACAGGTGTACCAGCTGTGTGACCTTGGGCAAGTCACTTAACCCCAACTGCCCTGCCAAAAACAAATCAAATATACTAGTTGAAATGTGTGTGCACTCTTGGAAACTCCCAAAGACTATAAATTGCAGAGGTTATGATCTACATTGGAGGAATAGAATTTGTTACTTGGGAGCTTCATAAACTGAAGAAATCACAGGTCTAGTTAAAAACAAACTTAATTTATTAATTAGAGATGGTACAGTGGATAGAGTGTTGGTCTAAGTCAGGAAGAACCAAGACCCAAGCAAGTCACTTAACACCTCTCAGTTTCAATTTCTCATTTATAAAATGGAGGATAATAATAACAGTTACCTCATAGGACTTTTTTGAGTATCAAGTGAGATAATGTATGTAAAAATAATGTAACTTACTTAAAAGGACTCTGTAAACCTTGTGATATGTTATTAATTATTGTTAGTTATAAGAAAAAGACATTCAGTTATCAATCACATCATATTTGGAAGATTTTCACCATCTTTTAAATGGTTAAACTAAAACAATTCCACCCATGGGTCAATTCATTTGGCTATTTATTAATACATTTTGCTGTTAACTTATCCTGTTGGCTTTTATCCATGATGCAGTACATAAAATTAAACATTCTGCAAGAAATGGGTTGATGTTTTTTGATGGACAAGGCAATTATCTGGTAGTATCTGCCTTAGAAATGTTTCAAGCTAGAACTTAACTAAAGATCCAAATTTCTTTTCTAAAGAAAATATTGGTTCTACCAAATATGCATCCTGCTAAATCTTGCATGCTAAAGTTTACTGGCTTTTTGTCTAGCAAAATATGTTCTTTAATTTTAGGAAGAGAATGATAATTTTGCCATCTTCATGTATAGAATCTAAAGCATTGTCTTTTAACCATTCATAAAAGATAGCTGTTCTACAGGCACCTGTTGGAGGAATCAGAGTATGTATGAGCTAAAGGGACCATAATAATCATATAGTCCAATAACTTTATCAGCACGACTCTAATCCTGTGTAAATGATTTAGATATAAAGGCTGATACTATAAGAAAATTAGGAGAGCAAGGAATAGTTTACCTGTCAGATCTATGGAGAAGGGAAGAATTTATGACCAAACAAGAGAGAGAGAACATTATGAAATGCAAAATGGATGATTTTGATTACATTAAATTGAAAAGTTTTTGCACAAACAAAGCCAACACAACCAAGATTAGAAGGGAAGCAGAAAGCTGGGAAACAATTTTTACAATCAGTATCTCTGATAAAGGCCTCATTTCTAAAATATATAAAGAACTGAGTCAAATTTATAAGGACACAAGTCATTCTTCCAATTGATAAATGCTCAAAGGATATGAACAGGTGGTTTTCGGATAAAGAAATTAAAGCTATCCATAGTCATATGAAAAAACTGCTCTAAATCACTATTGATTAGAGAAATGCAAATCAAAACAACTCTGAGGTATCACATTGCACCTATCAGATTGGCTAACGTGACAAAACAGGAAAATGAAAATGCTGGAGAAGATGTGGGAAAATTGGAACACTAATGCATTGTTGATGGAGTTGTGAACTGATTCAACTATTGTGGAGACCAATTTGGAACTATGCCCAAAGGGCTATAAAGCTACATACCCTTTGACTCAACAATACCACTTCTAAGTCTGTATCCCAAAGAGATCATACAAATGGGAAAAGGACTCATATAAAAATATTCACAGCAGCTCTTTTTGTGGTAGCTAAGAATTGGAAATTGAGGGGATGTCCATCAATTGGTGAATGGCTGAACAAGTTATGGTATATGAATGTAACGGAATACTATTGATGAGCAGGCAGACTTCAGAAAAACCTGGAAAGACTTACATGAACTGATGCTGAGTGAAATGAGAAGAACCAGGAGAACATAGTATACGGTAACAACCAAATTGTTCGAAGACTCACTTTGACAGACTTAGCTCTTGTCAGCAATGCAAGGATCTAAGACAACTCCAAAAGACTCATGATGAAAAATGCTATTGACATTTAGAGAAAGAACTTTAGAGTCCAAATGCAGATGGAAGCATACTATTTGTTCTCTTTCTCTTTTGTTGTTTTGTTTTGTTTCTTCTTTCTCATGGTTCCTCCCACTGGTTCTAATTCTTTTTTACATCATGACTAACATGAAAATATGTTTAACATGAATGTACATGTAGAGCCTATACCAGATTGCACACTGCCTTGGGGAGAGCAGAGAAGGAGGAGGGAGAGAAAATTTAAAACTGAAAATCTCATGGAAGGGACTGAAAACAAAAAATAAATTAATTACAAAAAAAAAACAAAACAAAACAAACCAACCCATGACTGTAATCTGGCACTTGCCAAGGGTTTAAGACATTGAAAAATTTGAGAGTAATAAACTAATAAACACATTAACTACCTACCGATTCTTGTAGATTCTCCAAACTGCAAAGAAAGGGCAGCTAGGTGGTTCAGCGGATAGAGTGCCAGGAAGTCAGGAAGACTCATCTTCCTGAGTTGAGATGTGGCCTCAGATACTTACTAGCTCTGTTACCTTGGACAAGTCATTTAACCCTGCTTGCCTGAATTCCTCATCTGTAAAATGAGCTGGAGAAGGAAATGGCAAACTACTCCAGCACCTCTGCCAACAAAACCCCAAACAGGGTCATGAAACAACTGAACAACAAAATTAAAAGTAGATCATTAGAAAGCAAGCAATCTGGAGCTCTCTCCTTTTTCCCCTTTCCCTGCCTCAAAATTCATTTATCAAGTTACAATCTACCCATTGGGATAGCATTTCTGTATCTTTTGCAGTAAATTCCAGTTTGTGTCTAGTTTTTTAAAAGTTTATCTGTTTTCTTTTGTCAGTAAAAGAAAACTGTGTCTTCCTTTTTAACTTCACTGCCAAGAAACTTGAGTCAAATTCAGAGCTTGTTGTTACCAGCTTAATTTAGGTACTAATATTCTCTGTTCTTTTTCTATCTCTAATTTTTTTTACTGACATCCTGTTTAAAATGAAACCAACTCAAATCCTTTTGGGAGAGGGTAGTATCGAAATCTTAAATAAATAAAAAGATTCTGAACCAGTCATCAAGGCTTTAGTTTATTAAGGTTAAGTCCACACAAAAAAACATATTATCCTAGCTTTTAAATGAACTACTCTGTTTATTTGAGACTGAGGTTTCTAGTACTCCCCAAAACTGGAGAAATGCAAACTGTCAAGTTCAAGTTCTCACAACAGACATTTTCATGAATCAATGAAATGATATAATACCTGCTGGTGTGATAACCACCAAAGTACCCTGTTTTAAGAGGGCCTGGCTCTGAAAAGTCTTCACCATATTTAGTGATGGAGAAGGATGAATTTTTCTCTCCCCTAAGGCTGACCAAATTCTAACTCAATCCCCAGGGGTATGAATAAAAATCAAGTGTAGGGTTTGGTATAGATAGAAAGGGATGGGAGAATGTGTTGCAATTAATGCCCGATATAGTCGTAGTTCATATGTCTAATCTGGGTTCATTTAAAGAAGATTTCAGAGTCTCAGATCAAACCAGATCATGATTTCTCTAATGTGAAAGCAGGTCTAAATCATGAAGTCAGTCCTACAACTGATTTAGAAGGCATAATGGGTTTTTCAGATACTTCAGACCAAATACAAACTCAGTTATTAATCTAAGGTTTCATCCTTCCTTAATATCTGTTTTGGATTAGAGAAATGATTACATATTCTACTTTTATGACACCCCAGTGTACCTCAAAATATATAAAAAAGATAGATTCCGAAATAATTATATTTTCTTAGTCAATCTTTAAAGAATACAATACATATATGCCATTGAAGTACTTTTAGGAAGGAAACTCAGAAAGATCAAATCATGGTGAGGTCTGAATCTAAGACTCAGATCAGAAAACATCAAATTTTCTTTTGAAATAATGTAAATCTTGAGCCCTGACATCAATTTTATGATTGAACTTAACACTATACCCACAGAAAAGACAAAACTACTGAATGAGTAAAAATGGTTTCCTAGCTCTGACCCTGTTTAATCTTGACTCAATCGTTTCAATCTTTCCGTGTCTCCATTTGTACATCAGTTTTAAAAAAAAAAAAACAACTTAATTTTGCTCTACTTTTCAGGAGAGAAATGAGAAAAAACCTTTGAGTTTCTTCTGGGGGATAAAGGCACTATACAGAAGATTATGCACAGTAGAGAACTCTAAGCCACAGTCTAATTTCCACAGAGGTAGGGTAACAATATTCACTGTCATCTGAGAGGTGCCAGTGTAAGCAGTGTATTTTATTTCCACTCCACAGAATGTAAAGCAGGAAAACACACATGGAGACACACTCGAAAACATCTCACCTTTAAAGATCACACTAACCTAAAATAAATTCGAGCCATTCTGTTAAGATAAAATGTTTGTTAATCATTTTTTCCCATAAAAGGAAATAGGGAAAAGGAAGAGAAATAACTTTTAAAAGCATAGTACCAGCAGTTTCTAATTCTTGGGATAGGCTTAACAAACATCGTACTTCAATTACTTGTATTACAGTAGATTAACCAAGAAAAGTGATCTTGCATCTAAAATTTAAGATTCTGATGTAACATTTGATCTTTAATGAGGTTTCTGAAACAACGATTGATTTAAAACAATATTAAACGACTTTATTTCCACTTTGGCCATTTCTACTCCTCCACTGGCTGTAACCAATGTTACCTATACTGATATTGAAAAGTTTTTATTACGATTAGCATTAAACACTGTCTCCAGTCTTGCACCATTCTATGTTGGTGCTTTTAATACCTCCAGTGAAAGTCACAATGCAAGTTAATCAATACCTACAAGAAAAAAAAAGTAACCAAATCCAGTATTTCTTGCTGAACACAGCAAGTGCCATCGGTAATGGGGTTATAACTCTGATCTGATAAGCAGTACATCCTTTAATTATAACAGCCATCAAATAAACAATACAGGGGTTTGGGGGGAAATTACTTTTTCCTTTTCAATAAATCCACCAACTTCAAAGAAGCATATAAAAAGCACAATTATTCTCGAAAGTTCAGGTGAGTTTAAGTGGACACCAAGGGCTGCTTTCAGATAAGAAAGACTCTTTGGGGCCCAAGTCTTTCCTTTATCTATCTAGAGCACGGAATAATTGCCCATTTGGCTGTCACACTCCAGCCCAGACCAGGCAGCAGTATGTCCTTAAGATAGTAGACTCACAGTTCCCTGGGGGATTGCAATCTATGTCAAGGCTATTTGACAACAATGCAATCGCCTGCAAGGGCTGTGCGAGGCTTTTTAAAGTCCCAGTACTTTCCCCGTGTTCCTTTTAAAAAGCAAAAACAAAACAAAAGCCTTCTCTCGGCGGCTCCCCCCCTACACCCCCAGAGGAAAAGCCCTATAGGCATTTCCTCTCACAAACCCCACCTAGTCCTAAGGAAAAAAAAAAAAGGTAGCTGGGGTAATAAGGCAGTGGGGGGATGGATACCGGGGGCAGCTGCGGGGATGCAGGACGCCAGCCTCCCCCACCCCCCTCTTATTCCGCGTCCTCGAGGCCGCTCCGGGCACCAGCAGCCCCCGCCGTTCTCGGTCCGACCCCCTGGACCCCCGGGCCGCCATCACCAGGTAACCTACCTAAAAGTGTCAGCGGCGCGGCGCTGCTCTCGTCTCCCAGGCTCTCCGGCCGCTCTGGGCCGCTCCTACCACCGGGGCTGCGGGGAGGAGCTGGCGGCCTGGAGGATCTCCTAGCCCGTCCCGTTAGGCTGTAGCTTGTCCGGGCCGCTGGGCTCGACCCCCACGAAGTTCCGAGGGGAGCGTGGGGTCGGAAGGTCGGGGAGAGCGCGCGCGTCAGGGAGAACCCTCGGCGGCTCCACCTTCCATCACTCGGACCGCCTACCTTCCTTCATCCCGCCCCCTCTCCGCTTCTCCGTCAGCCTTCTGCGCAAGTGCCAGCCCAAGAGCCGGAGGTAAAGGGGCGGGGGAGAAGAGCGCTAGTCTCGCGAGATGACATTCGTCTCAGGAGGAGGATGGGATGGGGAAGGCTGTGGAGGGGGCGGGGCTTCCTAGGGACTGACGCTTGCTTGTGTAAATTACAAGCCCAGAGATTTGGGAAACCTTGTTTTGGCGCATGTTACTAGTAGCGGTGACTTGTTAGATCCTAATAGAACTTTTCCCTGCATCTAGTCTCTTAAAAGAATGACTTGGGAAGTGTTATTAACCATTCTCATTTCTATAATGCTTTGAAGTTTACTAAGTGGTAACTTTGCAACAACAGCTCTCAGAGATTAGCTATTGCAAGGAAAAACTTTCCCCCTTTAAAAGAATATCTTTGGAAATAATAACCATTATCATTTCTATATTGTTTTTAAGTTTACAAAGTTTACTTTGGTACTATAGCTCTATGAGCACCAGGCCAAATTCAGGAAGGCTTAAATTCAAATGTGGCCTCAGACACTAGCGGTGTGACCCAAGGCAAGTCACTTAACCTCTGTTTGACTCAGTTTCCTCATCTGTAGATTGGGGGTAATAATAACACCTATCTCCCAGGGTTGTTGTGAGGATGAAACGAAATAATAACTGTAAAGTGCTTAACACAGTGCCTGGCCCGTAGTAAACACTATATAAAGATTAGCTATTGTTGTTGTTGAGATTAGCTAGTACAAGGAAAAATTTCCCCTGATCTAGTCTTTTAAAAGAATGGCTTGGGAAATGATAATAACCATTCCCACTTCTATAGTGCTTTAAAGTTTACAAAGTGTTTTGCTTTATAACAATACCTCTGTGAGATTAGTTAATGCAAGGATTTTCTATTTGTACTCATTCAAAGTACTCAAGTACCTATGTGTGAGGGAAAATCTCTAACCTAATACTATCTCGTAGAATCTTAGAATTACAGATTTACAGCTGGAAGGAACCTTAGAGACCCCAACTCCCACCGCCCCCTTGGTAGAGTTCATGGTGGGAAGGTAGTTTCTCATAAATCTGGGGAATAGCTATTCATAGCTATTGCACAAATACGCATAGACTCACAACTGGAAGGAACTTCAGAGGTTATAGACCAACCTGTAACTTCACTGAGAACTGCCTCTGAAAGACCTCAACAAACAGTCTTTTGGCCTTTGTTTGACAACCTAATGAGGGGGATGCTACCAACACAGCCCAATTTCTCTTTTGGTTAATTCTAATTGTTAGAAAACATTATCCTTGTAACAAACTTCTTAAGGGGCCTATAAAGCTCATTAGGGCTGTCCGAGAGAGAGAACTGTGTCCCTACCACACAGGGAAAATTGAATGTTTCCCACAACCCCACCCTGCTTCATCTCATGTCCCGATAAGTGGTGACAAAGACGGCAACTAAGCCATAGAAAGCTTTTCTTCCAGAGAGTTTTCGAGCTTTCCTGGCTAAAAGATAATATGTGACAAAGAAAGGGGAGGTACACATTGGAGTCCCCCCTGTGAAGAACTGCAGAATGAACCATGATAGAGAGCTGTGCTAGCAGCGCCAGGGGACTGCTGAGGGAGAAGATTTGGGATTATAACTAAGTGGAAATTTAGGTAGATCTTGTTGAGAGCATTGAAGTCTGTTCTAGATTCTCTCCCTTCCACTTCGGTTTCAGTGTTTCAATAAAATTCCTTTTAATTTTGCTAGGGAAGAGTCTGCTAGAGTTTCCAAATTTCCCGTGTGGGTACCACAAGCCAAGAGAGTGAGAAAATCCTTCAAAGTATACCCAGGACCATTATTTCTTGAGATCTTTTGACACAAAAGACAAGCTTACACTATCTACCTCACAGTATTGTGGAAAATGCCATTTTTAAATCTCAAAGCACTAATAAGTGTGAGTTGTTATTTAAGGGGCTGCCACAACCACTGACTTGTGCATTTTATTTTAGGACTCTACTTAGTGCATACATTCTCCAACCTCCATTGGTAGAGTTCAGGATGTGTAAGCATAGTGGAAAGGTAGTTTCTCATAAATCTAGGAAAAAGTACTCATAGCTATCGCATGAATAATCACAGAATCAAAGCTGGAAGGAACCTCAGAGGTTATCTAGACAAATAGTGTCAAACTCATAGAATCTAGGGCTCCTAAATAGTATCGAAGGATCTCTACAGGCAATGTATTGACTTAGAAAACCATATATTAAGATTATCCCCCATGTTCTGAATATTCTACCTCTATTTAGAAGGCCTAAGACCACATTAGTTTTGGGTTGGTTTTTGTTTTGGCTTTTACTGAAAGAACTGAACACTTAATTAGTGTGACAGGCATTCTACTATATGTTTACACTGGAGTTTGATTTTGATCCTAACAAAAGCTCACCACTTATTGAATCAGGCTTCTCTCTAGGGAAACATACAAGGCAGGTGCATGTATACTTCAGGTTCTAATCATCCCTGGGCCCCACATTTCCTAACTATATGTAGCCAAAAGGTGTCATAAAAGCCAAACTGCAGTAGCTGGATGGGAATAAACCTTTCCAAGTTACAGAGTAATATAGGAACAAGTTTGCCCAAGAGCCAGAAATAGTCCCTGGGTTACAGCAATACAGTGCTATGGTGGTCTGGTGTTACAGTCATTAGACGTAAGAACAAAAAGCTTGGCATTATCCAGAATCCACAATCCAGGCTGCTATGACCCAAGGAGGTGATTAGGGGTAGATTTTTTGGTTGCATTTCAAGTAAGAGTTAGCAAGAATTATGTATTTTACATCAATACGTTTATAGTATTAAGAAATGGTCCAATGAAGATTAAATATTTTAGTGTGACCAATCATGAGTATACATTTAATTAAGCAGTTGATTAACCAAGATGGAAGAAGAGAAGGAAGCAATACAGCTCAGTTTCTTCTTACAACTTTTCCGTAAAGATCTAGAAAATGCACCAGGATGAGTCCTGATTGGGAAATCCAGAAAAATCACAATCATTTGTCTAGCCCAGGTCAGTACAAGACAGATCTCTGTGGACATTGGGAATGGAGTCTATCAAGGAATGTACTGCATGGAGGCCTTTAAGCTGGAGGAGCTAAAGCAGAGCTGAACTAGGACCTATTTGGATGCATTAGAACAAGAAGAGGTCACAGATTGAGCAGAGGGGTCTGATGATGTGCAGGGAGCAGGAGCAAGAACCAACTGGCTGTTGTGTTACACATAACCCAGAGCCAAGTCACAGATCGGTGCACATTGTACTGCAGATTGCATTGCAGACCAGCATCTAGAGGTGGCATTCCATAGCAAGGAGTGGTCATGGAATGAGGCTGTATACTAGGCAAAGAGCAAGAACAGAAGCAAGCAGAACTATATGGCTCTGACCCTGGGAATAGAGTCTCAGATCCAGAACTCAGCCTAGCAGAACAACCAGGGCAGTGAGAAAGTGTCAAGAAAAGGGAAGCCTGAAGTTCTGTCACTCTGAATCTATAGAGCTTTCCATCTGGCTGATAATAGTTGAGTACGGCTGCTGTCTACTGGAGCTCCTTCTAGGGATAAGGCTGTAGTTTTGTTGCCCAGACCCAAACACAGGTCAGGAACTTGCAGAATTCAAATCAGGAGGGTAACACTCAGACTTTGCCCAAAATCAAATCACTCTGAGTATACTGAACACTTGCAGATTTCTAGATTGAACTCCCTCTGAAATCCTTGATGACACAATGCTTAATACCTGGAGAAAGTAGCAGCACATAAAACATAAAACAGTCCCAAGTTCAACCCAAACATTAGCTCCAGAAGTACACAGAGTATGGCCCTAATGCAAAGTCTGAAGTTAAGAATTAAGGATGATCAAGTAAAAACAGAATCTTTCCATAAGGAGCTGTTATGCTGAGAGGGACACTCAAGATGCAAAACTAGAAGAAATGAACACCAAAATATCTATTAAACTAGAATTCCTGAAGAAATTAGCAAGAACTTTTATTTGTTTTGTTTTTAAAGAGCTAAAAAAAGTATAAATGAAATGAGTGCTAGATAAAAAATTAGAAAAGAGAAGTATGAAATAAAGAATTGGAAATAAAATTAACAGCTCATCAGAAGTTAAGAAATCAATCCATGAAACAGATTACATACTAAGTATTAAGATTAATACAGAAGCAAATGATCACAATAGCCTTATGTTTGATGAATCCGAAGATCTTGGGATAAAAAAAAACTGCTGAGAAAAATCAAAAAGTATTCTGGTAGAAACTAGGTATAGATCAACATCTCACACAATATGCCAAGAGAGGCTCCAAATGGGCACGGGAATAAATTACCTTTCAGAGTTATGGATAGGGAAAGATTTCAAATCAACAAGCATTTATTAAATACTTAGTATTTATCAAACACTGTGCTAAGTTCTGGGAATACAAACATTAGTTAAAAAAAAAAATTGCCCCTGCCCTCAAAGAGCTTAAATTTTCATGGAGGAATACAACACATCGAATACAGTAATAAAGTTGAGGGCGAGGGAAGGGACCCATGGAGGCATGTGACAGCAAAGTCCAGGGAATGGATGAAGGATGACTGGCCTGAGCACTTCTTCAAAATAAAAGTTGCAGAAGAAACTCACCAGTGAGACAAGGGGGTTTGTGGGGGCAAAGGGAGAAAACAACTGAAACATAGTGTCAAAATCTGGACAGTGAACCATGACTGGTCTGGGCACTCTTTAAAAACAGAGGTTCCAGGAGAAACTCACCAATGGGAGAAGGGGAGCCAAGAAGCGGAGGGAGTTCATTACCAAGTAAATGATAGAGTGTAAGGCTGCAGAAGATAAAATGGACGATTTTGATTATCGAAATTTTAAAAGTTCTGTACAAACAAAACCAAACACAGCTAAAATTAGAAGAGGAGTAGGTAACTGGGAAAAGTCTTTGGAGCAAGTTTCTCTGATAAATGTCTTGTTTCCAAGATATATAAGGAACTGGTTAAATTTTATAAGAATAAAAGCCATGTCTCAATCAATAAATGGTCAAACAATATTAATAGGCAGTTGCCGGAAGACAAAATCCAAGCTATCAACAACCATGTGGCAAAAGTGTTCCAAATCACTAATAATTAGAGAAATGCAGATTAAGGTATTTCTGAATTCACTTCATAACCATCAGATTGACACAGTTAACCAAAAACAAAAAATTACAAATGCCGGAAGGACTGTTGGAATGTAGGCACATTAAGGCACTGTTGTCAGAGCTGTGCACAGGTCCAGCCATTCTGGAAAGCAATTTTGAACTGCATTCCCCAAATTATTATGTGCATGCCCTTTAATTAAGTAATGGTGCTACTAGGGCTATATCTCAGAAAAGTAAGAAATAGAGGAAAAGCGCCCCTATATACAGAATTATTTATAGTAGCTCTTTTTGTGGTGGCAAAGAACTAGAATCTAAGGAAGTACCCATCAATCAGGAGATGGATGAACAAATTTTGGTGCATAATTGTAACAGAATACTTTTGTGCTATAAGAAGTAATGAACCGGAATATTTCAGAGAAACTTGAGAAGATTTTTGTGAATTGATGCAGAGAAAACTCTCTCTGAGAGCAGAACTAGAACAATTTATACAATTGCCATGTTATGAAGACAGACAACTGTGAAAGACGAGAACTCTGCTGACCAACCGCAGTTCCAGAGGACTAATGATGAAATACGCTACCCATCTTCTGACAAAGAGGTTATGGACTCAGTGCAGAGACTGATAAATACACACACACATTTTATGGCCAATGCTAGAATTTGTTTTTCCTTGACTATGAACATTTGTTACATTAGTATTGCTTTGTGGAGGTAGAAGGGGAAGGGAAAAAATATGGAAGGGAAAGAAGGAAGATTTTTATTAAGAAAAAAATAAAATTTATCTTAAAATAATTTAACTAACTACAATGGCTTATTTTTCTTTACCAGTTGTTTTAGTTGTATCCAATTCTTCATTTCCCCAGTTGGGTTTTTGTTTTTGTTTTTTTTTTTTGCAAAGATACTGGAATAGTTTGCCATTTCCTTCTCCAACTTATTTTACAGATAAGAAACTGAGACAAACAGGATGAAGGACTTGCCCAGGGTCACACAGCGAGTGTCTGAGACCAGATTTGAACTCACGAAGGTAAGTCTTTCTGATTCCAAGTCCAGTGCTCTATCCATCCAGCATGCCAGTATAGCTTAAGTGGGGACAAACTCAAGTTAGATCATGTGCCTATCAGTCAATAAACATTTATTAAGTGCCTACTATGTGTCAATCACTGTGCTATATGCTTGCGATGTAAAGAAAAACAAAAACTCCTTGTTTTGAAAAAGTCTAATGGGGGCAACATGAAAATGACTATGTAGAGTCAAGTTATATATGGGTGAAATTTGGAAATAATCAACAGAAGGAAGACATTAGAATTAAAGGGACTGGGAAAGGCTTCCCATAGGAGACAGGTTTTAGCTGAGACTTGAAAGAAGTCAGGGATTCAAAGAGGCAGAGATGAGGCATGTGAGCATTCCAAGAATGTGGGACAGCCAGCAAAAATGCTTGGAGTGGGAGATGGAGAGTCTTGTTTAAGGAACACCAAGGAGGCCAGTGTCATGGGGTCACAGAGTATGTGGTGAGGACAGGGTGATGTAAGATACAAAAATTCTTAAAAGGCATGCTTGCTGGGCTAGAAAGGGGGTGCAGAGTATGAAGGGCTTTGAACTCCACTAAACCTGTGGAAAGGAGCCCAATATCCAACTAAAGCCTATTCTATTTCCCTAGAAATCACTGTTACAGAGATTGAAGCCTGTGAAATGTGAATTGCCCAGTGTGGGCAAAGGCTAAGACAGTGCTGAGGTCCAGGTCCCAGGGAAACCTCTTTCAAAGGGGGAAGAGTAAGATAGTGAACATAGGAGACTATAAAAGAAAAAAGACTGAAGTTACCAAAAATCTCAGGGGGAAACAAAATAAAACAGCTCAATTAAAGATCTTAAGTATAAGCAAAATAAACCAAAAGGGAAAATATTAATAACAGAAGGGAATATTTTCTTTAGATCAGCCTAAAGGATCCAGGCATCTATGAATAAATATTATAAGACAAATGAAAATGAATTGATACCTGATGAATTACAGGACTCTGTGGGTTCACAAGAGAACTTAGAAGTGAATAGTTTAAAAGGGAAACAAGAATTGTGAAAGCACAGAAGAAATAATCAGTAGAATGGGGAAAAATTAATCCACTTACGTCTACAGTGGCAAATCTTATCAAAGAAACGAAAGAGAGAATAACTTATTGGGAAAGTGCACTTAGAAAGATTGAATAGATGTCCACACTGGACTGTGCTTGCTTGAGTACATTAAAAATCTCTGGCTAGGCAAAAAAGAAAAAAATAAAGGAAAGAAAAAAAAAAGGAAGAGGATTTTTTTTTTAGTATCTCAGCTCTAAGAAAAAGTAAGAATGCTGTAGGAAAAACAGGGCTTGGGTCCAGACAGGTAGGGGGACTAGGATGTGCCTTTTGGACTCATCTACAAGCCAGAGAGAGAAAAGGACCAAAAAACAACAACATATCAATAGCAAGACAGAGAGGAAGAAACAACAGCAAAATTCCATAAAATAACTTTTCTAATAAAAGCAGTGGCAAAAAGAGAGAGGGCAAGTGACGGAGGAAATTATTGCCTCGATTTTCTAGTATATGTGTGTTTTTCAGTTTTCAGAATACATCAATATTACAATTTACAGAATATATCAGTATTATAATACATCGATCTTACTTTCCAGTGACAGGACTGTATATAGAAACATTCTTTGTTTTACTATATCTCTTTCAATTTCAGTTTGTCTTGGCCTTGTAAACATTTGTTTCTTTTCTACATAGACAAGTTAAATAGCTGCACAAAAGATTATAGAGTACTTGATTATCTTCTTCAAGGACCAGCCTAATATATTGTTCAGAGAAGTGATTATTTTTCTGTTATATTATTAACCAATTATTAAATTAGGATTGAGGTTTTCCCTTTTTATTTCATCATTCAGGAACCAGTCCCTGTAGGTCATTCAGCCAGTCCCTCAAGGAGAAGGAGGAGAAGATCTTGGGTGATCCAACTAGAAGAACTTACTTCTATTTAGAAGTGAGGACTATTTAGTGCTTTCCAGCCCTAAAGCGCTAAGCCCATGCCCTTGCACCCTTCCATTGCAGTTTAGTGAAACTTAGCTCATGAAGGAGAAAATCAACCAGAGTAGTCTGGGTAAAGATGGATTCCTTTGTCCAGATTACTGAAGGTGGCTGAGTCTCGTGATAAAGTCATGTTCTCAGCAGAAGGAGCTGAAGACTTTTAGCCCACCTCCTCATTAATATGTCCACTCTCTCAATAATTGTTCACCAGTCAAGGTTAATTTTCACCTGTCAGATTAAAGGGAAAAGGAACAGCATTTAAGAAGTTTAAGGAATACTAGGGAGTAAGAGCTTGAAATAATGTCTCAAGGGAGACTCAAGAGGAAAAAGGAGAAAGCAGTTGTCAAGGGAAGTTCAGTAAGAAAAGGTATGTAAAATAAATTAACGAATAAAACAAATTGGAAAAGAAACCAACAACAGCATGTTAAACAAAATGACATACTTAAAAGAAACATGTGAAACAAATAACCAAACAAGTATGTAAGGCAAATAAGAGGTCTCTGCTAAAGGGAACGACGTTGTGGTAACGTTGTCAATGACACAAAGAAGACCTATTGGCTGTGAAATTGTTTTGGACTGGTCTGACTCAAGCCAGTCCCCTGGAGTAGTTTGGATATGATATTGTAACAAAATAAGGCTCACGTAGATCACTCGATAGTTAATAAAAGATTTACTTAGCCATAGTAGGAGAAGGAAATTCCATAAGGACTGGCATTGATTCAGTTGAGAGGGAAGCTTCCTTGGCTGAGTTGCTCATCCTTTCCCACTAGTTAAGCACTGCAAAGTGCCTTGAGCTTCCGGGGGCTGCTTTTATCCTCAGTTCACCCAAAAGTGATGTCAACAGCCTGAGCCTTCGGTTGTTTGAATCAACCAAGTCATGATGGTCTTCATAGCTTTTTAAGGAAAAACTAGTCTAATTTTAGTGGGGTCAGAGTCAGCATGTTGCTCTTACCACAGAAGTCATTAAGAGGCAATAAAATGTAAAAGTCTTAAGGAGGTGCTTAGGAGATAAGAACTTCAACAAATATGGAAAGAAGGATGAATTTGCAATGACCTGCCTTGTGTGGGATGGTTGCATTTCTATAATAACGAAATGACCCCTGACTATGTTCCTTTGTAAACCAGTCCCTCTCCTAGAACAGAAGGTGAAAAAACTTGAGGAAATCTTCATACACTCAAAGTAATCAAGGATTGTAGAGTTTTCCTAAAAGAAAACAAAACAAAAAATAGAAGGGGGTAGGGTGATAAGGATTCAAAGTGACCTAAGAAAAACTAAATCTAAAATCTAAAACTAAAAATAATATCCCTTCTACCTCTCAAGAGTTGGGGCAAGGCTCCCTATGGATCTGGAAAATCCATGTAAAATTTTTTGGCCCTCCCTGCATACCAGAGAAGTCTGATTTTTTTTTTCTTTTATAGCACATTTACAGTATCTTATTGTATAAATTGGGTTGATATTATACAATACTATACATATATTTTATACATTTCTGAGTTTCTAAACTTTTTGTGTGTCATCTACAGGCCTTTGTGTGTCATTGGTGGCTTCCACAAAACTCTCCAAAAACTCCCATTTAATTTCTTATGCCGACCTGTGATGTATCAAAACCGTGATTGGGAAAGTTGTGAGGTGAAAGGGATAACTGTACTCTCGTCAGAAGGCTGAAGAGTGGAAGAATGTCACAAAGAGTAGAAAGGGAAAGAAAAAGATAATTGGAGATGAAATGAAAATATGAGCTTCTTTCTGAAGAAATGGAATTGAATGCTATGATGAGATAGCAGCTGCTTCTCTGAGGAATGATAAAATGGAACCATCTAAACTGGTGAGGATCATCCAGTAAAAGTTAAAGGAAGAAGACAAGAGTAGTGGTGATTGGTGATTACTCAGGTGGTATTGAACCAGCTTTTTGTCAACTTGACAGCAGTAATGGATCTATTGTCTTCTTGGGATATGTACCAAAAGTATAACAGAATACCTCCCAGGACTTCTAAAAACCGTGACTATTATTTATTGCTGTTGATTCACATGGGCCCAAATAATGCTTCTACAAGAAACTTAGAAAATATTGCCAAAGATGATGCAGCATTGTACAAGAAACTGAAGACTATAGGGGCACAAATTCTATTTTCCTCCATCTTGATTATTGAAAGCAAAGTACGTAGAGAAGAAAAATGAATTTGGGAAGTAAACAGCTGGCTAAAAAGATAACATCTGAAAGGGAGATTTAGATTTCTGCTGATAAACTCCTGGCCAGTGATGGAGTATACCTCACAAAGGTTAGAAAGAATGTATTTGCCTAATTTCTTGCAAATCTGTTAAAAAAATTTTTTTAAACTAAAAAGGATAGGAAATGGAAAAAAAATTACCTATTCATGTCCACCAAGCTAGATAATATAGAGAGTAGCTACAAAGAAGGGAAAAGAATAGCAACTGAAACACCTAGAAGTTCACAGAAGAAAAAAAATATAAAGGAGCCAGTCATCAAACCTGTGGCCTCAAAAGTCCAGAGACAAATATCAAAGTTTGGGTAATAAGCAAGGAGAATTTAATTTTGATGTTATAGATATCATCAAGACTTGGTAGGTGAAGGACAGAGTCAAGATGGCAAGGACTCATTTGAGATCTTCCAAATTCCCCTTCAAATAACTAATGCCTCAAAACAAATTCTAGAATGTCAGAACCCACAAAATTACAGGGTGAAACAATTTTCTAGCCCAAGACAATTTGGAAAAACAACTGACTTTGAAAAATAGACCCAGGAGAAATAATTTAAGAATTATTGGACTACCTGAAAGCCATGATAAAAAAAAAGAGGCTAGACATCATCTCTCAAGAAATTATCAAGGAAAACTGCCCTTATATTCTAGAACCAGAGGGTAAGATAGAAATTGAAAGAATCCACTAATCTTTTTCTGAAAGAAATCCCAAAACAAAAATTTCCAGGAATATTATAGACAAGTTCCAGAGCTTCCAGGTCAAAGAGAAAATATTGCAAGCAGCCAAAAAGAAACAATTCAAATGTCATGGAGCCACAGTCAGGATAATACAAAATCTAGCAGCTTCTACAGTAAAGGATTGGACTTGGAATATGATATTCTGGAGGGCAAAGGAGCTAGAATTACAAACAAGGGTCACCTACCCAGAAGAATTAAATGTAATCCTTCAGGGGAAAAATGGATATTCCATGTAAAGAGGACTTTCCAGCATTCCTGATGAAAAGGCCAAAGCTAAATAGAAAATTTGACTTTCAAATACAAGGTGCAAGCATAAAAACAGAGAAGAAAGAGATTGATAGGAATAGGAAAGGGATTTAATAAAATTTCAACTGTTAACATTCCTCTTGGAAAGATAATACTTGTAATTCCTAAGAACTTTTATCATTATTAGGGCAGTTAGAAGGAATATACATAGACAGAAGGCATGGGTATGAGTTGAATATGATGGGATGATTATCTAAAGAAGTAAAATTAAGGGGTGAGAAAGATGAATTCACTATGAGAAGGGGAAAGGGAGAGGTAGAATGAGTAAATTACCTGACATACAAGAAGCACAAAAGAGCTCTTACAGTGGAGTGGAAGATGGGGGATGGTGGGGAGGAAGTGTGTGAACAGTACTCTCATAGGAAATGGCTCAAAGAGGGAATTACATATGCACTCAGTTGGGTATAAAACTTTATCTTACCCTGCAAGAACGTAAGAGGGGAATGGGGAAAGGAAAAGGAGGGGTTGCTGATAAAAGGGAAGAGGAAGTAGGGGAGATGGTAGTTAAAAGCAAAACACTTTTGAGGATGGACAGGGTAAAAGGAGAGAGAATAGGATAAATAGGGGGAAATAGGATGGAGCCAAATACACAGTAAACATAACTATGAAAAATTTTTTACAGTAAGTTCCTATGATAAAGGCTTCATTTCTCAAATATATAGAGAACTGAGTTAAATTTTTAAAGACAAGAGCAGTTCCCCAATTGGTAAATGGTCAAAGGACATGAACAGGCAGTTTGCAGATGAAGCAATCAAAGCTATCTCAAATCATATAAAAATGCTGTAAATCACTATTGATTAGAGAAATACAAATTAAAACATCTCTGAGATACCACCTCCACCTATCAAGATTGGCTAATATGACAGAAAAGAAAATGACAAATATTGGAAGGACATGGGAAAACTGAGACACTAATTCACTGTTATTGGAGTTGTGAACTGATTCAATCATTCTGTAGAGCAATTTGGAACTATGCCCAAAGAGCTATAAAACCATGCACACCCTTTGATCCAGCAATATAAACACTAGGTCTGTATCCCAAAGAAATAACAAAAAGGAAAAAGATCTATTTGTACAAAAATATTTATAGTAGCTCTTTGTATTGGCAAAGAATTGGAAATTGAGGGGATGCTCATCAATTGGGAAATGGCTGAACAAATTAAGGTATATGATTGTGATGGAATGTTGTTGTGCTATAAGAAATGATGAGCAGGATGCAATGAGAAAAAAAGGGAAAGACTTACATGAATTGATGCAAAGTGAAATGAGCACAACCAGAAGAATACTGCACATAATAACAGCAACATTGTATGATGAAGAACTGTGAATGACTTAGCTATTGTCAGCAATACAATGATCAAATGTAATTCTGAAGAACTTCTGGTGAAAAATGCCATCTATCTCCAGAGAAAGAACTGATAGACTTTGAATGCAGATCAAAGCATACTTAAAAAAAAACAAACATTATTTTTTGAAGGGTCTCTGTTTTCTTTCACAACATGACTAATATGGAAATATGTTTTGCATAACTGCATGTATATAATCTATATCAAATTGCTTCCCTTATCGAAGAGAGGAGAAGGTAGGTAGTAAGGGAATGAATTAGAAACTCAATTAAAAAAAAAGAACATTAGAAGTTATTTTTACGTGTAATTGTGGAAAAAACAAGATATTAAATAAAAACAAAGTACAAAAATGTGGGGGGATGAAATGTAGTCAATATAGATCTAGATGGCTATACTTTGTCCAAGAGAAACATGATAGGTAAACATCAGGAGAAATGGGGTGTCATTGAGTATTAAGGAGCTGTATTCATTTGAAGGTGATACAGTAGATAGGTGATACAGTAGATAGAGCACCAGGCCTGGAGTCAGGAAGACCTGAGTTCAAATCCAGCCTCAGACACTTACTAGCTATGTGACCCTGGCAAGTCACTTAACCCTGTTTGCCTCAGTTCCTGATCTGTAAAATGAGCTGGAGAAGGAAATGGCAAACCCCTCCAGGATCTTTGTGAAGAAAATCCTAAATTGGGTCACGAAGTGTCAGACATGACTGAAATGACTGAACAACAAAACAGAATCATTTGGGGAAATCAAGTTGTCTGATTGGAGAAGCATGGAAAAGAACATTTGGGCAAAGATCAATGGGAGGCAAAAAGGTTGGAGTATATCACAGACCGCTTAGGGAGAAAGAAGAAATAAATGAGGTGTTCAGAAAACTGATTATGAGCCTGAGACAGAGGTATGGGCATTATAGCAGATTTTGGTTATTCAGATGTTTCTTGAAGGCAGATTTTTTTTTCATTTTGTCTTTATGCCTAACACATTATCTTTTACATAACAGGCTCTTAATAAATGCTTGTTGAACTAATTTGAATCAAATTTTTAAAAAGGTGAAGGAAACAATAAATAAAAATTCTATTCTGTATCTGATTCTCATAGGAAACAACTGATTGCTGGAATGGAAATAGAACTCTGGGGGAAGTGATATGATAAAGAGAGAAAAGCTAACCATAGTCTGAGGTGTAGCCTAGATTTTTGAAAATCAAACTTCAATGAATTTATTAGAAGTAGGATCCCATGAACTAATATGGAAGAGGATGTTATCTCATTCTGAATAGAAAAAAGCAATCACAATGCAAAGGAAAGCTGGGAATTGTCTGAAGAGGCTGATGTAGATGCACAAGGAACCCAGATTTAAATCAGCTTAGATGTTTAAAAAAAGATATGTACAGAAGACAAAAGCAAGGGCAGATGACAGTTCCTATATATAAATGTGTGTATGCACACAGATGTGTATATATATATAATATATATGTATATATATATGTATATATGTATGTATATGGAGGGAGAGAAAAAGAAAGACAGAGGATGAAATAGCCCTGTACAATTTCCATCAGGAGTGCTAAAGCTCAGAAACAGCTGAGACTGACAAAGAAAGCAAAGGACAAAAAAGGATGCATTTTAAAAATCTACATTGGGGAAAAGATAAAGATCAGAGAGTGGATGATAAATGACAGCAAAGAGAAGGCAGAGCTACTCATTTTTATTTTGCTTCTGTTTTTCTGCCAAAAAGAATGACCTTTGCCCTAGAAAATGGTTCAGGGAGAGTTGGTACCCAAGGAGATAGAAAAAGAGCAACTAGGTGTCCTTGATGAATAAAAGTTAGCTGGCCCAAAGCTTCAAGTATGGAAAGAATTGTCAGATGTAATTGCAGAGCCACTTTCAGTGATACTTGAAAGATCATTGAAAATGAAAGAAATACCACAAGATTGGAGAAAGGCAAATGTCCTGATTTTTCCAAAAAAGGAAGAGAACAGTCTATAAGCTATAGGTGAGTGAATTTGACTTTAATTTCAGGGAAAATTAGAGAACAAATGATTAAAAAGGTGGGTTGCAGTCTACACTGGTTGAGTGAGTGTGTACACTGTTAATATCACAGATCTACTGACATAGCAGAGAATGTCAAGCCTGAATAAAACATGGTATCTACAGATAAGACCCAGTTCAACTAAACTTTCTGACTTGCTAAAATCAAAGAGTTTGTTAAAATAAAAGTGGAAAGGTGCATTGGAGAAAGCCACTGCTCACCATTGCCTATTTCTCTGTTACTTCCCAAGAACCACAATTTCATTGGCACAATTATAATCCTTGATACCTCCACAGCCTTCCTGGACAGTTTCACAAATTGTTGTGACCAAAAACATTATTATCTGGTGGCCCACTTTCTGGTCGTGAGCCTCTCCATGCTTAGCCATGTTGATCCTTAGATAATAGACTCACAGTCCATTAGTAAGTAGTACTATAAAACCTTTACAATTTATAAGGACCTTACATAACCTATATTCTGCTGGTCTAGCCATCTAGAACTCAGAGTCATGTCTATGCCATGATGAAAGGTCAGATGAGGATTTTGCTGAAGATTTGTGTCTCTGTCTGTCTCTGTTCGTCTCTGAGTCTCTTTCTCTGTCTCTGTCTCTTGCTCTCTCTGTCAAATCATCTGTGCTGTCATAAATCCAGGAGCTACCCTTCATTTATACCCATCCTTTCCTTCCTATTCTGTGTAACTCTTGCCCATGTTCCCCAATGAGTTTTTTTCCTGCAAGACTTACATAATATCTAAAGTAGCTATTGTTAGATTTATTGTACGAAGGATCATAGGATCAGAGATTTTGAGCTGGGAAGGGTCTTAGAGGTCATTCTACAAATGAGGACCTTCTCCAGGAGATAACTGTTTCTTTTTTCAATTAGCAAAAGGTAATGGTATCTTTTGGAAATTTTTGCTTCAGAACTCAAAAAGTAGACCTATGCCATTACATAAAGACTTTTCCTCTGACAGGTTTGTAACAACTTTGTTCATTTGGACCAGAAAACTGAACTTGGTGTGTTATTGAATCTAACTGATGACTTACAGAAAATTTAAGAAATGTTTAGTACATCATTTTGTCTTTGTTCCTCTTAATTGATTCAGTACTCTAGAGAGAATTATGACAATGCTATTTAAGGACTAAAAATCTCAGATGAGTATAAAAACTCTGAAGAGATGACACTCTGTATACTAGAAATTTAGTTTGATAACAAAGAAATAATATTCTGTCCTTTCAATTTCATATAGTGTTTTCAGTTGTATTTTTAATGCATCTAGACTATCTGTATCATCTTTTAGAATTTATTACATCGTGTAATGGACCTTAGAGGAAGGGTGACCAAACTATATTTCAGTAAGCATAATTCACATTTGCTTCTTGGCCCTGTTGCAACATCCAACTGTGAGACACCTGTCTACCAGTAACTACACTGAGCTCATCACTCCTATTAGATGTTAATGATTTGGTATCATTCCATGGCAAGTGTAAGCTAACAATACAAAGCTTCTTAACAATGATTCCTCCAGCATCCTTGGAGGTGGGAGCTATTTCTTCTTTATATTATACATTTATGGCTGCTTAGATCACTTAGTTACAGCAAATTGCTCATTAGACCAAGGTCATAGATGCAATTCTTGTGTACTTTCTTTTAAACATGAATTTTAATATTCAAAAGATGTTGGTTATAAGAGGGTCTGGTTGGAATATTACGGATGAAGCAGACACAGAAGGCGAAATTACTTGCCTAAGATTACAGCTAGTAAGAGGCAGAGACACTATTTGAACTAAAATCTTCTAAGTTAGGTGGTCTTTACAATGAACTGCAATAGAGGAGGTACTGAGAGGGTTCAGTGGAAACCACAGGTAGAAGAGGATAGGGATTGATGGGGGATGAGGTTGAGTTTACTTACTCTGCAGTCCCCAACCCCCACCTCAAGCTGATTCCTGGCATCTCAGATGGATCAGATCCCTAGGTCAGGCAGACGTCGTTGGAAGAAGGGGACCAGGAAGATAGTTTACCTAGCCCCTCCCTGGTGGGGTGGAAAAGCGGCTGAGGAGAGGAACTTATAGGGTGACAGTGAGAGCTGAGGGGCAGGCCTACTGGCTCAAGAAATGTGCCGCCTTGGGATATTGGCATCTGGAGCAGAGCCTTGATTGCTCTTTGCTTATTCTGGCTCTGGCAACTGGTCATAAGTGATGCCAACAGACAGCTTCAGGTACTAAGGAGTTCCAGTCACTAGGGCTTGGGTTTTGAGAATCATGAGTGATTAAAATTAAGCAATTCACATCAGAGAAGAATGACTGTGCAATTGAAAAAAATATGTTGAGTTGGTCATGTGATGAGCCATGAGTTACACATTTTTTCGAGGGGGGAAGGCAAGGCAATTGGGGTTAAGTGACTTGCCCAAGGTCACATGGCTAGTGTGTCACGTGTCTGAGGTCAGATTTGAACTCAGGTCCTCCTGACTCCAGGGCCAGTGCTCTACTCACTGCACCACCGAGCTGCCCCTAGCTACACATTTTACAGTACAGTCATTCACATCCTTTTGAAGCCACTTAGAGAGCTGGTTTCTGAATTGGGAAGGTCTGGGTTCAAGTCCATCTAAGATGATAAGAAAAATTCCAAAGCATCCCTGATACAAAATTATCTTCATGTAATTTCATTTTATTATTTCAAAATGAGAAATGAAACAAAAACCAGTTGTAGTCATCATAAAGACTGTCCTCGGTATCTAAATAATAGTAACTTATATACTTCTCACTCTTTGTGGTTACAAAGAATTTTCCATGTTATCGTGTTTGATGCCACAGTACTGTGAAGTAGCCAGTGCCAATATTATTGTTCTGATTTTTTTACAGATGAGGAACTAAGTTTCAGAGACATTCCGTAATTTACCCAAGATTATGTGCAAAAGTGTAAGAGTTAAGTTTGGGACCTCATTCTTCTGAATCCAACTTTTCCCATGCTATTTTGCTTCCTATATACAAAAGTGTTCCTACAAGAAGGACAGTGGATGACATGACCTGAGAAGGCAGAGGATTACAATGCACATTTGGTCATTGCTGGGTAATACTCATCTGATTTGTTGCCAGTCAGTCGATCAGTCAATAAGCATCTACTTTACTATATACCAGCGTAAGTTAAATGCCTGAGATACTAAGAAAGGCATAAAACAATTCTTGCTCTCTGAGGATGTATATTCTACTAGGAGAGACAATATGTAAAAGTCTAGGTATGTAGAACATATATACAGAATATAGAAGATAAACTGGAGGGGGAAGGCAGAAGGGGACCCAGGAAACAGGGAGGCCCTCCTGACCTACTGACACAAAGTCACTATAAGGCAATCATAGTTTAGATAGGGTGACTTTAGGACTGAGTAACCAAAGTTCAGAGAAACCCATTTTGAGGAGAGCCCTTGCAATCCTGTGGTAGATGGGTCAGAATTGAACTATGCCAGCCTTCCCAAAGGAGTAGAGCAGTTTGGATTTGCCATTTCGGAAAGTCCAGGCCATAGCATTTGAGTTATCCCTCATGCCAACTCACATATTCAAGATCCTTGAGAGCACAAAGGAACTAGACAGAGAGAGATTAGGCAATATAGATTTCCGTAACTTTATTGCTGCTCTGAGCAGTCCAAGCTCAGCAAGGATAAAATGGAAAGTAAGTAGCTTCCTTTGTAGTTTGTAGAGTAGATGGGAAAAAATGCCTGGTCTACTGACAAGGAAGAAGTCAATTAAGGCTAGATGGTGCAGGGAGTGGAGTGTTGGGCCTAGAATCAGGCCTATCTGAGTTCAAATCCAGCTTCAGGCACTTACTAGCTAAGTGGTCTTGGGTGAGTCATTTTGCCTCAGTTTCCCCATATGTAAAATGGAGATGATAATAATAACACCTCCCTCCCTGGGCTGTTGTATCAAAGGAGATAATAAATGTAAAGTGCTTAATACAACACCTAGCATGTAGTAGGCGCTATATAAATGCCAGCTATTATTAATTGCTAGCTTGTCTTGGCAGTTGCTCAGGCTGTGCTCTTTATCAAAAGTTCTGCATTTCCTTGTCTAGGTGAAAAGCCTATTCCTCTAGATTGTTTATCAATTATTACAAGATCCTCAGGGGTAGGGGCTCTTACTTATTTGGGTTCCTGGAGAATCCATACTCGAGATATTGAGAAGAGTCAAAAGTTCACCCAAGTTTTCTTATGCCTTTATCTCTAACTCTTGTTATTCAGAATAGAACGTTGATTGTAAACTACTTTTATCTCTTGTGGCCAATGTGGACCTATTCCTTCTTTACTCCCCAGTTGTTTTCTTGAACATGTTGCCCCTCACTCTTTACACTGGGTCATAGTTTCAATTTTCTTCTCTGGCCCCCATACCATCTCAGTTTTTCTTAAAGGAAAAGGAGTTTACCATTCTCTCCCCCATCCTGATGCTGCTTGAAGTCAGGAAATAAGAAATAGGGCTTCCACCCAGAGTTTATACACTGGCCCATTGTGGTGCTTATTGCAGAGCTGGTGATCTTTGAAAAGAGAAAGAATGAAAAAGAGGAGCCTTCTTCAAGTTGCATCAGCAGTGGTCAGGCATCATTATGTGGCTTTCCTACTTATATCCTAAAATGTTCTGCCAAGCTGCCTAAAGCCATAGTCAGAAAAAAACAAACCCATAACCTGAAGTTTGGTGCTGACGAATCTGCTACAATATCAATGAAAGCTATTTGTTTGCTTATGCCTTCTGAGTCATCCCTTCTTCTCTCATGTGCCTGTGTCAGAGGTCAAAGAGCCCTGACAGTCAGAGGGGAAGAGGACCCTCCAAACTGTGCTTGACAGGGCTGCCAAAGTGATAAAGCGCAGGTTGGACTCCATCCTTCCCTCGCTCAAAAGGCACTAGTGATTCCCTGCTGGTTCTAGAACCAAATACATACTCCTCTATTTGGCATGTATCTGGCTGCAATTAAACCTTTTGACTTACTGTGTCTCCATATATTCCATGGTCTAGTCAAACTGGCTTACTTCTTGTCCTTCATGATATCCCATCTCCAATTTCCATGCCTTTGCATAGACTTTTCCCCATGCATGGAATGCACTCCTTTCTCATTTCTACCTTTTAGAATCCCTAGCCTCCTCCATAGCACAGTTCAAGTACCATTTCATCCATAAGATTTTTCCAGATCCCCTCAACTGTTAACGTCTCCACAACACTTGAAATTACTTTGTATTTATTTGAGTGTATTTCGTATTTAGTGTGTACTCTCTAGCCTCTCTGTCACAGGGCTAGCCAGGCTACATTTGTCCTTCAGGGTCCTGGGGTCCTCTGAAGGATTTGTGGAGTGTTTCTTCTTTACTACCATCAGCTTGACCCCTCATCAGCTGTGTTCCCTGCATTGTTGGGGGCCAGTGACGACAGTCTCAATTCCATTTAACCACTTAACATCCTGTAGCTTTTACAAAGGCAGGGGAAGCTAGGTGTCACAGTGGTTAGAGTGCCGACCTTGGAGTCAGGAAATTTCATCTTTCAGTGTTCAAATCTGACCTCAGACACTTATTGGTTGTGTGATCCTGGGCAAGTCACTTAACTCTACCTTAGTTTCCTCATCAGTAAAATGAGCTGCAGAAAGAAAAGGCAAACCACTCTAGAATGTCAGCCAATAAAATCCCAAATGGGGTCACGGAGAATCAGACATCACTGGAAAATGACTGAACAATGACAACCACCACCACCTTTTATAAAGGGATATTTATGTCAAAGATACGGAAAGAACAAAGTGCAAACATTTCCCCCAATTCTTTGTCCTCTTATGGCACTTCCAGCATTAAGGAAAGTAGGCTCAAATTAGCTCTGTTCCTCTGAAGCATCAGTACTACCAAGTTCACATCCAAAGGTGGTATTTGCTGAATGAGTACTCATCTCACCTAGTGGCATGGGGTCCCAAAGTGTATGCCTGTGCTTCACTGACTGCGTACTCATACTCTGAAATGCCAGAATGCTGAGAGACCCTCTGGACATTTGGAACTCACAAAGTTGTAGACTCTCTACCTTTCATTAGCCTTCATGAGCTTCCCAAAGAGGGCTCAGACAAAGAGTAAATGGCTAAAGGCACTTATCTCCAAGGCAGCAAGGTAATGCAGTGGATAGAGCACGGGGCCTGGCTTCAGAAAGACACAAGTTCAAATCTGGCCTCAGACACTATCAGTTTGACCCTGGACAATTCACTTAACTTCTGCTTCCTTCAATTTCCTCAACTGTAACATGTGAATAATAGCAACACCTAACTTCCAGGATTGTTGTAAGGATCAACTGAGATGATATCTGTAAATCACCTAGCACATAATAGGTGTTAATGCCTATTCCCTTCCCTTCCCCAGAAAAAGACTGTCCTTGTGGAATATCTCCACAGCTACTCAACAAGATTCCTCCTTATCTCAAAGTTATCTAAGCAAAACCAGTGATGATATTCACATGCTCTAAGGCTCTCTAAAGTATTCCCCTTCCAAATCTTAACGACCCTCCCAGAAGCGGGAATCCGAATCCCTAGAAGCCAGAGGTAAAGAGAAACACAATAACCTTTTGTTTAGTGATGCCATGCCCGGCAACAATCCAGGTCAACCTCAAGCCCAACAGAGAACCATGAGGTAGCAACTATTCAAGACTATCAGGGATTGATGCCCAACCAAGGCATATGTCATAATCACAACACTGCAGAGATTCCACAACTACATTCTAGGCATTCTCGGAAGGGAGCAGGTGGCAACATCACCAGAAGGCATCAATACCTTTGCTGTGTTGGAGATGCGAATGGCCACTGGCATCATGACTTTCCCCTCTACAATGTGCCCATCTAATGTTTATTACACGTATGCCTCTCCGTGTATGTTCCATGACCACGTGTGTTCCCTATGTGTATACATTTCTATTTGTATTTTTAAAGACTGTCCACTCTTACCAATGACGGTGTGTATATTTGGGGAACGATATGCTCCAGGTTTATGGGGAGAATACTTTATTGCTACTTTTCTTATCATTCTATTTCATTAAATGCCTTTTATTTGAACTAATCAGGTCCTCTGGCTGACTAGTGAAAATAAACATATCTGTAGAAACTTAGGTTATGTTTTGTAGCTGGGGTTCCTCAAAGTACCTTCAACTTGGTTCACTTATCTGGTGAGATCCACAAGTGTACTTCTTTTACTTGGCAGGTTTTTCTTTCTTGAGTAGACATGGCTTTAATTGTTAACTTTCAATTATAATCTTCCTGAGTGACTTGCAGGCCAATTTTATTCCATTAACAAATCTGTTCCTTTTTTTTTCCTAAATCTTCTTTGATGCAAACAATCTTCAAATTAAAAACTTTTGATTCTTACATTATAACTTCTAAAGAAAACTTCACATTTGGATTTTAGCTGTCAATGTTGCTAGTGGTTGCTCAGATAAAACATAATTTTTAGTTCCTTATATTTCCCTCTGATTGTAATAAACTAATGCTTAACAGGGAGTTGTGGAAAGATGAGATTCAGCATGGCTGTACGTGAAAATAGGGTACTAATAATAAGTATTAATGAAGCTTTGTGATTAATAAATCATTAAAATCAGAATTTTATGTCTATCATTGATTTGTCTTAATCAATGGTGTACTACAGCTGGTTCACTGACTCCCAAGGCAATTGATTGTTAAATTTTCAGAGTGAGCATTTACATCTTGGAAATAAGCAAATGCTACAAATCAAGGTTTGATTTATTACCTTGTTGATTGTCTAGACTTAAGAAAGTGATGGAAAAAATGTTAATAATGCAGATTATACTTAAAAGTCTGTCATGTGCATATTTGTGGGAGGTGGGGTGAGGGGAGAAGTGGTTATTAAACAGTTGCCAGCACACCTTGGAATTAATCTCTCCTGTCTCCATTTTTATATTGCTTACATGAGACACATAAGCAGTTATTATGGAGATGAGATAAATGGCTTGGTTTCCATTTTCTGCCCTCTCAAAAAGAAGTGAGTTTGAAATGTTCTAGTAATTAAAGACCAGTTAGTAAGACTTGAGAGAAAGAATCTTGTCGGGGAAATTAAGGCAGGATGACCTAGTAGGGTAAGCAGAGTGGCATGTAAAGTCAAGCTGGAATTCATGGGCTAGATTTAGGTGGGAGTTACATAGAATAGTTCTACTTAGCTACTTGAAGCACAATAAGTCAATAAGGAATTGGAACAAACATTCCTAGTAAGTAGAATGATATGCATCTAACTAATAAATTTGTCTTATGAAATCTTTTCACCAAAATGAGATCTTTGTATGATAGTGGCCTACTAGCCATACCTCTCATTTCCTCCCCTAAATCAATGCTACTATGGTCACAGATATTATCCCTTCCCCTAGAACACCTCCCTGTAACTCTAGGCCATAGTTTGATTGAGTGGTCTTGGTGGAAATTCTCTATAACTCTATTGCCTAGCCTAGATGATAGATTCAGGTCCCTATGCCCTTTTTCAATCTACTCCTAATAAATTCTCTCTCTCTCTCTCTCTCTCTCTCTCACTCTGTCTCTCTCTGTCTCTCTCTCTCTCTCCTATCTATGTAAATATGTACGTGTTAATTTATATTTATACAGACACAGATATAGTTTGGGATCAAGACTAGCCCACCGAAACAAAAAATGCTTAAACATTAGCCTTCTATAACTTCTTCAATTTGGCTGACAAGTTGTCATCTAGCCTTCATATTTGTTTAAATTTCATCCTCTTCAGTAATGAGGAACCTACTTTTTCCTAAATAAGCCTATTTCACTTGAGGACAGTTTTATTTGTTAGGAAATGTTTCTTTACCTAACAGCTAAGCCTTTCCACTTCCCAAATATCGCTTCTGCTTCCACCTTCTGGGGACCAGGCAGAACAACTCTATTTCCTGCTCCACATGACAGATACTAGAAGACATTGAGCATGTTCCTACTCATTCTTCTCTGGGCTGAAGGTTCCTAGTTCTTTCAACCAGTTCTCTTACGGCAGGGTTTTCAGTATCCCAGAATTACCTTCTTTTGGACATGCTACAACAATATCCATGTCCTTCTTAAAATGTGTCTATTAGAACCGAATGCAATACCCCAAACATATTCTGAGCAGGGTAGAACACAATAGGACTATCTACTCTCTTATTCTGGATACTATGCTTCTCTTAAATGATGCTTAAGATTGCGTAGCAGCTCTCTTTGTGGTGGCAAAGAGCTGAAAATTGTGGGGATGCCCATTAATTGGGGAATGGCTAAACAGATTGTGGCATATGATGGTGACAGAATACTACTGCACTCTAAGAAATGATGAGCTCATTGATTTTAGAAAAGCATGGGAAGACTTGCATGCAATAACAAAGGGCAAAATGAGCAGAACCAAGAGAGTGTTGTATACAGTAATAGCAATCTTGTTTTAAGAGCAAATTTGAGCAACTAAGTCCTTCTGAGTTTTATAAGTACCCAAATTAACTACAAAGGACCTGTGAAGAAAGATGCTATCTGCCTCCAGAGAAAGAACTGATAAATAAAAGTATGTATAGTATGGTTTTACATACATACGTACATCTATAAATTGTATGATTGACATTTTGATCCTAAGTATGGAATTTTATATTTACTTCTCTTAAATTTCACATTTGCCTTCCATTTTAGCTTGTTAAGATCCTTTTGAATCATTATTATCCAGTATGTTTGCTTTCCCTTGCTCCCGGCTTTGTGTCATCTACAAATTTGATAAGTTTACCAACTATGCCTTCCAACAAGTCTTGGACTAAAAAAAATGGGGGTAGATCCTTGGAGCACACTGTCCTTCAAGTAGATACTGACCTATTGATGACTATCCTTTGGATCCTGTTATTCCAAAAGTTTTGAATTCACCTAGTAACGACATTCTAGTCAACATTTTTCTGTCTTATTCACAAGGAAATTATGGAAAACTTTGTCAAATACTTTGCTGAAACCCAGATATTATAGTATATAGTTATATATTACAAGTGTCAAAAATAGAAGATTCCAGAAAAGGAGGAGTGGCTTCACACCTAAAGCTGTAGCAGCATGAAAATGAACATTATTGTCCAGCCTTTCTCTGGACTTATTCAAGAGCATCTAGAAGGAACCTTAAGGATCTTGTGGTTCATAGAGTTTTGAAACTTGCCTTGGTTTGGTGAAGTAAGGAGTATGGGCAAAAAACTCATAATGTGGTAAAATTAGCTAAAGCATTTGAGGGACTGAGGGAATGTTTGAGAGATTGGTAGATCAGCATCCTGAATGAAAATCAGTTCAACGTGAGAGGGATTCATCCTGTCACAGGAAGTAATGATTTAGGGAGCTTTGAAAATTCAGGGAAAAGGAAGTTCAAGAGAGGAAGATTTTGGCAAGTGAGGAGCTCTATATATCATAGAAAGTATAATTTGTGCACTGTGCTATACTCTGTCTTAATGTTATTCCTCCTTTTTTTGAGGGGGGAAGGCAGGGCAATTGGGGTTAAGTAACTTGCCCAAGGTCTCACAGCTAGTAAGTATCTGTCAAATATCTGAGGTCTGATTTGCACTCAGGTCCTCCTGACTCCAGGGCCAGTGCTCTACTCACTGTGCCACCTAGCTGCCCCCATGACTCTGTTTTAATGTTAACCGATAGACCCTATAGATCAGCACAAAAGAATAGTGAAGAGAAGCAAGTAATTTGATTCAGTCTTGCTCTTATATAAATTGAAGATTTTCTGAGTTAATCCACTTTGGAAGGAGAGTGCTGGGAATCTGGATGAAGAGTACCAAGAAGTCAGGGTGTCCTTATTTATGAGTGACAATGACATAACAATAATTTGATGATCTGTTTTGCTAACTTGTCTTTCTGGCCACAACAATATGCTTTGTTTTTCTTTCTTCATGGTGAGAAGTCTTATATAGTGGAAAGAGGACTGGATATTGAACCAAGGAATATGAACTCGAATCCCAATTGATTGACCAGGGGGCAAATCACAATCTTTCTGGGCCTCAGTTTCTTCATCTGTAGAATGAAAGGGTTGTCCTTGACAATCCTTTCTAGCTCTAAATCTTCTTTCTTATATAAAATGTTTTCCTTACTCTGATTCCTAGATTTTCTCATATGAAATCCATCCTCATCATCGCTCTTCTCTACTTTGAATAGATAAGAATAGATAAGCCACTCCTTCTACTTTTTGAATATTCGTCCTTAACCATGCTGGGCCCTCTTCATTTCTCTCATTACGTATTTTCTTGGTGACCTTACTTGTTTCCATACCCATATAGATGATTCCAAACTCTATATTTCATCTTCTGAGTTTTGGTCACACACCACCAACTGTCTCTTGTATGTTTCCAACTAGAAATTCTGTAAGCATCTCAAATTCAACATGTCCAAAATGGAACTCATATTCCCTCCCAAATCCACTCTTCTCCTTAACATCTACATTTCTCTCAAGTATACCAATAGCCTTCTAGGTACCTTAGCCTCATGAACTCTCTTTTTCCTTACTCGTTGTTTCTATTCAGTTGATAGAACTTAATTTCTATCTCCAAAATATCTCTTTAATTATTCCCTTCTCTCCATTTACAGGACAACCCTCTTAGTTTAGGCCTTCATCACCTCTCACATGAAGTGAACAAAAAAAGCTTCCTACCTGGTTTCCCTTCCCAATCCATTCTCCAGATAGATGCCATATTGATATTCCTAAAGTGTTGTGACCCATGTCACTGCTCAAAAAGTTTCAGTAACTTTTACTGTCTCTAGGATAAAATGCAGCTGGTCTGTCTAACATTTAAAGATATTTACAGTCTTGTCTCAATCTATCAGGCTGAGTTCATATCACTGCCCTTCAAAGGCAAAGGAAAAGGGACTGGAGGAAGTGAGTGGGAGACATAGGCAAGGTAGAAGATGTGGGTTGTACTTAGAATCAGAGGAGAAACAGTGTCCAGACTGAGGGAGAGTATAATAAACTTAATGTGTTATTTGAGTATTTTATGTTTATCTGTGGGTTCTCTTGAGTCCTTCACATCTAATGTAATTTCTGTGGTGAAAGAAACAAGCAAAACCATTACACACATTGGCAATAAGTATCTTTGTGGAAGGTGATTTGATTACCTGCTTTTGAGGAGTCCCTAGATATGAGTCATATCAGAGCCTTGTTGTCCGAATTTTCCTGGAGAAATCGAGGTGGGGTCAATAAAGGGTTAAAGAGAACTTGACTCTTTTAGAATCAAGTTCCCTCCATATCAAACTTGGGTTTCTATAAGCCCAGAATCTCTTGTCCTAGGGAAGGAGAGATGGACCATCAGTTAAATGTTCAACTGTTCACTTCTCAGAGTCTGTGGTTTTTACAGATTTATCTGGGTTAGTAAGTTCCCTTCAAAGTGTAAACATTCCCTGAAAAATAAATCTATTGGCTTATTTGATAGCTTTCTACCAAGTTAGATTTTATGTATATATATTATATATATACATACATATCTGCATATATGTATGTATATACAAATATAGATATAGAGAGTTCTTTGCAAACCTTAAAGTGCAATATAAATATTAGCTGTCAAGTCAACAAGCTTGTTGTAAGCTTGAGTGCTTACTATGTGCCAGGCATTGTGTTAAGTTCTGGGAATACCAATACAAGCAGAAAGAAAGACATTCTTCAAGGAGCTTACCTTCTAATGGGGGATGGGGAGAGACAAGACATAAAAGGAAACTGACAAGCAGGGATGGGGGGGAAAGTGATTAAGGTACCCATTGAGGAGGCATGGTAAAGTCCGAAGTACAGCCTAGAGAGGAATGAAGACACGATTGGCCTGGATGGCTTCTTTAAAACGGAAAATATGAGAAGAACCAATCAGAAGGAGAGGCCACAAGGGTGGAGGGAGCGTCCAGTGGGTGAAGTCCAAGAGTGGCATAAATATCTATGGTAAAGTTTCTATGGCATGGTAGAGAAAGCAGGAGAAATATATGCTAATATCGTTATTGTTGTCATTATTCTTATCCCTCTCCCTGTTCTTCCTCATCCCTATTTATAAGAAAGATATTGGGTGAGATGAGGTTTGGGGTTCAGGGGTGTTCGAGACCCCAAAGTACTGATGTGCGGGGTCCTGCCAAATGAATTTGATTCAAGCTATCTCAGACAAAGAAAAACAAAGCCTATTAAAAATTCTCCACGTTGGGTAGACTCTTAGGGAGCCTGAGCATTTGTGTCGCTAATGCCAGTGGGCAGAGCTAGATTGAATCTGAGTGCCTCCATGGAGGCAAGGTGAGACTTATATACAGAAAGACTGTGGGAGGGATTGAAGAGTGGTCAAGTAGTCTGGGGTGACTAGAGGAGGGGTTTAGGGAGGGTCTTGAGGAGAAGTCTAAGGAGGATCTTGATGGGACTGGGGTGACTAGAGGTCAAGACTCCAGGATGAGATTAAGGGTTGGAAACAGCCAGAAGGCAATCAAGAGGTATCCAGAAAATGGAAGGCTAGGCTAGGCTAGGCTATTTGGGCATGAAAAGCCAGATCAAGTGGGAAGACTCAGGGCGGGGTTCGAGGGGGTTCCCACAGTCTAAACCCCATCATGTGGAGTACTATAGTGAGCAGTTTGGCACAAACCAGCCATAGACAGAATGAAGATACTGTGTCCCAGGGTCAGGGCGACAGGATTTATAAAAGACTGGAAAGAGATGCAGAAAGTAGGTCAAGTAGGTTGGAAAGGGTCAAAAACACACTTCTCCTATTTTCCAGTTTTGCCCAGGCCTCTAGTGCCAAGCATGCAAAACCTATTTGTATTACCTATGCCATTCATTCGTTCAACAAACGTGCATTAAAAAAAGTACTATGTGCACTACATACTATGGCTCTTCCTGTGATTTTCTATTTGCCCTTTTTCAGGCTGAACATTACTTTGAGATGCTTGTACACTGTATTTTTCTCAATCTAAATAAATCTTGAGCAAATTGTTCTTATTTATTTTATAACAGATGAGCTTCAGCCGAATAATGTTCATGATGGATGAAAATAATTAAAATAATCTCCCCTGATTATTCCTTAATGTTTTAGATTTATTGGCAAAAATTATGCAGCAAATATTCATCTGCTTCATTTTTTCTCCATCAGAGATGTTATAGTACATTAGTTTTTAATATAATTTCACTTGCACATTATACCCTTGTTTTTGGATTTTTCTCTTTGGAACTTTATTTAAATGATCTCGATTTAATCTCACAAATTTGACAGCTTCTTTGGAAGTCTCAGGTCTAATATTTTAAACAGTTATATTTGAATAATACTAATTTTTACATTAGCAGAGATTAATTTTCTGCAAACACAGTATGTTATGTTTACTGAGAACTAAGATAATCTTTTTCACGAATATGAAGAATTTGTGTATATTATTGGAATAAAGAATATATTGATGCTTTCGATTCTACATGGAAATGCTGAAAGAAATGTGCTTCAAATTGTAAGCACTGAAATGAGTTGAAAATGCCATGGGGGTGATGATTAATGCTAATATTACTTTTGTTTTTGTAAAAGCAAATTTTCTAATAACTGGGAAGAAGCTAAGGCCTCAGAATATATTAAACTTGAGGCATAATTAGAGTAGTTTGAAGATTATTTAGTTTGATTCTTTCCTTTGGTCTTAGGAAGATAATTAAGATGAAAAATCTCTTCTGGTCCCAAAGATTCTATGGAATGATTGTTCTTATCCCTTGCTACTCCAAAGAAACTCCCATTTATAATAGCAATTCCATTGGTATGCTAGGTAAATGTGGCTAGAAAAAGCCTCCTGTTGTGCATTAGTTTTCTATATGTTAAGAACTGTGGTGAAAAAGACAAAAAAAGTATGAAATCTGGCAAAAAAAAATGTCGCCAAGGAAATGTCTGATTGGAAAAGGGGTTGTGTTGTTCATGAGTGAGAAGAGAGGGTGGATAGACTGAATGCTGCATTGATATCTGTGGAAAATATTCAAAAAACCTAGAGGAAACACTGTCAGAGCATTGGGTAAGTACTGCAAAAGATATGGGAAATCATGAGCAATAGTTTTTTAACACAAGATGAAAACATTTGGACAGTCATGATTTGGACTGATGGAGAAGGTATCTTTATAGATGAGCATATAGATCCAGTCAACATTTGAAAGCACTTATATGGGAGTCATCCTTAGCAGATACACTAGGAAGGATCACTGTAGCAGTCCCAGGCTGTGACTCTCTTTACTTGTGAAAATGCTTTTTCTTAATTCTGGAAACTTTGGTGTTGGATACTTATGAACTTGACTACCTTAAATCCTTGTACTTGTATAATATTAATCACCTCTCACTATACTTTGAGATTTGTCATCTACATTGTTGTCTATCCATTGTTGATGGATGTTGGAGGCCACTGTGACATTTGAGCTTTGAAAGATTAGCATGGTGAGCCACCAGAGGTCCAGGAGCTAGAATCTATGACAGATTATTCATGCAGCTGAGACGGTGAGGAATGAGATGCTAGGGGACTTATTTGACACCTATTTGCATTACCTATGTCATTCATTCATTCAACAAATGTTCATTAAAAAAAAAAGTGCTATCTGCACGATATACTATGGTTCTTCCTGTGATTTTCTATTCTATTTCTATTTGGAAATCAGCCAAGAGAGGGCAACAGCAACAGCAACAGAATTTATCCATTGGCTGTGACTTGATGAGAATACCTAGTGGAAACCTCTTTAAGTTTGAGCTCACTTGTCCCAGGGATAGATGTGATAGATGCAAGAGTCGTCACCCCTTGATTTAGGGGAGGTGAGAATGCTCTGTAACTTCTTTTTCCATTATATTTTTGTGGTAAATAATCCTTTGTAAAATAGATGTTAATTGGTTAAATGACTCTGGGTCCCAAATCATTGGTGAATACTGTGGGAGAAAACACAAAAGACACACCCAATCCCTCAGGGCTATTCCTAGAACTCTTATAGAGAAGTAGTTGGACTTAATATGGGAAAGCAATTCTAGATTCTCACTACTTGTGGGGCATCATGTGGAATGAAATTGGGTCCTTTGAATTTTCAAGAGCCCTTTGGAGAGATTCTCCACCTGGGATTTTCATGATGAGATACTCTAGTTTCAGAATCCACTAGAGAAAAAAATTGGCAACTTTTTATCTCTGTTGTTTTAGGCTATAATTCTACGGTCATTTTTTTCTAGTTTGTCCTAGTCTGCCAACACAGCTAAGTAGTGGATTAACCCTTTGTTGCAGGTGTGGCCAACCCTTTTGCTTCAGATTTGATGTTGGGAAAAAAAACGAGGCACTCACAAGTCACTGAACATTTAACAGAGGAAGAGGTTTTCTTTGCCCAAATGATGAGGTTAAAGAAAAAATGATGATGGTAGGAAACCATGTCTTTTTAGGGGTGCTCGAGACCCCAAACACCAACATGCTGGGTCCTGCCGAATGAATTCCATTCAAGCCTTCTCAACCAAGGAAGAAGACAAAGTTTATTAAGGATTCACCACAATGGGTTGTCTTAAGAAATCTTACCATTTGTGATGCTTGTTTTCACAAGTGGGCCAGATTCAATCTGAGCTAGAATGAATCTGAGCGCCTTCTTGGAGGCAAGATGAGACTTATACACAGAAAGATTGTGGCAGGGATTGAGGGGTGACCTTGAGTAGTCAGGGATGACTAGACGAGGGATTTAGAGCAGACAGGGGTGACTGGGGTGAGGTCAGACTCCAGGGTGGGAAATGACTGAAAGCTACCTGGAGATGAAAGACAACAGAAGGCTAGGGTAACAGAGCTAGGGGATAAATATTTTGATCAGGATCAAGGGTAGGAAGCAGCTGGACAATAGAGGGCAAGGCTAGGTAGAGATTTGGGCCTAGATAATAAAAGGTTTATGGCCTTAAGCAAAGGCCAGATCTAGTGGGAAGATTCAAGGAAAGTTCAAGGGGGTTTCCAGTGCCTGTATCCCATCAGGTTCAAGGGGGTTCCCAGAGACTGTACCCTCATCACTAACACAGTAAGAATATGCAACAAATATACAGTAGCTCTTAGATTCCCTGGACATAGCTCTTTTGTCTCCATTTTGAAATGTATGTGGTCAGTTAAATCATCAGGGTATGGCAATTCTGGTGCTCTCAGGCACCCACCAAGTCTGAAAGTCCCAGACTACAGGAGGCTGGGATTTTTTATATCTCTCAACCAGGAAGCTGTTATCAGGGAAACTGTCCAGGGGAAGTTGTGTCAGGAAAACACTACAGTCATATACCTCTGAAGGCAAGACGCCAGACCCTACAAACAAGGGAGAGAATCTGTCCTTTGGCTATTCTAAATTCAGAAGTGAACTTGGTAGAGCAAATACTTTTTAGAAACTGCTTAAAATATGAACCAACTTACCCCAAGAATTGAAGCAATAGATAGGATAGTGATAGCCCCACCCCCTTGAAAGGGGACTGCTTTGTAACTTTGCTCCATGTTCTATCTTGGCAATGTGTGGAGTGAGACCACCAGCCAGCAATTAATTAAGAGTCAGAGGTCTCTCAAATTTAGAAACGGAAAACTTCTTTATTAAAATCTCACAAGAAAGGGTGTCTCCGAACCTATCGACAATCGATAGGGACAGGTGGGGTACAGGAAATGAAGCATAACTATACATCTTAGCGGTTCCATCCTCTTCCACCACTGACTTTCACCCTCACTGGTGGAGTTCAGGCTCCCAATCTCATGAGAAATCTAACCCAGGAACAAGGAAGTGAAAAACATCTTTTTCCTTATTTGGCAAGGCTCACGTTGAGGTGGTAGTGAGGAGGAAGTGGGTCCAGCTACCCTAAGTTCCAGATTCCTACGGGTCAGGTGATTTGAAACTTAGGCCTAGCTGACAATCAAAAGCCCTGAGCCACACTGAAAAATCCACATTCCCATTCATCCCACTCAACTCACAGAAAGGCCGAGATCCAAATTCCATGAGAGGGCTTCACCATTCCACTCAGCAGCAAATATCCCTTTGTGAAATTTAATTGATGTTAATTGATTAAATGAAACCTTGGATGCCTAATCCCTGGAGGGTGATACTGGGAAAACACACTGGAATAGCACCAAGCTGATAGGATTAGAGTATGTATCCACAACCCTCTGGTGTGCCCTCTGGTGTAACCCCTGAAGGCGACCCAAGTGTTTTATAGAATTCAATTAGTGGTAATTGGGGTATCTTCAGAGCTGCATGGACTCCATGTACTAAATAGGGCAACTATTATTATCCCCATTTTTCACATGAGACTTTGGCACAGTGTCTTCATTAGTGGGGGGGGTATAAGTATCCATATTGATGAAATTACATCTCCCCAAATACTCTAATACACAGAACTAGTCCACAGTTCTTTTCATTAACTTATCATGAGGTTCATCATGAGGTAAAGGTAGATTGACTGTACCCAAAGATGTTTATTTAGGTCCACTTTTGTGGGACCCTACAACTATACTACTTTCAGCGAGGAGGTATAGGGAGAGGTGTCCAATAAATCATGAGTCATTAAATGACACTTTTGTTGAAGTGATCATTTGAATGAAACAAATCTCCATTATCCATTACACTCCTCCCTCCATGTTTTTTTGTAGCCACCTTGCCCTGTTCATTGTCACCTGACTCCCTCTTGCTTTGGACTGTCTGCCTTTGCTCCCTATTCTCCTCACTCTTGGATCTGGTATCTCTTGAATTGTTGGGTTGTCCTTTTGATCTCTAGACTAGGTATTATATTTAGACCAGTCAGCTTCATTGTATATTGATTTTTTCTTCACTGTTAACTACCTCTACCCACCTAAATCCTAACACACTCTCTGGGATTCAGTTGGGGGAAAGTAGGGCCGATTCGTTCTTCCCCTTTTAAGTTCTGGTAAGTTTTAATGTAACAACTAATCATAAATAACTAATTATGATAGCCACACTGATATGTGTATTTAAATTTTGAATGCATGTCACTAAGAGTGAATGCAACACACTCCATTTTTCTCTCATGCATGTTTGCATTACAGAAGAGACCAAGGTTCAAATCTTGCCTCAAGTCACTTACCTCACAAGTCTGATACATAACTGATGTATAAAAATTAGCAAATTTAACCAGAAATATTATTCAGTTATTATTATCATATCACAAGTATTTTAAACTTATCAATAATCCTTGCAAGGCATTCTGGGAAGCTAGGCTTAGTAAGTAAATCAAAGCTCTTCTTCTTCTTCTAGACTCTAGGAAAGATCCAATACAATTCTTTTTCCTGAAAGCCACAGAATGGGCTGTCTGATTCCCTGGGGCCAAGAAACTGGTCGATTTGACTCAATAAAAAACATATAGCTGATTTTTTTGTTTGTTTTTCTAATCATTTCTTCATTTGATGCTTCTCATGCCAAAGATGGTTTAAGAAAAACTAGCTTGTGGCTTATATGAAATGATAATATAGGCCTGAGACAATTATATAAACCCAGTCGTAATTCTTTCCAATTCCAGGGATATATCTTTAATCTCTATTCTTCTATTAACTTGCATTTTTGAGTTTCTACGGATGGGTTCATCAAGAATGGGTCATGTCAGATTAACCCCAAATATTTTTTTTTAAATATAATTATGAGACACATAGATCATGGAATGTGCTAAACACAACTTACCTAGATTTTCATAAACATTTGACAAAATTCCTTCTAATGTCCTTGTGAATGATTTATCGTATATATATATATATATATATATATATATATATATATATATATATATATATATATATATATAGCACATGCTCTGGAACTTACTTTGTACCAGGTGCTGAACTAGGATCTAGATATATAAATGCAAAAATGAAGCAGTTCCTGCTCTCAAGGAATGTACATCCTATCAAGAGAGACATTTATAGTATAGCATACTTGCCACATCTGTGTATGACAGAAAGTTGAGAGGGATAGCTAAAATGTTGGATATCAAAGACAGACTCCAAAAACATCTGAACAGGATAGAATACTGGGCTGAGCTGAATAGGATGATATTTAATAAGTACAATAGAGTACATATGCTTGGGAGTATTCTGGGAACAGCCATGGGGTTTTAGTGGACTAAAAGCTCAATGCATCAATAGTACGATATTGCAACAACAACAACCAAAAAACCCAAATGCAATTATATGCTCACTGGTTGTTGTCAGTACCAATGTATAATAATCTGTTCAGACCATATCTAGAATATCCCATTTAGTTCTGGATGCCACATTTTAGGAGGGACATTAGTAAATTGGAGAGCTTCCAGAGAAAGGTATGTAGGATAGTGAAGAATTTTAAGATCATGGCATCAGGAAAATTGGCTAAAAGGCATGAGAATGTTTAGCCTGGAAAAGAGGAGACTTAGGGAGTATTTAACTGTCTTGAGGAATTTGAAGGTCTGTCATGTTCTGCCTAGAGTCAGGAAGACTCATCTTCCTGAGTTCAAAACTGGCCTGACACTTATTAGCTGTGGGACCTTGGGCAAGTCACTGAATGCTGTTTGCCTCAGTTTCCTTATCTGTAAAATGAGCTGGAGAAGGAAATGGTAAACTACTCTAGTATCTTTGCCAAGAAAACCCCAAATGGGGAGTCAGACATGACTGAACAACATATTTTGCTGGGTTTAAGAGGGCAGAATTCAATTTGAAATATTTATTAGGAAGCTGCATGGTACAGCGGATAGACTGTTGTACTTGGAATAGGAAGGCCTGAGTTCAAACCCAATCTCAGACACTGTTCGATTCTGCCTAAGTCACTTAACCTCTTTCTCAGTTTCCTCTTCTGTAAAATAGGGATGATAATAGTACCTACCTCTCAGAGTAATTGTGAAGAAAAATGAGATATTTTAAAAGTGTTTTCAAACCTTAGAGATATAAATGCTAGCTATTATTATTATGTAGTGTCTTCTACATAAAAGGCACTGGGCTAGGTGCTGGGAACTGTGTGCCCATCCCCCAGTCCTCAAGGAGGTTTTCTGAAAGAGGAGACATTTGAGCTGAGGCCTGAAGGAAACAAATATTATATTCAAAGAGACAGAGATAAGGAGGATGTGTATTCCAGGTCTGGAGAAAAAGCCTATTTAAAGCCAGGGAGGAGAGATGGAATGCCAAAATCAGGGAACAGGAAATAATACATTTTTGTTGGCTTTGAATCATCAAAGAATTATTATGCTGTGCTCAGTTTTGTTTTAGTATTGTCTTTTTATTGTGTTCTAAGTCTGATGAAATGAACAATGTCACATATGATAATTTTCAGTTAAACACAATATTTATTTAGTTAACTGGAAATTCCCTGTTCTCACCCTTCTGAGTAAACAAATGTAATCCCACAAGGTGGCACTGGTGAGCAAGGCAGGCTAAGCTTGTAAATCATCCTTTTGGCTTGGGTAAAGGGGAACTTCACTCTCCCTTTGTGGGAGATGAGCTTGTTTTTCTTTCAAACCCGGCACACCAAAGTGGCTGCCCCTCTGTGTTCCCTCAACTGCTTCTGGGGGTTTCCCCACCCAGCTCACATGTGAGAGGAAAATCTGGTCCTGAGGATTGTTCTTTTTCTACCTCAAATGCACTTTCATCTCAGTTAAATATGTAGCTTGTGAACCCTGTAGCCAGATTGTTCTGGCAATTCCAAGTTGGATTTGTGTAATTTCAATAATTTAAATTTGCTCCCCTTTGGGTTTCCCCTCTGCCTTCCCAATCTTGAGCATGCATTAAAATAAGCAGAATTGGCACGAATTCTGAAAGCTATCTGATTTTTATTACAGTGTCACACGCATTAATGAGAAAACTCAAAACAACACTGAAGAGATAAAAGCTCTAAGGGAAGAAAAAACAGCATTACTAGTTTCCCCTTAGTCCCACATTCCATTGGAGAATACATGACAAATTGTAGGTGCTTAATAAAAGCTGACTGACTAATTAGATGGATAAAAGTAAAGGAGTAGATGAGGAAGATGACAAAGAAATGAATTTCCACTCTCCTGGCAGGGAGGGATGACTAGCTGACCCCCATTTCTGCATGTCCAATGAGATGCTATCAGGCTCCAGACTGACGCCTCTGTAGGCAATGTTCCTGGCTTGTAGGGCTTTTTCTTGGAGCTACCATGAGGAACTAGGCCTCTTAGCTGATAGGTCAGTCTACAATGAGGAAGTTCAACCCCAGCTGGGACGCTAACTTGTTCTGACCTATATCATTCTCTATCATTCTCAAGATCAAGCATTCTGGTGCTTTCCCTCAGCCATGTGGAATCGAATTGTCATTCAAATTGTAAGATCAGTGAGAAGCAGAAACTATTCAGGTGAAAGTATTGATGTTCTCTATGCAGAGCATGTCTATCTATATCTTTGACATTCTCCCTGGTAGCAGGGAAGAGTGATGTATGTGTTAGGACTGCAGAGACTGATCCTTGGAAATGGGAAAGGAGCACACGAACTTAGTTGTTTTACTAAGACCATGCAATGATATTTCTCCTCCCACTAAATTAATAACATACAGTAGTATGATTTGGAGTACCCTGGCCTACAGGTATCAGTTTTGGTTAATCAGTTTCTCATAATCAATTTTGATTTTAAACAAAGAAGTAATGGAATGTTTCCACTTTTACTTTGATGTGGACCCCTTAGAAGATTTAATGAAATTGTTAGAATTGAAGGAGTAGAAATAGAGAAATGGATAAGCCTATACTTACATGTTCAAATAAACCTCAATACCAGTAGAGATCAAAAGAATACTGACTCTCCATGAAATAATGAAGAGTGAAATGAAAAGAACCAAGAGAATGTTGTATATAGTAACGGCAATATTGATTTAAGAACAACATTGAGCAATTAAGTCATTTTGACTATTATAAATATTCAAAGTATCTACAAAAGACCTATGGAGAAAGATGCTATCTGTATCCAGAGAAAGAACTGATAAGTAATATATGTTGAATGGTTTTACTTATATACATATTTGTGTCTAATGGTAACCTCCTCTTGGTGGGGCTAGGGGAGGGAAAAAGTTACACAATAACTTTATTATATGTTTAAAAGGAATAGCAGGTTGTAAATAATAGATTTGCAGTTTCATGTGCAATCATCTTTCTTCTATTCTATTTTGTTATGGAAATGCTTGTTTTATTTCTTAAGTTCAGAACAAAAAAAGACACTGAATCACAGAATCATAGAATTTAAATTTGGAAGGGACATTGGTAGCCTTGCAATCTAACACTTTCCAGAAAAGAATACTCACTCTAAAATAGATAATATGTATGTCATCCAGCCTCTGCTTCAAGACATCTGATGAGGAGGAACTAGGGATGTGTTAGTAAATGTTTAACAACCTGCTCTCTGGGAGTGGGGGATATATGGTTAGACACTTTTAAGTTTGATCCACATTATTAATATTTTCTCCAAAACCTTCTGAAGTCTAGACATTGACAAAACAACAAATTAATCCTTGATTTGCAATATTTGCTAATTTCTGAGGTATAAATGTTTGTGCTGAAAATTTAACAATTGCTCACATGATCTGGCATGAGCTGGTTCCAGGTTCTCTCAGAGAAGCCTACTGTTGAGGTCTCTGTCTACTTTTGGGTAGTTCTAGTCTCCAGAAAGTTTTTCCTGACATCAAGCCTAAATTTGCCTCTTTGCAGCTTCCATCCATGACTCTCTTTGGACACAAGGAGAACATGTTTATTCTTTCCTCCAAATGATAGCCCTTAAAATACTTGAAGATAGCTATTATGTCCTTCCTATTCCTTATCTTCTCCAGGCTAAACATCCCTACCAGGCTTTAACTGATCCTCGTGAAACAATGGACTCAAGGCCCTTTACCATGCCTGCTTAGTATCCATTTTATTAACATCCTTCTTAAACTGTGGGACCTGTAACTGAATATGCCATCCTAGAAGTGAGTTAATCGGGGTATATATTAAACTAATGGTTCTCTAACTCCTTTATGCTCTTACAAATTATTAAGGACTCCAAAAAGCTTTGGTTTGTGTAGGTTATATCTTTTGATATTTACCATAAAACTGATAATTAAAATTTTTTATAAATCTGTTTAAAAAATAATAATGAACCCATTACATGCTAACATAAATAGTGCATTTTATGAAAAATAACTATAGTTTCCATATCCAGAAAAATTAGTGAAATGAATGGTATTGCTTTACATATTTTTACAAATCTCTTTAATGTCTAATTTGATAGAAGGGGAAAAGGGAAGAGAATGAGCATTTATATAGCACCTACCACATGCTAGGCAATATGCTAAGTCAGTTTCAACCCCCTCCTCCCCTTTTAAACAAATATTATCTCATTTGATCCTCACAATTATTCTACAAGGTAAAACTGAGGCAAGAATTAAAATGACTTGGCCAGAGTCACTCAGCTAGGAAGTATGTAAGGCTGGATTTGGGGCTCCTCTTCCTGATTCCAGGCCCTGCACTCTATCCACTGTGCCACCCAGCTGCCTAGAAAACAGCTGATTCTCATATCTGCTTCTGCATTCAATTTGTTGTATTACAATGTTTTGGTTGAAATATATGAAGAAAATTTGGCCACACACAGATGAGTAGTTGGAAGAGGGAAAATTATTTTAACAGGCAAATAACACTTTAGTATTATTACGAAAAGAATGTTGACCCCCTCACAACCCCTGAAGGGGGCACAGGGACCCCTTGGGGGGCACCTTGAGAAGCACCTTACTAGTCCATAGCTTTAATTTATTCCAACTCCCTAACTTACAGATGAGATGACTGATGTACGGAAATGTTAAAAAATTTCTGCAAGGTCACACAACTAGTTAGTGGAAGTTCTAAGAGTAAGACAGAAATAATATGGCTTCTGGTTTAATGTGCTATGAGATCCTAGAATATCACAGAGGTAGAAGGGATCTTTGAGATCATTTACCTTCTTATTTAAGTTATTTCCTCAAGTTGACATCAATATAAAGTGCTAAGTAAATGCCTATTATTATAGACTGAGAGTGGGTGGGAAGAAGAAAGGGTAGGAGATTCTAGTCTTCTTAGGTATCACCCTTAAAATTATACCACATAGGTGGTGGTCTATGTCCTGACTAGGTTTATTCTGAATCCTGATATGGAGAAGAAAATTATTAAGGAGATACCAATTGAATTGAATTATATATTTGAACTGAGAGGACTTTAAAAGCTTGAGTATGCAATTAAATTTAAGTCAAGAAACACTTATTAAGCACCTTTTCACCTATGTGGAAAGCATTCAATTACTGTCTCAATGCTGAAAATGGATTGAATTACTATCTCAATGCAGAAGATTCTCAGATCTATTTATGTAGCCTTAACATCTCTCTGCGACCTCCAGTTTCTCATCTCCCACTGCCTGTTGAATATCTCAGACTGGATGTTCTACAGATATTTAAAACTTAACATGTTCAAAACTGGACTCATCTCTTTTTCTCCACAATCCAAGCTCCTCTTCCCAACTTCCTCATTTCTGTAGAAAGCACCACCATCATACCAGTCACCTAAGCTTGAAACCGCCATCCTTGAATCCTCACTCTCACGTCTCCCCATCCCCAAACCCATCAATCTGAAACATCTTGCAGATTCTGCCTTTGCCACATTTCTTATATACCCCTTTCTCTTCTCTGATACTGCTACTACTCCAGTCTAACCCTTTTTCATCTCACACCTGGTCTATTGCAATAGCCTTCTGGTTGATCTCCCTGCCTTGTCTCTCACCATTCCAGTTCATCCTTCACAAACTACCAAAGTGATCTTCCCTAGCCTGAAGGTCTGACTATATTACCCTTTCTCCCCTCCCCCTCATTCAGCAAACTCCAGGGTCACTATTATCTCCAGGATCAAGAATACAGCTCTCTGTTTGGCTTTTAAAATCCTTAATTTGTCAGGATTATTCAAAACAAACTTCAATAATGATAGAGTGAAACAACTACAGGAGATAATTATATGCTACTTTTTTTTAAAAAAAACATCATTTGTGGAAGGAGTAGGAGCATCCAGAGTTTGCTGCCCCTTAGAAATGCCCCCATACCATGATACAAAATTATGGGAATTTATTTGAATTTCTTTGTAGAGGTTTTTTCTAATCATAATTTTGCATTTGTGTCCCACTCTTCATGACCCCATTTGGTATTTTCTTAGCAAAGATACTGAGGGTTTGCCATTTCCTTCTCCAGCTCATTTGACAGATAAAGAATTGAGGCAAACAGAGTTAAGTGGCTTGCCCAGGCTCATGCAGCTAGTCGGTATCTGAGGCTAGGTAGGAACTCAGGAAGACGAGTCTTCCTGCCTCTAGGAAGGCTAGCTATGGTGATTACTTTTATTGCCTTGGCCAGGCAGTACATTAATCAATAATACTCTTCACAGGAGGGCAGACAAGTAGGTGAGATTAAATAGCCCCAGGGAGCAGAACCTGAGGGCATAAAAGAGAACAGATAGATACCTTCTGTTAGGGCATGAGAGGTTCAGAGTATAAGGCTATTGAGAATGGGGGGGGCCTTAGTAGATATGTGGAAACATGAGATGGAGTTGGGGTTGTGCAAAGTACAGAGAAGGGCTCAAAAAGTGAAAAGAAACAGGCCATGGTAGTCAAATTTTGTCTTACAATTCTGCCCAGGGCCAGCTCTGACAAAGATGGATAATCTCGGACAAGCTTAGATAAGAATTACAGAACATAGAAAAATTCTATTGCTATTTGATTACAAACAGGGGCAGATACATATGCTTCATGTGTACGACATCCAGCAGGGAAAATTGAGTTTTGGAAACACTTGGAGATTAGAAATGCATAGAAACAGATACGAGGAAGACTGATGACTTTAAAAATGCACACACTTAGCCTGTGATATACAGCTTAATGTTTACTGAGCGGTAACAACAAAAATATTAAACCAGCTTCCGTATGAAATATTGAAAACTTTAGTTTTGAGAAGGTATGAAGTTTGGGAATATTTTAGTCTTGTAAACCCCAAGGGAAGAAAAGTTGTTACTTATATCAACAAACTAAAATTTTATTTTTCTCTAAAGGGATAAATTCTCCTCTCAGGGTAAGACAAATGCTTACTTTGAAGTATAAGAAGAGACATGAAACCTGGTAAATATAGTGATATCTCTCTTCGGGAGGAGGGGAAGGAAGGTATGTTTTGCAAATCCTGGCCATGGTTAATATTTATTATAACTTAGTCTTTTGAGTAAAATAAAATATGAATTATAAAATGGTATATATGGTAGTAGAAAAGAATCAGAGCATAGAAGATATTTATAGGATAGCAAGTATTTTCCAGAGTGACAGAGTATAGATCTATAGATTTCAAGAAATGTAGCCTAATATGTATTGAAATATTAAAATGGAACCCATACAGCAAAGCAACCTGAAAATATATTCTTACGTAATAAACACCAGCAATTCAATTGTTCTGTTCATATCTTTTATAGGTCAAATAATTTATTTCAACTCCACACTTTGTAATACAAACTGTCTGCTACAAACCATCCTGAAAGATTATTCCAAATGCCTTTTTTGTGTAGTAATCAAACCATAATATAAATTAGCAGTCTCCAAAAGTTTATCATTCTATAACATACAGTTCTGCCAAGCCAGATATTCAAACTGTATGCTTTAATTCTGATCTGATTTAACAACATATTCCTCACATCTATAACCATTTTCTGGCAGCACACTTTCCTCACATTTAACCACCAGATGGCATTGATTTAATCAACAGATAACTACTGTCTAGATCAGGAGCTAAACTTGTTTCATGGCTTGTGTATGTCCTGCCCTGGGGTAGAAATGCTGAGGAGGTGTCAGTGCTTCATGATTACCAAAGAATCGTCATCCTTCTCTTCCTCACCTCAATTTTCCCCTGTTGGGTAGCAGCAATGAATTGTCAAGGAGTACATTGATTTTTGGATCTACCTACTTAGAATTTATCTCTGAGCTGCTGCCCGTTGGCAAAACACTGCTTTCTTTCTTGAACTTGCTGTATTTCACTGAGTGGCAGTTGTGTGACCTTGGCATAATAGTCAACTTTTCACAGAGGTAGGTACATGTGTTTGTATTCTGTATATAGTTGTTTTTTCCTCATAAAGTAAATAAGCATATATTTTGTAGCATAAAACAAATAAGCAAAGAAACACTATTTAACAAGTAAATAATGTAAAATAATAACAGTAACACTTATCCTAAGCTCCTATGAGCCCTAATCCTGTAGGATAGATTTGGACCCAAATGTAGGATAGATTTGGACCAAAATGGCTTGAGTTGCTATTTATAACATCCTTTAGAATGAGACAATTGTCCTCTATCTCTTTCTCCCTCCCTCTCTTCCTTCCTTCCTTCCTTTGTTCCTTCCTTCTTTCTTTTACTTCTCTCCCTTTCATTTTTTCTGCCTTTTTTTCTTGCTTCAGCATCCTTGAAATTGTTAGTATTAGCAATGATGTACAAACGAGTGCTTTGTCAAGAGTGCAGTTCAAATCTACATATATTCATTAAGTGCTTATTACTTATAAAATACTGTTAGGTGTTAAGGTTATAGAGACAAAAACAAAATAGTTCCTATTGTTAAGAAAGTGACATTCTGTTTAGTGAGGGAACGCTACACGTACACATATAAATAAGTCCAAGGTAATGTGAGGAGGGAAAGAACACAAAAATCTGGAGATGAGTGTTGCATCCCCTTGGGGATTATGATGAAGGCATCCTTTCTGTTGGCAATGAGGACTCATTTAATTGGCTGTTGAGTGGGAACTCTGGGAAATACACTAAAAGGGCCATCCTCATTTTTTAGGGTCTCCTTTTTGCCCACCACAAGATGTAAGGAAAGCTGTCCGAGCTCTGGGGCTGGGCATGGAGAGGGGGGCAGGGTAGTGGAATTTCTCTTCCCCCACCAGTTGGCCCATGAGTATGTAGCCTCGTAGGCACCTCTGTGTCTGGGATGAGACTTCCTCCTGTTTCTGTCTTCTTTCCTTCAGTACAATACCTTGTGAAATCTTGAAAGGCAGATGGTGTTTTCCTCTTTTCTAGGCACTTGAGCAGTGGGGTGTTGACTGAAGTAGCAGCAGAAGCAGCAGCAGACTGGCTGGTAGGAAAAGAATTGCTCACAGAGAGAGAAGAAAGAGAGCGCACTTGGAAATGATCTGGAAAGAAAAGAGCCCACTTGGCAATAATCGGGCTGTACTCAGTGAAGGTGACAAGTAAAATAGCTAATAAAGCTTGCCCTTTTGCAAAAAGTCCCAATGAAGCTTGCATACTAGCCTCTCAACTGTAATCATTCTATGATTTTTTTATTGCTTAGTATTATATTTCTGTTTGAGATTAAAATTGCCTATTCTTACTTGATTCATGTTTGTACTCTGGATGCCTTTTTTACTTCCTTCCCATTTCTGGAAGGACCCTTTAGGCCAGAGTCAAGAATAGAATCATTTCTCAGGAATCTTAGGTGAGGTAAAATTAAAGCTTGGGGAGCCTAGTTTCTCTATTGAGGAGACAGGCAACCCCAGAGCAATGAAACCAGGGCAAAGTGAAGGCAGGTAAAAGAAAGGATACCAACCCTTGAGGCCTCAGCCTGATGATACCTGGTTAGTCAGAGTTCTGAATCAACATCAGAACTTATATTAACCACCGAAGAAATCAACAGTAACCCTTCTGACCATAATAGGGATAGCCATCAATGAAGAGTGTGGTGAAAATGTTTTGCTTCATAGAGAGTACATGTGACATTTTATGAACTGTCTTTTTTAAATGTTATTTTAAGAACATTCTATATAAACTCTGTCCTCTGAAAGTTAATGATTTGAAAAAGCATTGAAATGAACAAATACAAAAAGATATACAGATAGCAGAATAGACATATTAAACTAATACATGAATATAGAGTAAAATATTTACATGTAATTCAGGACTAAGAAATAAGGAATAAAGAGAGAAGATAAAGGCTTATGGCTTTTTTTTGTATTTTATTATATTTTTATTTATTTTCTTAAATATTTCCAAAATTACATTTTTAATCTGATTCCAAGTTGCAGTGTTACTAGTCTCAATGCAGCCTACTAGTGGTGTGTTTGATATTTCTGGTATGGGGAACTCGCAATGAGGAAACTCTCTCTACCAATATAAATTGCCTTCTGTGTTGCAACTTATAGCCTTAGAGAATTGTCTGAGGCACTGAAAGGTTAAGAGACTTACCCACTCTGTGTCAGGGGGTGGGATTTGAACCCAAGTCTCCTTGACCCTGAAGCTAGTACTCTATTCACTATGCCACATTGCCTCTATGGGTATTATTATCATCATTTAATTGATGAGAAAGGTGAGTCTGAGAGAGGTTAAATGACTTATACATTTAAGTTTAAATGACTTACTCATGACACTTAGTCATTGAAGTGACTTAGATAGTAGAGACAGGATTTGAACCTAGGACTCTCCTGACTCCAAGTCAAACATTCCTGACACTTATACCACCTTGACTCCCAGATCCCTTTCCTGAATCATGATTGATATAGCTCAGAGCCCATCATCCATTAGATCTGGGTTGTATTATTTATCCATGAATGAATCCCTTTTTATTAGCCCAGACTGAAACTCACAAGCTCTGGTTTGGCAGTGTTTGGGTTCCAATTCATAGTCTCTGTTGGAAGAAGCTCACATTCATATACACCTTTAAGTCTTATAAACCATTTTCCTTCATTTGGAAAATAATCATGATAGTTTAATATTCAGGGAGTTTGGCAGTTAGCCATCTGAAAGGCTTTGTAAAAGAAGTTGGATTTCAAGAGTAGTTTAAAGGGAAGAGAAATGACTTGGTAGGAAGGTGCCAGAGGATGTTCCAGTTATATGGTGAATTCCTCAAGATGTGATAAGTCTTCCGATAATATGGATAACCTCTGATTTTATGATCAACTCAGCACTTTGTTCATAGTAAAGTTTAGTAAATTTTATTCATTTTTCTTTTTTTTTTTGTAGGAAGCTGAAATATGAGACCTTCCTCCCACTCCAAATAAGATAAAAGAAGAAAAAGCAGCTAATAGAGTTTTGCTAAATGCCAAGCTATCCTCTTGCTGCCTCATTGGTTAGAAGTTACTCACAAGGCCAAGACTGTGAGAATCCATTTCATTCATTTAAGTATATCCCACAAACACTTTTGATCTACTCACCACATGTAATGCATTTTAATGGTTGTCTGTAAACTCCCTGAGGGCAGGTGATGTATCTTTTTTTTTTTTAAATCATTGTTCCAGGTACTTGGGGGAGAGATAAAGAAAAAAGAACACAGGCTCTCCCCTCAAAGAGTTTACAGATGCCCATATCCAAAACAGAAATACTACAAGATCTCCTTCATAGCCACTCAGAAGAGGTTGGCCTAGCAATGTGCACAGGAAAAAAATTTATGAAAAATTCATATTGCTGAAATTATGATGTGTAATTGGATGAGTAGAATACATACCTTGGACGTGCATTATAGATGAAGGATGAGTTTGACTCAGAATTGAATAAGAAGGGAAAAGCAAACTAGATTGCTTTGGGGAATAAGGCCTTCATTGATCATTGGATGCTCCCGGACAGAGAAGCATGGTGAGCACAAAAAAAAATCATAAAATAAATTGGTTATATTTTAACAGGAAAAGACAAGTTGAGAGGTACTTGTGGCAGATTAGATAGAAAGCTGGCCACAGAACTTGGGTTCAAGTACTACCTCTAACACATAATGGCTGTGTAAGTTTGGGTAAGCTGTTTAACTTATTAATGCCCAGGTAACCCTTAAAGACTCTAAGTTGGAAAGTAGATGCTGATCTGTATTAGTGGAGATGAGTTTCCTTACATGGAATTCTCTCCATAAATAAAAACACAGAAACAGTAATAAAAATTTAAAAAAATAAGACTTGTTACTGATATGGAAGTAATTGCCAAATTGTCATCAGAGCAAAAATAAAAATCAATACGAATTGGGGGGAAAAAAGAATAAGCATGAGAATAAGCTTGAGACAACTTTAGTCTAACTCATTTCAGCAAACTGTTTATGCCCCACCCCACCAATGGGAAACGGTAAGAACAAACATTGGCACAGATTATCACCATACCTTAGCATGTTCAGCCTATGTAAACCACCATAACGTGGAAGCCAAAGGGGGATAGAAACTACCTTACCCAGCAAATACGTGACATCCTTGCTGAGTGTAAAGGTACGAGAGTCAAGTGTAACGCTGGCTTAAAATTTAAATTCCTTTGTAAAAGTCTTCAAAATAAAGTGGTAGAATATAAAGAGCTATATTGCCTCATAAGGAGGCAGTGAATAGTGAAAAAACAAAATAAACTTAAAGAAAGCATGGTGAAAAACCTAACTGACCATGACTATCTAGAGAGAATCTAAGGAAGAAACTGGAGAGAGGACAATGAAACAGAAGAAAAATGGAGATGACCCATCAGCATTTCTTGAACAAGTGCCTTTCACCATCAGTAACAGTGGTACCACTACTTTTTGATACTAATACTACAGTCCCTATGTGCTACATGAGGAAATCGGTAGTGATAAAAATAAAGATAGAAAGAGAAGATGGATTAGATCAAATATATACAGAAGTCTTCATTAGAAGCAACACAATTTGGAGAGTGTTGAGAGTTCTCGAAACAACTGAAAGAAAGAGAGGACAGTAAAGGCTTAAAAAATAGACATTATTACCACAGAAAAATATACAGGGAAAATATTAATAACCAACGATCCATATATCCACTGTTTTAGTTATAAAAACATTTTATGAGAATATTGTATACATATATTGAGCATATCCTTCAGGAAGTCGTAAGAAGAAAACAGGTAAGCTTTAGTAAATCACATTCTATCACAAAATGAGGTAGCCCAATAACATAGAAAAAACAAGGATTAACTGACAAATAGCTCATCAATTAATCAATAAATTAAGATGTCTACAAACAATTATTAAGCTCCTACTCTGTACCTGACATTGTGCTAAATGCTAGGTATGCAAAACAAAAGTGAAAGTAATATGTCAAGGAGCTTATATTCCGTTGGGGAAAACATATACATATTAGTATATATGGAATATATAAAACATTAATAAGAGTAATTTGGAGTTATGAGGAGCTAGTATCTGGGAAGGGGACCAGGAAATGTCTAATGCAGGAGGTAGCACTTGAGTTAAGCCTTGATGGGAGGGGCAAGGGACTCTTAAGAGGTAGATGTGAAGAAGTCCATGTTTTTCTTTGATATCTACAAAAAGTCAAAACATCAGAGGAAAGGCTCCAGCATATTGGGTGAACTGCATGTGGAAGAGTTACAATAAGAAAAGGAAAAGAGTACCACAGGGTGAGAAATAGGAACAGGTTACAATCTGCACTGCTGGAGGGAATACCCACCTCAGTGGGATCACAGATCCATTTAAGTATCAACATCTTTGTAATCTCTATTCACTTTTTAATTTTTACATGTGAAATATGACAATAAATTGATCAGATTAAATTGTAGTAAGTGGCTGAACAGAGTAATTAGAGGAGAATTATGTTTTTTACAGGAGTCATGGATCTCCTTTGTGATAGATACTATATATATATGCATACATACATATATATTCTTAATAAGCCCCAGGAGGGTTATTGAACTTATATCACTATTAAAAGTATAAAGAAGTCAGATGATTTATTCAGTAAGACATCTAGCTTCTCATGTTTGATTTATTAAAATAAAAATTCCAGACATGATTGAGTAAAGCTCTTTTGCATTACACTCAGCATTAGAACATTACATAATAGAGAGCTGTATTAAGGTGACATTGCTGGTGGAAAAATAAATTGGCCTAGTCTACCTTTTGGGCAACTTCCTAACCTGAAGAGACATAAAACCACCTTATAAAAAGATCGGTGGAAGGGACCGTAGCTGTTTAATCTTGTTAAGAAAATATTTATGGGTACAGTAACAGCCATAACATATTTAAAGAGGTGCCTTCTAAAAGAGGGAATAGTCTTATTTTGCTTCGCCCTGAAGAAGAAAGAACTAGATTTACTAGTTGGAAGATATAAGGAGGCAGATTTCCATCCACTGGAAGGAAAAATTTTCTAACAATTATAGCTATCCAAAATTGTAATGGTCTGTCTTAGGAGATATTGTATGCTCCCTGTTGCTAGAGATATTTAAACAATTCTTGGATGATGACTTGTTGGGAATGTGGCAGATCATAAAATTGAGCATTAGGCTAAATATCCTTGAGGTTCCTTCTAGCTAGCTCTAAGCCAATCCAATATGATCTAATCCAAAGCATTTACTAATTATATACTGTGTGCAAGACACTGTGCTTGGAATACAAAGGCAAAATTAAACAGTTCCTTCCCTCAAGGAGCTTCCTCTCTGCTGAGGAGATACACCATGCAAACAGGTAAGCTTCTAGAGGATAATTTGAGGAGGAGGGGGAGAGCACAAAGTGGATTCAGAAAGAGCCCCCATCGGAAGTAGCACAAGACCTGAGGCCCTGAGAGAGTGTCAACTCTATTACGTCAAGATCCTACGACTAAGGCTCAGTGAAATATAGCAGATCCATGGTGGAGGCAGAATTACTTGTAGGTAGGGGCTCATAGCTAACTCTGAGATTCTGATTCTTCACTAATCAAAGCCCTTAGGCTAATAAGAGGTGGCCCAGCTACACAGAAGGACAAATTGGAGAATAGAATGTTGTCCACCCTCTGTGAACCTTAGAAAGAGTGGGACTTCCTGAGCACAGCAGGCTTTTGTATTTTCTACAAATTTCAGCAAATTGTAGAATTTCAGCAAAAATGTAGAGAATCATCTACCACAGCCTTCCTATTCTTTCTGATATTTGCTTCAAAGATACCTGTGATACAAACAGAAGTCATCGTCATAAGAATTTTTATAGAGTCACTGGAGTTACAGAAGGAAAGGATGAAAATTTGCTAGCAAAAAGCACCACTTGGATGGATGGTGGAATTCATTTCTTGTTCTGTCTCCAAGTATGGATGGCAGTGAGAGTTTAAGTTAGAGCTCTAGATCTGAAGGGACTGTACTGAACTTATAAGTGGTATGAGTTTATTAGTTACGTGTCAATATGCCTGGGAATAAGGTATATTGTGTTGCATGTACTGGGTTCTATGGTAGACCCAGTTTCTGAGGCCTACTCCAAGCATAACTAGGCCTTTGCTGGTGGTTCCAGTGTTTACAACTCTAAGCATAGGTACTAAGCTTTACACTGTCCAGCACTAGGTCCTTGGCTGGATTCTCCGGCTTTCCAGCTCTAGGCAGTGATTGGTTGAAGAAATTGGAGATATTTATCCTAGAGAAGACATTTGGAGGGTGGAGGTACGTGATTGCTGTCTTCAAATATTTAAAAAGCTGTCATGTGAAAGGTTTAGATACATTCTACTTGGCTCCACAAAGCAGAATTAGGAGTAATGGTTGGAAACTGCCCAGAAGCAAACTTAGGCTTGATGTAGGTCAAAACTTGCTAACAATTATGGTTGTCCAAAAAATATATTCCGCCAGCTTGAGTGGTAGTGGTTTATTCTTCACTGGAGGTTTTCCAGAAAAGACTGGTTGACCATTTTTCAGTCTAGTGTAGAACAGAATTCTTGTTCAGATATAGCCCTTTCTAAACACTGAAATTCTGTGGTTCTTTGATTCGGAGAGTGCAAGGCAGATAAATAAATAAATAAAAGCCCACAGGATATTTCACAGGACTGAAATTTGCATTTGAGCATCTGAACTTTGTAAAATCACATGTATCCTGACATCTCCCCTGTGGCTTCCTCACTGGAGGGGAGTGTTGTGGGATGTTTATAGAATGCATAGTCTAGTTCAGAAAGGCATGTGAAACTACTAATTGGTGTACAGAATTAAAATACCTACTTTTCTTGCTATTTCCTATTTCAGCATAGGGGGATTAGAAAACGTATTCTAGACTCACGAATGGAAGATTTGGGGTCTGGTCTTATTATGTGCTTACTGTTTGACCTTAGGCAAATTGCTTAGCTTCTCTGATGTAGTTTCTCCCCCTGTGAGATAGAAATAATAGTGTCTACCCTGCTGACCTCAAAGGGCTGTTTTGAAGATAAAATGAGATGCGATATGTGTGAGAATATTTTGAAAACTGTAAGGTTCCATAAAAATGTGAGGTATAAATAATAAAAGCAAAACAAAGAGCTTTGAATATGTATTTGCCTTTAGCCATTCGAATGTCTGGGCTCTTGAATTTCTTGTCTCAACTCTTTCTGAGATTATATTTGGTTGTAGATATTTGAACATTTGTATAAAGCAGATAATGACTAGCACTGTGGTTTAAATGTGTTCGAAAAAAATTGAGCGTAGAGGAATTTAATAGTATGGAATCAAGAAAGGATATTTGATTTGCGATAGCCTTTTTTGGGTTGTTTTTTTAGCTTCAAAATGAAATCAATAATTACAATTAGGACATGACACAAAAATAACATTGGAACAGCACTTAGTAACCAGTCATTAAGAACAACATATATCCACTAGCTATTTTCTTTAACAGGCTGTTTCTGGGTTTTGTGATCTATAATCGGTAAAAACAAAGGAATGGAACAAAATTGCACACACAAGAGAAAACAAGCAACCAACTCAAGTTCACTTAAGTGCTTCTGTCCCCTTATGTTATGAGTTATGGGGATGGGCTCTCAAAGGAAGTTGTTGATTCTCTGTCATTGGAGAATTTTTAAAAAAATGTTTCCAAAAAAGACTAGATTTTGATGATTTAGCCAGTATGCCAACTTCTCCCCACCAAAATCGTCTACCTTAACCTTAATATATCTCGTTACTGCACAATGTGACTCACTTCTCTCCAGGTAATCTGCTTTCCATTTTCTTTCAATACCCTATTTGTTTATGGCCCTATGCTCTGACATGGGTCATGTCTCCTCATCTGAATTACTCATGCTCTTCCTACCACCTCTCTGCTAGTCTATGTACACAGAGACAGATTTGGTGTAGTGGAAAATGAGCTAGACTTACTTGTTACCATGGAAAACGAGCTGGACGTGGTGCCAGGAAAATGGGCTTGAAGTCAGTAGAGGCTAGGGTGTGTGTGTGTGTGTGTGTGTGTGTATGTGTGTGCACGTGTGTGTGTATATATATGTATGTGTGTGCATGTGTGTGTGTGTGTGTGTATGTATGTTCTCAAATACTATCTCTGACAATTATTAGCCATGTGTCTCTGGACAATTCAGTGAATCTCTTTGAGTCTCTTGGTTTCCTCATTTGAAAAATAAGGATCTGGGCAGCTAGGTGGCACAGCAGATAGAATGCCCAGCCTGGAGTCAGGAAGAGCTGAATTCAAATTTGGCCTTAGACACTTGCTAGCTGTGTGACTCTGGGCAGATCACTTAACTCTGTCTCAGTTTTCTCATCTGTGAAATGAGCTGGAGAAGGAAGAAAGAAAACCCTAAACGAGGCCAAGAAGAGTCGGACATGACTAACCAATAATAACAAATATAGCAGCAACAAAAAATAAGGATAATAATATCTTCTGAATAGAGTTGAAGTAAGGATCAAAAGAGATCATTTTTATAAAGCATTTTGTTTGGAAAACTTTGAGGTTCCTTGTAAATGTATGGGATAGATAATTTTTTTTAGTATTTTTTTCTGAGGGGGGAAGACAGGGCAATTGGGGTTAAGTGACTTGCCTGAGGTCACACAGCTAGTAAGTGTGTCAAGTGTCTGAGGCCAAATTTGAACTCGGGTCCTCCTGACTCCAGGGCTGGTGCTCTGCTCACTGTGCCACCTAGCTGCCCGGATAGATAATTTTAAAAGTAATAAATGGAGAGCTTTGAATACATGTTTGCCTTCAGCCATTTAAATGTCTAGGTTCTTGGCTTTATGATGTTGTCTTACTATTTCTTAGATCAGACGTGATTGTGGGTATTTGAACATTTGTATAAAACAGATAACAACTAGCATTATTGTTTAAATGTGTTTGGAAAAAATTGCTTTGGCTTACGTGAGGATATACAGGAATTTAATAGTATGGAATCAAGGCACAGTATCTGATTGCGAGAGTCTTTTTTTTTTAACTTCAAAATGAAATCAATAATTACAGTTAGAATCTGAAACAAAAATAACATTGTGCCAGTACTTAGTAAGCAGTCATTAAGAACAACATATATCACAGAATAGCAATAAACATCAGCTGTTTTATTAGCAAGCCCAATCCTACACTTATTCAAGGAAGTTTTTCTTCCCTTGCCTACATGATTCCCCCGACTCCATGTCCCTTCAGCTTTCTTTTTTTAAATTTTTGTAATATATGGTTCAGAATCCCTGGATATGTTGCTTTTTTATTACTTGAGTTTGTTTCATATGACATTAGAAATGTGGCAGCAATAACTATTTTGAATAGAAGGACTGGGTAGGTATTTTCAAAGGTATTAAAACTGCAAGAGTTTGAGATTCTAGGACTGTCTTATCAAGGGATTGCTATAGCTTATGTTGAATTTTGCAATATGTCCTCTGGAGGTGAATGAAATCCTCCTATTTTACAATTCCAGTGGCTGCTACCTAGTCAATGACATAATTTATAAAAATAAATAATAATAATAATGCTCCTTATCATAGCTAACATTGATATAGCAGTATAAGATGTGCAAAGTGCTTTGCAGATGTTATCTCATGTGATCTTTCCAACTACCTGTGAGATAGGTGCTGGTATTATCTCCATTTTACAGATGGGGAAACTGAGGCTGAGGAAGGTTAAGGGACTTGCCCAAAGGGTCACACAGCTAGTAAGTATTTGAGGTAGGATTCACACTTGTGTCTTTGTAATTAGCTTCAAATCTAGTGCCCCATCCACTTTGCTACATAGCTATTTAGGTAGCTCTCACTAGGAAATGAAACAATTCTATTATGTGCTTATACACGATCCTATCCAATGATTCTTTTTCTCTGAACATAAAGTCGAACTACTCGTATAAACTAACTTCTCTCTCTGGGAGGTGAATAAACACAGAAATAAAATCTGAAGGAATTTTAAAAAGAAATATAATGCATAAGTTCCATGTAGCAACCTGTTAGCTCTGAAATTTATTTTTATTAATTACTTCTTGTGTTTGGCTCCAGAAAACATTAGAAATGGGAAAAAAGGAGATTTATTTCTATTTTGTAGTGAGGGAACGTGCATTCCCCAGTAAGAAGGGGAAAATCAAGTAGCATTATTAATAATTACTTAGCATTTGGGGACACATAGGTAGCACAATGGATAGAGTGCTGGACCTGGAGTCAGGGAGACTAAATTTCCTGAGTTCAAATTTTGCCTCAGACATTTATTAGCTGTGTGACCCTGGGCAAGTCACTTTGTTTGCCTCAGTTTCCTCATCTGTAAAATGAGCTGGAGAAGGAAATGGCAAACCACTCTTGTATCTTCGCCAAGAAAACACCAACTGGGGTAAAAAAGAGCTAGACACAGCTGAAAAACTGACTGAACTGAACAACAATGGTAACAACTTGCCGTTTGACTTACTGGAATTTTATATTTTTTGGATTAATTCATTTGCATTATTCCAGGACAGCAGAAGATAAAATCTGTAAAAGTTAACAATTTTGAGCACTGGGTTTGGAATCATGGTATTGACATTCTAATTTTAGATTAACTGTTATCTGTGTGGCCTAGGAAAAGTCATTCAATGTTTCCTCATCTATAAAAGAAGGAAAATGGATTATATGTACATGCAAAATGTATGAAACTTATTATGCAGATAATACATATCCATCTGTGATTCAGAATACATAGTGGATCATTTCTAGGTGGAGATAGATGGCATGGTGGATAGAGTGCTAGACTTGGCTTTAGGAGGATCTGAGTTTGAATCCTACCTCAGAGACTTGCCAACAAAAGTTTGTAAATTGTGGATAAATCACTTAACCTTTCTCAGTCTCAATTTCCTCATTTGCAAAATGAGTATAATAATATGGCCTAATTTTGCTGTGAGGATCAAATGAGATGGTACTTTACAAAGCACTTTGCAAAGGTTGTGCTATGGAAATGCTACTTACAACCAGTATTGAAATGTATTTACCTGTAAAATATATTATAATGCAACTATTTCAAAATTGTATTTTTGGGAAAAATTCTAATAATAATAAATAAGCACCCAGTATAGCTACAAGCCAAGAAACCATATTATTTGGACATTATTTGCATCAATGAAGATGCACCTTTATATAATCCATTCTTCTTCAAAGTGCCTTTAAAACTTTGACTCATCAAAACAATTACAAGGTAATTATCTCCCAATAAAGGCAAAGAAATAGACATTCAGTATTGCTACTGAACCAAAACCAAAAAGGGTCATAGGACTCAAAGGCAGATCATCTTCAAATCTATGATTATATCTACAGAATTACAGGGAATTACAGAAAGTGAAAATACTTTCTTAATGTGCCAATCTGTTAAAAGTCTTTATTTCTGTACTAGTCTGGAAAGTCTCTCTGATTATTGGCTTTTCTTTCCCCCCAATCTTGGGGTTTTTCTGTCTTTCTCCCCCTATTTTCAAGACTGACTCCCATCCCACCTAAAATTATAGGGTTCGAAGAGACTTTGCTTGACTAGATTAAATTTGATGTAGTTGGATAAGTATTTGTCAAGGTCCTACCTTTAGTTTATCTCTGTGCTAGAGAGAGATAGGGATACATCACATGGTCCTTACCCTCCAGAAGTTTTTTTTTTATTTTCCTATAGAGACTAGAATTAGAATGCTATAGAGGACAGAGTACTGGGTTTGACCTAAGGAAGACCTGGATTCCAATATCATTTCGGATTTAAATTGTGTGATCCTTAGCAAGACACTTAACTCAGGTACTTCTATTTCCTCACTTGTAAAATAATGGTGTTGGACTCAATGGACTCTAATTCCAGCTCTAAATCTATGATCCTGTGAAAAAGAGAGCGTGAGAAGACAAAATTTAGAAATATAGGATATTTTAAAAATTAAAGATAATTTGAATTAATTTAACTTTGAAGGCTTTTTGAGAATTCAGTGACAAATATCGATCTTTACACCCCCGAGAAAATCAGAGACACTGAAGTATTGAAAAAGTCAGGAATGACTTTCCTATAAAACCAACTCTGTACCCAAAATTACCCCTTTAGGTCACAAGATTTCACTGCCTCTTACTTCAGATGAGTTATCAGCTGAAACCTGCTTTAAGTGGAGAGGTGCTCATTGCTTCTCCACTCTCTTCTCCTTAGCTGGAGTAAATGTGTTATAGATTTTTAAAAATTATTGATTAATTCAATACTGTGTACAGTTGCTAGGGGAGCTAAAATGCTAAGTAAGCTATGTTCTTTATCCTCATGGTGTTTTCACATAAATAGACTTACAACATATATATAAATATGTGATATTTTTTTCTTGGCACAGATATATGCTTTCGTTGGTATAGGGAGCTCTCAGCAAGGAAACTCACTTTACCAACAGTTAGAACTGTTTTGCAACTTTTATTTTTGTTGTTACTGGGTCTAGAGAGAGAATAGTGACTTGTTCAGGGTCACACAGCAAATATTGTTTCAAAAAATGAGATGAAGTCAGGTTTTCTTGACTAAGATTGGCTTTGTGCATTATGCTTTTTATACAAAAATTATACCATAATTATAAATTCAATAACCCAATTCACTTTGAGACAGTTACGTGCTGTAGAGGGTAGAGTATTAGACTTGGAATCAGGAAGTCCTGAGTCCTGATCTTGCCTAAGACACATTAGCTGGGTGGACTTGGGCAAATAATTTAATATCCGTCTGCCTCAATTTCCTCTTTTGTAAAAGGAGGAATAAAATAGTACCTCCCTCCCTGGGTTGTTATGGAGATAAAATAACAATGTTTATAAAGTACTTAGAGTACTATATAATTGCTAGCTATTATTAACAAACATTTATTAAGTAATATATGCAAAGTGCTGTTCTAGGCAGTGGGGATACAAAGCCAAAGCCAAAAGAATACCTACCTGTTCTCAAGAAGTTTATATTCTATTGGATGAAATCCTGGTTCTCAGATAAGAAAATACGAGGTATTTTGAGAGGAGAGCAGTGACAATCAGGATAGAATGTAACAGAATAAGTGAAGTAGAAAGTGCTGTGCTAAAGAAAAATCATGAGTGGTTAGAGAATACACATGTATTCTGAAACTCAATCAAGATACATGATGAAGTCCAGTTTGTTTTTGTTTAAAATGATCAGTGACCTGTGTAAACTAGTAGTATTTGGTTCAAATATTCTGTTCTTTAACTCTTCTTGATCCCATTTGGGGTTTTCTTGGCAACGATACTGAAGTGGCTTGCCTTTTCCTTCTCCAGTTCATTTTACAGATGGACAAATTGAGGCAAACAGGTTAAGTGACTTGCCCAGGGTCGCAGAGTTAACAAGTGCCTGAGGCTGGATTTGAACTCAGATCTTCCTGACTCCAGGCTTGGTACTCTATTCACTGTGCTACCAAGATGCCCCTATTACATTGTGACTTTTCTAAATTCATCTGAAATTTTATCATGCCAGGCCCACTCACTGCAAGCTGTGTCTCAGCCTTCTCTTTCTTGGGATCCTGTGTCATGCTGTGACTGATATAACTTCATATTAGTGAAAATCTTTGATTTTATTTCTTAGACTACATTTCTATATGCAAACTCATTTGAAAGGAAAATTGGATTTCATCAAACTAAATGCTTATAAACTTATCAACTAGTTATTTTGAAAATAAATGATTGATGAAATTCCACCGATTGTTTTCCCCTCAAACCTAGATGAGTGTAGGTAGAGACACAGCCTTAGACTGTATAAAAATAGAACACATTTAGAGTGTTTAAAAGCTTATCCAGTGCTTTCGTTATCACAACCCAATAGGAGTTAGAAAGACTAGAGTTCAAATCTGGTCTTAGACACTTAGACACTTAGACAGTTACTAGCTGTGTGACCCTGGGCCAGTGGCTTCACCCTATTTGCCTCAGTTTCTTCATTTGGAGAAGAAAATGGCAAACTACTCCAGTATCTTTGTTAAGAAAACTCCAAATGGGGTCTCAAAGTTAGACACAACTGAAAGATGACTGAACAACAAACTTTCCAAGGTCACACGGTGATGAAATCTTAGAGCCGGAACTTGAACTGAGACCTTTTTTGGTGCGTACCAAAGGGTGCATATCCTTTCCACTACACTATACTGGCATGTGAGATTTGGTATGTTAGAACAGTTACATGTGTTATAGGAGTAGTTCTCAGACAGATGATGAACCATTCTGTCCATTACAGAGAAGCGATAGATTTAGGGTGCAGAATGAGATAAGATCTTTGTGTATAGCTATTGTGGGAATTTGTCCTGTTTGAGTATGAATGTTTATTACAATAAAATTTGTTCTTCTTTCTTTTTCTCTCTTCTTCCTCTCCCCACAGAGGGGGATGAGAGAGAAAATAGATTTCTTTAATTTAAAAAAAATAGAGGGGGACAGTGACCTGCAGATGTGAAATGTTTCATGCTTTTGTGCACTCTTAGATGAGGTCACTGAATTATTAATTTTATTTAACTGTTATATTTTGTTACAAGAGACCTCACAGAGTGGAGACAATCTATAAATATATGTAAATACGGAACATATTGATAAGACTGAAAGTAGCAAAAAATAAAAGAGCAGATCTTAGGCTAGAGACTAATTCCATTTTATCGATCCCCTCTAAAATTATATTCTTTATAGCAAGTCAGTTAAAAACATAGAATCATAGAATGGCAGAGCTATAAGGGTTCTTAGAGACAATATAGTCCAGTCTCTGCATTTTACAGGTAAATTAACTGAAGGTTTAAGTAGTTTGCCCTTGGTTCATGGCATTGCTGGGATTAGAACCCTGTTCTTTTCCACTGCAGCTCTCTCAGCAGCAGCAAAAAGTATATCTAAGAAAAATAGTATACACTTGATCCAACAAAATTAGATAAATAGCAAAAAGCACACTGGTAACTAACAACATTATTCCTGCCAGAATTAGCCAGCAGAAGGACCTACCCGCAGACGATTCCGTATTTGAACTGTCTCTCCAGGTGATATCACTAACTTGGTGTTAGGACCTAATTGCTTCCTTACTGCTATTTTGAGGCTTCCCAGGTGTTTCATTTTCCCAGTTTGAATTCAGCCCCATTATTGTGGGTGATTGGTGCACATTCATTCATTCAATTCAATTCAACAAACAGTTGTTGAACAACCACAACATAGAGCCCTGGATGTAAGGCACTATGCAGGACACTGAGTCTGTCTACATGTACTCCAAAATTACAAAGATTTTTAAAATGCTCCACTACTTGTCCTTGCAGAACTCTAATAGCTGTAGTAGAAAGAGGATTTCAGTTCAAATCTCTGAGTCAGCTTCCTAACTGGATGACTTCCCATATCTGAACTTCATTTTCCTTATCTGTCAAATGAAGGAGTTTAGGTAGATAACCTTTAAGGCTCATTCTGGTTCTAAAGCCTATAATCCTTTGTAATACAACTTCACAATCACTATTCTACACCTTTCCTGATAAAACAAACCACTACAAACTTTACAGACGAATCAAGAACTGAGGACTAGGAATATACAGGTTTCAGAGATTAAGAAATATTAATTGACACCACTCCTTGGGGGGCGGAGCCAAGATGGCGGCTGGGAAGCAGTGACTGGCGTGAGCTCCCCACCAAGTCCCTCCAAAAACCTATAAAAATGGCTCTGAACCAATTCTAGAGCTGCAGAACCCACAAAGTGGCAGAGGGAAGCAGGGCTCCAGCCCAGGACAGCCTGGATGGTCTCTGGGTAAGGTCTGTCCCACACGGAGCTCCCAGCCCCCAGCTGAGGGGAGCAGAGCTGAGCCCAGCATGCGAACAGACCAGACACAGAGCGGAGAGTGCCCTGGCATCCTGAATTACTGAGCTGTGGCATGTACCAGACCTCACAACCCACAAACAGCAAAGACAACAGAGAAATTTAGTGGGAAAAGCTGCAGGACAGGATGGAGTTTGCGGTTTGGCTACTGCCCCTGGGGCAGTAGAGGTGAGGCAGCTTTAGAACTACAGCTGCAGTTGCTTCTGGCCCCTGGCCCACCTGGTGGGAGGAATTAAGTGGCTGATCAGAGCAGGAGTGAAGAGCCTGCTGAAGATTTAAGCCCAGTCCAGGTAGGGGGTTCTTGGGGAAGGAGGAGTGCTGGTGAGGCAGTGCATCCGCCCAAGTGTGGAACATAGAACTCTTTAGTCTATAAGCAGCCACACCCCGTTGAAAAATTCAAAGGTTAATTAAGTTGGAGGGGAATATGGCCAGGGGTCGAAAACACACCCAGATTCAGTCTCAGACTCTGGAGTCCTTCTTTGGTGACAA
>CM053627.1:99664094-99689722 GCA_028646595.1 Phalanger gymnotis | reverse complement strand
GAGGGGAATGGGGGGACGGAGGGGAGGGCAGACTGGGGAACAGGGCAACCAGAGTGTATGCCATCTTGGAGTGGGGGGGGGGAGGAAATGGGGAGAAAATTTGTAATTCAAACGCCTGTGAAAATCAATGCTGACAACCAATCATGTCAAAAATAAATTAAAATTAAAAAAAAAGAAATATTAGTTGAGACAGACATAGAAGCCATGCTTTCCCAACAAAGATATACTCTGTGTCTGTTTTTGAGAATTTGGCAACAAACATACTTTCAAGTCACAGTCTGGGTCTATGGGTGGCTAGCCAAACAAGACAGTATGGTTTGCTGGGGCCAGAAAACAGGATCAATGTGGACTGCTCCCAGCTGTATTAATTATGCAATGATATGTATTGATTCTTAAGAAATTCTATGGCTAACTGTGCTGACCACTTTGGCCATTCTGTGGTCTAGTATTTGGTCTGGACATGGGCATGCTCTGGAGAGGTGTAGGGGTTATTCTCCAGTTATAAAATATGGCCTTATTATTGAATCTAATTTATGTGTAGCATATATAATTGGAGAAGACAAAATTGTCTTATCTTTTGAAATTTAGTGACTTTCTCAAAGTACAAATAAACAACAATCAAATGCTGTTCTCTTTAATAATCAAAAGGACATTTTATAATTTCTTTTATTTAAGTTATTCATCATATTCTTGGACAATAAAACATCTGTGAATTATTGAAGCTTTTCCAGATGAGATTCTCTATGCCAACTCTTCCTTACTAGACTGTAAATACTTGAAAGTGATAAATGACCCAAGATCTTAAACACACACACACACACACACACACACACACACACACACACGCCTCTGAAATATTCTCCCATGCGCTTAGTTTCTTAGGGAACTAATTTATTCTTATTTTCATTCCTGAATTCAAATCCATCATGTGGCTTTCCTTAGTCACATTTTGAGAATTTTTTCAAAGAGTTTATACTCATAGCACATGATTAAGGTTTCCTGGCATTTTAGAAGGTATCACAAAGCTACTTCATGGGCATACTCTAAAAAAATTTTTTTATAGTAAGAGATTTTTTTTATCTTTTCCTTGAGTAAACAATCACCCCTATTGTAGGATAATTATATAGGATTACGTAAGGGAAACTAAACTTAGGCACAAGACTTACTTGTGCTGTGGGTTAAAGAATTTAAGAGGGTCATATAATTAAAAAAAGATCACCATGCAGGTACTGTCAGAAATGCCCTCTTAGATCATTGGTATTGGAAAGCAAGGCCAATTTCAGGCCAGGGCTGAGTGGAGTTTTGCTTTGTGTGGTATGATTTGAAGAATGCTTACAAAATGATCCTGCTCCCCCAGAACAATTGCACATGGTTTCATCCCTTTGACTAAAATCCTGCCATTTATGCCTTTTCAATTAAGCAATTCCTTCCTACTATCTTTTAATATGTAAATATTTCCAAGAAGCCATCAAAAGTTTCTCAGGTCCTTACCTCTATAGCAGAACAGTATCCAGCACAACCAACAAGTTAGCAGAAGTGCCCCATGCCTGTGATCCCCTACTACCAGACAGAGGCTGAGGCTGGTAGATCTCTTGACTTGGGAGTTCTGAGCTATGGTAGGTTGGAAAGATCTGAGTTCAGCATCAATATTGTGAGCCTTCCAAGAATGGGGAATGTGGAGGTGGAGGGGAAAGTGTCAGTATGTGAACTAGACCAGGTCAGGTCAAAGTTTCAGAGCTAGTCAGTGGTGGGATCAGGTCTGTGACTATATCCCGAACTTCCAGTCTGGCTGAGATGGTGAGCCCTAGTCTTTAAAAGCACTCTAGATTTTATATGCCTACATTTCATCAGAGAGGGGAAGAAATGCTGAAAATCAGGGGAAAGAGTACCAAAAGAGAATATGAAGACATTTCACCTACTTATGCACTGAAGACTGATGACAATTCCAATGGAGGGATCCCAAAACTCTTCTGAGAAATGGCAATATTCTAGCACATCGTCACTTCAGTTTAGAGCTGAAAGAAAACTCGGAGAGCTTCTAATCCAACCCCCTTATTGTGTGGATGAGGAAACTAAACTTCAGAGTAGGTAAAAGGGGAGGGGGCAATTGGTTGGACTTGGAGTCCCAGACCTGGTGTCTATGTTCTTGTTTTTCCACTTACTAATTGTGAGATCATAGATAAACCATTTCACTTCTCTGACCCTCCATTTCTCCATGTCTAAAATGGGTACAATCTACCTATCCTAGCTATGCTACCCTAACTATCTCATGGGGTTGCTTGAGGGAAGTACTTTTTAAATCTTAAAATGGCTTGTTGACTGTTATCAGTGTCCAAGGTGACACAGATAGTGGCAGAGTAGAATTAGAACTGAGGTCTCGACTCAAAGTCCTCTGTTTTTCTTGCTACATCATGGAATAGAAGTGTAATTTTTGTATAGCATAAATACATAACAGACCACTGCTTTGAAGAGGAATACACTCTTTCATTAGTATAACTTCAGTTATATTTGTTTAAAAATCAACACTTCACGATCATACTTTTTATGAATATGCCTCTTGACTGTCATAAGCAAGAAATGCCATTTGTATTCAAAGGAGAGAAGGTTCACTTTAGGCAGGGATGTTCACCACTTCTTTCCCGTAAACTCTTCGACTTCTTACAATCTGGCTTCTGACCTGACTATTCTACCTAATAAAGCTGTTCACATAAAGATGACTAGAGATCGATTGTTTTATTGCTGTATCCAGGCACCTTTTCTTTGTCCTCATCCTCCTTAAAGAGCTGCAGTTTGAGCTAAGCTTTAAAGAAAGAGTGTGATTTATATAAACAAAGAGGAATGTTAAAGACATTCCAGATTAGGGCAATAATACTTGTAAAGGCATGAAGGCAGGAAAATTTAAGGCAAGTTTTGAGGATAGTGAAATAGACTAATCTAGCTGGAATAGTTGGTTTATATAGGGGAGTATTTGGGAGAATAGATGGGAAAGACAGTTAAGGTTAGATTATGAAGGACCTCCGATAAGCTTTATCCTGTAGGAGATAAGGATTCATTAAAGATTTTTTATATAATGAAAGGTAGTATTTTAGAAGAGTAACAAAATATACTTCAAATCAATTCAATACACATTTATTAAGTGCCTACTATGGGCCAAGCACTGTGCTAAGCACAGTGCATGTACAAAAGAGGCAAGAAACAGTCCTTGCCCTCAAGGAGCTTGCAATCTAATGGCAGAGACAATATGCAAACAAGTATATTCAAAACAAGCTATATACCAGGTAAATAGGAAATGATTCACAAAAGGAAAGCACTATAATTAAGAGGGGTTGGGGAAAGTTTCTTGAAGGCCAAGACAATATTTTATTCATCTTTGTTATCTCTTTCACTACTTAGACTAGGGCCTTCAATGCAGAATCAATGTGTTTGTTAAATGAAAGAATGAATAATGCAACATAACTGAATCTGTGGTTTTCCTTATGCTAGTGCACACAAACTGTTTTGACTGAATTTCCATAAAGAAATTAGTTGAGTCCAAATGGCTGAATTATTCTTGCTGAATTATTCACTTTTCAGCTGATTGTTTTGGCATCAAAACTTCCTCTCTCCCCAAGCTACCCCATCATTTCTCTCCCCTCTTCCCCAGGTAACATCTGATCATCTTACCCTGTCAGCAAATGAATCCAACTGCTACTGTTCTGGGACAATTGATTTCTCTTATAACCTCTAGTCTACTTCTCCTCTACATCTTCACCCATACTTAACCCCCTCTACTTGTGCCTTGATCACATCCTCTCTCATCTCCCCTGGAAGTTTGCCCCATCGATCATTCTCTCCACATTTTATCTTCAGTCTCTCCACATCTATTGACTCTTTCCCCACTCCTATGACTTATTTGTTTGCTTTCCAGGATATCTAAATCTACTGTCATCTTTAAAAAACAAACAAAAAAATCTCCCTTAACTCTGCCATTCCCTCAGACGCTTATCATTCTTCCCTTTCTTTTCTAAGTTCCTAGAAAGAATAGCTTCTTGCCACCTGGGGCCTTTTAATAGTGTATCTCTATACCATTTTCTATACCTTTGTCTTTCTTATGCCAGAGAGTTGAATTAATGTGTTGGTTAACCCATTTGATCATCCTCTGAATTATTTTGAGGTTTCCATTTAAGTCCCATCTTAATGCTTCATCATAACATGGAGGTGATCCTGAATTTAGAAAGTCTATGCTGGTAGAGTAAAAGCTCTGGTAGGTCTTACCAAAGCTGAAACTGCTTTCAATAGTACTGAGCAATGGATTAGCATCAGAGAACTTTATATAAGTGGGGATACACTTATCACTAGGAGGCTGGCCACCAGGAAACCACCCACATCAATGGAATCATAGAGCTTTAAGGTAGTGAAGAGTAGTTTTAAGAAACAGAAAATGCTTTAGTCTCTTTTTAAAAAGAGAATTTAAGAATGATTTGATTAATCAACGTAGCCTTTTTTCCTTTACTTGATCCTTCTAGAATGCCTTTCTTTTTTTGCTTGAAGGATTATCAAGAAGAAAGCACTAGTTATTCCCACATATACTTAACATCTTTTCTATTTCAATTCAAAAAATATAATCTGTGAAATAGAAACACCTGATATGCTATATTTCTTCAAATTCATCTTTTTTAAAAGCATTTTCCATGAAGACTGAATACTTATTTACTTACTGTCAAATGAATTGGAGCACAAATGAATCTGAGCATTTAATTACTCCTTTGGTAGTAAAGGAGCCATTTCTAAAACATACTAATATTCTATTTTTTAAGTGTTCAGCTTTGCAGAACACACATATGGAAGCACAGCTCAAACTTTAGAGGCTGTAATTTTCTCAATCCAGAAAATTATTGTTAACGTATTATAGATATACAGATGACTGCATCACTGAAGTGCTCCTGGTCAAATCTCATTCAGAGTTCACCTTAATAGGGTGACATTATCCAAAATGAGAAAAGACAAATAGAATTTATATCTGAGAAAATGTATTCATGTCTGAAGCCTTGACCCACTGTAGTATTGTGTTATGGCTTTAAGGCAAAAGTTTTCCTGAATTAGAAGGCACAATCTGTTCAATCTCCCTGGACTAAGCAGCAGATGACCAGTATCACCTTCTTAGGGGAATGACAAATTATCTTCTGCTCTTTCCCTCCTGAAGTCTGAAGATGGCTCTACAATGATTCCTTTCCATGTTTCTGCTCCTAGCTTCCTGGATCGTAATGACTGTGGAATGGAAATCAAACAAATTCCTTTTAGCTTCAGGCATTTTCTGAAAAAACAAAACAGCAAAACAAAAATAACAACATTAACCACAACAACAAACCCCCTAATAATCTATCATTTGGAGAATCTTGGTGACACTATGATCTTAATTTTGATGAATGTTTCTGATTTCTCTTTATAAATTTTTATAGAAGGAACTGAAACCCAGCCCTGGCTATGTGGTTCCCCATTATGACTGTTTTGTATTTTGTTATTGACATAAGCCAATAGGCTATGGAATGACCCTACACTTTTATTCATGTGCACAGAATGAATTGAATGAGAGTGAACACACCAACATTTGTTCTTGTCTTTTTATAAGTTGGACACATTCTGTTCATCCAACAGAGTTCCCAGAGGGTTGGTGATCTAACTTCAACTTTCACACAATGAGCTGTAACACCCAGAAACCTGTTGGGGGTGATGCCAGCCTGAGAAGTATTTGGATAAGTGTTTTTCACTCCACTGTTTTCATGTGACCTGGCTTACTCATGCTCAATTTAGTTACATCTTGACCTGAAAAAATACAGTCTAGATTTGCTTCTGTCTTCATTTAGTTTACCTTCTCTCTCTCTCTCTCTCTCTCTCTCTCTCTCTCTCTCTCACACACACACACACACACATACACGCACAACACACACACACATACATAGAGTTACACACACATACACATACCCCACACACATACTTCTTTCTTTCCTTCCCATTCAATCTTCTCCCTGGTCTCTGTATCTTATTCCAAAGGCATAGGAAATATCTTCTGGATGACTCCACATTTATTTACAATCTACATTCCTTAGTTAGATTTTGTCTTATTGGAGTGAGAACAATCTGTTTGAGTAGCTGAAGATATACAGAGAACATCCATGAAAAGCAGCATATATACTTCCTTTCCCTAACAACTCCACACCATTATTTATGTTTTGCTGTTTCATTAAGAAACACAGAATAGTAAAAGAAATAAGAATTCTCTTTTCTTCTCAGTCTTATCTCCCATCCCCCTTCCACAAATGACTGATTTTTATGCATGAGATAATGGATGAGCCTTGGGTGACCTGTTTTTTTCCCCCTTTTTTTCTTGCGGTAAAATTGTGTTGAAGAAAGAGGGCACTAGTGTACAGCCCATAGCCTATCCTTACCATCCGACTGGATTTGTGCTAAAGCTTCTGTGAACGGGAGAGGTGCCACTGTCTGCTTTGACCAAGGAAGAACAGCTCTGTCTCCCAGATTCAGGTAAGGCTCAAGTTTAAATCTACCAAATATGTCAAGGTTGATCTATAATATAATAGATAAAAGGTGTCTCCATGTGGCAGGCACAATTCTAATCTCTCTAATTTTCTGCTTGGTACTAGATGCATGCTTATTTATTTTGGCCATGCAATCAGGGGAAGCTTTGAGACCCACTGGTTCCTTGGAATCATCTTCTTGCTTTCTCCTGCACCCGATTCCCTCCTTTTCTTTATCTCCCCACTCCCATAACCCCTTTTATTTTCTACTTTCTCCTTGAGGATAAAGAGACCCAGCTAAGGATAGCAGTGGGAGCCAACTTCAGTTCCGCTTGCTACTGAGAGTCTGTGACTCTGTCTCCAAATCAATCCCCACTCCCAGTCTCCTTAATTGGTTCAAAAGGAGCAGGAGAAGCCTCAGTGAAACTGGGAAGAGAGAGGAAAGGTGATGGGGTAAGGGTGTGTGTGTGTGTGTGTGTGTGTGTGTGTGTGTGTGTGTGTGCGTGTGCGCGCGTGTGTGTGTGTCCGTGCCGTTGCTGCTTTCTGGTGGTGGTGATGGAGATGAAGAACACAGGCGAGGACATTGAAGGAGAGGGGAAGTGCACAGGGTTAATTCATTCCCTGAGTCCTGGTGACTGCAGGCAAAAGGTTGAAGCTGCTCAGTGCGCTGTCCAGTGTTCTGAAAGCCTCGGTAGGGTGCTGCTCTCCCACCAATGAATGCAACAGGAAACTACTGCTTTCTCCCCGTTTTTAAACTCTGCTGAACAAAATAGTCTCGACTAGGTATGTAAAAGATTCCCTCTGTCCCTTCTCTCAACTGCGCTAAACTATTTAATCTCTTCTAATCAGCCGAATCATCTTCACCTCTTCTTCCCTCAAAATCTAGTGAAAGGCTGGCTTCTCAAGAAAAGAAAAACCCAAAACACGATGACTTTCCCAGGCGTTGCCTTAGTAACTAATATGGATTTTCCCCAAGCTTAAATTTCACACTTAGATTTAATCTTTCATCCCTTTTTCTCCCTCAGTTCAAGAAGTTTACGTAAATGGTACATCCACCTCTCTCTTTGACCTTAAAAAAGTGCTTCAATTTACTTAGAAGAGTTTCCAAATTTTATCTCCTGAAAAAGTTGGTTCTCTTGAAATCAGAATGAGAATAGGGAGGTGAACACAGCAACGAGTAGAAACTTCTGGATTAGACCATCTGGTAGGAAAAAGCAAAAACAAAGACAACACCTTGAAAACTTTTTTGTTTGTTTTTGTTTTGGCCAGCAGGAGATACGGAATGAGAGGGTGAAGGTCAACCTTGAGGCTAGATAGCTATGTCTATAAATCAGGCAAGATTGTAAGGAGCAGTGGGGAGGAATAAAGATAACATTTTTCTAGCTGTCCTTGAGATGGCCTGTAAAATTTCCCTCTGGTTGATACTAACATTTTACCAAAATGAAAGGGCTGAGAAATGATTAACATTCACTGACCATTTCTTCTAATCATAGTGTTTTTGTTTCTATTCTTATCACACCCCTCTCCCCTTCTCTCCAGTAGGGTACAACTCCTGGCCACAATGACTCCAGCTGTGCCATTGATGCATTTACTTTGAGCCACCTCTGGAGAAGAAAGGCTCACATTTGTCTGAAAACGCCTCCAGTGAGTGGAGGTGGTGGTTGTGGAGGACGAGGAAGAAAAAGAGGAAGAAGAGGTGGGACAGAACTGTGGCTACTGCTGTATAGGAGACACTTAGGGAAGCGGTAAACAAGTGGAGAAAGAGAGGGAAACAAGAGACATCTCAATATCCCCCACAATGTTCAGGAAAGAGGAGTCTATCAAATTGGTCACCTGGATGTGTATGGCATCATGCAATAAGATGGTTGGGATGTTGTTGGTGCTTTTCCCAGCCATCTTCTTGGAGATGACTCTTCTACCAAGGAGCCCTGGCAGGAATGTGTTGTTGGTTGGGGGCTCCTCTCAGCGATCAGTGGCTAGAATGGATGGGGATGTCATTATTGGAGCTCTCTTCTCTGTTCACCATCAGCCACCGGCAGAAAAGGTGCCTGAGAGGAAGTGTGGGGAGATAAGAGAGCAGTATGGTATCCAGAGAGTGGAGGCCATGTTTCACACATTGGATAAAATTAACTCTGATCCCATTCTGCTGCCCAACATCACTCTGGGCAGTGAGATTAGGGATTCCTGCTGGCATTCATCTGTTGCACTGGAGCAGAGTATTGAGTTCATTAGGGATTCTCTGATTTCTATTCGTGATGACAAGGATGGGACCAATCGATGCCTTCCTGACAACCAATCTCACCACCCTGGCCGGACTAAAAAGCCCATTGCAGGTGTGATTGGTCCTGGCTCCAGCTCAGTGGCCATACAAGTCCAGAACTTACTTCAGCTCTTTGACATCCCCCAGATTGCTTATTCAGCCACAAGCATTGACCTGAGTGACAAAACTTTGTACAAATATTTCTTGAGGGTAGTCCCTTCAGACACTTTGCAAGCCAGGGCTATGCTTGACATAGTCAAACGTTACAATTGGACCTATGTCTCCGCTGTCCACACAGAAGGTAGGGATTGAATTTGGAAAAGAAATGTACTGGGAATGCAAGGGCACTGATGGAATGTGGTCCAGAAATTGGTATCCAATCCCTTTCTTAACAGCTCTCTTGGATAAGACCTCTCCCCTTCTAATACACATTCACCTAGGGAGGCAGACAGGGCACAAACTTTCCCTCCCTTCTCTTTTCATGAACTAAATATCATTTTCCTGTGGGGTAGTGGTTATTAAAAAGCAACTAAACTCTTTAAGCAATTATTCCTGCAGTATGTAGAGTTATGTAACAAATCCTTGCCCTTTCTGTCTGTTGTAGGGGTGGTTTGCAAGACATTGTTTCACTCTCAGATAATTAGCTAAAAATTACAAATCTGAAGGATGTCTTTTTCAAAAAAAACATTGACCCATGAATTGGACTTGAAAGCTTCAGTTGCCTTGAACAACTGAAGGTGTTTCCCTGCCCCCATAACCACTGTTCCCATGGCTCAAACTTATTTGGGTGTGTAGGAGTAAGACAGTCTTCTCAATCAACCAGCCAGACACCTATGCTGTTAATTCTCATACCTTTCAAAATACCTCCTTAGAAGACTCTACATAAAGTACAAAGTACTTTGCTGATGTAAATATTAGGGTATCATTAAAAATTTAAAAGGGAGCTAATAATCAGAAGGTAACACATTTATTTTTTCCCTACAGAGACTTACAGGCTTGAATTAGCAAATTAATTGATTTTATTAGATATTTTTCTTACTCCATATGTCTCTGCTTATACATAACTATTGTAGGTCAGATGTGGAAGGTATCTTAAAGGCCATCTAGTCCAACCCCTTTCTTTTATAGATGAAGAGATTTGAGTCCACAAACACTAAATTAACCAAGTTTGGGACAGCACAATGCATATCCAGATATATAGAAATGAATTTTTGGTAGATTGCTGGAATTTAATTTTTAAAATCAGACACTAGTAAAGAAATTAAATGATAATAACATTATGTCTTTAAGTTATATAGGCCTAATGGTGGCTATATAATTATGAACGTAATACCAAGCAGTAGTAAATGTAAGTAAATTACATTAATATATTGATTGGAGAAATTAACAAGTTTGATTAAATGGAGCACCTGTAAGGTAATTTTCAATAAAAATGAACAAGTCCATTTCTAATGGCACTAGTACTTTCACCACAAACATACACAGCCTCTCCCCCTCTCTTCACATGTAATTATAGGCATATATACATATATACATACACACACATACATATATATGTGTGATGAGCTATGTTATTATTCAATGTTTATGGAAGATACTTTGGGCTGCATTACTGTGACCTTTCACCAACTCATTTTTGTGAACCTTGACTTAAAAAAAAATAACTCCACATCTCATGTTTATCTGAGATGCCAATATCTAAGCCTCATCTTAAATATATGTCTTTTATACTCTTTTTTCATATTTTGCATAATTTACTTTTTTCCTTAATTAAATAGTCCAAAAGCACATGTTACAAACATACATGCTACAGTTGAATAAAAGAAAACTTCCATAAAGGAAAATGGTAAAATCTAGGGTGAATGGAATTAGCTCACTTCATTTAAATATTAAGTAGGCTGCTTTCCAGTGAGCATGTCCATGGATCATTGATATTTGGAATTCTGTATTTTCTTACAGAGAAAAATTAAACTTTATTATTGTGGGCTAGTGTAATGTTTTCTATGTAACATTATTAGGATAATTTCTATTTGTTTTCAGGGAAGGGAATGAAAAATGAACTTTCTATTTGTTTCTCAGTGGAATCATTCTGTCAAAGAATGCCTATACTTGGGTGTTACGTGACACCTAGAATTATATGTTTGGAAAAATGACCTGGAACTAGGTCTGTTAATTTTGTTCAAAAAGGGCTGATATTAAATTTCCATTGTTGTTTGAGTTTGGGTTTACTTGGTGTCTTTCTGTTTGATGACTTGTAATGCCAGGGATGACTTCTAAAAATAACTGCATTAACTATTTGAGACTGTGCTTTGTTAATAACTCTGTATCTTACTTGATGTGGCTTTTGTTTTACTGTGGAGAGTTTACACCAATATTGCCATGCCCACTTGTGTGTGTGCATATATATATATATATGCATATATATATACATACATAATTTCTTATCCTTTCTCAAAGTTGTCACTTCTTCTGCTTGACCTATCCAGCCCAGGAATTGAAATTGCCTTTATTTTCTTTTATGTGCAAAGAAGTAGAGCATTCTCCTCTGTGCATGCTCCAGTTTCAAGGCCAATCTTTCCAAGGCACTTTTACCTTGTTATTCAGAGATCTATAGGAGATTAGAGAGAAGTGTAGTTTCCTCAGTCATTGAGTCCTCCTAAATCCTTGTCTAGACTATGACATCCACTCTATAACGTCAATGGTGGCCTGTTTGAAAGCAATTAAAAGCACACATTAGTTTTGTCTGTGTCACTCAAGGAAATTCACTGGGAATGTCTTTTGAATTTGTGGGATATTAATAATTTCAATTATGGAATTTCTGGGAGGACGATGACCTCTTCTTTTCCCTCAGTCATTTACTTCTACAGATTCTTCTTCTATAATAGATTTCTCTTCAATATTCTCTATTTTCATAAATCTAGAGAAAATATCTAACAGCAAACAAATGCAGAGTTTAGTAATTAGACTAGAGAAACAAGTTTCAACCCCCTTCCCTACCCCCATCCGAAAACTGATTGGTTGATTTTTAAAATCTCTGGGGGGGGGGGGTTCTCTGAATACCTAAGATTTTTTAGTATTCTTTCTTTTCCTTTTTACTAATTACATTTCATCACAAAATTTGAAGTACTATGTACTATGTACATATACTATGTATACTAATTTCAATCTTACCTTTCTTTGCTGGCCTTTGTGATGCTCCTTTATTTGAATTATACTACCAGCTTCTAATCTAACCATGGTAGAGAACTATCAGCATAGCACTTTCCCCATAGCACTTCACCTATTTCTGAATAGAAATACATAATATGAGCTTGCAACTAACAATCTGGCTAATAATTTAAAATTATTTATAAAATGATAATGTAGCAAGAATAAGAAGAAAGCACTTTGAATTTCAACATTTCCTTTAAGAGAAATTTTATTTTTTTGAGATTTTTTCAAGTGAATTTTAAATTTCATTTTATTTTTCAACTAATAAATATTTATTTTATCTTCTCACCTCCCACTTTAAAAGAAAAGAAGAAAAAGAAAACTCTTGTAACAAAAATGGATAGCCTAGAAAAACAAATTCTCATAGTTATTTATGTCCAAAAATATATGTCTCATTCTATATCTTGAATCCAATCTTTCTCTCTCTGTCAGGCGGTTAGTAGTATAGATCATTAGTCCTCTAGAACCATGGTTGCTCACTGCATTGATCAAAGATTATCATGTCTTTCAAAGTTATTTATCTTCACAAATTTTTTGTGATATAAATTATTTTTCTGTTTCTGCTTGCTTCACTCTGAATCATATAAACCTTTCCAGGTTTCTCTGAAACCATTTCTTTCATCATTTCTTATAGCACAATAGTATTCTATCACCTTATTTTGCCATAATTTTTTATACAATAATTCTTAAGCATGTACTATGTACAAGGTACTAGGCCAGGTGCTGGGGCTATAAAGATGAAACAAGAGGTAGTAAGTAGAGTGGTACTAACACTGGACTTGGAGTCAGAACACTAAGGTTTCAGTTTTGATTCTGACACTTACTAGCTGTCTGGCCATGGACAAATTACTTCTCTGCGTCTTAGAATCCTCATCTACAAAATGGGCATAATCGTGCTTACACTACCTACCTTAAAGGGTTGTCATGAAGAAATCAATAGTTAAACACAATAGCATCAAATGAAATGTATTTATGGTATTAGTATTTGATTTTTCAGATGGATTTGGCTTATAGACCATTTTGGATAAGTACTTTACAATCATCTCCTCCTGAAATAGGAACCCCTTGTTCATTCAATAAGTATCTAGAAATACAACTTTCTGAAAGGATATGAAAGGATCCATTTCCTAATTGTTTGATTACTAATCTTATCGCTTTTTTATTAATTTAATTCAATAGCTCAGAAAATCTGATTTAAAATCATTGTAAACCCCTAGAGTGTATTGTCCAACCATATTAGAAATACCTTTCATTGGGATGGAATGTTCTCAATGAGTAGATTGTAATGTTTTTATTAGTATTAATCATTATTATTGAAAACCTTGTGAGTAGGGTTGACTATATATTAAAGTAATTTCAGATTATTTCCATCCTCTGCATGCTAATTCAAGACATGTAGTAGGATTGCAGAGAATGTTATTGATTGATTGAATATTGAATGAAGTATTTAAGGGACAGGTGATAGGCTAGACGTGGAATCCATGAGGCAAGGGAATGACCATAGAGACTTTCATTCTACTCTGTAATAGGGTGCTCACCTGGAATTTAGGCCTTTACAATATGCTAAACAGAGAATACTAAAATAGCCCACTTCTGTGGTGAATAGCTGAGCCAAGGACACTCTGTTCTATCTTCATGATGAAAAGCAGGTTTCACATCAAAAGGCAAATTCCTCATTTCAAAAGGTTGAAGACAACAATACTTAAAAATAATTTTGGCTGGTTACACTGAAAGTCTTCTTTAGATCTGTAGCATTTTCATTAGATGATGAGTAGATAATTTTTTGCCTCTCATCGTTTTGTTTTGAGATAGTCACTGATTGAGCATTTATGGGCATCCTTGTGCATCCTTTCTGAAAGTGGTCTATATCAGTGGCATCGTTGTCAGTAAAACTAAACCTCACTTGTGCTGTGTGTTTTAAATACTTGCACATAAAAACAGGACAAAATGAAATTCAGCAGTAACAATGAAATTTACTGACATCCATGTATGGATTGTATTTTATTTTGTTTTCCTTCTCCACTGAATTTCTATCTCTTCTCTGATGCTACTAGATGATTGAGATTAAACGTGTACTTCGTTAAACCTAAAGACGCTAAAGGGGAAACACTTTCTTTTTTAAACAGATAATTTGACAAGCATTGATTAATGCTATTACACAGAACCGTTTTTATTTGTTAAACACATTTTGATCAATTTCATTTCTGAAAGTGGTTGTGCTTCTTATATCCATTTGAGGTTGGTCTTTTGTATATTTGTCCTCTATTCCTTTTATCATAAATGCTCTCCAACTACAGTTGTACTTTTTGTTATTAGGGCCCTCTTGATCCAATGTACAAATTCAATGTACAAAATATCGTAAGCTCTTGAGGACAATGGCCATGTCCTATTGTCTTTCTGGAACATTCCTCTGCATACTGTAGACCCAATTTGTTCAACTGAACTCAATTGAATCAATGGAATAGCTTTTGCCATATATTTTTTTTTAACCTCTGCAGATATTGCCGTCTTACTAACACACTGTTTTTTAGACACTTTCCTGTCTTTTACCAGAATGGAATCTCTGTATCTTGTACCTCAAGGTGCATATATTACTAAAGTCACACAGCTCTGCATAACAAATATAACATGCTTTCCTTACAAACATTGGCTTCCCTTCCAAGCAACCAATATCCTGACAACGTACGGAGCTGAACCTTTACAGAAAGGCTCAAACATCTCTAGCCTTCTTAGGCAGGACAACCACAACTCCTGAGTTTCAAAGACAAGTATGGTCCTAGTTAGAGCATGTGGTGTCCTTTAAAACAGGTCACCTGTATTTTGAGTCAACTTCAGGATGAATACGATTATTTTTCTTCATCGCTTAAGCATATATTCTTCAAGTAAGCAACTTAATTGCATACTAAGAGAGATCTTAAAAAGCTCACTCTAATAACTCCACACTCTCTTATCAGAATCATTTTTTGATAACAATAGGGTGAAATAACTACAGGGAACAATCACCTGCTCTTTTTTTTTTTTTTTGCAACTTTTCATTTATAGAAGGGGAAGGAGCACCTAGAGTTTTCTGTCCCCTGGAAATTCTGTACCGTGGTCCAACATCATGGGAATTTGCTTGAACTTCTTCGAAGTGATTTCTTTAATCATAGATGAAGAGAGACAGAGCTAGACCATTACATGGTAGTTCATGTCTCAGATATACAGGATTATTTAGACCAGTGGTTCTTAATCTTTTTGTGTCATGGACTCTTGGCAATCTAGGGAACCCCATAGACCCCTTCTTAGAACCATATTTTTAAAGTTCAGCATTGAAGGAAAAACTAAATTTGTTAGAGATTAGTGAAAATAGATGTAATTTTTCCCATCCAATTTCTTTTCTCCTGCCTGCCCCCAGAACTAAAGGATTTGATATTAATATCTAGTGTCTCTAGGTCAAAGGTCAGGGGTAATGGAAGTTAAAGGAAAGAAACAATTTGTTATTTTTCTAGCTGAGGTTGAGTGCCAACATACCACTACTCCTTATGCTGAACTTTGGCTAACCAGTGCATCCTACTAGAGATAGATATGTATGAGGTGCGACAGTGGAAAGAGTCCTAGACTTGGAGGCAGAATACCTGGGTCTTCCCTTCACTAGCTATGTGACTGTAAGCAAGTTTCTTATTCTTTGTTTCCTCATATATAATGGAGAAAATATCAGAATAGCATCACCTAAAGTTGTTTTAAACAATTTACGTAGTTGCATGCTACGTTAAAGGTGTCGGCAAAAATCGTTCTTCTTTCTTCTGTTGCTAATCTGTAACCCACATCTTATTTCTATGGTTGTGTGTGCTTGCATTCAACAAACCAGCCCCCTGATCCCAGTAGATGATCCAGGCTGTTATGAGCAAAGTGCTTTGTAAACTGCAAAGTGCTATATAAATGTGAGTTATTACTCAATCTAATGCCTTATCTACTGATGGATAATCTGGGGTTGTTCATTATAGTGATTCAGTGTATTTTATCATTTGTATTTTGTGAAGGGCAGAATAAGAAAATCAATAGACAAATTGCTGATATAATACTCAAGTAAAACTGCTTACCTTAAACTTCTAAATACAGGATGGCAGAGAAAACTACTCACAAGAAACAAATAAAATTTGCTCTTTTTTTACGAATCAACACTCCCCCCCCCCATTTCATCACTGTCAACAGAAAGTGCCTTTTTTGTGAACACAAGTATTAATCTCAGTTCTCCTATTTCTTTCTGTCTGTATGATCTTGGGCAAGTACCTTAAGATTCTGAACCTCAGTTTACTCATCTGTAAAATGAAGGAGTTGGACTAAGTGATCTCTAAGGAGATGTATGGTACAACAGAAAGGAGGCTATATTTGTTATCAAAGGATTTGCATTCGAATCTTGGCTTTTCTATTTACTATCTGTGGAGTCACCCTGGGCAGTCACTCAAATGCTATGTGCCTCAGTTTCCTCATCTGTAAAACAAGGCAGGCAGGTCAGAAATAGATGCCTTCTACTATCTCTTCCATGGCAAAAGTGAAATGAAGTTGTATGTATCTGAGTAAAGTGTGGTTAATAACGGACAAGGGGCACAATTTGCAAATCTAGCCTAGGGAACACAATTACCTCACTCCGATTCTGCTCAAATATTATTTTATTGTTGAGACAGAGCCTGGAACTTTTGATAATCAAATCTATGCTTCTGCCTCTTCATAGAGGAGATATGCATAGGAATTGCTATGATATCAAATGTTACAAGAAAGGAAATGTTTCTATGCATGTCAAAGACATCAAAAGATATTAGTTTTGTAGTAATATAAAAGTTTCCTAGGGCTGAGTATGAAGAAGGATTCAAATTCTGATCTGTAAAATGGAGATGATACATGTCATCCCTTTGACACAGGGTTGTTTTGAGGGTCAAATGTGGTAATTTATGTAAAGTGCTCTTTAAACCCTAAATGGAGCAGGTAAAAAATTTCTGTGCCAATCAGCAGTGGGATTGCTCACATGAATAACCACTTTGCTTTTAATCTGGGCAACATGGGGAGAACTAGTCTTAAAACAAACTGAAACAAAAACCCACAGCCCTGGAGAAAGCCACTATACTTGCTGATTGGTTCCTTGGCAAATATATGCTGGTTATCCTTCACTGGGGCTTCCTTGCATTATGGAAGTCTTTTTATCCATCTCTACTACATAATTCGCAGGTATTCTTTCATACTGTTCTCTTCTTAAAACTTCAGCTCTAATTCTTTCTTACTCTCAATCATTTTTCTTTCTCCTCTAGTATCAAGAGAAATGTTAATTCTCTCCCTTTCCAAGGCTAACCCCTCTCTACCTGTATCTCAGATCTCACACCTTTCTGTGTCTTGCTGAACCTAACTCCATCAATCATCCTCTTGCTCTCATACGTTGTCAGGCTGCTTCTGAATCTAAAAAGCGGCTCAGGTCTCACCTTTTAAAAACCTCTTCCCTTGTCTCTGCTATCCTTTTAAGCTGTCATTCTGTATTTATCCTACCCTTTACTGATAAGCTTTTAGAAAGTATAGTCTATACTGTTTGTTTTATTTCCTCACAATCAACTCACTAAAACCCACAGAATAGAAACACAGAACTTTAGAGTTGGAAGAGGGATTTTCATGGCCGTCCTGTCCAGTCCCAACCTGAAAGGAATCACCACATAGCCAATACAACGGCCATTTAGCCTATGCTAAAGACTTCCAATGATGAGGAACCCATTAGCTCCTTAGGCAGCCCATTTTGCTTTTGGATAGTTTTAATTATTCAGAAATTTTTCCTGATGTCGAGTTTAAAATTGCCTTCTGCTTTCCAATATCTAAACATTGCTCTTGATTCTATCCTCTAGGGTCAAGCAGAACATCTCCAATCTTTCTTCTATGTCATAGCCCTTTTATTACCACCTTTCTGAGATGTCCATTTTCCAGGTTAAAACATTTTCAGTTCTATCAAATGAATTCCTTATGAGAAGGACTCAAAGACCTTTACCATCTTGGTTTCCCTCCTCTAGATATTCTCCACTTTAATAATTAATAAACACTAATTTATTAAGCACCTACAATATGTCAGACACTATTCTAGACATTGAGGAGGAATTGATGAGAGAATTCCTGGCCTTGAAGAGCTTAGAATCCATCAGGGTGAATAACATAGATGAATACATGCATGCAGTATGTGTATATATGTGTGTATGCATGCATGTATGTATGCATGTGCATATACATGTGTGTATAGTAATTTGCACTGATGTGCACTGATAGCTGGAAGGATAAGGAAAAATCTTGTATAGGAGATGGAACTTGAGCTGCATTTTGAAGGAAGGTAGAGATTCTAAGAAACACATGAGAAGAAGGAATGAATGTCAGACATAGGAAATAGCCCATGCAAAATCATGGAGATGGGAGATAGGAGATAGAACTCTGTATATGAGAAATAGAACACAAGATTATAAATTGATGTAAATGTTAAACAGGACAACTTGTATTTTATCCTAAAGGCAATAGGGAGCCACTTGAGGTTTTCTGAGCGGAGGGGTGACATGATCAGGTCTGTGTTTTAGGAATATCACTTTGGGAAGTATGTGGAGGTTGTATTGCTGAAAGGAGAAACCATTACACTAGGTCAGGCTAGAGATGATGAGTGAAACTAGGCTGAGACAATGAAAATGAGAGAAGGGCACATATATGGAAGATACATTGGAGGTACTGTAGAATCCATGAGATTTGGCAACTGATTAGGTATAGGAGTAAAGGAGAGTAAAGAGTCAAGGTTGACATCAGGATTTCAAACTGGTCACTAGATGAATAATGGTATCCTTAGAAGAAATAAGGAATTGAGGAGAGAAATCTTCTTTTTGGTGGGGGAAAAGTGGAAGGGAGATAATGAGATATGTTCTATACATACTAAATTTGAGAAGCCTTGTTCACTTAAAAAGTCCAAAAGGCAGAATAGAAGTTCAGGAGAGACTGTAGGGCTGGATAAATTGTTCTGGGAGTCATCTTATAGACATGATCATCGAATGCAGCAGAGTTGATGAGATCATTAGAAAAAGGAAATGGAGAAATAAGAGAAGGGAACCAAGGGAAGTCTTGGGAAGACAGTCACAGTTAGAGAGGTGGACATGGATGATGTTCTAGCAAAAAAGACTGCAAAAGAGCTGTCAGACATGGAGAGAACCAGGACAGAGAGCATGGTATCCTGAAAGTCCAAAGAGGATAGAACATCAGGGAGGAGAGGGTGAGTCAGCAGGGTCAAATCCTGCAGAGAGGTCAAGAAAAATGAAGACTGAGAAAACATAATTAAATTTAGCAATTAAAGGTCATTGGTTACTTTGAAGACATTTCAAAACTTTGAAATTTTAGTTGAGTGATGTCAGAAATTAGATTGCAAGGGACTGAGAAGTGAGCGAGAGAAGAGTAAATGGAACAAAAGTACAAAAAACTTTCCAGGAGTGAAGGGAAGGGGAACTATGGAATGAAGTTGAGGGGATAGTGGGGTCAAGTGAAGGTTTTTTGAGGATAGAGGTGATGCATGTATGTTTGTAGGTATTAGAGAATAACCCAGGAGATAGGGAGACTGAAAATTAAAGAGAAGGGGAGTATGGTTGTGGGAACAATCTTCTGGAGTGCACAAGATGGGATGGGATCAAGGATAAAAGTAGATTGGTTAGTAATGGTGAGGAGAATGATAAACTCTTCACCAGAGACTGAAGTCAAGTAGAGAGGAGGTAGAGAATGGGGGATGATAAGATGTACAGTGCGACAGAGAAGAGGGAGCTCACAGCCAATGACTTCTATCTTCTCAGTATAACATATCATCCCTCTGACAAGGAAGGTGGAAGGTGGTGTGGGAGGCTTAAGAAAGGAAGGTTTGGAACAGTGGCTGTTAGAGAGTCCATTATGGAAGAGTAAAAGGATAGCCTTGCTGCTTTAATATAACATAAATTTGTAGTGGCCCCAAGCCATGGTTTTGTAACTTCATCTACAGTTTTCCGTATTGAAACTTGTAGTTAGGGAGAAGGAGGGAAAGGAAGCAAGGAACTGGTTTAGGATTGAAGCAAGGCATTTTTGTGTCCCCGGCAATAGACCACAAGTGTCAGAATCAGAACTAGAATCTTGATTTTCTAATTCCCATGGTTATATTACTACTCCCACACGAATGAATTCTTTACGTGTAGTTTTCGTCTTATCCATGACCTCCATACTTTTGCTCCTTCTATCCCCTATATTTGAAATGTTCTCTTTCATATTCATTTGCTGAATTCTTACCCATACTTTAAATTCCAATGCAAATGACAACTCCTTCTTGAAGTTTTCCCTGATCACTCCTCTAGGTAATGTGGTGGTAGTTATTGGTTATGTACATCTCTGTGTAAGAGCACTGGCTTTGGAATCAGAAGACCTGTGATTGAGTCTTGGCTCTGATACTTATTAGCTGTGTGGCCATAGGACGGTCATTTAGATCTCATCAAGCCCCAATTTCCATTTCTGTAAAAATGAGGACAGTTATGCCATTATGACCTAATTCACTAGACGATTGTGATAAAATTCTTTGTAAATCTTAAAATATGACATAAACAGGAGCCACAAGGAACTCATTATATATTGTGATTATTGGTGCATCTTATTTACATACTAAAATTGTAAACTATGAGGGCAGGTACTATGCCTTATTTAAACTCCAGAGGCTAGCATGAAACTTTTCCTGAATTAAAGACAACAAATATTTGTTGAATTGAGTTAAGTTTAATTATTATACCTCTGCCATGTGCAGAAAGATATGGTAAATATAATGGGAAAATACAAAAACTAAGAAGACAAATGTCTGCATCCTAAGGAGCCCCCCCTGGGTGGGGGGCAGGGAAGAAGACATAAAAATCATTATAACACAAAAGATGTACAACAGCATTGAAGAGAGTAGAAAGCCTAGGATTTAGAATCAAGACATATGTTTGAATAAATACTGTGCTATGAATTTATTTCAGACTAGGGGGTTGGAGAAGGTTTCCTGGAAGAAGTAGCATTTGACATAGAGCTTGAAGGCTCTCAATAGAGAAGGATTTTAACTGCTTAAGCACAGGAAGAGAAGGAAGGAAAGGGCAGAGGATTACAATTCCAAGCACAGGACACAATGTAGACAAAGACAGGGAGGTGGGAAAATATGTGATATGCTATTGGGACTGTTAGTAGTATGGTTTGGCTGGAACATTTTAAAAGAGGATGCCTGGAGAGTGCAATGAAATCTTTAATAATGCAACCATGGAATACCTGGGTGGATAAAAGGTTCTGGGGTAGAGGGCCCTTCTAGGGCTCTATAGATCATACTCTATTCTACTTAGTTTAATTAGGTTATCTCTATCCCTTAACCTCGAATCTCAATTCCAGTATTTTCCTGACTTCTTCAGTTTTGTCTCTCTTCCCCAGGATGCTGCTTCAGAGATTTTGCTTCTGGGCAGACTTGGTCACTCACTCTGGTCCTTAGCCCCTGGCTCTGGTAGAGCTGGCCTTCTCCATCCCTTTTTGATATAAAAGTCTGATTGCCCATCATATTTTCCTCAACAAGCTCCAAGAATAAAGAGAATGGCTGTATTTATAAGCTTCTTGAACCAAAGCCTCATGCAGATTAGTCATTCCCGAAATGGGTATTGATTTAGCTAGAGAAAGGGATTTGATTTTGATGGAATGTTAAGAAATGTGAACTGAGGGAGTTAACAATGCACTATCTTTTTGTAACCACAGACCTGGATTGATGTTCAGGTATGTTATAAAGAAGACAGTGGTATTTTGGCAGCATCAATGAACTAGTAGCTGGAATTTTTCTAAACCCACTCACACTCATTGTATTGCTGGTATTAAAGGTTATGGGAAAACGGTTCATGTACCCAGTATATATGGAAAACACTTTTACCTCAGCTCACAGAGCAAGGAAATTAATAGACAGCATTTTAAATTTTCTCTCCTGGTCTTGTAGTAATCAGTGAGAAACTTAGATTTTTCACCACCTGAAGTTGAAGTTATATGAGTCAGATTAGCTAAAAGATTCACTTGCTTTTTCATATCTTCTAAAGATAGTGATTATGTTTGCAGTTCATGTTGGTAATAAAGAATCAGTGATTTTAGTATTCCTTGGAATTGTTGTACTTAGAGCCACGTTATATACACAACAGAGTAGAAGAGTAGGCTTTTGGAGGAAGAGGAAAAATAGCTAATGACAGCTAGCATTTATATAAACCTCATTTTGTGCCAGGCACTATGCTAAGCACTTTGCAAATTTTATCTCATTTGAAGACCACAGAATCATAGAAATTCAGAACTGGAAAGGTCCTCAGAGGCCGCTTTCTGCAATCTGTAACTGTGCAACCTGCTACAATCCAATCAGCAAGAGGTCGTCCAGCTTTTGTTTGCAGAATTCCAGTGAAGGGCAGCCCACTACCTCCAGAGGCAGCCAATCTATGTTGGGATAGCTGCAATGCTTAGAAGCTCTCCCTTATATCAAGCCTATATCTGCCTCTCTATAACTTCTACTATTTGGTTCTGGTTATGTCCTGTGAGGTCAAGATGAATAAGTCTAATCCTTCTCATGGCAGCCCTTCAGTTTTCATGAGCCCTTACATTTTCTCTTCTCCAAGCTATATATTCTCACTTTTTTCAATAAGCCCTCATATGACAAAATCTCAAAGCTCTTCACTGACTTGGTTGTCCTCCTTTGGACATTCCATATCAGTGTCTTTTCTAAAATGTGGCACCTAGAACTGAATACAATATTTCAGATGTGGTACAGTATGACTTTAACCTCCTTCATTTTCTATACCATGCTTTTCTTAATTCAGTTTGGGTATTCTCAGCTACCAAAATATACTGTTGATCCTTGTAAAACCTGTCTACTAAAAACCCTAGGTCCCTTTTCAAATAAAATGCTATCTAACCAGCCTTCCTTCTTTTATAATGTTGATTTTGAATCCAAGTATAAGATTTATTAAGCTTCATCTTATTCATTTTGATCCAGTGTTCTAACCTATCTTTTTTTGTGTGTGCATCTTGACTCTTTATCTATTTTATTAGCTATCCTTCCTAATTTGTGGCATTTGCAAATTTGATAGCATACATTTATCCTGTTTATTGCAAAAAAAAGTTCAACAATATAAGGTCAAACAGAAATCCCTGAGGTATTCCCCTAGAATTCTTCTAAGTTGACATTGTGTCATTAATTGAAAATACTTTTGTAGTACAGATGGCAAACAAGACTGTAAGGTCATAAATTTAGAGCTAGAGACCAGCTTCTCTATTTTGTATATGAAGACACTGAGGGCTAGAGATGTTAAATGCCTTGCCCAGGATCAGAGAACTAATAAAGATGAGGTTTGAATCCAGATTTTCCTTACTCTGAGGCTAGCTCTCTATCCTTTATAGTAGCTATTCTCAAACTTTTTAGTCTCAGGACCCCTTTATACTAATAAAAAGTATAGAGAACCCCCAAAATGCTTTTGTTTATGTGGGTTATATCTATAGATATTTACTGTATTAGAAATGAAAACTTATTAGTAATATTATGGAAATAGTTTTGGTGTTATGGACCCTATAAAATGATCTTGGGGAACACTAAAGGGATCCCCCAGACCACTCTGAGAACCACTGCATTATACCACACAGAGAATTGTAATGGAATGTCTAGATAACATTTTTGCTTTTGGAATCTTCATCAGCAATAAAAGTAATTATTGTTTGTATATCATGAATAAAATTATTCAGATAGATCATTAGTATCTATTTTAAAACTATTTGGGATGCTGTTAACAGTGTTTCTATGCAGATAGAAAAGGGAGAAAACTGCATTTTTTATTTGCTTGCAAGAAGTTTGTAACTTTCACATTCTACTGAAGCATAGAATGGAGTCTGATTCTCTTCTGATCAATTTCCTTTGAAGGACATTTTATTAGAATTGTGCTTGTTTCTTATGCCAAGATAGTTATTGAATGAATGAATGAATGTGTGTGGAGGAGAGGGGCTGAGTATAAGGTTTGTGTGGAGAGATTCTATTCCTCTTTCCCTCATCATCTACTTTTGTCTTCTTGTCTACCCTGCCAAAGCTGAGGAAGACAGCATCACCATCATCAATCATCTTCATCACCACCACCATCATCATTATCTTCATCATCATCACCATCACCATCGGAATTCACATAGCATTTTAAAGCCTGCAAAGCATTTTACATTCATTATCTCACTTGAGCTTCATGGAAACCATGTGAGGTAGGTGCTATTATTACCCCCATTTTGCAGATGAGGCACCTGAGGGTCACAGAGCTAGTAAGTACTGGAGGTGAGTTTTGAACCTTGGTTTTCCTGCTCCAAGTTCAGTTTTCTGTGTACCATATCAAACTTCTAATTTACTAGACTTCTGTATCTTTGATTCTTTTCTATTATCACAAATATTTGACCTGAGACATTTGGGACCTTTACTTAGTCCAAATGACTTTTAAAGTCCAAATGACTTTAGACCCAGGATTGATCTATGACATCGTCTAACCCCCTGATTTTATAGATAATTCCCACCCCCTCACAGGAAAGAGTGGCTCTAGATCTAGTCAGAGGACCTGGGTTCAAATCCCACCTCCAATGCTTACTTTCTGTGGGACTTCAGGTAAATAGCTTTTAAAGAGCTTTAAAAAGCTTTTAGCTTTGTTTCTTTTTCTGTAAAATGAGGGATGGCCTTTGACATTCCGTCCAGATCTCGATCTATGACTGTCAATGACTAGTTGGTGTACTGACACCAATGCAGAAGGAGTTTGTTAGACTTTACTTAATTCTAAGTACAAAGATACTTATATAATAAGTATAGCCCATACTTGTATCTCCCATATTAACTAGTAATGTTAAATACTAGTTCTATGTATGGTATAGTAGAAAAAGGAACAGACTAGTGTAGTCAAAAAACCTAGTTTGGGCTAAAGCTATGCCACTTAATAGCTGTGTGCCCATGGGTAAATCACAGTCTCCCTGCATCTATTTCGCCACTTGTAAAATATGAATAGTACTATTTATAGTTAGTTAACAAGCATTTATTAATCACCTACTATGTGCTAGGCACTGTGCTAACCATGAGGGATACAAAGGAAGGCAAAAGACAGTTCTTCCTCCCAAGGAACTCACAGTCCAATGGAATATTTTACCTACCTTACAGGGTTGTTGGGAAAGTGCTCTGTAAAGTTTAAATCACTATGTAAACTTGAACTTTTATTATTAAGTAGTTCAGACACTTTTCCGGTGTTCTCTAATTTATCCCCCATAACATTTCTTAGAGACTTAAGAAAAAGAGGAAGTAAAATATGATTTTACTAAGGGAATTGAGATTAAAATTGTGTCATAGAAGAACAAGAATAAACCTCAGCTCTCAATCTACTTGCTAAGGTGCTCATTAAATCACTGGGGCTTGGTGGAAACATGATAGAATATCTTGGGGAATGAGCTACCTTTGTTCCATGGTTTGAAATACCTTGCTTGAAACAGCAAAAAAAACCACCTCATTTTCTACCTATTATACTATAGCAATGCAACAGGAGAGTGGAAAATTTCCTAGAGTGGCAATTAATATTTCATTTGAAAATAGATGCCTTTTAAAAAAGATCCAATCAATT
>CM053627.1:99639094-99661594 GCA_028646595.1 Phalanger gymnotis | reverse complement strand
CCAACTTTGTGCTTCTCTCTTGGTAGGAATCAAAGTTTCCCTTAGGGAAGAATAGTCAGAGGAGACTAGAGATATCTATTCATACCTCCATGTGAGCCACACATCTAGATAGAACCATGCAGTAGATAACCAATATGGAAAACCCAGAGACTATACACTGATACAGCAACCCACATCACTTCCCTGCTCCTGTCACAGGTTTAGAGATGGAAGGAAGGAAGGAAAAAAAAGAATTTATTAATCACCTACTTTGTGCCAAGACACTCTGCTAAGTGCTCTGCAAACATCAGCTCATTTGATTGTCAAAAAAAAAATCATCACGTAGGTGCTATTATTATAACCATTTTACAGTAGGAAACTGAGACAGATAGAGGTTAAAAAACTTTACATAGCTAGTAAGTGTTGGAGGCTAGGTTTGAACCCAGGTCTTCCTTTCAGGCCTAACATTCTATCCCCTGTGCCACCTATCTGCTTCTTCTGGAGAACCAAGGGACTACTCAAGGATTGCCATGTCATATCAAAGTGCTAGGTTGTTTCAGTGTTGTCAGTGCATGGCTGGGAATAGTTAGGGAGATTATAATTTTTGATGGAGTGAGACCACTTAGAATTAAATAGGGAGGATCTACATGTGCTCTATGCAATAATTATCATGATTATATCAATATTCTTATTCTTTTCGATGGGGTTTTAGATAGAAAAAGTGCTAGGATAAGTCACTATCCTGCTACTATTTCTTTACATTCAAAGTTCAATGGACTATTACATTGGGGGATAAACTTCATTTTTTTGTAGTTGGATATAAATATTAGAATGTAAGCTCATTTTCTGCAGGCTCACTGAAGGTATCCTCAGCACAACTTCACTAGCAGGCAGGACAACAGGAATGAAAAGCACCTCATCCTTTTCCTAAATGATTTTGATCCCTCTTTCTAGGTTTTTATAATAATAACTACTATTTATGTAGCATTTTAAGATTTGCTAAACATTCTGTAAACATTATCTCATTTTATCTTCATAACAACCCTGGAAGGGAGGTACTATTATTATCACCATTCTATAGATGAAGAAATTGATGTAGACAGAGCTTAAAAGGTTAAGTGACTTGTCCAAGGTCACCCAGCAAGTAACTGTCTGAGGCTAGATTTTGAATCAAGTCTTTCTGATGCCAGGGCCAGTGGTTTATCCACTGAGCTAACTAGCTGCCTATGATTTAAAAGCTTTTAAGATAGTTTAGAGATTGTGGTAGTGACATCTACTAGTAACGTTGTTGTTCAGTTGTTTTTTGTCACATCCAACTGTTCATCACCCCATTTGGGATTTTCTTGGCAAAGATACTAGAGTGGTTTGCCATTTTCTTCTTCAGCTCATTTTACAAATGAGGAAACTGAGGCAAACAGGATTAAGTGACTTGCCCAGGGTCACATAGTAGTAAGTGTCTGAGGCCAGATTCGAACTCAGGAGATGAGTCCTCCTGATTCTAGGCCTGGCACTCTATCCATTGTTCCAGCTAGCTGCCCATCAATAATGTTATTCCTACATTTTTATGAATCAATGTTATATCTGATGATCAAGGATAAGTTAAGTCTATATTAATTCTAATACAGTTTATTGGTTGAATTCTCCAGGATATTTTAAGGTCTTTATTTGTCATACAAGGATTTGCCTTCTGTTTACTGTGGCTTGGTGTAGTGATTTCTTCTTATTACAAAAGAATTTTTGCAGGTTGACCTATTTATTATGTTCTTTAAGAATGTCTTTCAATCTTTTTATTCCCTTTTGGGATTGAAGTGTTACTATTTCCATAGTTGCCTTAGGAAGATGGGCCATATATTTTGTTAATATTGTATGGGTTTTTTGCTTGTTTTTGGTTAGGAAAAGTTTCCAAATCTGTTATGGTTCATTTTAGAGTTCTAGATATAGATATAGTATAGATTAATATTGGCATCATATGATGTTCAATGGCATGGAATAGGCTTTAAAAATGTCCTTCCCAATCATCTTTGATTTCAGAGTGCCAGTAAGTCCCTTAATATTTCTCTATAGCTTTCTCCTTGATCTCTTTCTGCTCTGCATCTTGCCTGGAGGAGAGCAAGATATTTTTAGGTATTGATTTTATCTATTAATTTAATGTGACCTCTGGATTCAAGCTCATAGTATTATCTCTTTTTTTCCTTGGCATAAGTTAAGAATTTTCCCCTTTTTGAGTCCAAATTGCATTTAGATATTGACTCAATAAGATGGAGGAGCTGTTTAATTATTTTTCCAGCGGAAGAATATAGCTTGATGTCATCTTTGTACATAAAGTGGCTAATACAGTATTTTGGTTTGATTCTTTAACTTGGAAGATGTGTTTAATTCTAATCAGGAGAGATTCTTAACATAGAGCCCATGAACTTGTTTTTAAAAACATTTCAACAAGTATTTAATGCAATTTATTTCTTTTGTAATCTTATCTATTTCATTTTATTCATTTAAAAACATTCTTCTAATAAGGGACCCATAGGCTTCACCAGGCTGACAAAGACACACAAAATATTTAAAACCTTTTGTTTAAGGCTAGGCAGAACTGGTATGGGCTCAAAGAGTTTCCCTGAAAAATGCCATGTTTTATATAAATTGGTTTTTTTTTTGACGTTATTGTATTGGTAACGTGTTTTAAATAGAGGGCAGTCTTCCATGTAGATATCAAACACTTTAGCATTTTCATTATGCTTAAAATTGTCATGTATTGTTAAGGGATCTTTTAGCCTATTCCTTTCATCTGGCCATCCACCAAGAGGTCAAGGTTTACCAGCAGGAATGTGCTGGAACCAGCTCAAACTGTTTCTTGAAAACTAATTGTTAAATTTTCAGTGTGAGCAGGTATACCTCCGAAATGTCACAAATCAATGCCTGAGTCACTGTTTTGGTGATAGTCTAGATTTAAGACAGTTATGGGAAAATGTAAATAATGTAGATTAAGTTTAAAATTATGATATGGACAGCTTGATGTTAAACATTTACTAAAATACCTCTGCCTTCTAGGCATCTTGCCCTTTGCCCTGACACTTTCTTGCACACAAGCCTTTCATTATTGCAATTAGAGCGATAATCAAATCATTACTACCATATGGTTTTGGTCACAATTCCTGTGACTCTTATGACTCCTTCTCTGATCACCACCACTCCCTTACATGTATTGTTGTCTCTTAGAATGTAAGCACTGAGGGCAGGAGCTTTTTCATTTTTATATTTTTTTATCCCCTGTGCCTAGAGCAGTGCCTGACACACAGTAAGTGCTTGATAAATGCTTTGCTGTTCACTCGGTTTTAACAAGGAAATTGAGGTCCAGAGCATCTATATGGTTTTATCCAGGATTACAAAGCTAGTTTGGTTAGCAGAGCTGATCCATCTGTTATGATCAGCTTGCTGATTTTTATTTTTAAAATGAAGGCTTTATTCCTTATCTTATACTGAGCTCTCCATACCCTTTTTGAGTATAATATGATAGAGTAGAAAGAACTCTGGTTTTGGAGTTAGAAAACCTGAATCTGAATCCTCAACCTACCACTTACTAGCAGGAAGTTGTTTTATTTGTTTCTTTGTTTTCTCACCTATAAAATAATTGGTTTCTCACCTACAAAATGACTACTCGATCTCTAAAGTCTCTTAAAATTAAAAAAAATCCTATGATCCTATAATCTCAAAAGCCCCTGTCAGCTCTAACAGTTCTATGAGAAGTATCTTGAACTCTTAACTTTCATTTCTTGATATACTCACTCTCTTCTCTCCTTCCTTCTTCCCTCTTTTCCATCGCTGCCCACAAAACACACACACACACACACACACACACACACACACACACACACCTTCCATTTGCCTCCAACTTTAGTCTTTTTAGATTACATCACTGGGCTGCCTTCAGCACCATATTGTCTGCTGTTTCACCTGTTATGTCAGTCAAAAGAAGACCTTCTTTTCTAATTCTTTCCTAAAGACTACAAAAAAAGGATTTTTTGAATGTCTTCTATCTGCTCATTTCCTACATCTTTCCCCTTGTGCCTTTAAGACAACACGTTCTGAGCAAGGATACCTCCTCTGGCACAATCTGATATATGGTACAATGCATGTACATTATGGAGCAATGTAAATATTTGAGCATAAGAAGAATACTAGTGGAATGTACTGCAACACTTTGGAGCCAGAGTCACAGCATCGGGGGACATGTGGCATGCCTCTCTGTTAAGCAAAAGGCGTATCACAAGCTGGCTTCTCAGCTGTGAAATGCCACTACTTGGGTCACATGCCTCTGTTTTAAAAAAAAAAAAGCAACCTGCCTCTAGCAACGCCTTCCACTTGGCTGAGAGGCAGGCCACATGTCACCCCAAGCTGTTGGCCCCTCTGGCATTGTGTATGAATAACTAATTCCATTACACTGGTGGGGAGGTTGTGTTCTCTGGAACATTGACTTTAATGTTATATATTTCTTTCATAAGCATGACTGATATTGAATTCAATCTGTGTCAATGACAACTCAGGACTCTTGTGAATGTTGTCTCAGAGCACATCTAAATGTAGGATGCGTTTTGAATGGTAATATCTTCATATGCAAAATCGAAGTTGGAATGACATGATTTAAAAGCTGGTACATGACAGCATGTTTATAATATATATCCCTGAAACTTCAACACAATGGTCCTCATACCTGGCTAGCAGTTAGCTCCTAAGCACAATGTGCAAAGTCTTGACAAGTAATACCACTGATCATGGTGAGATGGCATTGGCTCTAACATCAATGTGTGAATATGCATCCATCTAAGGAAAGGGTTCTTAACCTGGAGTCCTCGAATTTGTCTTTGAAATATTTTGACACAAAATATTTCTTTTTCAGTCTTCTTTATGTTATTTTATACATTTTAAAAACATTCTGAGAAGGGATCTGTAGGCTTTATCACATTGCCAAAAGGGTCCATGATAGAAAAAAAGAGTTGAGAACCCCTGATCTAAGGACAGATCAATAAGCACTTTTACTTGCTCATTTCTTGTATTCATGTCTTAGCTCCACAAATAGACTACAGACTTCTGGAATGCAAGGGTCTTGAATTTCTCTTAAATCCATTTTATTGTCTAAGGAAGGAGGGAAAGAAAAAAACAAGCACCTACTATGTGCCAGGCACTGTGTTCAGTGTTTTACAAATATTATTTTATTTGATAAGTGCTTATTATGCCTAATGCAGGGTTAGGCATAATAGGGACTTAATATCAATTGAATTATTGATGGAATTCCACAGAAAGAACAGTGGTAGAGTCAGAGCTGATTATAGCATGGACCACTGATCCATACATTTCTCTGGGAAGGACCCATTTTTGGGAGGGTACACACTGCTTTTGTAATGGGACTGAGATAATTTCTTACCTTGAACATGATCTGACCCAAGCACATTTCCAGAAACACAATCATTCAACCATAACTGCAAACTTTCCAAAAATATTTCAAGTATTCAGTATAATTCACATATTTACCATATGTTCTTCTTCTGGCTATCATCCTGTGAAAAACCAATCTGGTCTTTATGTATCTTGCACATGTGCTGAAGGGGACAATGTATCATTATTGAACACCTTACATATATCAGATTATAGCCCGGAAATTCTCTCAAAAAGGCAACTGAGGTCCTATTGTCTCTGAGTCTTGGATTCTGTAACCACATGTTCAGTGCTATTTGAAAGATATACACTTTAGGCTTGAAACTTTCTGGCTATACATTTGTCAGCATATAAAATGTCTATTTCAATGTGTACACACACATATAAAAGATGTCCTAGGCATTCCAGTATCTGTCAGGAATTTGCAAATAGGTGGTACAAAGAAAGCTCTCTTAGTCAGATTGAATGTTTATACTTTCAGGTCTTTAAGCCTGACTTCATCTAGCATATGAGTCTCAGTGAACCATGATGATAGAACTATGATGTCGTGTAGGGGAAAGAGAGCCAAATTTGGAGTCAGACGGCCTGGGTTCAAATCCTTGTTCTGACACTTTCTAAGTGTATCACGTTAGAAGTCACTACTCCTCTCTGGGCTTCAGTTTCCTCATTTATAAAATTAGGTGTTAGATTAGATGATCCCAAGATCTCTTCTTATCTTTAAATTTACTATCCTAAGGCAGAGAACAAGTCCCTAAGGTCCCAGTTTTCAATCATTTTGTTTGAAGTATTGGCAGCTTTAAAAATACAGATTTCAGCTTTATATATTCCCTGATTTGTTTTTGCTGGAGCAGGATGACCAAAAACAACAGTACTTGTCAGGTCATGATGAATGGCTCTGCATTGATTTATGTTTCAAAGCCCTACTGATGTCTTCTGAAAAGCCTTCAAATATGGTAACTCTTGGAAGTGGTGATGAGATGACATAATTCTCAGCTGGCATTTTCTTTTCTCTGACGAGTAAAGTTAACCCTTTAAAATGTATGTTTATATGATAGGACACACACATATGTGTATGTATGTATACATATATACATATACATATATGTGTATATATATACAGACTTTTTTCTGTATTTCATTTATATAGAGGACACTCTAGTGAGGACATCCTCTTTTACTAATGCAGATCAACATATGCTCTGTGATTTTTAGTCTTAGAGTTGCATTATGGGCACTAAAAGGCCTAAAGTGACAACTCCAGCATGTCTCAAAAATGGGACTTGAACTCACATCTTCCTGACTTGGAGAGCAGCTCTATCTACTACAATGCATTGCCTCTCATGTAACCTATTTATCTATACAGTTACCTCTTCCGCATCACAATTTTCCCCATTATGGTTTCAATATATCATGAATTGTGTAAAAAATAAGATGAGAATGTTGGGGGAGTGTTTCAGGAGTCGCAAGTGATATGCAAAGGCCAGCAGATGACACAGGAAAAGATTAGAAACTCAGAAATGCATAAAATATATGTTTAGTATTGCATAACATCTACATATTTTATCTTTTAATACCATAATAATTCAGACTTCTTCTCTGGCACAAAGAGAAGGCCAAAAAATTTTACGTGGATTTTCCAGATCACAGAAGTGCCTTTGCCCCTAACCCCTACCATGTGGAAGAGATAGTTGTATTACTAACAGTCATGGCAGTAGTCATCACCATGGGAGACAGTAAGGAATCTACAGGCTGGAGAGGAGCTCATTACTACCCCCTTTTCCCCATGCTTTTTCAACCCTACACCTGAGCTACAACATGGGGAACTTTGAGGTGTTCTCTATTGTGATCTCTACCACCTAGAAGGTATCAGAGCTACTATTAATGAAAACAGGCATTTGAAGGCAATACTAACTGAACTACCCCCAGCAGGGTATATGTGACTTCTTTTGTAGGAATTACAGGTTTGCACACTATCTCATATGGTTCTTTTGTGACCCAAGTCACATGTTGGTGAGCCTGGGACTGATGTAGGCTAGAAGAAGCAGGCTCTGCCTTTGGAATATAACTAAGTTAAGAATGAAGCTCATGACACTGACTTCATTAGCATTTTGACTTAATAATACTAACTAATATTTATATGGGTGGCTAGGTGGTGCAGTAGATAGAGCATCAGGCATGGAGTCAGGGAGATCTGAGCTCATATCTGGCCTCTGACACTTACTAGCTGTGTGACCCTGGGCAAATCACTTAACCCTGTTTGCCTCAGTTTCCTCATCTGTAAAATGAGCTAGAGAAGGAAATGGCAAACCACTTCAATATCATTGCCAAGAATCCTCAAATGAGGTCACAAAGAATCAGACGTGATGGCTGAACAACAAAAACATTTCTATAGCTCTTTAAGGTTTGTAAAGTGCTACAGATATAATTTCATTTTATATCCTCACAATGATCCTTGGAGAGCAGTGCTATTATTATCTTTATTTTACAGATGAGTAAACTGAGGCACAGAGAGGTTTGACTCACCTTAGAGTCACACCAGTTGTATTTGAGGCCAGATTTGAATTTCCTGATTCCAATCCCAGTGCTTTATCCATTGTGCCTCCCAGCTTTCCAAGCTATCCAGCCTTCAAAATCAGTAACAATAAGCCAGTTAAGGTAAACTTGGTAATCAGACAAAATATCTGAATCCTTTGAGAGGTTAAGTGATTTGTTTAATGTCATGAAGTAGTGTACACAAGGATTTGAACCCAGGTCTCCTCTGACTCCAAGCTCAATGTTCTTTTCCATCAGTTTCTCAGTTCGTACCTCTAGTAGAATGCTAATTTCTTGAGCTGAGGAGCAGAGTTTGCTTTGTTTTATTTTTGCATTGCCCTTATATTTCTACTGTCTAGCAGAGCTCCTTGCGTGTTCAGCATGCTTAATGGGACCGATTAGAATTTCTGCTGCGTTACTGAAGACTCTTGTGATCGTTGCTTTACTTTTTTGGTTCGTTCATTAAACATCCTCATATCCTGGAGAAAGTAGAAAAGCAAAATGAAAAGACCTGGTTTCTGCTGAAATGTATTGTATGGACATAGAGAGATTAAAAAAAAAAGTAAATTCTAACACAGCAGAGAGTGGAAACCAGACAGCAAAACCATAGGCTTTAAATAGCAGATGTTTGCAGTCCCTAGGAGCCTCTTGTTTGAGGCTTGAATAAGATGAAGTATGAATTGTTTGTTAGAGTTGGGTAGTTGTGGAGGAATGGATCCTTGTTTCATTTTCGACTGGACAGGAATGGAGGTAAGGTTTTGTTTGGAGACCTTTAAGTGGTAAATAGGGGTGAACTTCATGGACTGGCGCAGGAGCATGCTGGGGGTTATACAGCTCATACAGGTCAGATCTTATTAAATTTTCATTGTGAGTTTTTACACCTCAGAAATTAGCAAACACTACAAGTCAGGGATTGATTTATTGTTTTGTTCATTACCTAGGCCTAAGAAAGTGATGGAAAAAATGTTATTATTTTAGATTATGCTAAAAAGTATGTTGTGGATACTACAGAGAGCTGATTGTTAAACATATACCAGCATCCTCCTTAGAGAGCCTACTAGAGGTAAGAGAATAAGAAACAGAGATAAGGGTACAGGGTGGAGGTTTGACCACGTGGAAGAATAAATTGGGCATAGTAGTAGGTGACAATGAAGGATGAATCATGTTTATACCCAAATCTTCCTTCACCCTGTCCTTCTAGACATTACTTTCCTCCTTTCTAGCCTCTTTTCTCTCTAAGTCTTTTAGTCAGGGAGTTGTCAAGTTTCATCTGTGAATAAGAGAGAGCAAAGAAAGTGATCTAGTGCAAAAGGTTAGACTAGGTATATTGTAATTTACTAGGACCATAGGAACTGGAAGTGGCTTTAGAGGTCATATAGTTAAATCTCATTTTATAGATAAGGAAACTGATCCCTAAAGATTTTAATTCTCTTCCTTAAATTTTCTTTACTCACATCACTTGTTACTTTGTGTTATACCAATCAGTGCCCATACCCTTTCTACTTATGCCAGTAGAATGTAACCTTCTTGAAGAGGAGATCAAGTCATTTTTATCATTGTGCACATAGTGCGTGACACATAAGAGGTTCTTAATGTTTGTGGAATTAAGTGACTTGGCCAAGATGAAGACGTAGCAAGTTTCAGAGTTGGAATTTGAGCTTAAATTTTCTGGCTCATAAAAGCCAGTGCTCCTTCCACTACGTAGTGTTGCCTCCCAGTTTCCCTCTGGTCATTTACTCAGTCAGATAACGGGTATTGATGAAGTGCTTACTGTGTGTCAGATACTGTGATAGATACATGTGTACTCCTGGATGTCATGGACCAGTTCATATTGAATGCCCCCATAGCATCAAGCATTTACACATAATAATCTCTCAGTAAATAGCTTATTAGAATATTAGAAATGGAAAGAGCCTTTAAGATTATGTAGTCTGATCTGTGCCTGAGTAGGAATACCACCTGCAATGTCCCTAACAAATAGTTGCTTAGCCTGTGCTAGAAGACCTTCAGTAATAGCTGATCTCCTTGTCCCCATCGAGGCATGGCATTCCATTTTTGGAAAGTTCTAATTATTAGCATGATTTTCTTTATATCGAGTTGAAATCTAACTTGGTTAAATCTCCATCTATTGAGCCTAATCAGGATCAAGCAAGATAACATTTGTAAAAGTTCTTAGCACAGTGCCTGGCACACTGTGGGAGCTGTAAAAATGCTTAGTTCTCTCCCTTACTAATTCTGCCTTCTGGGGACAAGCAGAATAACTGTAATTCATTTCCCACATGACAGTTATTCAAATATTTGAAGATAGCCATCACAACTCCCTTGTCTTTTCTTTTCCAGACTAAACAGCCCCAATTCCTTTAGGCCAATCTCCATGTGGCATTATTTCTTGTCCTTTCACTGTTCTGGTCCTTGTCTGAACATACAGCATTTCCCATGTCATTGCCAAAATGTGGTGCTCAGAACTGATCATAAGATGCGGTTTAGCTATGTAGGAGTAAAGTGTGACCATAATTTCCCTCCTGGACATTAATTTGTATTAAACTTTCAGCCCTTTAAAAGTCATAGTGTGTGACATAGTCACAGAACTCAAACCACCATCCTATAAATCTCCCTTTCACAATCATACTCACAGAAAAAAAAAAATTGACTCCTAAATCCAATGGTCCTCGTTCTGCTTGACTTCTCTTAGGCTTGGGACACTGTTGACCATTCTCTCTTCTTTTTGCTCCATGGCATTGCTGTTTCTTTGCTCTCCTTGCATATTTTTTTCCATTCCTTTTCAGGCTTGGATAGTTGTGGAGTTCATCTAGGTCACCATCCTCTTATCTAGTAAGTCTTGGCAATTCCCAAGGTGCTGTCCTGGGTTTTCTTTGCTTCCTATATTCTATCCCTTCATGATTTCATCAACTCCCACAGGTTCAGTTATCTCTATGCAAATGTATTCTAAATCTATATATTCACTCCTAATATTTTTCATGAACTACAATCTGACTTAACCAATTCCTCCAAGACGTTTCCATGTAGATGTCAGGCATCTCAGACTCAACATGTCTAAAATGGAACTTACTATCTTTTCCCCAAAATCTCACATGCAAGTTTCCTTATTTATATGGAGGGCACACTCTCCTTTGAATTATTACAGTTCATAACCTTAGACTTTCCTAAACTCTTCCTTCTTTTTCACGATAGCCAATCAGTTTCAAAGTATTTTCTTTTTTTTTTTACTTTGAATTCCTAGTTTTTAGCAGATTGCCTGACACATGCTTGACAAATGTTTGTTGATCATCAACCCTACCTCCACTTCTCTTGAATCTGTCCCCTTCTCTCCACTCACAAACCCTCTGTCCGATTTCAGACTCAATTAAATCAGACTATTACAATATCCTCCTAACTGGTCTCGTCTCTGTGTTCCCTCTAAGACATTTTCCATACGATTGCCAAATTACAAATTGCTAAAATACAGAACCAATCATGCCACCTCTTTACTCAAAAGTCTTTTATGGGTCTAGCATTGAAAAAAAGGTTAAAAATTAACATTAAGTATCCATAATGTACAAGGCTTTGTGCTAGGGTAAAAGATGATGGTAAGCTTCCCTAATAGTAGCACCATTGCAATAAGGAACATGATCCTTGGGGAGAGTTTCAGGGAAGCATGAGAGCCTTGATCTTTACCATCCAGGTATGCCTAGATGGGCTGCTAAGTGGCACAGTGGATAGAGTGCTGGGCCAGGAGACAGGAAGACTAAATTTCCTGAGTTCAAATCTAGCCTTAGACACTCACTAGCTGTGTGACCCTGGGAAAGTCACTAAACCCTGTTTGCCTCAGTTTCTTCATTTGTAAAATAAGCTACAGAAGGAAATGGCAAACCACTTCAGTGTCTTTGTCAAGAAAACCCCAAATGGGGTTACGAAGAGTAGGACAGCAACAATAGCAATGAATAGATGGAGACGCCATAAATTTAGTGCTGGAAGGTGCCTAACATGTCAACTACCCCAATTTCATAATTTTATAGAGGAAGAAACTGAGGAACAAAAAGTAACCTCTGCCCAAGGTAACACAGGTGGTAAATGGCAAAGAAGGGATTCAAGCCCAGGTCTTATGAATTTAAATTCAGCAGTATTTTCACTATGCCACAGTATGAGTTACATAGTTTGAGAAAGCCTGTCCATGAGTTCTTAATTTGGGGTCTGCAATTTTTTAAAATATGTTTATAACTATTTCAATATAGTTTCTTTCTTTTGTAATTCCATGTATTTTTTTATGCATTTAAAAACATTATTCTGAGAAGGGGGCCATAGGCTTCACCAGACTGCCAAAGTTGACAAAAAAGTTTAAGGATGCCTTCTATAGCCAGAACACAATGCGAAATTATATATGGTAATTCAACATCAATAGAGATTCAGTATTTTCCAATCATGCCAGACTCTTTGTGACTCCATTTAGGGTTTTCTTGGCAAAGATACTGGAGTAGTTTTCCATTTCCTTTTCCAGCTCATTTTACATATGAGGAAACTGAGGCAAACAGGGTTAACTGACTTGCCCAGGGTCACATAGCTAGACCAGATTTGAACTCAGGAAGGTGGATCTTCCTGGCTCTAAACCAGGCACTTTATCCACTGCACCATAGGGATAGATCTGGTTTGAACTCAAGACTTTTATTGACACTGTAGTCTACTCTGTTCTTTTCATCACCCTGTCATAGAATTTCAAGCAAGTCACTTATCCTTATTTTACCCTACCTTAAAACGGGAAATCATTATACAGTAGTTATCAAGATTGATGTGTAAAAAGTGCTGTGAAGCCGAGCAAAGTGCTACATTTTCATGATGATTTTTTCTAGTATTCTTTTCAGTCTCTGTGCTTTGTGACAATGGTTCTATTAGGTACTCAGATGCTTAAATGGATCTGTAGTCTCATTGATTTGGATATTGTCTTTAATGATACAGATCATAGCCCATCATGAATCATTGCTATAGTTCACCCCATTTCATTGCCACAAAATCAAAGTGCTCCTCAGATTCTTAGAAAAATTGAATATCAGAAGTGGAAGAGATCTTAAATTTTGTCCAATACCCCTTGTGAGTGAGCAAAGAGAGTCCTATAAAGATCAAATTATCCATTCATTCCTGTATCCATTGATTCATTCAGCAAATATATACCATACACCTACTTTATGTGACATACCTTGTGTTGACCTGAAAGTTTGGTGATATGTAAATTCATATTGTTCATTCCCTTAAAGGTAGCGAAGCTAGTGACCTTGTATGTACAAGGAGTCAAAGCATAAGTTCTGACTATCTGAATGAAAGAATGAGAAGGCTTAAATACACTTTTAAAACAGTCCCAATTCAGCATCTTTGTGTCACTCAAAATTTATGATTTCCATGTATGTTTAATCACAATATAAGAGAGGAATTTCTTAATTGGATAGGTTTGTAAATACAATAAGACAAGAGAGTTGACAAAGTGTCGATTGAAATTATGATCTAGGACACCTGTATTTTCTTTACCATTAACATAGCATAATATAGTATATAGTCTATAAAATATTAAGATAAGAAAAAGTCCCATTATTCAAGATAGTGTCTTGGGTTAAGGGTCTCATCTTTAATGTACGTGAAGAGAAGAAAGAATGCTCTTAAGTCAGCCCCATCTGGCCTTGTTGACATAAGAAGAGGTATTCTCTGAGCTTACTCAGAGAACAAAGAAGCTGTTAGGTCCAGGCTCTTCGTCTGGTTGATTAGTTCAGGCTCTGGCCGTTATTGAAGTTATTAAGTTGATTTTAAATGAATATCACTTGCAAAGTCTATGAATAATACCAAAATGTCTAAGATCCAGCACCTTCCACAAGAAGCTCACAATGCAACTGAAACAGGCACAATGTTGCCTGCAATAGGAGTCATATATGACAAGCACTATACCAGTAGTGAAAATGAAATACTACAGGAGTGAGCTCTGAGAGGGGGAGGGATTTTGCCACCAATCATAACTGATTACTTCAGGCTTCAGACTAAAGTTGAAAGGGTTTCACTTTTTATGTCTTCTAAAAATATGCTTCAGCTCTTGGTCAAATTCCATAATGTCATTCTTTGAGATAACCTGTAAAAAAACAGCCAGAAGTCGATTACTGCTGGCTGTATTATCCTTCAGTAAAGGACCTTTAGAAAGCTACTCATGCATAGAAAGTTCTAGAATCCAGAGATCTTCCTGAACTCTATTGATTATTCTTTCTGTCCTGCAGTTATATGTCTTACCTTCTGAGGAGAATTAGAGAGGTTTAATTTTTTTAGATTTATGGCTAAGCACTACAATACAGCTTTATTTATTGAGTGTCTCTTGGAATTTCTTGTTAGGCTGAACCCAAGTGTTCTTTCACCATTTGAGATGGCAAAGGAAGTCATCATATCTTCTCCCCATGTCCATTGTTGGAAATGAAATTTGCTCTTATCACATTGACATATTAGACTTTGCTTTTCTGGAGCAAAGCTAAGAGCAAATCTTTTTCAAGCTGGGTCCTGATTTATAGGCTTTGCCATCAGTAAATGATCTTACTCAGCTGCAGAAATCTGAGCTTTTCCCATTGGATGTGCAGCTTAGTTTATTTTATCCTCAAAGTTCTTTATCTTTCTTTCGTGGGGAAGAGAAAAAGGGTAGAGAATTGAATCAATCTGTTGGCTCAAGGAAGATTTTGGAGAACCAATATGAAACAAATCACGTTTTCATATTATTTCCTATAAATAACTAGAAATATTTGCAGAAAGCTGAGTTGGGGCAAAGGTCCAAATTTTATAGAGGTGGCTGTAATTGTAGCCCTGAGGGTGCTATAGTTTTGCTGTCCCTGTTATTACTGGGACTCACAGAAATATAAAAGGGAAAAGGACACTTACTTCACTATTGTTTATCAAATTTTGCATTCGTGGCAATGGATAAAGGGGGGAAAGAGAGAGAGGGGGGCAGAGGCAGCATCTATGGGGGTTTGAGGGATGGGGCTTGTTCCAAGATTCAGCTGATTCTGTCAAAAAGTTGGGCCAAGGCTGAACATATTGAGACATGTTTGAAGTTAAGATTTCATATTTTGGATTAATGAAATTTTGTTGGCTCTAGCACATTGCTCTGTGAGTTGTAGAATCTGTATACATATTTGCTGAATGAATGAATGAAATTGGTGTAGATCAGGCTTCAAGAGGAAGTAGCTTAGTCTTGCCTCGCACCGCCCCCCCCCCCATCCCTCCAAGGTGATTAGTTGCTGTAGTTTTAAAGATGTTCTCCTGATTTAGTCCCAAAGCATAAAACCATTATAGAGAGGTTCTAGCCAAAATGCTACAATTCATTGTAATATTTCGAAAGCTTGAAATCACAAGTCATAGTTTCCAGTACTGGCTCTGCAACTACTTTGTGTTGTGATCATAAGCAAGTTACTATATCTCATTGTCCCCCAGTTTCCTTTCTATAAAATAAGGGAGTTGACTCAGTATCCCATTTTTCCCAGCCCTGCTTATTAATCAGTGTTGGGGGAGGCTCTGATGGGGAAGGAGACAACAAGTCCACACCTTTTTGTATTATCTGCTCTCTGTCATGTGCCCCTACCAGCAAACTGTCGGGTTCTTGTCACCTTGGGGAAGAACTGAGATGCAAAAGCCCAACCTCTTTTGCTGAGATGGACCTATCCACATTGTCTTAAAGTCGCCTCTAAAAGCTATTCCCACCTTAAAGCCATTGCTGATCTTCAGTGACCAGCCTGTCAATGTTGCTACCTTGACACTCTTATAATAAAATCCTTTTCATTCTCTTTGTCCTGAGTTTTGCCTCCTTAATCAGAGTGAAAAGACCAAATGAAGAGGTTTTCTTTCAACACAGGGTCTCACTGCAGGAAAAGCTAAGGGCGATTCGTAGGGTTTGTTTTTTAATACTTTTCATAAGCCCCTTCCTATCTCGTTATTCCATACTTGTTCCGAGACATCAGGTTCTCTCCCCTGGGGAAGTTCCTTTTTGGTGCCTACAAGCTGCTGTAGCCTTTGTTGCCCAGCCTTAGCCAAAGCCTAACTCTACACCTCTCCCATAAGAGGAAGTTACTTTAAAACTGTGGCCCTTGTTTCTGACTCTCCTCACCCCTCACAGCCCCACTCCAAATTAACTTGCTTATCATTTTTTTCTAAAAACTCAGAATCTTGGAATTAAACCATGACTACAAATCTAGTAATGTATTTTTGAGTAAGTTGGCATGTTTGTGGAGAAAGAAGCTAAGCCCTTAGTAAGCACCTTCTATTTCTCACAAGCTGTATATGGCATTTGTTGTTGTCATTCAGTCATATCTGATTCTTTGTGACTCCCTTTGGGGTTTTCTTGGCAAAGATACTGGAGTGATTTGTCATTTCCTTCTCCAGCTTATTTTACAGATGAGGAAACTGAGACAAACAGGGTTAAGTGACTTGTCCAGAGTTACACAGCTAGTAAGTGAGGCGACATTTGAATTTAGGAATGATAGCCTTTCTGACTCCAGCTATAATACTCTATTCACTGCACTGCCTAGCTGCCCCTAATTTTTAAAATCCCTGACTTTACAGTTGGGGAACTGAGGCAGATAGGGTTAAGTGACTTGCCGAGGGTCACACATCGAGTAGTACCAATAAACAGTTGTAGAAGCCTGGAATGTGTTTTTTCTTCTCTGACTCAGAACCCTTAGCTCTCTTCAGAGTTCAGTTCAAGGGCCATCTCTTGTGCCTTTCTTGAGCTTGTTCCCTCCAAACTGTTTGTATCCTTTGAAATTATTTTCTATTTGTCTTTTACTTATTTTGCATTTACTTATGTGTTTATGTGTTGTTTCCCCCATAGAAAGTAAGCTTCTTGAAGGCAAATTTTTGTCTTTGTTATATTCCTGGCTTGGCACAATAGATATTTAATAAATACTTGATGACTGATTGATAGAATTAGTGGCTTGTAGCAGCGATAAAGATGGCTTCAGTTGTGTTATGAAAATGAAATGATTGCTGGTAAAAAGACATACAAATTCATTCATTTAGTATGAATTTATTACTGAACCACTACTATATGCTGTATTTACTGTGCTAGGTACTGGGGATAATAATGTGGAAATAGCGTTTCCGTAGGGTTTTAATGTTATCTCAGGTAGGTGCTATTATTACCTCCATTTTAAAGATGAGGAAACTAAGGCTGAGAAGGGGTATAGTGACTTGCCCTAAACTCCATGAACTATGTTCTAGTTATGACAAAAGGAAGACAATTTATTAGGATTCTACCAGCCACCCTTGACTAACTAGGAGAGACACACAAGCAAATGTGAGAGGGACAGTTTTTTCAAAATGTTTTCATGTAGCTACTAAGTATCTAAGGCAAGATTTATACCCAGGTCTTTCTGACTCCAACTCAACCACTCTATCCATTTCATCACCTACCTGCCTGGGATGGAGAAATGAAAAGAAAGTAGTCCCTACCTTGCTGGAGTTCCAGCTATATACAGATAAATAAAGGGGGAAGGGAACGAGCGTTTATTAAGGACCTACTATGTGCCAGGCTCTGCTAAACGCTTTACAAATATTACTGCCATTTGATCCTAAAAACAACCCCTTAAGATAACTAAATACAAAATATATGCGAAATAAATACAAGCTTTTTTTTGGAGGGAGTGTGTTGGTGGCCGTGAAACATTAATCACTTTGGGAGATTACAAAAGGCTTTCTTTAGGAAGTGGCAAAAAATGGTGACCCTAAGAAGAGAGCTAAGGATTCTGAGAGGTGGAGTTGAAGAAGAGGAACATTTCAGGCAAGAGAGACAGACAGTGAAATGAGCAAGGAAGGAGGAATGAATGTCCCATAGGAGAAACGTTAAGTAAGGCTGATTAGGCTAGAACACATGACGCCCGAGGGAAAATAAACAGTCCAGAAAGAGGTAACTGAATGAGTGATGGTAAGGAAAGGTCAATTTAAATCCATTTCATACACACTGCTTTGGGAACCCTCCCTGCTTCCTCTCATCATTGCTGCTATTCATTAAGCATGCACTATGTGCCAGGCAATGTGGTAGGTGCTGGGAATAGCAAATACAAAGAATGAAACAATCTTGGTCTCAAGGAGTTTATAAGCTAATTTAGGGAGGTGGCACCTATAGGAGAGTTCAGCTATAGGGCAAATGAAAGGACCAGGAGGTCTTAAGTTCCAAGTGCCGCGAGACTGGCAATGTCCAGGGTTCTTTAGAGACCGATGACAATAAGCAGAATTGTTCTATTATATGGTGGTTTCTTTTCTTTTTAGTACAATTGGTTGTCTTGGCTCATTTTATTTCAAAGTGATTTATCGTTAAAATTTTATCTTGAAATGTCAACTATATCTGACAGTCTGGGCCCAATGACTCTCACCATATGGAAAAGGAGCTGTAACGATTCTCCACTTTTAGTGGCATTTTGATTTTTGCTGTGAAATCCACTCATATTTTAAACCCATCTTTTATTGGACTCTACTGGAGATGCCTGTGAACATTTGTTTTAAAATGACCAGAGAAAATATGATCAACTTATTTCTAAAATTGACCCAAATTGTTATAGCAGAGTTGCTGTACTTGGCTGTCTCCTGCTGCAGTAAACATGTTAATGGACTCTCACCATAGCAATAGAGAACAGATGCAGTTTTTTGAAAATGCTATCTCTGTCACATTTGCTTGTCTGTTTCTCCTGTACACATATAGTTGTTTGTGTGTATGTATATTTATATTTATTATATATTTATAAATATATATTTATAGGTTATATATTTATGTATATGCACATACATACACATATATTTCTACACATATAGACATATAAAATAGTTATAGCATTTGTTGTTCAGTCATTCAATTGTATCTGACTCTGTGACCCTATGGATCATATTGTTCATGGGGTTTTCTTGGCAAAGACACCGGAGTGGTTTTCCATTTTCTTCTCCAGTGGATTAAGGCAAACAGACTTGCCCAGGGTCCCTTAGCTAATAAGTGTCTGAAGCTGGATTTGAACTCAGGTCTTTCTGACTCCAGGCCCAGTGCTCTATCTATTTAGCCACCCAGCTGCAGTTATTATATCTATCTATCTATCTATCTATCTATCTATCTATCTATCTATCTATCCACACACACATACACACATATGTACACATATACATACACACATATAGTTATAGCATACAGACAGACATGTACATACACATGCTGTACTCAGACTTTTGGGACACCCTATATACCTATATGAAGGCTGGATATATAGATATATCTATATTGGTACATAGATACAGATACCTCCTGATGTAGCACCTTGAGTAACCCCTCATGCCGGGGCTCATTGTTAGCTACACCAGGCTAGAGACACTAACTGTTCAAAACCATACGTCAGTGGTCTCTACCAATATTTGTACCTTTTGACAGCCAGAGGGAAAAGTTTGAAACAAATGATATTTAATCAAAGAGGACAACAAAGTGTTAAGAAGAGATCCCCTCCTATGAATATATAGCACCTGGTGGTGCACCCTAACTTTCAGTAGAGGCCCCCAGGATAATGGCTATTTTGGTTTTAAGTATTCGATGCATCCACATTCTTTAAAACCATAGCTCATGAACCACTGTGATTCTCAAGCTTGCAATTTAGTACTCATGTGACAAAACTGCAGGTCATGTAACCTCCCTGGGCTTCAGTTTCCTAAGCTCTAAATGAAGGGGTTTGAATAGATGGCCTCTGAGGGCCTTCATAGCTCTTAATCTGATTTTACGATGCCTCTGGTAAAAACATTTGACTGTTGTCTGCTGGGCACTGAATCTATACTCCTTGCTGGGTATAAAATTATTTCTGAAAGGTATTGTCTCTTCTCTGTGTCGTGTTGTCTCTGTTGGGCATCTCTGCTTTTCTCATGATTACTAAGCTGCTCTCTACTTCCATTTATTGGCTTCAGCTCTTGATGTGTCTTTGCTGGACTATATATCTCATCTCCTGAGGTTCAGTGGCCTGAAGGTCTATTCTTGATTAGGATGGACTGATGCTCATTTAGTATGTAATGGAGGTTGTGAGCTAGCCACCTCATTTAGCTAAGGCAGCTAACTAAGCCAAGATATGTTCTTTGTACTCTTTCAATCTGGTGCTAATTTGAGGTTCATGGTCTCAGACAACTATCTTATTTAGGGTTAGGAAAGACCGAACCATAATCTCATTACTTTTTCAATTGAGAGCTCCCCAATACTTACAGAATCTGTATGGAGACTGGTGAGATAAAACCTGCTTGACTATCAAGATGGGTTTTGATTGCCATGCAGAGGAAGTTAGGGCAAGAAGAATAGGCCAGGTACTTCTCACATTCTTTCCTTTATTATATATCTGTATCTGCCAGGAACAAAACTCTAACTTTTATTTTTATTTTGTCTAGCACAGAGTCTTACTCTCTCCTCGTTTATTTATGTGTGGATCTTTGAAGGGCCTGAGATTTTAGTAGCATAGGAATTCTCTTCAGCAAGACAATCCAATACTTATCATGATAGAGATATATTTGAGGCCCATGGATGTTGCAGGGATGTATAGTTATGTAACTAGTAAGTGTCACATGTGGGTCAGAGCTTCTTGACAACTGTCCATTCATCACACCATGATCCTATAATATGCTTTGTTGTTCAGTCATTTTTAGTTGGGTATGACTCTTCCTGACCCCATTTGGGATTTTCTTGGCAAAGATACTGGAGTGGTTTGACATTTCCTTCTCCTGCTCACTTTGCAGATGAGGAAACTGAGGCAAACAGGGTTAAGTGACTTGCCCAAGGTCACAGAGCTAGTAAGTGTCTGAGACCAGATTTGAACTCAGGAAGATGAGTCTTCCTGACTCCAGGTCCAGCACTATATCCACTGCTGCCCCTATAATGTATACATACACACTATATGATGTGCATAGATAGATGTTTATGTATGAGTGTGTGTACATACACACACATATGTGACCACACATGTGTACATATAAAATTATTAAATTACAATTCTTACATGTTTTCCTCTAATTTCATGCTGTACATTAGCAGTTTCAACATTTACAATGTTGATACTCACTATGTTGGATCATTTTGAAATAATTCTTTCATTGAAATTTTGGCCATTGTACAAAAAGTATGAATATATAATGTCTTCTGTTCCTTTCTCAACTAATTCCAGAATTCTCCTTCTTTCTCATGTTAAAAAATTTAAAAGCTACTGGATTTGTTCTTTGCAACAACAGCCATGTTGTCACCACTCACCATTTTATCATCTTTCCTATGTTTTCAGACTTCCCCCTTAATATTTAATTCAATATTTCACTTAATACTAATATCAAACTAACCAGATGGAAATTTTCATGCCAAATGTTACCTTTTTATAGATTGATGGTAGTTTCTCCTCACCCCCTCAATATCTTGATGCCTTACTTTTCCCACAAGCTTAATAAAAATATATAGTTAAAATTATTTTATAAATTTATAGTTCCTTTAAAATGAAAGGATACATGCCACCTGACTTGGCTGGCTTACTTTCTATATGACTATATATATTTTTTGTATCCTTTACCTTCTATAGAGAGTTGTTTTCCACAAGTCAAAATGACAAGTAATAAATGTTTAAAAGTTTTCATCTTGATTGATATGTTTTTTCTTCAGATCTTTTTTTAAAAGTCAAAGATTTTACTGTAGGAGAAAAAGTGAAAAAAAAGGTGCTGTATAAGCCCTTTGTGCTGGCTAAGGGGCATTTTTTTCAGCTTTCAGCTCTTTCTTGATATATTTCTCTCTCTCTCTCTCTCTCTCTCTCTCTCTCTCTCTCTCTCTCTCTCTCTCTCTCTCTCTCTCTGTCTCTCTCTGTCTGTCTGTCTCTCTCTGTCTGTCTGTCTGTCTCTCTCTTTCTCCCACGCATATAGACATACAGACACACACCTCCACTCCCCATCCCCGCTCACATTGCAAATATGAATCCTGGTAAATTCCTACTAGAGTTAGGCCCTGTAAAAGCCACACATTGCAATTGCTTTCTTATCAGATTTTGCCAAATATCTTACTTTCCTCAGTTGTTTTAAATGAAAACATTATTCAACTGGCTTATACATATCACAATTCCCTGGGTTAAAATACAACATTTTACATTATAACGTATATAGATTAGATCTGAATTTACACACATACATACATATAGATAGATAGACAGATTTGGGCTTTTCTTTTTTGGAGGGGGGGAAAGGCAGGGCAATTGGTGTGAAGTAACTTATCCAAGGTCACACAGGTACTAAGTGTGTCAAGTGTGAGGCCAGATTTGAACTTAGGTCCTCCTGATACCAGGGCCTGTGCTCTACTCACTGTGCCACCTGGCTGCCCCAGATTTTTCTTTTAAATAAAGTGTCTATTTGCTGTAGGAAAGTGACATTTAGACAAAGGGAGTCAATATTCGAGTTAATGGCACTTAGAAGGTATGTAAAGTTCCAAATATTTTTTTTTTACCTTTATTTTAATTTATTTTTAACATGTTTGGTTTTCAGCATTGATTTTCACAGGCGTTTGAATTACAAATTTTCTCCCCATTT
>CM053627.1:99550304-99638594 GCA_028646595.1 Phalanger gymnotis | reverse complement strand
AAGGTTGCTTATAGACTAAAGAGTTCTATGTTCCACGCTTGGGCGGATGCGCTGCCTCACCAGCACTCCTCCTTCCCCAAGAACCCCCTACCTGGACTGGGTTTAAATCTTCAGCAGGCTCTTCACTCCTGCTCTGATCAGCCACTTAATTCCTCCCACCAGGTGGGCCTGGGGCCAGAAGCAACTGCAGCCCTAGTTCTAAAGCTGCCCCACCTCTCCTGCCCCAGGGGTGGTAGCCGAACCGCAAACTCAGTCCCTCAGCTTTTCCCACTAACCTTCTCTGATGTCTTTGCTCTTTGTGGGTTGAGAGGTCTGGTGGATGCCACAGCTCAGTAATTCAGGATGCCAGGGCAGTCTCCGCTCGTCTCCTGTTCTGGTAGGTCCGCGTCTGGTCTGTTCACGCTGTGCGCACTGGGCTCAGCTCCACTCTGCTCCCCTCAGCTGGGGGCTGGGAGCTCCGTGTGGGACGGACCTTACCCAGAGACCATCCAGGCTGTCCTGGGCTGGAGCCCTGCTTCCCTCTGCCACTATGTGGGTTCTGCAGCTCTAGAATTGGTTCAGAGACATTTTTTAATAGGTTTTTGGAGGGACTTGGTGGGAAGCTCATGCCAGTCGCTGCTTCCCAGCCGCCATCTTGGCTCCACCCCCAAGTTCCAAATATTTAATGCCAGTCTTTCCATGTTCATTTGACAATTAGTTTCAGGGGATGACTTCAACATTATTATCCCTTAGATTAGATGTAGTTTTGCTTATTTCATTCATATTGAATTACAATCTACCTCCAGATTTTTCACGCTTATGGGGAATAGGAATAACCCAGATTGTTACTGTACTGAGGAAGTCAGGACAATTGAGCTGATGGAGCAGTAATATAGCAGCCACGAATTCTCAGGGCTGAGCTGGGTTCTCTCCCACTCTTTGTCTTGCAAGTGATCAGAAACAAAACCTTTAGGCTGATGCTCCTAGGTTGGCCACTACAGTGTTGTTTATGGACCTGGTTGTGCTTCAAGCAGTGGATGCACCTTTGTGGTGGAGCAGAATGTCTATGGGAGTTTGGTGTTTGACAGTAGTTTTCAGGGTGTGTCTTTGTGTTTCTTACTGCTATATCTGTCTCTGTGGAAGTTCCATGTTCTAGAATGTTAGATGACATTTTGGGCACAAAGAATACCAATGCTTTGGGGCATTAGGCATTTGGAAATTATGACAAAGGCAGTGAGGAAGTTATGTCCTTGAAAAAAACCTTCTGAGTTAAGTCAATAGTGTTTATGCCAGGCGCTGTATGAAGTTCTGGGAATACAAAGAAAGACAATTCTCTATTCTCTTTGTTCCTATGTAAGAGGTCCCTAGCAATTAGAGACTGAGGTATCTTGACAAAAATGATCCACAACTCCTATTTTAACCAACAATTTCAAGCTACCATTAAAGCTTTCCCCCCTGCAGAGCTACTCTCATGGAAAAATGGATCACTTTCTGCTTATTTTTCTTCCCCAGCTCCTTCTATGGAACTCCATAGTGATGACTTGAAAAACATTCTTAAGGGGGTCTCTTTATATTATAAATAGTAAATATAAATAACGTACCCACAATTTGACTAGTAATTTTTCTGCATCGTTGACCTGATTAATAAAGCCTGGAGTCAGAAATGGTATCAACTCATAGTCAGGAGGATTGGGATATGACCATGGGTAAATCGTTTCATTTATCTACCTAGGTCTCAGATTTTTCATCTTTTGGGGAATGGAGTAGATGATCTCTAAGGTCCCTTCTAGTGCTAAGGATTTATGACTCTAAATCTCCCTGGCCACATAATTTGGCTTGTCGATTGGTCACTTGGGTATAAATAAGGTATCATAAATGCCATGTTGATAAGATGAATGACTGAGTTCCCAACTGAGAGGAATAGGGAATTTAAGAACATGGCCATCGATTTCAATGTGCAAGTGTGTGCTCGATGTTATTTAATATTTCGTTCTGGGTCTACCTCAGTCTCTGAAATTGTACTTTATCTACAACTTACTACAAAGCAAATTACTAGGGATATAAACTACATCTTGGAATTCTTCTGAACATTATTATTTCCTGAAAGAAATAGGGCAGTCATAAAATGAAAAGAATAATTCACCAAGTTGGAAAAAGGAAGAAGTAGGAAAATGTACAAAATAATGCCTTCAACAATATTTCAGAAATAATTAGAGCGGTCAAAAAATATTATGGACTATCCTATAAAGCAGTGAGCTTTCTGTTACAGCAGTGGTTCAGATTGAAGTTAGATGGGCCACTCATCACTAGCAAGGGAAGATCCTTTCATGGTAAAGGGGCATAGACTTCATCTTCTTTATAGTACTTAGTAACTCTAACATTTTATATTAAATATTTCAGATAAAATCAGTATCATATGTGTATATGGGAGGAGGACACAGATATGTGTATAGGCTAAAAATTAATATTAAAATCATTGAAAAATTAAAATGCATTTCAGTGATAGAGATTTGTTCAGACTCCAATTAAACTCTCTTTAGAGTTGCCGAGGTAGAGGAATAAAAGTCTCTGTATCTTAAGAAGGCAGAAACAGTGTTTTATACTTCTTATGCTTCACATAACATATGTTGATTGATTTTAGAAGACTGGGAGGTTTTGCATGTAGGAGATAGCAGTCTTTTTTTTTTCTATTGAGTGCTCAGCAAAGTTTTACTGCTATTATTAATACATGCTAAATCCCAGTTAATATTACCTCTGTGGGGAAGCAGTGAGGGAAGAAAATATCTAACATCCAGAACATAAAAAACACTCAATATTTTAAATAATTTGCAAATCCTTCAAAATTTCCTTTATGTCATTTCTAGGTCATAGTAGTAACAATAGCATTCAAACTTCCTGAAGACCAGTTCTAGCCTCTTCTTCTGGCCCGTCAGATGGTCAGGGGCACAATCTATAGAATTGGCTAGAAAAAATCCCAACAAATGTATTGCCAATTGCCAGTAGCAAACAATGAGTCACTTCTAAAAAATGTCTTGATATTTACTTATGTTGCATGTGTTCCATTTTGTCCTGTGGCATTCCTTCTGTCCCCAGTGGAAATTAAAAATAATTTCTATTTTCTGCCGTTGGGACTTAGGAAAGGAAGAATAATTCTGGACAGTGGGCATTATATTTAGGGCTCTTGTACAACTCTTGAGACTGATGGGTCCATGTGTCAGACATGGGCTGAACCTGATATATAGTTAGTCAGTGAATAAGAACTTAAGGTCTGATTAGCAAAGTCTCACCTAATATCAAAAGGTTCATTTCCAGTCAATGGGAATGATAAAAAGTGTAGTAATAGTGTGCAAGATTCCCAAGGGAGGGTAAGTACAGATATATACTATTACTCCTCTCAGTTCACTAATGGATAACACTGTAAGTAGACATATAGAGGCATCTAGGTAGCACAGTGAATAGAATGAGGTAGACCTAAGTTTGGCTCCTTCCTCAGACATATAATAGCCATGTGACCATGAGCAAATCACTTAAGCTCCCTCAGTCTCAGTTTTCTCGTATGTAAAATGGGCATAACAACAGATTCTACCTCACTGGGTTGTTGTATCATTAGAGATAACAAATGCAAATAATTGTGCAAACCTTAAAGCAATATAAAAATGTCATTATCATCAGCACCACCACCGCCTTCATCATTATTAATTATTATTATTATTTTCTCATCTGGGAAGACTTCCTAGAATCCTGACAATGCAGACACTTGAGGTAAATTATTCTGAGTCAATTGCATGAGATAATATTCAAAACTGCTAATTGGTTCTTGGGCATTGATAAGCATAGGATAGGTATACAGTGCTGAGGAGGTTGACAATCCCAGTGTGCTCTGCATTGGTCATCCCACATCTAGAGTGTTGTGTTCAGATCAGGGCACCATATTTTAGGAAGGGCGTTGATCAATTGAAGAGAACCAGAGGTTGACTAGGCTAGCGATTTGGTCTTAAGATCATGCCATGCCTATGAGGATTATATGAAGGAAACGGATCTGCTTTGCCTGGCAAGGCGGTGATGTAGGTACATGATACTTGTTTTTAAATAGTTAAAGGGTTGTCATGTGGAAGAGCACTAGAAGAAATCAGTGGAAGCTGCAAAGAGGCAAATCTGAGCATAGTGTAAGGAAAAACTTCCTAGCAAATGGAGCTAGAAGAAAATGGAATGGACTGCCTTCAAGAGGTAGTAGAGTACTTTAAGTAAAGACTGACAGCTACTGGTTAGGTATGTGGTAGAGGGATATTTATTGTTGTTGCAGATATAGGTTGGTTTAGATAGGTTCTGAGGTCCCTTTAAAATCTATTGCAATTCTGTTATAAACGCCAAGTTCTCATCCTAAATCTGTCACCAACCGATTGTATGACTTTGAGGTAACTCCATCTCTCCGGACCTCAATTTCTGCTTCTTTAAAGTGGGTTAGACTATGTCGTCTCTAAGGTATAATGGTCTTAAGTTTCTCTGAGTCACATAAAGCACTTCACAGATGTCATATGCTTACAAAGTAAGAAGGACAACTTCCTTCTCTGGCTTAGGGAGACACATTCCCTTTCCTTAGTGTTGTACTTACTAGATATGATATCCCATGTTGGAGAAAGGATCCTTTTTCAGGTTCTGAAGAGCTTGTGTGCTTCCTTTTATGTTATCTCTCTGTGCCCAGAATGGCGGCACAGTGTAGCTCTCTGGTCAGTAGTATGGTGCTGTCCCTTGCCATAGTGCTGGTGACATTTCTCTCAGTTTGGCTACTGTTCTTGGTCAAGTACTGACTGGTGGAGACAAGGGAGTGGTCATAGACTTTAAACTGGAAGTTATCTTGGAGGTTATCTAGTCCAAAAGTGTCATTTTACAGAGGGTTTAAACTTTCTATTATTCTTTCTGTTATTTCCCTCAAACTAGATTTATGTTTTCATTGCCACCAGCATAGCATCACAACTTAAAAATACCACTTTAAAAAGCCCAATAAATGCCTTAAGGGAATATAATGTTGATATTGTGCAAGTAGAAGGACATGTGGTTTTATGTGCCTGATTGCAAATGTGACTCTCATCCATATGGAGATTTCCGGCAGAAATTCTAGGTGCAATAGATCAATGCGGGTCATGCTCATAACAACAAAACGGAAGGAACCTATAACAGGGGAGTGTCACTGAGAACTCATGCAGCATGGCTTCTTGTGACAAAAGCAATATGGTTTCTACAGGAGGGAATTATGCTTCCCTAAAATACTGAGCAAAGTCAACATTTCTAAAGAATAGTTTTGGAGTTAAGACTGAGATTTAAGTACTGTCTCTGATATGTACCAGACAAGTGATACTGGGAAAACCACAATCTTTTAGGATTCCAGAGAGCTTTCTAAGACTGTAAATTACAGAAGTGCTCAGGTAAGTAGAGGAGAATGCACAAGTATTTAACTCTTAAAGAATCCTTGGACATTTCTGCCTACTGGTCTTCATAGTTGTTGTTCAGTCATTTGCAGTCTTGTCCAACACTCTGTGACCCTATTTGGTTTTTGTTTTTTTTTTGGGGCAAAGATACTGGAGTGGTTTGCCATTTCCTTCTTCAGCTCATTTTACAGATGAGAAAACTGAAGCCAACAGGGTTAAGTGACTTGCCCAGGGTCACACAGCTAGTAAGTGTCTGAGACTAGATTTGAACTTAGGAAGATAGGTCTTCCTGACTCCAGGCCCAGCACTCTATCTATCCACTGTGCCACCTAGCTGCCCCAGTCTTCATCGTAGCCTACAGTTTTATGATGGAACGAGTTAAGGCAGAAGGAATAGGGATGGCAACATTTGGTTGCCGGACTTTTTTCTTCCTGGAACCTAACCTTGTCCCATTAATAATAGTATGTGAGGCATTAGGACTATATATTTGGAGTTACAAAGGAATTTGGAGACCATCTAGTTTAATCCCCTCATTTTATAGATAGGAGAGAAATGGCTTGCCAAAGGTTACATAGGTAAAGTGGCAGAGCTGGAATCTTGAACCCAGGTCTTCGACTCATTGTTTAACATTTGCTAGTCTCTTTTTCACTGTGCCTTAACACACAATGCCCTATCCTCCTCTTAATGACCCAGTTACGGGACATTTATCGAGCACTTTCCATGTGCATCACACTATGCTGAAATTCGAAATATTCTTTCCAGGACAATATAGCTTGTCTACTCTTGGCAGATCCTATTACTTACAAGCCACTTGTTGCTATTAGCTGTTGACAGCTCAGAAGAACTGTCATCATGAAGTATTTTTAAAATACTCTGGTCCTTTCTTTGCCTCTGGCTATATCCACTTACATTTCCCTTATTTAAAGGCAACAATCATATTTTATTTAATTGGTTTAGAGAAATCTAACATTAATAGTCCATAGACAATACCTTTTTACTTTTGTCTAACAGCTTAATGACCTTGAATACTGAGCTTGTGACAAATAGAAGGATATAAAGTACCAGCACAAATTGTACAGTATGAACGTCCTTAGAGGTTCAGAGAAATTGAGGGATTGTCCCCAGTAGAGGCAATTTAATTCACAAAAATTACAGTCTGCTATTTTCCTGATGCCTAGAACTTTAATACTTTGTATTTTGCTATTCAAAGAACAATATCTTAGTCTAGACTTTGTATATTACTTTGTATATTATCAAGCAATATAATCACATACCAAACAAAATAGATCCCATTCTCCTCAGTCTCCCCTGGTTACCTTCTATTGCATTAGGTGCAAACTCTTTCAGGATGCTAGAGAGCCAATTAAAACACTGCAGAAGAAAAATGAAGTAATACTTCTTTTTAACAAAGATGATATATAGAGAGGAAGAATGGAACAGTGGAAAAGGCACAGGCTCTTTAGTGTAGTTCTTTAGTTAGAGAATGTTGGTTCAAATCCAATCTCTGATCCTTATTACTTGTGTGACCTTGGGAAAGTCACTTTACTTCCTTAGATATCAATTGCCTCATATGTAAAGTGAAGGGGTTAAGCTAGATGATTTCTAAATTCTCTCTCAGCTCTAGATAAGTTTCATTACCAGAGGTAGAAATAATAGATGAAGTATCGCGATATGCCTGTGGGATATTGGTTACTTCTAATGGTATGTTGACTCTTGTCCATGAAGTTCTGGTCATTGAATCTTAAGAAAGGCATAAAGGAGTAGGAACAAATTCATACTTAAGATGCTCAATTAAGATGGGAACTTTCATATAAGGAGTGAAAATGCTCTTACAGTGATAATGCACGGGCACCTCTTCTCTTTCCTTTTCCTGCACAAAACAGATTTTGGTTTTCTAGACCTGTCATCTGAATAGGGATATTGCTTTCTCTCTTGAGTCCTCTGTGTCTTTAGCCTGAAAAAAGGGGAGTGCTGGGTAAACATTTAACAACTGGCTTTCTGGAGAAAAGTATACATATATACTTTTAAGTTTATTCTACATTATTAATATTATCCACATCACTTTCTTGTCTAGACAATTGACAAACCAATAAATCAAGCCCTGGTTTGTAGCATTTTTTGATTTCCGAGTTGTAAATGCTCACAATGAAAATTTAACAATTGACTCTTCTCCAGATGGTTTCAGCATATCTCTGTCTGAGTACTACCTTTCCTATTCCTATGTGATTAGGCCCTATAAATCCTGGGAATAGGACCTTGTCTTCATCCAGGCCCAGTAACCAACACACCATTAAGTGATGGCCTGCATTTGTTATGACCATGACCTTCTTTCCCTCCTTTTAATTCTACTGCCATTTCTATTCCCCATCCTAGATTAATTATCTCCACCAGTCTGGCACAGATCTAACAATGTCATTCATTTGCTTAAAAACCTTCAGTAGCTCCCCATTGCCTATAGGATGAAATAAAAATGCTTTTTATCTGAAATTTGTTTTCTACAGTTTGACTCCATTTTGTATAAACTATTTAGTATTTATTTATTATTTCTTTCCCTATTTTTTCTTTGATCTATAAACTCTGAAATCAGGCTATAATGTTTCTGGGAATTTTCATTTTGGGATTTCTTTCAAGAAGTAAATGGTAGGTTCTTTTTCTGCTTTGTCCCTTGGTTTTAAGAGATCTGGGAAGTTTTCTTTTAAGATTTCTCGAAATATCCCATCTGGGCTCTTTTTTGGGGGTCATGGATTTCAGGTAGTCCCATGATTATTAAGTTGTCTCTAGTCCAATTATTTGTTTTTGCATTGAGATACCTTGCTTTTTCTTCTATTTTTCAGTCTTTTGACTTTGTTTTAATATTTCTTGATGTTTCATGATGTTGTTATCTTCTATTTGGTCCATAGTAATTCTCAGGTAATTTGATACTTGGGTATCAAATTGTACCTCTTTTAATTTCCTTTTCCAATTCTTTCCCCTGTAACTCTCATTTCTTCTCCATTTCCCCCTCTATCATTGTCATTTCACTTACCAAAAATTCTTATAAAAATTTTTTAAAAATTAAAAAAAAACTCTTGCATTTTCTCTTCCTAGAATTCTAGCTGAACCTGTACTCAAACTATGTGTTTCTTCAGAATTTTGCTTGTAAATGTTTCAGTCGTTTTCTTTTTCTGGATTTGTGAATTTAGCTTCTCTGTCATCACAAGTTTTTTTATGGTGGGATTTTTTTGTTTGCTCATTCTTCCACCATACTTCCTGTCTTATGTTAGGGCTGGATTCTGCACACTTATGGAGCTTGTGTCCTCTAGGGTCCTGTTGCTGATTTCTTGGGGTATTAAGTATTATGTTATTTAAGGATCTCTGAGACAGCTCAGGCTAGGGACCTGCAAACTTTCAATACTCCCAAAGTGGTCTGATTGGGAAAAAAAGTCTGGTCACCATTCTCCTAGTCTGTAAGTTCTTGATCTGGGAATAGTTCTGACCAATATACTTATGGGCTTGCCCTGATTGGAGTTTTAGTAGGTTGAGGGTAGACTCAGCCACCATCAGCTAGCTGAAAAGCTTTACTAGTTCCGAGTGACAGAACTTTAGGTCCCCTTTGGTCTTGATTATCTTCCCTGATTCTTTGTCAGAAGGCGTCTGACTGGGCTGTAGGCTGGAGCATGGTTCTCAGATCCACGACTCCTTGGTCAAAACAGCAATGGTTACTACTTGATTCTGTACTTGCTCTTTGCTTAGTACACAGTCTAAGGCCCACAAACTGCTCCCCACTTTGGGATGCTACTCCTAGGCAAAGGTTCTCTCCTTAGTCTGCTCTGTATTTGTAACCTGGAACAAGGTGAGGAGCAACAGAAACTATTCGTATACTCCACACAAGGTCAAGCCTCTCTTGCTAAATTTGGGACCTCTTCTTGCCCTGGCACACAGCTTCTCCAAACACTCTGTGTCGCTGTTCCTGGCTGGACCACATCTCAAGAAGTTCTAGATCTCTCTATCTGCAGACCTTATGTGAACTTGAGCTGGAAAAATGATTCACTGTGATTTTTTTCTTGGGTTTTCTGATTGGAAATTGATTTAGTGTACTTTTTTTAGCCTTTTGTGGAGGAATTGTGGGTGAGAACTATGCTGTAATACTCCCTGTTACTCCTCCCTCTTGGCTTTCTTCCAATTCCTTTCCAAGAAGAACTCTCATATCTGTCCAGCTGGGATTGAGGCTGTTTTGTGGATTGTGTAATTGAATGCCCTATATGGGGATCACTTCCTTTCTTTATGCTAAATACATGATGATATTCCTGATTCTAAAGAAAGAGCTTTGGCTCAGAGTCTGTCTGGGGTCAATGGCTTTTTGTTGTTCTTTGGTCATTTCAGTTGTGTCTGACTATTTGTGACCCCATTTGGGATTTTCTTGGCAAAGATGCTGAAGTGGTTTGCCGTTTCTTTCTCCAGCTCATTTTACAGATGAGGAAACTGAGGCAAACAGGGTTAAATGACTTGCCCAGGGTCACTCAAGCTAGTAAGTATCTGAGGCAGGATTTGAATTTAGGTCTTCCCGATATATATATATATAATGTCTAGCCATAGACCCTGAGGCGGCTAAGTGGCACAATGGAGAGAGTACTGGACTTGCTGAGAAAGGTTAAGTGACTTGTTGGTAAGCCTCTGTGGCATAAGATAAAGACTCAGGTTTCCCTGACTCCCAATCCACCACTCTGTCTGCTATGCCACCCAGCTGCCTGGTGTTATAGGCAATATAATAGGACCACAATAGGATCCAAAAGTGACTTACCCTAAGTCACACATGATGGCTGGCATATATAGTGCTGCTTACTCCATCTCAAAGCTAACTCATTTCTCAACAGTCTGTTCCTGCTGCTGAGGTCTTTTGAACCCTCTCTCGGAGCTTTCAGTAAAATGAACATCTTTGTCATTGTTAGAACTTTGCAGTCTTATGGGAGTTAGCCACTGCCATTGCAACAAGAAAGTTATTGGGTTAGTCACTGGAGCGTGAGGGCAAAGACTGTGTTGTCTGATCCTCAGTCCTTGTAAGTCTAAACCAAAAGGCCAAGTCATGCTGTCTTGATCCACTAAAGAGAGAGTAATATATGTTTTTCTCATTTTTTTCTCTAACCCCTGGCTGAAAAGCAACAGTAGCATTTTAGGATTCTCTATTAAGATTAATTGGTGAGTAGACAGATAAATAGATGGCCAAGCTGACGCATTTTTCCAGATTTTCATCTTTCTTCATCTCTATCCTGTCTGCCTATCTCCCTCTCTTTTTGGACAGTGTACATCTATAGCTGATCCCTCAAGAGGACTCTTCCTCTTATGTTCTTCCAGACTGTGGTCAAGAATAAACCTGAAGAATTTCAATTCAGATACTGCATAAGGACAGATTTCAGTTGCTAAGCCCTGCGTTTCACTTTCTATTACTTAAGGTTCCCACATGCCTAAAAATCTTGTTGCTTCTCATGTGATGTTAGACTAAGAATTTGAAAACATTCCCAGCTTGAAAAAAAACATTTCAACTCAAACGCCTGCTCTTCCTCACTTTCTAGAAGTGAAAAGAGGAAATTTAATTTCCCAGATCACATTTGCTTACCCACATTTTTTAAAAGGTGCCAACTATGCCAACATCTCATTATCAGAAAGAATTAGTGAGACATTTTATGCCTTTGTTTGGAAAATGCACAACTTTGTCAAGGTCTCTCAAGAGTCTTTGCTCAAACTAGGCCAAAGAGTCCGCTCATCTCGTCCATGCTTACTTACAGCTGTGAGAGCTCTGATTGATCTCTTTGGGAGGTAGACACATAGTCCTTTAGAGTAGAAAGTTCTTTGAGGGAGGTAAGGTTGTGAAATTATCAGTTTTGGGGGGCTGACATGCACATCCAGTAAGTATTTAACAAATGTTTGTTGAATGACTTCCCAGCCACATACTTTGTTGTCAGAAATTTTGTAACTAGAAGCATAGGGAGGTATTCTAAGACAGAGTCTCTTCTATGTCACTTAATATCTATTTTTTTAATAGGTACAGATATGTTATAATGGATTTTTAGCCAATACTCAGGAGATTTTCTCTCTCAAGCAGCCCGTGACAAAGAGATAACAATTTAATAAATCACTATTTAAATTAGAACAGAGTCCTTATGACTTATTTGTTTTAGTTCTTTCATATTGCCCTTACGGCTTAACACAGTACTGTATAATAATGAACTTCAGCTATATACTCCCTTCTGTCCTTCAGATGAATTGGCCTGGAGTTCCTAGTACTGAGGATGATTGAAATTTCATTCATTGTGGGATGTTTTTGGATTTCCTTAAATTAGTATTAGAGTCAGAAAGACCTGAATACAGTTTTGGCCTAGACTTGCCAACTTTTTCCCTCTGCTTCAATTTCCTCATCTGTAAAGTGGAAATAATAACAGCATCTTCCTCCTAGGATAATCGTGAGGATAAAATGAGATAACATTTGTAAAGTGCGATCAGCTTTGCAAACTGCATAGAGCAATAAATCAATGTTAGTTAGCTATTATTATGTTATTAAATGACACAATTGTTGGTTTCCATGGGCCAGAGAAAACGAAAAAAAATCCAGCTCATTTGCTCAACAAATATTTATTGAACATCATGTGTCTGGGTGACGTAATAATTCTCACATGCCCTTCAGGATGTATAAGGACGAAAAAGTTGAAATTCACACAAAGCACTTATAATCTATTAACCTTAAACACCAGGAATGTATAAGCAAATTACTTGGAACCATGGAGACACATCCTCAGAGGTGTTGCCAGTCTCTCATCTCATGTGAAACTGCGTATGAAAGCATATTCTGACAGGCAAACCATCCTCTCAACTCTGACAGGTATGAGTGATGAAGGTCATTGCTCTGGATTTTTGACTCAAGTGGGGGTGCTGGTGACTCTATCCTCATGGTGTTGAGTTAGATTTGCTGTGTTATTTTGCTAACATAACATACTAACTTCAATTTGCCATCTGGCCAGAGGTTAAAAGGGAAATGGAGCAAAAATATGTGGCTGGATTCATGCAAATCCACCCCCACTGCATGAAAAACTCAGTGATGCTGGGCTAGGAGAATCCTATCTTTCTTTGTGAAGGACAATCATAAGAAGTAGTACAGAAACATTGCAAGATCATAAAGCCTACTAAATGCTTTCAAAGCCAATCGGGATCTGGGAAAGGAGCAGGATTTGATTAGAAAGTATTGTTTTCAAAATCAGAGTTCTCCAGCAACTCAGAGTTGTTGGGTGAATGATATTACCCAATTTTCAAGCACACTATTGTCTTTCAGAAATGCAGAAATAAATTCATCCATTATGCCATTGGTTTTCTATTTAGATTTTTTTATCGTGTTATTTTTTCTCCCTGAAAAGCTTTTGGGAATTATTTCATAACTTGTATGCATGTGTGTGTGTGTGTGCATGCACACACACGCACACACACACACACACACACACACGCACAAGTTTTCTGAAATTAAGAAAGTTAGCAGGGAAGATCAAGATGGATGACCATAACCAGACTATGTTTAGAACTATTTGAAATAATTCCAATGTTATTTTTAACTTTGCTACAAGATTTAAAAGTGTCATCATGTACCATAAATACTCATAAGGTTTTTTTAATGTAGTCTTTTCAATTTTTAATTTGCAAGGTTTTCACACTGCCACAAAGGGGAGAGAGGAGAGAGACAGAGAGAGAGAGAGAGAGAGAGAGAGAGAGAGAGAGAGAGAGAGAGAGACAGCACGCAATAACTTGGTATCTTTCCTTTCTCCTAGAAAAGCTAAAAAGAAGGAGGAGTGGTCAGAGAATAACTCAATAATCACAGACACAGAATTGGTGATGAGTTCATTACTCTGGATACATAACAATATTGTGAACTTAACTCTGGATAAATATACTGTAGAAATATAGATAGAAATATTCTATATAAATATATAGAGAAAATATGTACATAGAATAAATACAAAATAAATATATAGTCAATTAGATGATGCAATGGCTTGAGCATTGGGCCTAGAGTCAGGAAGACTCATCTTCCTAAGTTCAAATCTGGCCTCAGACACTTACTAGTTATATGACCCTGGGGAAGTCATTTAGCCCTGTTTGCCTCAGTTTCCTCATCTGTAAAATGGGCTGGAGAAGGAAAGGGCAAACAACTCCAGTACTTTGAATACAGAAACCCAAAGTAGAATCATGAAGAGTTAGACATGACTAAAAAAATTACTGAGCAACAATAAGTAAGTTAAAGAGGGAAGGCAGCAAAAAAGCTTTGTGTAAAAGGCAGTACTTAAGGAGAATCTCAAAGTAGAGGTTATGAGGGAATACACCCCAATATGGAAGATAGTCAGTGTTTGGCATTGGAATGAAGATAGAGACGCATTTGTGAAGAACAGAAGACTCAAGTTTGGACTGCAGTGTTCAGGAAAGGGAGTAATATATAATAATTCCGGAAAGCTATGTTGGGGCCACATTGTAAAGAGTTTTGAAGTCTCACAGTAGAGTTTATATTTGATCCTAGAAGCCATTGGGAACCACTGGAGTTTGTTAAATAGGGGGCTTATGTGAACAGACCTAAGGTTAAGGATAATTATTTTGGCAGTTTTGTGGAAGATGGATTGGAATGGTGGGAAGAAAAATCAGAAGGCCATTGCACTAGTTTAGGAGAGGGTAATGAAGGCTTGAATTTAGGTGGTGGCTGCCTAAGAGAAAGGGGTCAGTTGCAAAGATGTTGAGGAGTAGAAACAGCAAGATTGAGCAACTGAATGGTATATGGAAAAAGGAGCAATTGAAAATAGTGCTATGATTATGAACATGAGAGACTAGAAGAAAGCCCTTGATGAAATTAGTGATGTTTAAAAGAGGAATGGTATTGGGGAAAAAGAGTAATTTCTGTTTTGGACATGTTGAGTTGAAGGTGTTTCTATGCCATCTAGTTTGAAATGTCCAATAAATAGTTGGAATGCCGGACTGAAGCTCAAAGAAGAGATAGCACTAAATAGTTAGATTTGTGAGTCATCTTCCAAGAACTGATAAACTCATCCCAGCTGATGAGGTGACCAAAAGAGAAATTTAATAGAGATTAGAAGAGTCTTGGGTTACAGACACAGTTAGGTGTACGATATGGATTACATGATAGCAAAAGAACCTGAGAAGGAATAGGCAGAAAGTAGGAGGGGAACAAAGAAAGTACTGTCACAAAATCCCAGAGGAGAAAGAATTCAGGTGTAAAATGTGGTCAAAAGTTGTCAAAAGCAGTGAAAATAAAAGCATAAAGACAGAGAAAAGGCCATCAGATTTACCACTGGAGTAATTGTTGGTCATTTTAGACAGAACCGTTTAAGTTTAATGATGAGGTTAGAACCCAGATTGCAAAGGATCGAGGAGTGAGGTAAAGGATTAGAAATAGTTTCAATGAGTGTAGATAACTTTTTCTAGGAGTTTTGTTGAGAAAGAAAGGAGAGATGTAGAATGAGAGCTTAAGGGGAATGGGAGGATCCAGAGAAGTATTTTAATGGTGGAGTATGTTTTAAGGCAGTAAGAGAGAAACTAGTAGACAAAAAGAGACTGAAGATTTTTAGAGACAGTATTAAGGGAGCAATCTGCTGGGGAAGATGGGAAGGGATGGGATTAGGGCACATGGATACCTGAAGCTTTGGCATTGGCCAGGAGGACCACTTCATTTTTAGATAGTGGAAGAAAGGAGCAGATAGTGGAGTAGGTATTATGTTTGAAATGGTTTTGAGAAGAAGAGGAGAGACCAGTAAATGGCCTCAATCTTGTCACTTAAGTAAGTGGCTCTCAGATGTGAGGGTGAGTGAGTTTGAGGAGAAAAGAGGATATTTGGGAATGCTTCAAGGGCAGAATTGGCTAGGAAATCAGTTAGGTAGGAGTAAAAGGATTCCTTGCTATAACGAAGGCTCAGTTGAAATTAGACAGCATTTATTTGTAGGATAGTCTGTCAACTGAGAGAGAGAGAGGGAATTGGGAAACTTTTAGTAATAAGTCTCCTGTCACCACTGTGAAATATCTCAGATGTTCCCAGACTTTGAGAATATGAAAAGGGCTCATAATTCTTCTAATGTTAAAAAAAGTTTTCAAGTTCCTACGTGACAGTAGTTTTACTGTTATTATCCATTGATTGAGAAAATGTTGTGACAAAAAACTACGACAAAATCAGTAATGCCTTTATAATATTCCCTGCCTTTGTTACCCTCCCCCTCTAACACAATTTCAGGTTGGGTGCCGGGGGATAATTACCCAAGTTCAAAATTCTTTGTGAGTCTAGTGCTGAAACAAGTGTCAGAAAAAATTTAGTTCAGATATGGCCTCAGATATGGCCTCAGGTACTAACTCGGCTATGTGATCCTAGTCAAGTGACTTAAGTTGTCTGTACTTCTGTTTTTTTATCTATAAAGTCAGGAAAATAATAGCACCTACCACTCAGGATTAATATGAGGTTAGAATGCAATGATATTTGTATAACCCTTTGCAAACCTGAAAGTGCTTCACTATCAGAGGTTATTAATGTAGTGTAGTACCTAGGGCACCCTGACTTACACATCCCAGAAAAGCTACTCAAAGGTGAAGGGTCTGTGTCCTCTCAAAATGTGGCTTAGCAGCCCTGCTTATGCTAGGGAGCCAGAGGCCCCAATTTGTTCAAAGCAGAGGCATTTAATAGAATGGCATAGCAGGAAAATTAGTAATAGACCATTTTCCTCATAAATTGGTAGCATGATTTTCCATGAATACATATCTAAGGAACATATATGGAAGGGCATATCAGCCTCCCCAGCTGTAGGTTTATCTATATCTTCTGGTGATGTTATCATACCCTCTGGGTCTCCTCCACATTGGTCTTACCTGGCATGTAGTCTCTGACAACTATGTAGTCTTTGCTTTGTAATGGTCTGTGTTCTTTGTCAGATATTGATTGCTATTAATTATTGCTCCCCTGGGCACGTGGTTGTACATCTAGTTTCTTGCTTCAGTTGAAATCTTTAGCTGAAGTGCCATCTCACAATGCCTGGCACATAGTAAGTATTTCATACATTCTTGTTGACTTCTTCCCCCTGAGGAGAGGTGAAGCTTCTCTCTTTTCTCATAGAGTCCAGAGGCTTAAGCTTCACCTCTTTTAGGGAAGAAAGGTGAGTCTATATATTGGGCTAGGAAAAACCCTCAGGTGTTTTTCTCTCTGTAAGGAGAGTGTTAGTTCCCAGAACTTATTTGTGTGGTGCTTTTTTAGTTCAGGAGTTTTCACCTTCAGAATCCAAGTTGTTTTTGAATACAGACCAAGCAGCCAGATAAATGGAACACTTAGTTAATCTGTCTTTTGAAACTGTTAAGAGCTGAATGCCAGTTTTTTTCCCCTCTGGCAACTAACAAAAGACTAGAAACTCTCAAGAGCCTTTGGTCTCACATACAAAAAATGAAATATTTTTGGGAAAAAGTAGAAACAAAACCTCCTTAGTTGGATGTCAGATAAACTACCTTCCACCTCAATCCTTTGATCCAAATTCTTGCCTTTGTTATGTATGAGGCTGGCATCTACCTTCAGGCTCTGAGGCTCCTTGTAGTAGTTACTTTATTTCTAAATGAAGCAAAAACAAAATCATTCATAGTCAGAAGTTTATATTTTAAAATTGACTAGAAGTTTCTATTAGTTTTACTTTTTCCTTTGGTCTTGGCGGTGGTATTTAATAGCTGGGGAGGGGGAAAGAGGATGGAGGTGTTGCATGATTTGCTGAGAACAACAGTGACGAGTAGATGGAGGTTAGAATTGGGAGCACGGTAAATTATAGCAGCAACATTTTATTAAGCTTCTCAAATACTCTGCTCATAGTACGAGACCTGGGACTTCAAATCAATGAGGAAAAAAGTCTCCTTTTACAGGTTTCCCCTTCCAGCTAATAGTTCTTTTTCTTAATTTTGATCCCCTTTTGCCTTCCTTCTGCCCATTTCAGAGTCCCTAGCAATTATTGGCTATGTCACAGACGAATTAATGTCCATTTATGTTAAATGGCATCTGAAAATGTTGAGTCCCAGGAATGAATTATACCAACCTAGGTTAAGTCCCTAAAAATGAGAAATTTTGAATTCAAGGAGGGACAGAGGGAAATGAAAACAGGTGCTATTCCAAAGCATACTCTATGAAGGGAGCCACCTCCCTGCTTTCCAGCATAGTTTCTGCTTCTTCACATTGCACTGAGGGCTGAGTAAACTTCACCTAGCAGTGAAGAAGAAGAAACAGAGGTGTGTGTGTGTGTGTGTGTGTGTCTCTGTGTGTGTGTAGACAGAGACACACAGAGAGACACAGAGAAACTGAGACAGAGAGAGACAGAAAAAGACAGACAGACAGACACACACATGTATTCCCTTATAGTTCCATGATGAAGAAATCATGGAAGAGGAACAATCTATGTATGGTGGATAGACACTCAGGAAAACCTGGAGGTCAAATCCTACTTCTGATATCTACTGATTATGTGACCCTGGGCAAGTCTCTTAACCTTTCAGTTCTCCAGATGTCTAAGACTATAAATTGCAGAACAGAACATTCTGCCTTGTTTGAGGGAATTTTCCTCATTAGGAATTGCCACTACCAATGAAATCACAGGACTACTGCTCTTCCTTCCTCAAAAATAATAAAAGCTAAAGCTTGGGGAAAAGCTCGGTGTTTAAAGGTGAAGGAAGGTATTCAGATGCTTTGAATCCTGATTGAAATTTCTCTTTTTCTTTTCAAACGTGCATAGTAATTCAGCTGAGAATAATGAACTGCACACTTCATTAAAAGTTAACTGGCGAACAACTAAACACCTAATTAGTTTTCTATCATTCCGCCTTCCCAAACTGATTTACATTAAAATCTCACTGCAGGTGTGAGAGACCTTTTGGTTCAGATGTCTGTCCTGTTGTGTGCTGGTACAAAGCCAAACAGAGCAGTCTTTAGTCAAAGATCTGAAGTTAGGCAGTCAGTACTTAAATCCCAAGAGAATCCTTCCCTTCCATGGTAATACTTCTGCCAGCCACTTCATCTTAATGATACAGGCATAGTGCAGGTAAAGTCACCTTGCCTTCTCTTGTGTTATATAAAAATATGAATTCATGAAAATAAAGCAGAATTCTTGAAAAAAAATTGAGGGACTGATTCTCTGATTCTTTTAATAGTATCAGATACCTCATGACATAAAACTATACTTCTGTTATACCATATCAGGAAGGCAAAAACGGAAGAGTACATTTTTTTCCCCCGGTAGCTGAGGTAATTCATGATAAATACACCAAGCACACAGGTAGACAAAGCAAATTACAGTTAGCTTAGACAACCCCGAACAAGGCAAAAACCATGAGTGAAATAAATAATTAGAAGGGAGCAACTGGGAATGAACACCTAAATATGAAATTAGAATAGTAAACACTAGAGGGACTGTAGGGGCCATCGGCCTAGCTCCTCGTCTCTATCTCCTTCTCAATTGCCTTCTGCTCTCTTTTGATTAGTTTTTAAAAGTTTCACTGATGTTCCTTTCTTCTTTTTTGCATTAGTATCACCATCACCTTCATTACCATACAATTTCTCCCATAAATGAAAGGCTTTCCTTGTGACGAATGGGCATGATTAAACAAATAAGTATTATTAAGTATTTGTCTTTCTGAAGACAAAAGGAGGAATAATTCTCGTTGGACCTCACGAACTAACTTGGATTAAAAAAAGAAAAGATAGGTATGGAAGATGGAGGTGAAGACAATGACAGTTTAGCTATAAAAGCATGGCATGGTTTTGTAGGAATAGTGTAAGGAACATTCATTTCCGGAGTGAGAAGAAGACCAGCTTTCAAGTCTTTCCTAATTAGAATTTCAGCTACAGGAGGGCAGGGACTCGGTTTCTTTTTGTTTATATTTGGATTCCTAGTCCTTAGTACAATGCTTGGAACTTAGTAAGAACTTAATAAATGTTTATTTAATAAAGAGCTAGCATTTATATAGTGATTTACAATTTATAAATATTTTCTCATTTGATCAACAACCCTGGGAGGTAGATTCTATTACCCCTATTTTACAGATGAGGAAACTGAGATGACTTACCCAAAGTCACACAGCTAATAAGTGTCTGAGACTGGATTTGAATTCAGGTCTTCCTGACTCCAGGCCCAGAGTTCTATTCACTATGCCACCTAGTTGTCCACTTGACTACTTCTCAAGGCATAAGAGGTTTACAATTTGTGGATGAGGAGGAAATAGCTTCACTGATATTTTGTAATTCTAGTTCATGTTTGCATAAGGCTTTAGTATTTTTTATATTTGTTATCCTATAACAACCTAGTGAGATGGGAAGGGAAGGGCAGAAAGGTGGGCATCTTCATCTTTATCTTAGAAATGAGTAGCTAAAGCTTAGTGAGGTTACTGCCTTGGGCAGATTCACACAGTGAATGGAAGAGTGAAGATTCAAACTTAATACCTGATAACTTCAATTTCAACATTGTTTCCACTGAGTGACTATCTGCTTCAGCTCAGCACTATCTGATTCCCATCATCCCTTATATATTATACACATTCTTATTCCTGTTTCTGTGTCTTTGTTCGTACTGGTTCCTGCCTTTCTGTCCAGATCCTATCCTTCCTTTGAGATCTGGCTTAAGATCCACCTCCTTCAAGAATCTCTTAGTTGGAGGGGCCTTAGAAGTCATCCTATTAAACCTGAATCTGTTAAACAATTTCTTTAGAACATTCCTGACAAATGGTAGTCTAGCCTCTCTACTCAAGCATCTTTGTGATGGATTCAGGGGAAACATGGTACCATGGAAAGAATGCTGAACTTAAGGCTGTAAGAGCTGGCTCTGCTACTTATTACTTCTGTGACCTTGGGCAATTCATTTAGTCTCTATAGGCCTCAGTTTCTTCATCTACAAAATTAAGAGATTGTACTAGATGACCTCTATTCCAATGCTAGATCCAGGATCCCATGATCCCATAAGAAACTCTTGAGTTGGCTCATTCTATTTTTGGACAGCTTTATTTGCTTCTTCCATGAAATGTCCTCTGTGTAACAGAATTCAGAATCTCAGAAATGGAAGGGACTCCAGAGGCCATCCATCTAGTCCAAGCTATATTTGATCAGGATATAGGCTGGGCTATAGGTAGAGGAATTCCTCTATCACAGACCCAAGAACTGGTCAGCCAAACCTTGCTTGAAATATACCTCCTCCTTTTGTGTTATCTTCCTCCTTCTAATTACTGTAGCACGTCCTTCTACCCCTTTTAATTATACATTACCTGTAGTTGTTATTTAATTTGTCATATTCCCTTCATAGTCTGGAGTTCATTGTTATGCATGTAATAAGTGCTAAATAAATATTGAATGAATGAATGTATGCATGCATGAATGAATTGTGGCTCCCAGTAGCAACCCTGTAAATGACTTGCACTGTTCTGGTGGACCTGTAATAAGGTCAACAATTTTTTATATCTAATATCACCTTAGACATGGTGAGTCATTTACTGATTTCCATTTTATACAGTCCATTTAATGTTTGGGGAAAGCATTCCTTTTCATGGCCACACTGACTGCTTTTGGGATAAAGTATAGCTGCTGACATCCTGATTCACATAGATGCCTAAAGATTCCTGTTTCCCAGGACAGCAAGTGCTTGAATTCATCATTGGTGCCATTTTTTGATAGGAGTTATCCAGTTATTTCTCTACCCCGCCCCTTCCCCTATCTGCTAGCTTCTCCTTTTGGTAAAAGGGCAGCTAGGTAGCATAGTGGATAGAGCGCTGGGCTTGGAATCAGGAAGACTCATCTTCCTGAGTTTAAATCCTGCCTCAGACACTTAGGTATGTGACACTGGGCAAGTTACTTAACCCTATTTGCCTCATTTTGCTCATTTGTAAAATAAGCTGGAGAAATGGCAAACCCCTTTAGTATCTCTAACAAAACCCCAAATGGGGCCAAGAAGATTTGGACAAAACTGAAATGACTCAACAATAACAACAACCTTTTGGCAAAGATGTTTTTTAAAATTGTTCTATCACCTCCCATGAGACATTTGCCTCTGTTCTCGTATGGCAAGAAGGGAAAAATTTTTCTCAGTGCCCGCTCACATTCAGATCACTCACCAGAGGGACATGCACTGGTTTTTAAATTGCCTGTGGCTTGGAATGAGAAAAGGTTGCTTAGGTCTTATGTATACTCAAACCTGAGCTCGTGCTGCCTTCCCTTGCAGCCCTGGTCCTTTTCTGTTGTTTTCCCCTATGTTTTCCTTTACAGAAGGTCACCTTTGAATGATTAATAGTTGTGCCATCTTTGGCTTTAACACAGTTGTTTATAAATGGGTTGCATTTCAGTCATCCAGTTTGCTATGAAAGTAATCAATAGAATAAGGCAAACCAGTATTTGACAGAATTCTTTTTTCATTTCCCAAAAGCCTTTATTCATTTTTCCCCTTATAGATAACTGTAGAAACATGAGACCTAGAAGCAAGCCAGGCAGAAAAGTATCAAATCAAAAGTATCCCCTTTGACTCAGATTGGAATTATTTTCCATACACAAGTGGTAGCATGGAATTTTAGAGGTGGAAGAGACCGTAGAGATATGCTAGTTCAGACAGCATATTAAGAGTATTGTACTTAGAGTCAGAGGAGCCTGGGTTTATGTCCTGGCTCTAATATTTGCTGCATGGCTGGTAAACCTTGCCGTAGAATGGAGAAAATAATACTCGTGCTACTGGCTTCACATAGTATCGTGGGGATTGAAATTGCGAAACCTACAAGAAAAACCACCTAAGCAGAGCTCTGTGCTAGTAGCACTTTATTAAAAGATCCACAGTCTCCTCTAATGAAATGGACCTCAGATATTCCTCATGATCTGAGATGTCCCCTTCTTCTAGGGCCTTATTTTTTATACAGTGTGATAACAGATTTCATACCTTGAGCATTCTTTTTTTTTTGATAAGGTCATTGGGGTTAAGTGACTCTCCCAGGGTCATACAGGTAGTAAGTGTCAAGCATCTGAGGCTTCATTTGAACTCAGGTCTTCCTGACTCCAAGGCCAGAGCTCTACCCACTGCACCACCTAGTTGACCCAAAACCTGAACATTCTAAAGAAGCTATACAAAAAATAGAATCCCATTGGTTGACAGATCTTGCTTTGCAAGCCAAAAAATGATGCATCAGATAGAAATGGTATGTCAGTGGGGGAGAGGGAGGAGGAAGTGTCTCAGGTTGGGCCAAGCATGGGACATCTCCACTAAGTGCTATTATGGTAATTAAGGTGGGATTTTTTTTTTTTTTACTATTTTCTCTTTTGTAATTTTGAGGTAATCAAGCACCTTTGATGAGTCTTGCCTTTCAAATGTAATGGCAAGCAAAGTGAACTTTTTGTTGTCTTTGTTTTGGAGTGCTCCTCAGCACTAAGGACTCTTTGATTGAATCAGGAGTCTTTGATAACCTGCTCACATCAAGGGAAGGCCTAGCTCTCATGAGTTTGAGTAGCATGGTCGTGATGCCCTTTGACCCTGAGACTTGTGTAAATGATCAGAAGTTGGCATTTTGTTTTGGGGCTCTCACTCACTGGAAGAGTGTCATGTGATTTGACCAGATGAAATTCTGGGTAGCTGATGTTAAGAGTGCCCCGCCTCCCCTCCCCGGCTTTGAAAACCCACACGTTGGTGCTTCACTTTTTTGTAACTATGTATATGATGTCTTGATCAGACAAAGCCTGTTTGTTGATCTGTTTGTAGTTTCTGTTTGTATCTGCTCTGAAGTTCAGGGTGCTGACTTTTTCCCCTGAACTGAGTGAATGATATATGTATGTTTAATTAAAATGAGATTGTTAACTCCTTAAAGTTGCTTTCCTTAGAAAAGCAGATCAAAGCACCTGTGCTAGCAGCCCTCCTGTGCGCTGGTGTTATTGGCCCTACACCTTTATAGCAGCTGCTAGTAACATTGTTGTTACAAGTGTTCATAAGAGGATTACCTGTTCATGTTGGATGAAAGAGAGGTCCAGAGGTACAAAAATAAGTTGGAGGATTTTCCATGTAATTGAGTCACCTCCACCATGCTTGACTTGGTCACCGTAACAAGGAAAAGCAAGGGTGGAGGGCCTCTATCTATGATTAAACAAGTGAATTTACAATCTGCAGTTCACAGCTCTGAGGTCTAATATACAGAATTTATAATCACTACCCCTATGGAATCATATCAAACTGATTAATACTGATTGGAGTAGAGTAGGGGTCCAAATGAATTATATCTCACAATATTACAAACATATGAGCCATGATTATTTCTACATATGAAGAAATCAGATCCTACTGAAGTGAAATGCCCAAGTTCATAAACCTAGCTCTGATGGTGGATCTGGGATTAAAACCTAGACCTTTTGAATCACAGTCTAGTGCTATATGCCTGTAACACTTTTTCCGTCTTGTCTCCCTATCAAGACTATAATACTATTGGGAGTAGGGAGCATGTCATATACTTCTTTGTATATTCCTGATATCATTGAACACAAATCAGAAATATGATCTAGTGAAGGGAGTCTTGGCCTTGGAGTCAAGGAGACCTGGGTTTGAATGTTGCCTCAGGCATCTGCTATGTGACTCTGGGTAAGTCACTGAACCTCATTTTCTTTATCTGAAAAATGGCTATAACAATTTGCCTAACAGGGTTCCTGTGAGGATCAAGCAAGATAATACATGGGAGGCACTTTCTAAACACTTTTCAAACAGAAAAACAAATCTCAGCTCCTGTAATTTTGTTTGTATTTGTATTTCTAGTACTTAGCACAGTGCTTGTCATATACTAAGTTCTTAATAAAGGCTTGTGGATTTGACCTGTTGACAGAGTGCCACTTATATTAGGTGCTCAATAAATATTTGTTTAATTTAACCGACTCATTTGATTTTGCACAATCATTTTCCTGGTTCACTGAAGGCCTGACATGACATGGACCACAAGATGTCATATCCTAAGATGTCATTATAGCTCTTGTAATCTATTCCTCCCAATATTTCTAGTTACTAATGCCTCTCCCCTCTTTATCATTTGTGCTTTGAAGACAGTGGTAACTGAGTTTAAAACAAGGTAACAGAGAAGCAAAACTTGTTTCCATGTCAGTCTGACAAGAAACTGCCATGAAAAAAAAGGAGGTGCACATTCAAGATGGCCCTGGACATGGTTATGTTTGTTAGAGTCAGAGGCTATCACAGACTATGTTAGTTTCCAGTGAGGTTTTCTTTTTAAATCAGAACTATCAATCTGTCAAAAAGCAGTAGTTTGTGTTCCAGACCTTCAAACACAGGGGAGGTATCAAAAAAAGAAGAATCAAATGCAGACAGCTTAATTTCTTTTTTTTTCAACTTTTTGTGTTTGTGCAGCTTGGAATGACATTCTTTGAAGCTTTTTAACTGAAGGTCAAGGGGTGAGACGAAAACAAGCTTTTGATGCTTAGTCCACTGACAATTCCATCTACAAGTTTCTGCAACAAAGCTTATGAATAACTGTAAACAAATTACACTTCTCAGAATAAAGGGGAAAACTTTATGAGTCATTTTTTCTAAGGTGGGTTGAGAAAGGTTCTGACAATGGAGGATTAACACAATGGGTCAATTTTGCATAAAAATGTAGAAAATTCCTTGCTGTGGCAAACCACTCACTGTCCATCTAGTTGAGTATTCTGACCTAGGCAGGGATAGCAGGGAAGTATTGTGATTCGGAATGTTTTCCTGCCAACACCCTCAAGAGTTTAGATGCGTGCCACAGACTAAATGATTAGCTGATCTTTGTGCGTCTTCTGCCTCTGTACATTCACACAAGCTGTCCTCCATTCCTGGAACTGACTCCCTTTCTGCTCTGCCTCTCAGGATCCTTCTCTTCTTTCACATCCCTACTCCTCTGCTATCATGAGGCATTCCCTGATCTTCCCAGGCATTATTGTTCTCTTTGCCCAAATTTTGGGTATTTATTTATGCATTTGTGTAGCCATTGCACTCACCCTTGGCACCCTTCATAAAGCTTCTCCAGGTTCTAGGTACTTTGTGAGTCAGAATCTTTTCCGCACTAAAACTCATAAGCCCCTACTAATGCATTTATTTTTATCAGTGAAATGCTTTGTTCGAAGCAAAGGCGTTTGATGAAATAGTGTAGATCAATTACAGAAAATCCTAACCCTTCCACAACCCTGGAACTTACTCTCCAAAAACTACAGACACCCTCATTGGGAAGAGTGAATTTGCAGAGAGAAGACATGTGAGACATACACAGTTGGAGAACATATGGCTAGGGAATCTGTGGGGAGGAACATATATGCATTCAGCATGTATAGTCAGAGGAAATGAATGGAAGGGACAACTCATGTCTCAAATGCTTGAGAGCTGTTCATATCTTTCGGAGATGTCATCATACTGTTCTCTTTTGGGAATATTCTTCACTTGACTGCTTACTGAGTGCCATGTCCTTGCTCCAACTTCTTTTTAGCTATCTACTAATCTTCAGGGCCATTTAATAGCCTTTTTAAAAGTCACGCAGTGGAGGATACTGTGGTTAATAGGCCTCTCCCCTGTCAGAGATTTTGGCCAGCTACTTGATTCTTTCACCGGGCCTCAGACGCACTCTTCTGCTAAGGGACCAACTTCATAGCCACCTACTACCCTATCCACCATCCACTTAGAGACATTAGATGACTTGGAAAACAGATCCAGGAGAGATAATTTATTTATTTTTAATTAATTTATTTCTTTTTAGTTTTTAATATCTCCTTCTATAAGATTTGGAGTTTCAAATTTTCTCCCCCTCCTTAAGATGGTATACAATCTGTTATAGGCTCTATGTATGCACTCTATTTATGCATTAAACACTCTAAGTGAGTACATTAAAAAGGCCTTAGCCCAAAAGGGCCAGGATCTCCCATTGTATCCTAGGTCATCTCCAGTCATTCTGATGAATATCTGGTCACTCGATCCAGATGGCTCTGGAGGAGAAAGTGAGACTGGTGACCTTGCACAGCCCTCCCTCACTCAAATCAAAGTCAACCACAAGTCATGTCATCATCTTCCTGATGTCGTGGTCCTCTTCAAAAATGAAGGACAAACACAACAACAACAACAGAGACATTGTGATTAGTAAGTCTTTCCTTTGTATGAGGACCCTCTAGAGCTGTAAACCAATGATTGTGAACCAGTTTCCCTTCAGTCGAGCTTCACCATAGAAGGTAGAAGATTGTGTCTTCAAAATCCTTTTTTTCTCTATTTTAACTGACTCATTCAATTCACTCAACTCTTATCTGACTTGTGACCACAAATCCATCCTTATCATAGCCTCCTGATGGATGAAAGTATTCCAAAGGCTCTACTTCCTCAAACAGAAAAGGAGCTGAGTATAATGATGGAGAAACTATATCTTTTTCCATTATGTTCTTTTGTTCTATAAAAGTAAAAGGAATGGGCTGGTTTCAGAAGACTGGAAAGGCTGGAAAGACATATGTTTCACTTCTCCAAGCAGCAAATCACAGTCTCATCAATCTTTTATCTTTCTACTGGTCTCTCCATTTGTATTGTTGGTTGAGTCCTCCTAAAAGGACTCAACTACTTGAGGGGAGAGATCATTTCCTTCTTTTCTTTGTGTCCTATCACCTTGCACAAAGCTTTTATCTTAGTAGCCAATTAATGAATGCTTATTGAGTTGAATTTTGTGGCAACAAGATCCAAATGTTTACTACTCATACAATAAAGTTGTATTGTTTAGTAGTATAGTAGCAGACACAAAAAATGAAATGAGGTGGTTCTATAATGACCTCTTCTTGATGCATCTGCTGGCTCTTAATGATCACCACTTCCCTTTCTAAAGGCCTACAAATCATCCTTTGATTACACTCTAGAATTTTCCCACAAATTCATGTCAAGTTTTCTAGACTATAGTTTGAAGAACCCATTCTCTTTTCATTTTTGACAATGTTTGCTTGTCTTCAGCTTTGATATGTCTGTACCATTATCTAAAAGTTTTCAAAGGTCAACAAAAATGACTTTGCAATAATAACTACCAGTTCTTTCAGTACTCTGAGGTGAATGTCTTGGGACAACCCAATGAGGGCAACTAGGTTCATTGTTACCATCTCATTTATTTTGGGTTTTAACTCTGCCAACTCTTTTTGCCCTCTTATGCCCAGTCCAAAGATCATCTCTCTTAGCAGAGAAAACAAATACAACAAGAGTGGTATAGTTCTGTATTCTGGCTGTTGTACATTATCATCAGGCTATCTACCTTAAGTAGAGATCCTGTGCCATCTTTGTTTTTACACTGCATTTGAATTAAATTCAACTCACCTATTATGTGTAAGGCCACTGTGTAAGCTTCTGTGGATACAAATGAAGTACACTCAAGGACTACTTTCCTTACTTAAACTTGAAGATTGTGTCCTAGAGGTGGTAAACACCCTCAGCTTTATCATTAGCGTCCAATCTAAATAGAGTGGGCACAAACTTCCAGTGCAATGGTAATGAAGCAAACATGTAGGGAACACTGGCCACTTCCTTTCCATGACTCAACTTTCAATTCTCAGCAATAATTCATTCTGGAATCCATACCTCTGTCCCCTTTCCTTGCCAAGAAGAGTACTCTCTGCACTGGAAATAACAGAATAAAAATTACAGAGAGCAAGTCCCAAGATAAGCAAGGAAACCAGAGGATCATCAAATCCCAGGTAAGAAAACTCTCTACCATGGAATTTATAGTGTGAGAGTTACCTAGAACACTGGGAGATTAATTGGCTGCTCAGAGTCAGAAAGCCAATGTGTCAGAGTCAGCAAATGAAGCCAGATTTTCCTGCCTTTGATTGTAGCTTTCTACCCACTATGATAAGCTGCTTCTCTTCAGAAATTTGTAGGAAATAGAAGCAAAAATTTCACTTTTTATTTGGTCCTACTTTTCCTGTCTCGACATAGTTAAAAAAACACCACCTTCCTTTTGTGTTATCCTTAGCTTCTCACACCAGCCTCAGCTCATTAAAAGCTTTACTATTCCTGATAAAATTTCTGCAGGACCATGTTGTGGTCTTATAGTTATTCCCTTTCATCTGGCCTTGCTCCCATCTTCTATATATTTTTAAAATTTCTAAGTAAGTTCCTTGTACATCTACACTGGTCTCTTCAAACAAATTTTATTTTTCTTCCTCATTGGAATTGTTTTCTTTCTAGTAGAAGGTGGGATATTGTCTTGCCATCCCAGAAGGCGGTCTGCTCAAATGTACATTTATTATTTTTTAAAAGGTAAGCACTTTCTTGAAATTTACAGCGTATCAATCATCCGTGACTGTTCCTGTCTCACCCTTGCACTCCAGCCAAAATACTGCAAACAATCTTGCTTCAAGGTATTAAAATGTAACACTGAAGGAAAGAAACTAAACTGCCCTCATTTGTTCTTTATTTCAGAGTAGATGGAAATTTCATACCAGTAGATGCTGATACACTACCGAACCAGTGACAATCAAAGGCCAATTTGATTCAAGGGTAACCCCAGGAGACAATGCCCTGATGTAGGAACAGCTTGTAGCTCCAAACCGGGGTGACCTAAGAGGTAGGAAATGAGTCACACAAGTCTGGCCTGATCTTATTTCCACAGGGCTGATTCTAGACTCATCAGTCTAGATTAGTGAAGCATCTCAGGGTTTCAGATTCAATCTTTTCTCTAGAACCTCCTCATACTGATGTCAAAACATACCTTACTCAGATCCTAAAAGTGTAGAATTTAGATTTGGAAAGGACCTTAGGAATCCTTTAGCCCAATTACTTCATTTTATAGGTGTGAAAAGGTAGGTAGGCATCCTATCTCTGAAGTCGATGTGGTATAGTGAAAAGAATATTGGCTTTGTATTTGTGGTTCATATTCTTGAGTGTTGCCTCAGACAAACTGAGACCTGGGAAAGACCTTAAAGGCAAAGGTCTCACACTGTATTCAGGGCCATTGCCAGTTGTCCTGACCTATGTCTTGCCGCTGGATTCCAATGACCCTGGAGGAGGTGAGGCCGATGACTTTGCACCGCTCTCCCTCATTTAAATCCAATTCTCTTGCAAGTCAAGACGTCAGCCTCATGACATCATTGGTCCTATTTGAGAAGGAAGGAGGAACAACGAACATCATATTCAGCTTTACTTCGTCTGTAAAACAAAAGGGTTAGACTGGATGGTCATTGAGGTCTCTTTCATCTCTAGATCTATGATCCTATGATCAACGCTACTTTTAAAACATTCTGTCTTGCCTGTTCCTACTTTTAAGCTGCTGTAAATGTCATTCATGAGGCTAGGATTGCCTTCTTCCTCATGTCTGGCCTCTTAACTGAGGAACGTCCAAGACTACCTATCTGTGGTCATACCAATCATTCTAGCAACACTTTGGTCCTTGAGTGCAACTGCAATTAGTTGTTTATCTTAATAGTTATTTGTTGTTTGTGTTCAACTGGTTTCTTTCTTAGTTGGTAAGTTCCTTAGGAGAAGGGAAGGAGAGTCAGTTCTCTACTTTCTTTAACTAGCTATAGCACAAATCCACTACTGTGTCAGTCAGTTGGTCAAAACAAATAAACATTTATTAAGTTTCTACTACATGCCAGCCGCTGTGCTAAGCCCTTGGGATACAAAGATAGGTAAAAGAGTCTCCTGCCTTTAAGGAGCTCATAGTCTAATGGGAGGAACATTAAACAACTATGTAGAAACATAGATTATACTATGGTCTGTCTATGTAGTAGAGATAACTCCAAAATAATCAAGAAAGGGAAGGCATTAAGGGGTAATCAGGAAAGGCTCTTTGTGTGGAAAAGGTAGGATTTTAGCTGGGACCTGAAGGAAGCCAGTGAAGCCAGGCGGCAGAGATGAGGAACGAGAGTATTCCTGGCATGATAGCCAGTGAAAATAATCAGAATCAGAAGATAAAGTATCTTGTTCAAGGCACAGTAAGAAGACCAGTGTCATTGGATCAAAGAGTATGTGGGGAGGGGGCTGGAAGATGTTAGAAGACTATAAAGGCAGGTGTGAGACAGGCTGCGAAGATTTTGATGGTCAAAGCGAAGCCGGAGGGTTTTATATTTGATCCTTGTAGTGATAGGGGTCCACCAGAATTTATTGAATGGGGAGGAGGAAGGAATGGAACATGGTCTAATCTGAGCTGGGTGACTTGAGGCAGAGAGACCTACCAGCAGCCTTTTGCAATAGTTCAGATATGAGTGATGAGGACTTGTACCAGGGTGGTGGCAGTGTCAAAGGCAAGAAGAGGGTATATGAAAGAGATGTTACCAAGGTGAAATTGATGGGCTGTGGAACACATTGAATAGGAGTGTTGAGAGAGTGAGTAGTTATGGATGACTAGGAAGATGAGAGTGCCCTCAACAATATTAGGAAACTATGGAAGAGGGGAGGGTTTTAGGTGAAAGATAATGATTTTTGTTTTGGACATGTTTAGTTTAAGATGTCCAAAGGACATCCAATTTGAGGTATCCAGTAGGTAGTTGGAGATATATGTACCCATACGCTGGATACAGATGGACTGATTCTGAAGTTGTGAGCCATATAAAATTATTCGGTTCAGGATTGATGTGGTTTATTACAGTATTTATTGTTTTCCTTATCATGAGTTTAATAGAGGAGTATGCTTAGGTCTGTATTCGGTACTCACAGAGAACTTTGGAAAGTAGGATCAGAGATACAGCAGTGGAAGTGTCCTTCGAAGTCCTTCCTTTTCCCTTCCTATAGAATGAGGAAAAGGAGGTCTTGTTCAATCATTTTCAGTTGTGCCTGACTTCATGACCCCATTTTGGGGTTTTCTCAGCATACTGGAGGGCTTTCCCATTTCCTTCTCCAACTAATTTTACAGGTGAGGAAACTGAGGCAAACAGGATTAAGTGATTACTGAGGGTCACACAGCTAGTAAGAATCTAAGGCCAAATTGAACTGGAATATAAGTCTTTCTGATTCTAAGCCCAGTGCAAGATTACTTACTCAAGGTCATACATGTTTCAAGTAGCAGAACCAGGATTCTTATCCAGGTCTGTAGACTCCAAATTCATCCCTTTTCCCAAAGGATTTGGAGTCAACAAATCTAGTTTTGACTACCACCTCCCTATTTATTATGCATGTATTCTTGGGTAAGTCACTCATCTTCTCTGGGCTTCAGTTTCCTTATTTGTAAAGTGGCAGGGGTTGAAGGAAATTACCAGATGACCTTTCATGTTCCTTCCAAATTTTATTTTATATTTTTGGGGCGAAGGCAGGGCAATTGGGGTTGAGGGACTTGCCCAAGGTCACACAGCTAGTGCATGTGTCAAGTATCTGAGGTCAGATTTGAACTCAAGTCCTCCTGACTTCAGGGCCGGTATTCTACTCACTGCGCTACCTAGCTGTCCCCTTTCCAAATTTTAAATTGACAAAACCCCTCAGATAGACTTTCTGAATATGTCAGATACTTTGAATATTTGAGCCTTTTCCCTATTGTATTTATACTTTCCTGTTTGGAGAGTGTGGTGACTGTTATTTATTTTTTTTTAAATGTCATGAAAATCTTGTGGATCTGTTGTTAATTTAAAGCAAGCATTATTAATTTTTTTTTGTTAATTCTACTTTCTAGGAAAAAATCAGGATGTCAGTATTTGTAAATATGAATGGAACAGAGAGCTTTTTTTTTAGCTCTATTTTTAAGATCCCATATTGATGTGATAACAAGCTGTGGAAACAAAGCTTATAGGCTAGGCTGGCCTGAGGCAAAATTGTAATATGACAGAAGTTGCCTGTGGGGTCTTCCCACCTTTCCTGATTCCCTTTCTAGCCCTCTGGTCCTATCTGTCTGGCAACAGTGAATCTTATTTGTGCTGATCCTAGCTAAGGTGTTAAGTGATAAGGGTTTTAGGTTTGAACTTAGACTGTGGATATTCACACTGAATTAGGGGACTCTACTAGATGAAATGCCTTCAGGACTCAAAGGAATTAAACTCGAATGATCAAATGATATATAATGGGGTCGGTATTGTATTTTGGAGTATAGGCCTTGCCACTGAGGTCTCAAACTAGAAGCCGATTCTTTTTTTCATACTGCGATCTGTGGATCCACAGATAGAATAATAACAACATGGGTTATCTCAAGGATATTTTCAATCCTGGGGCAGTTTCCCTCATGAAATAACATGCACCTGGGCTAGCTTCCTCTAATGTCTATTCAGTTGTACTGAAAGTATTGAAGAGTCCCATACTATTAATCTCACGGTTATAGAATTATCAATTGTTCTTACAGAATCAGAGAATTAAATATTGGAAGGGACCTCAATGGCCATCTAGCCCAATCCATATCCAAAAGGAATTCCTGACAAATGCATTCTTACCAGTTTTTGATGAGTACACTTCATCCCTGGCCAGGAGCCTAGAATTCCTGTGTTTCAAGTCATGCTCAAGAAATCCAAATCCATGTCTCAGACACCACCTGCTTAGCCAGCTGTTTACTTACTAAATCTTTTCCCTTTCTGCTATCAAGGAGAGGGTAGTAGTAAGCAAAATAGGACCTGTGCCCCTTGGGATCTTCACTTTCTTGCCCAATCCTTGGCAATTCTTTTGAAGTCCCTTTTGGCAGTATCATTTGTAACCCTGTCAATCACCAGTTATCACTTATTTTGATAATTTTGGGGAGATTTTCTGGTATGTCTTGGATACACGCCTGGGAAGACAACAGACCTCTCAATTGTTATCAGGTTGACAAATCACTGCCTCAGTTCTTCCTGAGCAGCGAATCACCAATCACAACTGGTCATGATTTCTTCTGATACTTAGTAGGTGATCTTCTACCTGATAGCTTCTATAGCTCAGTTATATATTTAGAGGATAAGCAGCTCCTTCCTCTTCAGAGGATTCAACTCTATCTTTTTCAGGAAGGGTCTCTCTTTTTTAAACCTCTAGCATACAGCCGTTTTTCTCTTTCTCTTCTTTCTCTATGTGACATTTTCCTCCTTCACTTTAGATCCTTTTTATTTTTCAATTGAAGCCTTTGTTTCCATGTAAAAATTTTTTTTGATGTTTGAAGATTCCTCTTGGAATCTTTTATGGATAATGAAGAGTTGACCGTAGTTTACATTAAGCTTAACTTCCCACATGTTTTAGAAAATAGGACTTTTTTTTTCAGATGAGATAATAAGTGACCATTGTCTACAAAAGCTCCCAAATCCTCCAAAATCTGTGAGGCAGTGTGGGGCTATGGAAATCTCATGCTCACTATTGCACCTTGTTTCTTACTGCTTCTCAATATGAACCTTATACCAGTGCAAGAAAAATCACTTCAAAGCATGTACTAGTATTCTTCTATATCAGCAAACTACAGACTGAGGGCCAAATTCAGCCCACTGTCTGTTTTTGTCTGGTATAAGCTAAACAAGGCTTTTATATATTTAATAATAATCATATTAATAATAACGGTGTTGTTGTTCAGTAGTTTCAATCGTGTCTGACTCTTCACGACCCCATTTGGGATTTTCTTAGCAAAGCTACTGGGATGTAGCTGTTTCTTTCTCCAGCTCTTTTTACAGATTGAGAAACTGAGGCAAACAGGGTTAAATGACTTGCCCAGGATCACACAGTTAGTGTCTCAGGCCAGATTTGAATTCAAGAAGATGAGTCTTCTTGACTTCAGGCCTGGCACTCCATCCACTGTGCCACTTTGCTGTCCCAATAATAATAGCAACCATAGTTAGCATTTATAGATCACCAACTATGTGCCAAACACTGCGCTAAGTGCTTTATATCTGTTGCTCCTCACAACTCTGGGAGCTAGTTGCTTTTATTATCCTCATTTTACAAATAAGGACACTCAGGCAAACAGAAGCTAAGTGACTTGTCCAAGGTCATACAGCTAGTAAGGGCAGGATTTAGTCTTCCTGACTCCAGCCCCAGTGCTCTATCCAATGTGTTAATTAGCTGCCTTATAATATAACTTAAAAAAAATAAAACTACACTTAGCTCATAGGGGTGTGGGCTGGGTTTGGCCCTTTGGTAGTAGTTTGCTGAACTCTTTTCTTTTCTTTCTTTTTTTTTTTACTGAACCCCTTTCTTTATGAAGAATAGTATAGATAATGTTTTCTTCATGCTCTCAGAACATTATGACACCCTTTCTTATTATAAATGAGTACAGGAGAGGCAGCTAGGTGGCACGGTGGATAGAGTACTGGCCCTGGAGTCAGGAGGATCTGAGTTCAAATTTGGCTTCAGAAACTTGATACTTACTAGCTGTGTGACCCTGGGCAAGCCACTTAAGCATGATTGCTTAGCAGAAAAATAAACAAATGAATACAGGATCATAGTACCATAGATTTAGATCTGGGAAGAGCCTTAGAGACCAATGGGTCTGATCTCCTCATTTTACAGACAAGGAAACTGAAATTACAAAAAAATTATGTGCCCAGGATCATAAGGCTAGTAAGCATCTGAGATAAGACATGAACTGAAGTCTTCCTGACTCCCAGTCCAGTGCTCTATCCACAATACCTTGTTGCCTCTCAAAATATGATGAGAAGAATATTTAGAAATCATCTATTCCTACCCATCCTCATTTTACATATAAAGAAACTGAGATTCTATAGAGGCGAGGTGACTCGTTTTAGGTCCCACAGCTAAGCTAGTAGCACATAGGCAGGTCTCTTGACTATTTCCACTGCTCTTTCTGTTATATTATACCTCTCACTTAGCCTAAGGCTATTGTAGAATGAAGGCTTCTCAGCTACCGTATTGCTGCTGAGTATCCTTTTCCATAGAGTTTTCAAGTGAATATAAATTTTCTGGCTTTTCAAGAATGTGACACTGAAGAATAATATACTTGATTTGAAAAAAAAAATCTGTCTTCACTTACCCCTAGGTTAAAAATGCCATGTGCCTTTAAATTGGGTTTTCTATTACCGTCTATTAATATTTAACAAATGACCACATGGGCTGGGCAGTGGAGAGAAAACACAGAAGGTACAATCAACTTGGCTGGTCAATTCTGCATACTAAGTAGTCTATTAACATTGGTATGACATTCTCTGACTTGGGTCTCACAGAGGCTTACAAGCAGGGGGAATACAAACACCTTCTTGGAGCAGAGAATGGTATTTCATCAAATCAGGCACAGAATTAGGATGTTTGGGTGTGTGTGAAGGGGTGAGAATCAATTTCCAGTTATTTTGGGAGGCTCTGCTCAAGTAGCTGTGCTAAAGTAAAGCCCATTGAAGAAAGAATGGAGACCAAGTGCTTGATGAATAGTCACTGAGAGCATGATAGCTCACAAAGAGGCAACTCAGCCTGCTGTAGTTGTTAATGGTTACAATGCCTTGGCTCTGCTCGGTTTAACCTTGAGATGAACTTGATACTGAGCTTTCAGGTAAGCTGAGCCAGTCTGGTTATTCTGTATTGCTAACCCAGGAGAGGCATGGCGCAACAACAACATTTAACAGTGTTAGACTGGTCTGGTGCTTTCCTTTCAAATGGTCTGGTCAGTGTAGAATCTCCAATTTATAGATTTTCCTCTTCAGATTATTCACCCAATTAAAATAGTTTTTTTAAATAGTTCTTTGATGTTTTCAGAGCCCTATGTTTTTTTTTAATTTTGTCTTATCTTTCAACTAAGTTTTTTCTCCTTACCATTCCTTCAATTTAAAATAAAAAAAACTTTTTAAAATGGGCATAATTAAACAAAAAAAATTCTCCACAAAACTCATCTTAAAAAAAAATCTACTTATTCTGCGCCCTGAATCTATCACCTGCCTCTCAGGAGGTGAGCAGCATGCTTCATCATCGGTCCTCAGGAATCATGGTTGGTCATCGAATTAATTGATCTGAGTTCTTATAGCAGGCAGAGTTGTTTTTTTTTTTAACAGTTTGTTGTTATTGCATAAATTATTCTCATGATTCTGATCACTTCACTCTGCATCAGTTAAAGAAGTCTTCCAAGGCTTCTCTGAATGAACCCTTGTCATATCTTACAACACAATAATATAATAAATACATTCATATACTATAACTTGTTCAGCCATTTCCCAATTGATGGTCACCTACTTTAATTCTAGTTCTCTGACACTAAAAAAAGAGCAGATATAAATAGTTTTAGACATATGGGTCCTTTATCTTTGAACTATGGGCTTTATAGTAGTATCTTTAGGCCAAAGTATATGTAGGGTTTATTGTGTAGGTCAAGTGCTTTCCAGAATGGTTAAATCAATTCAAAACCCCACCAATGGTGCATGAGTGTCCCTATTTTCTCCCAGTCCCACCAACATTTGTCATTTTCTTTGTTGTCATCTTTGTCAGTCTGCGGAGTGTGAGATGGAATCTCAGAGCTGCTTTCTTTTGAATTTATCTATTAGTCATTCACAACTCTTTTTCATATGTTTATAGGTAGCTTAGATATCTTCCTTTGAAAACTATTTATGTTGTTTGATCATCAATCATTTGGGGAATGATACAGAATACTTTCAATCAACCAATCAAACATTTATTAAGTGATTACCATGTTCCAGAAACTAAAGACATAAAGAATAAAAAATTAAGCTCCCTCAGGGAGTGTACATTCTATTTTCTTAATGCACTTTATATGCTTTACCTCATTTAAGCCCTTTAACAGCTACCTCTCTTCTATAGGTATTATTGTATTGATGAGGAAACTGAAGCTCAAAAGTGACTTACCTCTGGCAACACAACCAGCAAGTATTAGAGGAGAGATTTGAACTCGGTTTTTTCCTTACTCCAGGTCCAGCACTTTGTCAATTACATAGAAAACTTCTTTTGTGGTGTAGAGGGAAGGGGTCAAGTTCACCAACTCAGGTTTATAGAGCTAGTCTGAAAATCCAGTCCGGAAATCCATCTCCATTTATAAGCTAGGTGTTCATGACTGCGAGGTTATATAACATCAGTAATGTTGCCATTAGTGAAGTGACTTGTGAGATTAAAAAAATATTTTCATGATACTTCTCACATATACGTATGATGACAGTGAAACTGAGGGATCACTGACAAGTCTGAGATGATGCCCCTGTAGGCCAGGTGGTCAAAGTTCGAGATTATAAGAATAAATAGAAAGCATTTAGCATCACTTTAAAATCAGTTATTAATGATTCCTCCAACCCCAGTCCCTCCTTAGATTGTAGAGTGTATTTGAAGGTTTTCATATTTTACTTTTATAATAATAGAACAGCACTAGGCCCAAGGTGGGTAGATGTATCATTTCCCACTAAGTTGCCCCATGCCCTGTTCTTATTAGTGGTCTAGTTTCAGTCCAGGTTGAACCTGGTCTCTAAAGAGAAAGGTCAGGTTTTTTTCTTGTATTCTTTTTCTCTTTATGTCCTAATCCCAGAGTCCTAGAGAAAGTAACTTAAAGCTTAGATTTAACTCAAGTCTAAGATCTCCACAAAAGGCAATAAAAAAGTAGCCAATATTCACTCTAGGTCAGATATAGGACAGCTATTTATTTTCTCCACACAAAAGAAATCCATAAAACAGAAAAGATTCATAAGTGTACATTGGCAAAGACTTAAAACATGAAACAGCAACCCATAATTTTACTATACTCTGTTGATACTTAAAACATAAAACATTTTATGGTACTGCTAAATAGACATTTTACCTTTTCCTCAGGCAAGCACTTTCTGAAAAACTCCTTTAAGGCTTATTTCTTCCAGCTGGCCAGAACTTGTGTTCAGGCCAGTCAACTAGCAGTTATTAAGTGCCAATCATGTGTCAATCATTGTGCTAAGCACTGGAAATACAAATACAAGTAGAAAGAAGATGATCCTTGCTCTCAAGGAGCTTACTTTCTAATGAGGAAGAAAAGCAACAAAAGGAAGCTAAAAGGGGACCAAGGAGGAAAGGGGAGGTCAAAGTCTCCTAGCCTTGGGGCATAATGCAAGGAGTCCAGAAGGTAGCCTGGAGAAGAATGAGTCATGGAGGGCTTGGGCATCCTCCTTAAATAGAGGTTGTAAAAAGAGTCATTTAATCAGAGATCACAGGAGACTATTTCCAACATTTGAATTCCAATGAGGTTTCAGGATGAAGAGCTGGGGCATGATAGAGGTCTAGAATATAGCTGGCAGAAAGTGGTGACCTTTTATGAGAAGGAAGTAGTTATAGAAAGTTACTCCATGTTCCAGTCAGTTCTAATCTCAAACTCGTGAGGTTGCCTCACGATCACTTTTGTATTCTCTGAGGCTAGAAGTGGGGGCAGTTAGGTGGCACAGTGGATAAAGTACTGGGCCTAGAGTCAGGAAGATTCATCTTCCTGAGTTCAAATCAAGTCTCAGATACTTACTAGCTGTGTGACCCCGGGAAACTCACTTAACCTTGTCTTAGTTTCTTCACTTGTAAAATGAGCTGGAGAAGGAAATGGCAAACCACTCCAGTATCTTTGTCAAGAAAACCTCAAATGGGGTGATGAAAAGTCAGATGCAACCGAAAATGGCAAAACAATAAGACCAAAGGCGAGAAATGTCCACCTTAGCACTGTTGTTTATTTACCTGTGCTCAGGACAATTATGGACTCAAGGTCTAAGCTCAGGATTGCCTAGGCAACATGTTGCAGCCATTTGTGAACAATCACCATAGTTGCCAGGGGTGGGGAGTGAGGTCTCTTTCTCCTTCCCTGTTGTAGGGAGTCCTAGAGAAATTTATATGGTACATGCTCAGGAGAAAAGAAGAAGAGAGTGAAAGTGGGAGTTGTTTCTCCTTTTTAAGTGTACTGAGTGAGTGGATTTCCTAGTTCGTGGGTCAATAATCCTTAACACACTGCCCTCCTCTTGCTACTATCACAGCGATCAAGGGATTGCTGAGTCCTTGGTAAAGTCTTTCAGCATTGAGCAGGTATGGCCCTGAAAGTGGCTAGGGGGTGTAGGGGAAACTCCTCTCAGATTTACCTTCTCTCTCTCTCTCTTTTTTTTAAAGAAATAGCTACGTGAGACATTTCTGTATGGGAATGCACATGAGATTTGTAATAGATGTACATTATTAAGGTCATATCCCTGAGGAGTTGTAAATAGGAAGCATTGACTTAGAAGAAAACAAAATTATTTTGGTATTCAAGGCTGGTTTGAATTGGAATTAACCAGTTTTGCTTGAATTTTTATTTTGACATAGCTTTCTGGGCATCTTCTGTCAGTGGATTGCTATAATGGATACTGAGGTTGACTTCAGTAGTTCTAGAACTTGCGATTTTGACAGAGTAATTGCTCCTTAGACAACATAGATGGCAAGGTCTCTACACCTTGGTAGATGGTTTTCATGCTTTCCTCTAGTTGAAAAAATTCCTTACCTTTCAGGTAACCTGATAATGAGTTCCCTCAAATTTAACCAGTCTGGTCAGTCAGTCTGTCAACAAGTATTTATTAAGCACTTACCATATGCATATCCAGTAGTGATCTATTTCTGAACCCTTTCTAGCTTGGTAGAACCTTCCTGAGCTCAATGGCATATCTTTTGAGAACCCAGAGACATCTCCATGTTATAAGGAACCAAAGTAGGACATTAGTGGAGATTTAGAAGTAGATAGGTGGTACAATGAGCATTGGGCCTGGAGTCTGGAAGTCCCGAGTTCAAATATGCCCTCAGGCACTTACCAGCTTTGTAACCCTAGAAAAATCACTTAACCTCCGCCTGCTTCAGCTTCTTTAACTGTAAAATGGGGATAATCATGACACCTGCCTCCCAGAGGCATTGTTATGAGGATCAAATGAGATAATGTTTATAAAATGCTGACCACAGTTTCTGGAACATGGTAGACACAATAAATACCTATTTAAATTATATTAGTTAAGGTTCCATATCTGCTCTCAAAGAGTTCACATCTGAAATGGGATGTTATGACATTTGCTCCTAGGCTTTTCCCATCTGAAATAGAAACCTGGAAGAGCTCAGAAGACTATGATTCAGACATCTTCCATGGGACCAAATCTGAGTTAGTAGCTTTTCACTGTAGCTTGGGAGGGAACTATTTTCATGTAAAACATTTCTATGAGATGACATCTCATTGGGTTCTATTCTTTAACCAGGTTTATTTTTTTGCCACATTAACTCTTTCAGGTTGCTCCTTTAGGACCCTAACTAGGAAGAATAAATATGCCTCATTACATACTTAATTTACTTTTGCGCAGGAGCTTGGATCTCTCTGCCATAGCCCTCATTGCTTATAACAAAATGCATAAACGTACTACTTCCTTCCCATTGTATGCTCTTGGAAGCCTAGATCAGTGGTTCTCAACCTGTGGTCCAGAGACCACTGGTGGGTCCCTGAGACCCTTTCAAGGGGTCTATAGGGTCAAAACTCTTTTCATTGTAATACTAAATAGGGTAACTGTTGATACAACCCACATAAACAAAAGCCCTTTGGAGTTCCTCAATAATTTTTAAGATTGTAAAGAAACCAAATATTTGAGAACCACAAGCCTAGACTATTATGGCTTATGGTTATTTACCTAATAATTACCAAACAGCTCTGTGGCTTGGGTTTTCCCAGTTTCTGAGCCTAAACTCTTTTGTTTTTCCGTGTAGATGAGTGGAGAAAAAGCAGAGACAGCACCAAGCCTAGGGGCAAGGTCACTGTTCCAAGCACTTTCTTAGTTCTATTCCTGGCTTCTTCATGTGCAGTTATGGCCAACCAATTAAAAACAGAAAAGTGCTTTGCAATGCCCTTTACATCTTTATAAAGCAATGCAAGTAATTACAGGAAGGAGAGAACCCTAACCAAGGAGAGGGGTCAGGAAAGTCTTTCTGAACTGTGCTTTGAAGGAAGCCAGAAACTTGTAAGAGGCAGAGGGGACAAATGTCATACATTCCAGGCAAGAGGATGGAGAAGCCTTATGTCTGGAGTTATATCTGTGTAGCCTGGCTTGGTTACCTATGTAAAACATGAAAATTATGATGTACCCATGAACTAATTTGGAAAGACATTATCAGGCAAAGAAAATGGTGATGGTAAATTTGACCATAATCAATGGTTCTTTCCTTAAACAAAACAAAAAAAAAACCTGATGCTTTTTTTTACATTACTATCACTTTCAATGATTATCCCTTCCCCAATAAACTCCTCTCGTGTAACAAAGAAGTACTGCTATGGACTATAAATCCACACATTAAGCAGTGCCTGACAGTGCATACCTTATTCCACGCCTATAGTCCACCACCACTCTGTGGAAAGGTCTAAAGTCATTAGTTGTTTCAACAGTCCAGCTAGCAGGTGCTGTGGGGGGTATTTAAAATCAACAACAACCAGCTCACAGAAAGCTGTAAAAGCCCAGGTTCTTTTGACCTGCTTTACTAAGTAAAGCAACGTTAAGGGGTTGACAAGCTTACTTTAATCCAGCATACAAATACCATTCACTTAGTTCAGGGGAAAAAGCCAACACCCTGAACTTAAGAGCAAAATACAAACAAATTACAAACATCAACAGACAGAGCAAATACAATTCATAGTTACCAACATCTAAGTTCAGCCTGGGAGCTCATAACAAGGGCTGGCCCAGAGTCATGTGCGCCACCATGGCTGTGGGTCAGAGCTGCAAAAAAGAGAAAGCCGAATTCTGGTTTTATATCTTTTTCAGGGTTAAGGGTAAGTCACCCATGTGACCTGAAATCGTCACAAAGAGGTGACTTAAACCCAGGTGGTCTAAAAGCCTCTGATGTCACAAACATGTCACTCAAACCCATGTAAACTAGGCTTTCCCTTGAGACAAGGAGGTTGTCAAGGACTTCTAATTTAATCAAGGAAATAAAGGCCAAACTCTTCAAGGGCACTTGGTAGAACTAAGTGCTGAGAGCCCATTTTGATTGCCAACACACTTGTTTGTAGTCACAATTCATCAAAAATAGATTTGGCATCAAGTTACTGATACCAGACCAGACATAGGGTTAGCACATGAAATGAGAATAGGATTTGGAATTCAACAGAAGAATGGGGCATACAGTCAGATAGTAAGAGGCAGCAGAGGAGAAGGGTCTTTCAGTCTTCTTGGTATGATAAGCTAGCTCCAGGCTGTGCTTTATATCCTAACCAGTAATCTTCCATCTTTACATTTGCCCTGACCATAACCCCACCACCCCAAACCTCCATACCCAGAAAAGTGCCCTCCAGACTGGACTTCCAAAGACTTTCTCCACCTTCCTTGAGGAGTTGATTGACTTTAAACCCTAACCTTATTGGAGAGTTAATGAATGCAAGCTTACCTAACTCACTACATATAGTTGGTCTCAGACATCCCATTTAGTCATCTACCACGAAACCTTTTAAGGATCTGCTATTCACCTTGCCACTCACATTAGTATCCCTTTCACTTCTTCCCTGTCCCTGCCTCTCCTACCCCCACCTCTTTCACCTCTTGCTCTGGAAACAGTAATCAAATTAATACTACCATTGCTACTAGAAAGGCTATGGCAGCCAATTTCCTTATGGCTCCACTCTTAATCCCCCATCACTCCTTAGCCAACATTTCCCTAAAATGTTGTATTCACATATTAAAATATAAGCTCCTCGAGGGCAAGGACTGTCTCACTTTTGTATTTGTATTTCTAGTGCAATAGGTGCTAGAAGTAGGCAATGATAAGTTATTATTAATTCATTCGCTCATTCCCCCTGTTTTTAGTCCCCTGCCTTGTTAAGTCATTTCCTATGACTCTCTTTTCTCCCTAATCATGCATATTTTCATGTTTTTCCTCAGGAAAACTACAGAATTCTGCCTGTCCCTACAAGGGGACAATTGCTGAGAAAACATTGATCTTTAGTTGCTTATAATCCAAAGTAAATTTATAATCATAGGTAGCTTATGCCAGCCAATGCAAAAGCACCCAGTCCTTTCTAGAGGCAAGGCTTGTCTTCAAGGTCCCTGCCACCTTTTCCCATCTCAGCACTCTTTCTCCTTCCCTCTCTTATCCCTCTTGCTATTGTCAGAGAGGAAAGGGCAGCTGATTAATTCAGAATCAGTCAGCTAGCATTTACTAAGCACCTCCTATGTGCCAGGCACCAAAGTAATAAGGTTAGGCAGCTTGAAGTAGGGGATAGAGGATTGGCCTTGGAGTTAAGAGCTGGGGTTCTTATCTCTGACACATGCTAATTGTGTGACTTAGGGCAAATGAACCTCTCTGTGCCCCCAACAATGGAGAGAGTTTCCACCCTGGGTGTTTCCTACGGTATAAGACCACTAGATCCCTGCCCTTCTCCATTCAAAAGTAATATTTTGGATTTTGGGAGGGGTATGGTGAAGTGAGAGACCAGGGCCATATTGTCTTCAACTTCCTCTTTTCAATCTTTGAGTGAGGTGAGATGAGATGAAATGAGATGGGATGGGTGATATGAGATCTATCCCTATCGCTCCTGGTAAGGCATAACATTAATGGCATAAGTTTTCCTGTCCATTCCCTCTCTTGTCTATCCTTCTGGATAGAGATTGGGGCCATGTGAGAGGGCCTATGCTTCTAGGAGGTGCATGTTTCTTTAGGTAAGTACTTTTTGTTAAGTTACAGATATGTTTCTATGACATAGAGAGTCATAAATTTAGAGCCGGAGTGAATCTTAGTGTTCATTTTAATCCAACCCCTTCATTATGCAAACAAAGAAGCTAGATTACGATGGACCTATTGTGTTTTGGTGAGAAAATGAGGGTCTTGAGTTTTGCTTCTTTCTAGGAGTTTGGCAGTAAATGGAAGCCCAGAGAGGTCTAGCAACTCACCCAAGGGTCACATAGGTGGTGGTGTTGAGATGACCACTTAGTTCCTGTGACTACAAGTTCAGGGCTCATTAAATGACACTATACTAAGGTATTGATAGCTCCTGCCTCCCAGAATGAAAACGAGTGGGAAACTACCAAGGGCACAGGATGCATGCTGTGTATGGCCTGCTTGTATGATCTGGGGAATAGCAATAGCTGTTCTTATGAAGACATTAAGTTTCTTTCATCCACAGCAGGAAGGGATATCTATCAGATATCCATAACCATCAGATATCAATAACTATTAGAACCAAGCTTACAACTTTCTAACAAAAGTCCAAGGACTTGGTTGCGAGTGGGTGAGCTCCTTTGGTGAATTCTTAGCAGAAGCATGATCCCAGAAGGTATCCTTATGTATGGTTCAGTGACCCATGTTTCTAATTGAATTTGAAACCACTGCACTACCAACTCTCTAAGACTATATTTTTCAGAGAAATGCTGATCTGCATTGGTCAAGGGAGATTCTTTTCCTGGGATTTCCTTAAACCCAATGAAGTCATAGGTCTTGTCCCTGTTCCTATCCTCCTTCTCCCAGACAGGCAATATGGCATAGGGGATGGAGTGTTGGACCTGGTATCAGAAAGCCCTAGGTTTGAATTTCACCCTCGGATACTTACTTAGCTATAGAATATTGGTTAAATTGCTTAATCTCACTGTACCTCAATTTCCTCATCTGTAAAATAGGCTTGCTTAATGACAGCACCTACATCATAGGATGCAAGTGAGACAATAAATAGTAACAAAGCTCTGTAAACCCAAAGAGCTATTTAAACGCAAGCAATTACTATCATTGGTCAATATCACCTTTACTTTGGATCTTTTTCCATCTTGTCTGTCTCCCAGACATTTTTAGTCTGCTCACCTCCAAATTAAATCCCCTTTTAGGACTTCTACTTTCGTGACTTACCTTTCCTTTTAATATCTTATAATCCATTTTAGACATTTGAGGCCAATTGCTTTGCTGTCACTGGCAAGTCCTAAATCAAGTTCCCTTTTCCCAAGCCAGCCCTATAACATACCTCCAATAAATGTGTTACTTCCCCCAGGAGCATTTCCATTTTCAAAGAGGATAGAAGCATGATGTGACAAGCCTAAGCCAGGAACCAGGACATGGGTTGCTGAGCAGAGGGGCCAGAGGCAGAAAGCAGTGTCTGAAATAGAAACAGGGCCAGTACCAAGATCAAGAACAGAGTCCAAGGGACTGAGAAAAGGAGAGAGCGTTTGTGGTCAGCACGCAGGGGGTCATTGCTAAAGGGTATGTGTAGATTCTACACAGTTTCCTCAATTTGTTACACTCAGCATTTTTCTGATTCCAACGCTTTAGGCTTAGTTATGTGAGACTGGTCCCATCTCTGGCTGCCTCTAAACCAAGGGTTCTTAAGTGTTTTTTGTGTCATGAAGTCTTGAAAGTCTTGTGAAGCCTATGGACCCCTTCTCGGAATAATGTTTTCGAATCCAGAAAATATATAAGATTAAACATAATGGCATTTTACAGATTTAAAGTGTACATATATTGTCTCTATTGGTCCTCACAACAGCCCTGCAAGGAAGGTGCTATCATTATCCTCATTTTGTAGATGAGGAAACCTGGAAGAAGTCACATGACTTGCCCAAGGTCACCCAGGTATTGTAGGTATTGAGGTGGGATATGAACTCAGGTCTATCTGACTCCCTGTCCAGCACTATATGTATTTCACAACTTAGCTTCCTAGAAACCAATCATACAGAGGAATCCAATACCTTTATCAAAATGTATTTTTTTTTAAATGGGGGCAGCTAGGTAGTGCAATGGATAGAGTACTAGCCCTGGAATTAAGAGGACCTGAGTACAAATTTGGCCTCAGACGCTTACTAGCTGAGTGACCCTAGGCAAGTCACGTAACTCTGATTGCCTCCAAAAAGAACCACCACCACGACAAATAAATTCACAGATCCCAGGTTAAGAACCCCAACTCTAAACTGACTGTGGTCTTCACAATTCCAGTTGAAATAGTTCTCCACAGCAATGGCCATCTCTTAAGTGGTGATGGGCAATAGGCTGGTAGAAGAAAAAGCTCTTTGTAAGCTGTAAAGTTATATAAATGAGAGCTACAACAGTTTTCAAATTATTATCCACCAAAGTCCTACTGTGCTGATTCACAATAGTGTGGAGGTGGCCCTAGGCTCTCAAGGGGCTTTCCAACTGAGCTTGCTCTCTGGTGGGTCTTAATAAGCTAGAAAGGCTACCACCATGGAGCCAGTGATAGTCTTTTTATCTGTTGTCTGAGAACCAGCCTATCTAAACTCATAGAGTTTCACCATCATGGTGGCCTTAGGTTGGAATTTTTTTTTGGCCACATCAACTTAAAAAAAATCTACTAACTGGTCCCTTGACGCTTTTTATATATAGCTTTCTATCTTTTTTCTCTGTGTGTTTTCTTTTTTCTTAGGCTGCGAGTGATGAAATGTACTACCACTTCCTAATATCACTTGCTCCTACAAAAGTAAACTGAAAGGCCATCTCTTCCATTAGGCCTTCCCTGATAGTCCTTGATGGTAGGACCCTTTCTCCTCATTACTTTTTATAAATGTTTTATTTACTCACATCTACATGTTGTTTTCCTTGATAGAATATAAGCTCCTTGAGGGCAGGGACTAGTTCATATTTTTTTCTTTGTATTCCCAACATCTAACACAGTGTGTGGTACATGGTCTTGTAGGTGTTTATATGTGCATGCTTAATGATTGGTTGCTAAGATATACAACGGGGTGGGGGCAGCTAGGTGGCACAGTGGATAGAATATCAGGCCTGGAGTCAGGAGGACTCATCTTCCCAAGTTCAAATCTGGCCTCAGACAATTATTAGCTGTGTAAGTATTAGCTGGGTAAGTCACTTACCCCTGTTTGCCTCAGTTCCTCATGTGTAAATGAGCTGAAGAATGAAATGTCAAACTATTTTAGTATGTCTTCCAAGAAAACCCCAAATGGAGTTATGAGGAGTTGGAAATGACTGAACAAGAAGAAGAAGAAGGGAGCAGAGGTAGAGGTACTCACATTAAAAAAATCACATATCTTGGGCAATTTTTAACCCTTCTGTTCTTCATTTTCTCCTATTTTAAAAGGAGATGATGGTGATTGAGATGGCTGCGGTCACCTTTCTGGGTCTTGATCCATTAGCTTTGAGCACCTTCAATTTGACCCAATTTAACAAGCATTTGGGGTAGCTAGGTGGAACAGTGGATTGAGCACTGGTCCTGGAGTCAGGAAGACTCATCTTCCTGAATTTAAATCCAGCCTGAGACACTTACTAGCTGTGTGACCCTGGGCAAGTCACTTCACCCTGTTTGCCTCAGTTTCCTCATCTGCAAAATGAGCTGGAGAAGGAAATGGCAAAACACTCCAGTATCTTTGCCAGGAAAACTGCAAATGGGGTCACAAAGAGTCAGACACAACTAAATATATCACTGAAATAAGCAATCATTTATTAAATATCTACCATAGGGAAAAGTGGAATGCTAGGTACCAGGAATACAAGAACAGAATTAAAAACAGTCCCTTCCCTTGAGGAGTTCATATTCTACCGGGTAGTTGAAACAGAAACACGTAAGTTGATACATGATTTGAGGAGATGGGGAGCACAAACAATTCACAAAATCAGAAAAAGGTTTCCTGGAGGATGTAGCATGTGAGTTGAGCCTTGAGGTACTTACATAAGAAGGATAATTATTATTGTAATTCCATGACTTTTGCCATGAAACAGAAATCCCTGAATATCAACAGAAGGAAAGTCACCCGTATTTTTAATTTCAAATAGTTTACCTGCTCAGCCCCTTTTCCTTTGACCTAACAGTAGATTCTCATTTGACTCGTCCAGAATCCACTACTTCCTTTTTTCTTTTTCTATCCTTTTAACCGATTGGGTGAACACGTCAAGATCAGGACTCAGGACTAGGAGCAAACCGAGGGTTCAAGAACAGAAGAGAATTAATCCCACTGAGAAAAGTAGTGGCCAAAAGTAACTGCTCTGACGATGAAAAAACATCTGGCTCTTGCTAAATGTCAGTCCAATGACTCTGAATAGTATGTCTTACAATTACTTTGGGTTCACTTCACAAGCCTGTGCTGCATTCTCTGGTTCTTGCGTGCTTGCTCCCTGATCTTTGCCTTGTACAGCATTTCAGGGTCTTCTCGTGAGTATATACCTAAAGAAGGATATATTTATAAAGGTCCACAAATCCAGATTAAAGCAAACAGGGGCTGATAGAATTTCAGTCACACAGCTGATGCTTTTCTCCTCTTCCCCTCAAAATAAGGTAGAAGAAGCAATCAGTTGGGGAGAAAGAATCCTGGGTGAGAAATCAGGGAGTGATGGCCTCTGAAGGTATTCCTGGGGACACAGTTTTTAGAACAAAGTCCTAGATTTTTAAGCAGTGCTGATTCTAAGCCTTTTTTTGATTTTCCCACCCCCTTAATTCTAGTACCATCCCCTCTGTTGATTGTGTCCAATTTATCCTGTATATGGTTTATTTGTAGATAGTTTTTTGCATGTTGTTTCTCCCATTAGACTGAGCTCCTTGACAAGAGTTTTCTTTATACCCCTTGCCTTTCTTTATATCCCCATCACTTAGCATAGTGCCTGAGTAGGCACTTAATAAATGTTTATTGATTGATTGTAGGTGATGATCGCTTTTTCCCATTTCATGTTTTTTCCATTCATGGTTGTTGTTGTTCAGCTGTTTCAGTCATGTCTGACTCTTTGTGACCCCATTTGGTGTTTCTTGGTAGTGATACTGGAGTGGTTTGCCATTTCCTTCTCTAGCTCATTCTACAGATGAGGAAAATGAGGCAAACAGGGTGAAGTGACCTGCCCAGGGTCACACAGCTAGTAAGGGTCTGAGGCCAGATTTGAACTCAGGAAGATGAGTCTTCCTGACTTCAAGCCCTGAAGGTGTGTAAGTATGTGCTTAATAAATATTTCTTGACTGATTGATAATGATTGAGTTTGGGTTGATGTTTATTTTTCTTTGATTCTCTTTACTCTCTATTCTTTTTCAGTGTTCTGTCTTAAATTATAACCTTGTACATAGGAAAATTTATAACGCATCAATGCCTTACACATTGTCCAAACGCATGATTTCATAAATTCCCTTCACTAATGGAATAAACATTTATTAGGTACTATGTATTTTACAAATGTTATCTTATTTGACACTCACATCAACACCAGGAGGTAGATGCTATTAGTGTCCCCATTTTACAGATAAGGAAACTGAGGCAAACAGAGGTTTTAGTGATTCACCCACAGTCACACAACAAGTAAGTGTCCAAGGCCAGATTTGAACTCAGACCTTTCTGAGTTCAGGCCCAACTTGTCAAAGATCACACAGGTAGTAAGCATCAAATTTAGAATATGGAACACTCTCTCCTTGGCACCACCTAGCTGCCTGATGTGAACTGGCAGATCCTTTGTGTGAGGCATTTACTGCCTCAGAAAATTGCCTGGGACACCTGAGAGATGAGGTGGTTTGCTTGGTGTACATACTTGTAAATAGTTTGTGTCAGCAGTAAAACTTAAACCCTGGTCTTCCTGACTCCAAAGCTGTTTCTATTTTTTTTTCTTCTATCCTGCCTCTGGCCTAATATATGGTAGAAAATACTTGATGAATGGAATTGTTTGTTACAATAACTTAGATCATGAAATGTGCTAGTGAATGTGAAACCTCTAAGTATACAAAAAAGGAAGGATGTGTGAGTAGGGGCCAAATCTTTTAAATGTGGGCCTTTATTTGCAAACCAAAAAGGAAAAATGCAGCTTTTCAGCAGGAATGAAAATTCCTACTTGTATTCCAATGATTCTTTCCTGCTGCCTATTACTTTATGCTCACCTCCCTGTTCTTTCAAGAGTCCAGGTTGCAGAAGCTATGAACTGGGGCTATGGTGCAAAGCCATAAAATAGTAATAACATTGAGTAGATAATATGTTACAGTAGGCAATCCAGATAATATGACACAGAATTAAGAAATGAACCAGGGAAACTGATTCTAATCCTCACAGAGGTTTCATACATGAATTTTGTGAACAGTTGATGTAAGAATAGAGTCAGAAGGTGCTAGACAAAGAAGAACTGAACATCACAGATAGTGAAATTGACTCTATCTTTATAGAAATCATTTGGTTTCCAACCTAGCAGTCATTTTAGATCCAGCTGTTTGTGGTCCAGGAGGATCATCGACTGGTTGAAGCAAAGGTCTAAATCAATACTAAAATCAAAGAAAAGTTAAATGAGAACAGACTACATTTGATTGCAGAAGCTCCAACCTAGCATGTTTGAACAAGCTGACTCTGAAAAATGAGACCTTGACAAACATAAAGACATTGACTATCTTTTTCTCTTAAAGAAATTTAACCAATGTAAAAAAGAGCCAATGAGGAGACTGAAAGAACCCAGAAACAATTCTCCTTGCCAAGTAACATTGACAAAGGGCATCACTAATTTAGATTTTTAGCTAATTTGTAAAATAAAGTGGAGGATTATTATTATTACTACTAATAATACTTTAAGATTTACAAGGTATTTTACATATGGAAGATTTTGAATTGTATTGCCTCATAAAATAGCAAAAGGCAGTTAAGAGGAAAATATAAACTTGCTGGTAGCTTTGCATGGACTCTAGTTAAACCAGATTAAATTAAGAGCATTTTTGGATGAGATTAGAAGGAAAACAGCACATAGACTCGAAATGGAAAACTTTGGCCTTTCTGAGGTGATTCATTATTATCAATGACTATAGCAGAACCACCATTTTTGGACTTTACCACCTGAGTACTCGGTGTAACAAGAAAAAGTGACCATGGCACTTTAAAAAAAATAAAATTAGGAAGATCAATTATATAAGATCAAATAAGTGCCAAAGAAATCCATGCTAAAGGAACATAAATTTAAAAACACTCAGGTATTTATTTTAGTTATTTCTTCAAGAAGCGAAGATTCTAGAAGAATAGTACCATATCATATATTATACTATATTCTTATTATTAACCAAAAAAGAGGCCAAGAAAAAAAATCAACAGCTACCAATCCAGACATCTACTTTTTTAATGAAATCTTTTTGAAAATGGTCTATGCAGGCATTGAAGATATCCTTGATGGAAATGCAAGAAAGAAAAAGCCATACTTTCTCATTTTCTGCAACAGATCATATCTTCAGTCAGACAGTTGAACAAGAGGTTCAAAGACTTTAAGATTCTGCTTCATCTAATGTTTATAGAATTACTTAAAAACAAACATTTTGTGAAGTAGAACAAAATATAACTTTGAAATTCCTCCTTAGACAAGGTGTCTTCACGATAGAGAAATCATACAAGGTTTGTTTCATATTGAACCATGGTAATAGTTTGTTTAATTGCTGCTTAAGAACTTCAAGTGAGTTATAAAATAACATATTCTCATGTAAGATGTTCACCAGAGTCATGGAGGATGTCTTATACAGATTCTAATTAGAAAAGAATTCCCTGTTAGTGGTGAAATTCTCCAATTGCCAATTGCTCCTATTTATAGAAAACAGTGTGTGTGTGCGTGTGTGTGTGTGTGTGTGTGTGTGTGTGAAAGAGAGAGAGAGAGAGAGAGAGAGAGAGAGAGAGAGAGAGAGAGAGAGAGAGAGAGAGAGAGAAAGAGAGAGGCTATGTGTCTGTATATGTCTATATCTATATTCATATGAAGCTAGATGATTATAAATCATAGAACACTAGAATCTTAGAAAAATTAAAATCTCAACTAACCCAGAGGTAATGAAAGTCTTTCTATGGTGGGTATAAGTGGTCTAAGTAGGGCACAGCAGTGATGACTTGCAAGCCGAAAGTGTTCAGAAGACATCATCATAAATATGTATTACTAGAGAAAGGACAGACCAGTAATGTAGTGAGGGTAAAGGAGAACAGATGGATGTTACATTGTATGTGGTGTTCTGGTTGGTGCCTGTGGAAACCTTCTAGTGCATTGGGGTAGATCTTTTGTTAAATATTTATGAAAAAGACACAGGCAAGAATTGTGCAGTATGAGAAGGAACTGCAATTTGAAAGCATGGAGGATAATGAGGTGACATCCAAAGTGCCTAAGTATGATCTAGTGGAAAAAGCAAAGCCTTTGGAATCAGAAAGACTTTGTTTCAAGTTCTTACCCTTTATCTTACTATGTATCTATTGGCAAGCGGCTTAGTCTCTTTGGGCCTCAGTTTTCTCAAATGAAAACATTTTATATTCCATAAAGTCCAGCCAAACTGTCCTTTTTGTTGTACTTCATTTACAGAATGGAATATTCTCTCTTTTTATCTCTGTCTCTTAGTTTCAAGGACTTCTGTCAAGTTCCAGCTAAAACCCCACCTTTTACAGAAGCTTCCTCCAAACCTTAATTTGAATGCTTTCCTCTATTGATAATTTCCAATATGTCCGGTACATAGCTTGATGGTACGCAATTATTAGATTGAGAACTCCTCAAGGAGTCTTTTACCTTTCTTTGTATTCTCAGTGCTTATAGCACAATCCCGGGCACATAGTAATTACTCAATAAATGTTTATTGACTGACTGATATGCCGCTCCAACTTCCCTTTTCATCTGGTTATTCCTCATGCCTACAATATACTCCATCCTGATCTCAGTCTCTTAAAATTCCTAATTTCCTTTAAAGCTTATTTCAAGGGCAACCTTTTACATGAGGCTTTACTTTATTTTAGCCCCCCTTCCCCTCAAATTACCTTATAATTATTTTGTATTTGCTCAATATGTATATGTTGTCTTCTCTTACTAAAATGTAAACTCCTCAAGGGCAGAGACTACTTCATTTTGATCCTTGTATTCCCTCATGCCTAGCATGGTATCTAGTATGTTATAGGTGTCTAATATAAGCTTTTTGATGGATTGGTCAATTATGTAAACTGAAATTATTATTAGCATTAATAATACTGATAAAATGGGGATAATAATTCTCATACTACTTACTTCATAATGAAGGCACGGTGGTACAGTAGAAAGAGCACTGGCTCTAAAATCAAGGAACCTGAGTTCAGATCCTACCTCTAGTACTTACTACCTGTGTGAACTTGGACAAGTCACTTAATGTCCCTGGGCCTCAGTTTCCTTATCACTAAAATGAAGTGGTTGGACTAGGGGTTTCTGAGATCTTTTCTAGCTCTAAAACTATGATTCTATGACCCCAATAAGACAATATGTATGTGTGTGTGTGTATGCATATATATAAGTACTTTGTAACTCAATCATTATACAAATATAAGCTATTATTATTTTAAAAAATATTTTATTTTTTATAATTACATGTAAAAGCATTTTTGACATTCATTTAAAGAATTTGAGTTCCAAATTCTCTCTGGCCCTCCCTTCCCCCACCCTGAGAAGCCAAGTAGTCTGATGTAGGCTATCCAGGTGCAATAATATAAAACTTATTTCCATATTAGTCATGTCATTAGTCAAGAAAACACAGATGAAAAAATCCAAGAAAAATAAAGAAAATTTTAAAAATATTCTTTGATCTGCATTCAGACTCCATTAGTTCTTTCTTTGGAGGTGAATATCATCTTTCACAAAAAGTCCTTTGGAATTGTCCTAGATCATTGTATCCCTAAGCATAGATAAGTTATTCACAGTTGATCATCCTTACAATATGGCTATTACTGTGTTACCATATTTTCCTGGTTCTGCTCACTTCATTCTGTATCAGTTCATGTAAGTCTTTCCAAATTTTTCTGAAATCATCCGGCTCATAATATTCCACCATAATCATATACCTCAACTTGTTCAGCCATTCCCCAATTGATGGATATCCCCTCAAATTCCAGTTCTTTGCCACCATAAAGAGAACTTCTATAAAATTTTTTGTACATTTAGGTCTTTTTCCTTTTTTTATAAAAATCTCTTTGGGATACAGACCTAGTAATGGTATTGCTAGGTCAAAGAGTATACACAGTTTTATAGCCCTTCGGGCATAGTTCCAAATTTAAGCTATTATTATTACTTCAAAATATCCATGATTTCATAAGTATTTCTCCATGAACAAAGATTGAAACTTTTTTCATATCCTCTGGTTGGTTCAAGAGTTGTTGGGGGGAAAGAAACAACATCATATGGTGGCAAAGCTTCTCATAAAAAGCCTTTTTAAATTCAGCATGGCTGGTTATGAAAGACATAGAGTCCATTGCCAGGTACATACTTAAAGACTTTCCATATTGCTAAGACTTGGCAGCTCTTGTATTCTGCTGGCATAGCCATTAAGAGCCCAGAATGAACTTCATGCCAAGATGAAACATCAGTGTTGGACTTTAGAGGATGGCTATGATTACTATTTTAAAAGGACAACTGAATTCAATTCAACTATTATCTATTGCCAGGCACTAAGCTTGGCATTGGAAGGAATCCACAGAGAAGGAAGATACTGTCCTTGCCCTTGAGGGCTTACTATGGCAAGTACTATAAAGGAAGCACAAGCAAAGTACCATGGATCCTTAGAGAAAGCAAAGATCATATATGGTTAGGGGAGACCAGAGTAGGCATCTTGCAGATTGTTGCATTTGGTCTATTCCTTGAAGAATGGATATGTAGGAGAAGAATATTTACATTGGAAGGAATAATATAAGCAAAGGCAGGGAGGCAGAAAATCATAGGACTATATTTGGGAAACGGAAAGTAGCCTGATCTAGCTAGGACTGAGAACGCAGAGGAGTAGTACAAGATGTAGCTGGAGAGATTTAAATGGAAGATCACGGCTTTTGGACTTTTATTTTTATGGTAATGGGAAGTCATCAAAGATTTTGGGGTGACATAATTGAATGACTGATGTTATGCTAATGTAGCAAAAATGGGGTTGGAGTAAGGTGAGAATAGAGATATAGAAGACAGTTAAAGAACTCTTGCAATAGTCCATGAGAGAGATAACACATGTCTGCACTGGTTTGATAGAAGCAGGAGCAGAATGGAAAGGACTGATAAAGATGAAGATGAGGATGATGAAAATAATAGCTAGCACATATATAGTACTTTAAGGTTTGCAAGGCACTTTAAAAAATAATCTTATTTGATCCTCAAAATGCCCTTGGGAGATAGGGGCTATTATTATTCACATTTAACAGATAAGGAAACTGAGAGTGAGAAAAGTTAAATTATTTGCTATGGGTCACATAGCTAGGAAGCATCTGAAGCTGGATTTTAACTCGGATCTTCTTGACTCCAGGTCCACTTCTCTATCCAGCAGCATCTAGCTGCCTCCAAATAGGAGACACATTACTGAGACACAATCTCCCGGGCATGAAAAACTAATCAGATGTATTGAATAGAAGTGACTATGGGACCAAGAAACTAAAAGAGATTTCATAATTTTATTTAGAATTCCAAATGGGACAACTTACAGTAGTACAGTACATTTAGTATTTGAATCAATAATCTAAACATAAAACAAGGAAGGACTGCCTATATGCAAGCAAAGCAGAAAAAGCTCTAGGGCTCATCAGGTAATATGAAGGTAATCATGAGTCAACAACGAAGTTCTGTAACTTTAAAAAAGTAAAACAATTATGACACGGGAAAATAGGAGGGTAGACTGAAGGAACCATGAGGTAGTCTTCCCATTACGCTCAATGCTGGTCAGATCTTTATAGCCCTGCATCACAATTAGGTATCTATATCTTAAATCATGTGGAGAACTTGGAGGGAATTCAAAGCAAAATGATCAGGTTTATTCAACTCAAAATCATCATGCGGAGGTGAACAAACAGTTGGCTCCCCTCTCTCTTACTTGTGCGCTGCCATAGTTGGGGAAAGGGAAAGAGCAGTATAGGAGAAGCACTGAGAAGAATTCTCCAAAATTCCACTACCATGCACTCATCGGCCTTCCTGAAGCCCAGGATAGTGCTGGTTGTTATACTAATTTGATATGTGAATATGTCAAGGGGTCATTATCCCCAGGCATTACCACAGACAGCAGCTGGTTCACCTCTTAGTTGGCAGGCTTAATTCTGCGTATAACAGAGGATAGAAGAGATAGAGGGAGGAAGGGGTTAGGGAAGACAGAGAGACAGAGACAGAGAGAAATGAAGAGAGATGGAGGGAGAGATAGGTTCTTCTCTCAAAAATTGCAAATACATTGCAAAAATCTTTCCTAGGTGTGAAATGGAAAAACCGAACTAAGGAGCAGAAAAGGAATAGAATAAAACAACATTTTACAACATGGCCAATGTGGTAATTTGTTTTGCTTGACTATGTATATTTGTTATAAAGGTTTTGCTTTTCTTTTTAATAGAGTGAGGTAGGGAGGTAATGGGGAGAACTAGGAGGAAGATTAAAAAGAGAAAAGAGCACTATGAGAATTTATTCAGATAAACCCCAGATTTATACATCTAGCCACTCTTTCTCTCCTGGACTCCAGTAACATGTTCCCATTTCCCTATTGAACATCTCCAAATGGATGTCCTGTAGGCATCTAAACTTTATTTTCCCTCCTTCCCTTCTTCATAACTTCCCAATTTCTGTCAGAGTTACCATCATCCTTCTAGTAGCCCAGGTTGCAATATTAGAGTCATCATTGACTTCTTCCTTTCCCTCATGGGACCTACACCTCCAGCCAGCCACTAAGTCTCTCAATTATACTTTGACAATGTATCTCATGGCTGTTCCCTTTTCTCTGCTCACTCCTACTTCAGGTCTTTATCATTTTTTGCCTAGACAATAGCCTAAGTGGTCTCCCTACACCCATTCTCTCCCCTTTCCAATCTATCCTCCATACAGTTGCCATGTTGATGTGGTACATCCCTATTCAAAAATGTTCCAGTGCTTCCCTCTTGCCTGTAGACTGAAGCCCTTCGTGATCTGACTCCAGCCTACGTTTTCAGAACTATTACATATTACTTTCCTTCATGCTATACAACTTATGTTCTGGTCAGACTGGCCTAATTTGCTATTCTTTACTGCATATTTCATCCCCTCCCTTTCTGCTTTTACATACACCTAGAATGCCCTTCATCCTCATCTCGTGGAATTTCTGGCTTCCTTTAAAGCCCAGCACAGGTGCCACTTCCTACAGAAAGCTTACCCTGCACCCTATATCTAGCTCCCAAAATTATGTACTGTATCTGTATCTATATACGTATATATATACATATATATATATTTGATTTTTGCATACATGTTTCTATTCTTCCTCAATAGAATGTGAATTTGTGGAGAGGAACTGGTTCATTTTTTTGTTTTGCACAATATCTGGCATACAGGATGTACTTAATGTATGTTGAGTGAATGAATGTATGCTTTTGGGATCCTTTAGCTCTGGAGAAGAGAAGGCTGAAGTATGACTTTTAAAGCATGAAGGGTTGCTGTAAATGAGGTCATGGCCAGTTTCCTATTCTATAGAAATATAAGGAAGAAGAAATAGGGTTAGATTTCATCTTAAAGGATTTAGATTAACCATAAAGATTTTCCAGGAACCGTGGTTAAATACTGTTTCCAGAGGAGATTATGGAATCTCTTTCACTGGAGTCTCTTTTAAAATGTGGATTAATTCTTAACCTTTCAGAGACTTGCTTGGAAGGAGAGAGTTTATTGGATGTGATTTTTGCCAGTGATTGGCTGGTGATCTCAGCTGAGGAATAGTAAAGAATTATGGGGGAGTTTGAGACTACTTTTAAATACTTGGAAAAGGATATATGAGTAGGTCAAGGAAATAGGAAAAGTTAGGACAAAAACAAGGTAAATGAGGCAAAATGAGAAAGAAAGGGAATTTTCTAAAGTTTTTAAGAAATAAAAATTCCAAATATTCTTTTCTGTATAGGATAACTCTTTGGAAAAGAATATGGGGAGATACAGAGGAAAATTTAGGATATGGAAAAACAGAAGATGCTAATGAAATTTTAATTTAAAAAAGAAATAAAAATTCCTTCTTTAAGACCCAAATTAAAACATTGGAATATCATATACCTTGGATTTTTTTTTGAGTCATACCTTCCTTCTAGGAACTTAATCTATAGGCCTAAGCTGACATTTAAAAAATCATTTTCCTCTAATTTTGAAGAGAGAGAAAAAAGACTTTTGATACCTAGAAGGCTATGGGATTCTGATGTCAGGACGCTAAGAAGGGCTTCTTTATTCAGGTAGAGTGAGCCCCCTCATGGTAGAGCATACCTACCTGTGGAGTGAGAATACATGACATGATGTCACTGTCACCACCACACTCCCTAAAAACCATTAGGAAAAAGTATGCTCTTTGGTTTGAACTACCCAAATTTCTCCAGATATTTAACACAAGTAGCTGGTTTTGGCTTTTCTTTTTAGAAAACAATGCTCCCCATTTCTCACTCCCCCCAAAAGCCCTCAACAACCCCGAAACAAAGGAAACATTTAAATAGAGAAACACCAGCAGGTGTATGGAGGAGGCATGGCGTTCAAGGAGAAAAAGGAATAGATTCTTGCAGGATCAAAAGGGGAAAGATGTTCTCCATTTCAGATTCTGTAACACCTCTTTCTTATTGAAAAGCACATAGCAAGGGCAGGATACTTGGCTCCACGGGCAATAATCATAACTAGGCAATTTACAGTATCTATACATCCAGATAATAACCTTAAATTTAAGAACATCATAGTGATCATTGCAGAAAATTCCATAGAACATATTTCAGTAACCTAATAAGATAAGAAGTATCTACACTCAATTTGAAGACCAAGACACACTGGTATTCAGGACATTACATTAGAAAATTATCCTACCTGGAGATACTTCACCAGCTGAGCAATTAACACATTAGGGTTTTCATCATTGTACTCCAACAAATTAATAGAGTCTTATGCCAGATAGAACAAAAAATAGCACACATGTGGCTGTCAAAGATACCTCTGTACCCCTGTATTAGCAAAAATGGTAGATTCATATCGCTGGTTCAGAATGGCGAATAGCAGCATCTTTCCCATCTCAACTCAGGAGGAAACACCTCTGCTGAGAGCTTTTGTAGGCAAACTGTTTTTCTCATTCATCCCCCCCTTTCTTTTGTTGCTTAAGGGTAAGGCCAGCTGGGTACAGCAACAGAACCCAACATTTACTTTGGGGGATAATTATGAGAGTTAATCATCATAGCACTGGACATGTGAGGGAAAAGAGAAATTGTTACCAAGTCATATGTTCTGTTGGGATATTTCCTTTATTTCCTTATTGCAAATAAGGCCTCAGAGGAAGACGTGTAGGATAGTGAAGGACAATGAGTTTGTACGTTATAAAAACTAATGCAGATTGAAGTGAACAGAATCAGGAAAACAATTTGTAGTACAGCAACAACACTCTAAAAATAGATAACTTTGAAAGATATGAGAACTCTGATCAATGCGTTGGTCAGCCATTACTTCAGGGACCAATGATGAAGAAAGCTATCCTTCTTCTGGCGGAGAGGTGATGGACTAAAGATGAAGGATGAAACACATTTTCGAATGTGGCCAATGTGGGAATTTGTTTTGCTGGACTACGCATATTTGTTACAAGGGTTTTGTTTTTCCTTTTCAGCGTTGGGAAGAGAAAATAAATGCTTGTTGATTGAAAAAGATCATTCAAAAAAGATTGGTCAAAGGAACTTAGCATGTTCACTCTAGAGAATGAAGTATTATGGGAGACGAGTTAACTGTACTCAAGTATTTGAAGGACTGTCACACGAAGGAGGGATCAGACTTATTTCTCTTGTTCTTAGAGGGCAAAACCAGAAGCCATGGTCAGAAGTTGCTAAGAGGAAAATTTAAGACTTATGTAATGGAAAATGTTTTATCACTTAGAGCTGTTCAAGAATGAAATTAGATGCCTTGGTAGATAGTTGGCTTTTCAAGCAAAGACTAGATCAGGGCTGTCCAAAATGCAGCCTGCCATGTGATTTATGCAGCCTGCCTACAAGCATAGAAATTTACATAAATGCTGTAGTAAACAAAGCTGAGCTACCACAGAGCTCTCACTAAAAAGGCAAATCAAAATGTGTTGTTTATTGTTTCAATAAAAACCTAAGGTTGGACAGCCTTAGACTAGATGACCAATTGCCAGGTATAGTGTTGAGAAGCTTTTTTTTTTTTTTAGTTAGGTCAAGGGTTCTTAACCTTTGTTTTGTATCATGGACTCTTTTTTCAGTCTAGTCAAGAGTATGGACTTATCAGAATGTTTTTAGGCACATAAAATGAAGTGTGTGATTACAAAGAAAACCAGTTATGATGAAATAAAATGATCAATTTTTTAAAATTCATGGCCCTGATATCTAAAGCCTATTCCAATTCTGAGATTCCATAATTCTGTAAGTCTTATTATAACCCTCATATTGAAGTTTTTACTTTTTTTTCTCTAAAAGCCACTGATTCCATAATTCTGTAAGTCTTATTATAACCCTCATATTGAAGTTTTTACTTTTTTTTCTCTAAAAGCCACTGATAATGCTATTATATATGAAATCTTAAAACCTATTAAACTTTCATGGAAAAATGGCCAGCAGACTCAGAATATTCAAGGTCATCTAGTCCAATTCATCGCTCAATGCCAACAGTTCCTTCCAGAGAATCACTGACATATGGCCATCCAGTTACAGCTTAAATACCTTCAGTGACATATTAGAACATATTTTCTCACAAGGTAGCCTAATCTGCCCCAGTCATTAGCAAATGACTTCTCTTAGCAAAAACCTGCTTCTTTGAAATTTACACCAAGTGAGCCTAGTTTACCTTTTGGAACAACACAGAACCCTCCCCAAACACTCTCCCAAACCCTCTCTCCATATCATATATATATTTTTGTTTTTAAAGAACATTATGGACATGACTCACAAGAAGTCTAATAGAATCATGCCTATTTTCTGAAGAAGAATAAAAGGCAAACTCAAACATAGAATTAATGTAGTCACAACCCCCTAGTGGCTTAGTGTCAGTAAACAATGAAATCTGGGAGCTTCTGTCAGTTGAGAATTCATCCCCTGAAAACATAGTTAGCTATCATTTAAAGCAGCTCTGGTATACCATTCACTTTCTCTAGGTCGTTTATCTACTTTTTTAAAAATTCTGTTTCCTGCTTAAGCCCAAGACAGGTAGCCCTCACAATTAATTCAGTTCAAATGAATCATGCTTATTGTATCATTGACCTTTCATTTCACACAATCAGCTGTCACATTCATCATATCTGCCGTTATGCTTCATGGCCTTCTTACTCTGATTTATTTCTCCTAATGACTCAGTGCCCAGTTTCCAATTTCTGGATCACTTAACTATTAAACTGTTCTACTGTACTTAGGGGGAAGGTGCCTTCTCTTGCTTCATCTTGAGTATCGACAGAAATAATTGCCATCACATAATTTTGCTCACAAACCATTAAATGTGCCAGTGCAAGACTATAAAAAGGTAAACGAATATTTATTGAGAACAAGAGAATGGAGACAGTCCTTAGCCAGTCAGTTTAGCATCTATAGTCCTGGTTGCCTAGCATTTTAAAGATAATGATTTGGCGTTTCATTTTGAAAATAAATTATTTGGAATATCTTCGAACAAAGGAAGAATGAGTTGAAATGAAAGAGATAATTGATGTTGAAAACATAGTTGTTTGACAGTGGAAAGATATGTGAATACTTAACAAAAAAAATATCAACAGGATTTGAACTTGATACCACATAATGGCCAGATGTATTACATTAACCACCAGAGGGAGCTCCTATTATATCTTGAATCATCATCAACTTTGTGAGAGTTCAAGGAGAAATCACTCGGAAGGCTTAACTGATGGCCCTTGCTTCTCAATATCATTCATACAGGAGATTATGACACACAGACTCATTTCATTTCATGGTTGGTTTATTCAATGACACTTAAAAAACCCAGCTTTGGCTGCCATGCTATCACAAATCAATCTATTTTAAGTAAATCTTTTTTCAGTCTTGTTGGATTGGAATCAAATTTCTATACCTAACCCATGGCCAGGTCAATACATCTCATGAACCTTCATCAATCTTTTCTGACAAATTTCTCTCTACTTTATGTTTTTCTACTTCGAACATCTGTTTTCAATATTTTTATTCTTGTCTCATCCCTTTAGACATAGCTATCTCTACATCAGTCTGTTTTTATTTTCTTTCCAAATATCCTTTAGGGATTTCTATTTTCATCTGTCTGTTAAGTGTCTCATACATTTAAAGTCTAATCTCTTATTCAGTTCTAGAATACCTACAGCGTATTTGCAACCTCTGATAGTCTGATTTGTGACTGGATTCATTTCAAGTTCTCTAGTGCTCTGTGCTACTTGAAAATATAATATCCACAACTCAAGTCTTCAACAATTATTGAGCTCAGAAGATTCTTTCCAGCTCTAAATACCATGATTCTTGGAATTATTGTTTAATTTCTCCTTGTCCCTTGTGTTCACTGTGTACTTCTCTTCCCGCCTCACAGGAACCCCATAAATACCTTGTTCCATTTACGTCTCTTTACATTTACTTTTGGACATTTCCTCTTGCCTGGAAAATGTCTCTCCGCCACCTACCACGCTGTACCCCTCGCCCGCAAAATGAAGGAATTGGACTTGCTGGCTTCTGAGATCCTTCCTAGCTCTAACTCTACAATTTCTTAAATACAATTTTCCAACTTATGTATTTCATAGTGAAAGTCTCAATTCCACATTAAAATATATCTTGTATAGTAATGGTCTAAATCACTTCTCCTCGACCAACTTTGTACATTCACTGTCTTCACACACATACCTTATGTGCTTTGTAAACTTTGAAGTAATATACAATGTGAGTTATTTCCATTTCTTTTTTACCTAGTAGACTCGAAACTTCATGGGAGTATGAAGGCCATATCTTATTTAAATTTTTATCTCCCCCACCCTAACATAGTGTTTTTGTGGGATATAAGCTGAAAATTAAATGATTCTTGAAATGAATTGAATTCCTGCTATGTGCCTTTGCTGACCCCCTGACAAGCCTTCTTTTCTTTTCAATTAATCAATAAACATTCATTAAGGATCTACTATGTGTCAGACACTGTTCTAGGTACTGGGGACACAAAACCAAAAACAAAACTGTTCCTAGTCCTGAGAAGCTTACCATTCTATTGGTTGACACAATATGAACATAAATAAGTATATAAAATATATACAAAAGAGTTAAAAAATGAAATTATCTTCTCTAATTATCCAAATTCTACCCATCTTTCAAAATTTCATCTGTGACATCTTCTGAATCACAGTGATCTCTCACTGATATCTCTGAAATTCTAAAACACTTATAATTTAGACAACTCAGGCATTTATTTTATACTCATATTTTTAATGTCACTTAATAAGTCTATCTTTTCTTACCAACTGATCATTCTCATTTAGTGAGTCATGAGAATATACCTTACAACTGTAAATACAGTCAAAGCCTTCAAATATTTGATGGGCTATCATTTGGAAGGCAGATAAAATTTGTTCTGGTTGGCCTCAGAGGTCAGAACTAGGAACGGTGGTTGAAAGTTACCAAGAGGCAAATTTATATATCATGAAAAGCTTCCTAACAGTTAGGATTATCTAAAATTATCTTAAAAAACTATCTAAAAGTGAAATAATCTGCTTTGGGAAGTCCTGAGTTCTCCATCCTTTCAGGTTTTCAAGTGAAAACTGAAGATGAAGCACTTGTTGGGGGATGTTGTAGAAAGACTTTTTGTCCAAGGACTTCACGGACCAATTAGTCTTTCAGGTGACTTCTGACTCTGAGATTCTGGAATCAGTGAAATCTGTTTTTTTAATTATTTAATTTATGGAATAAGACAAGTATTTCCATAACATAGTACAAGAAAAAAGACGTTTGTATATGAAACTGTACATCTACTATTCACAACTTGCTATTCTTTTCAGATATACAGCAAAATTATCATGTAAATCTCTTTTTTCTTCTCTCTCCCTTCCTTCCAACCTAGAGATGGCTACCATTAGACACGAGTAGATGTATATGTATATGTATATATATGTATATACATGTGAAATTATTCTATATATCTATTGATCTCATAAAATGGGGCATGAAAGGAAGAACTAATACAAAGGAAGCATATGGGGATGAAGGGCTGTAATATTGGAACTTTGCTCTCATCTGGGTTGAAGACGAAACAACAAAAACCTCTGAAGAGGTTTAGAAGTATTCTGAACCTATTCTATTTTCAGATGATCATTCAGTTGTGCATTTATTATAATTTTGCTATGGGCCAGACACTGTGCTAAGCATTGGGGATGCAAAGGAAGGCAAAAAAGTTCCTGCCCTCAAGGAGCTTGTTTTCTAACATGGGAAACAACATGGAACTAACTATAGAAACACGAGATATATACAGAAAAGAAGAAAGGGAATCTCAGAGAGACGGCACTGGGGGGAGAGAGGGAAAGTTGGGGGAACCAAGAGAAGGTGGTATTTGAGCTGAGTCTTAAAGGGAGCCAGAGAAGCTAAGAGTCAGAAGTGAGAGGGGGAGAGCATCGGACTATACCGCTTATAAACACTTATCATTTATTTTTGATTAGGAAACTATGGGGAAAGTGGAATGGATGCTTTCAAAGAGCTGGCTGCCCAGGAAGGCCTATGCATTGCTCACTCAGACAAAATCTATAGCAATTCTGGGGAGAAAAGCTTCGATCGGCTTCTGCGCAAGCTCCGGGAGAGACTACCCAAGGCCAGAGTGGTGGTTTGTTTTTGTGAAGGAATGACGGTCAGAGGGCTTCTGAGTGCCATGAAACGTCTGGGAGTTGTAGGAGAGTTCTTACTCGTTGGCAGGTAAGTCTTCCTTTTGTGAATTCATACGTGTGCTGTGAATCTACATCTGCCTGGTTGGATTCACAACTTCAGAAGGAGGGAGGGGGCAGTAAACTCTGTTGAAATACATGCATCGAAAGCATGATTCTTCACACCTATTTACAAAGGTATGAAATAAGAGCAATAAAATGGCAGAGACATAAACGACAGGGTGGCAAAGCTATTTCTGGTAAAACGAGGGAAGTTTTTGGTGTTGCCTGTGTCATCTTAGCAAGCTATTGGTATTTTTCTTAATGTAAGTGATCATGAGTTCATACTGGCAAAGCATGGAGCGTGGGTGCATGTGTGTTTGTGTTTGTGAGTGTGTGTGTGTATGTGTGTGTGTGCGTGTGTGTGTATCTGTGTATTGGAGTGGGGGTGGTAGTGAAGGGTAAGGCAGAAGAGCCTGGGAAAGATTTATGTCTTAAGTTCTGACATCTGAAAATGATTCTGTATACAGGCAAGGGCAAAGCTAGACAATGGAAATGAAGAAAGCAGAGGAAGCCTCTAGGCATGTTTAGGAGATAATAGTGGTACTATTTTCATGACTGCTTGTGGGAGGGTCTGGGACGGCAGAGGCTGGTAAAAAAGAAGGGTTGTGTGTGTGTGTGTGTGTGTGTGTGTGTGTGTGTGTGTGTTTGTATGTGGGAGTCCCTATTTTTTAATAAAGTGAAGTGTGTTCCACTAGGGATGTCTGCTTTTCTTTGTGCATCATGTGTATTTAACTAGAAACAGCTCTATGGCATTTCTCTGTTTTCATCCGGGTTTTGGATTAGCAGTTATCTTGATTCATCTTCCCACTTTTTTTAAATGAGAAAACAACTGCTGCTCTTATCCCCAGAAAGCACCATGGAGGTTGCCTCAATTAAAACGTCTTCTTCCTGTCAAACCACTATCACTAGATTTCAGAACACCAATCCCAGCCTTCTTTCATTTCTGTGGGCTCCCTTGCCATCTGGCCAGTTTTACTAGAGACAAATCAGATACCAGGCTGTTGAACCTGAATTATTCTTGTTGCAATTTAAGCTACTTTTCCCTCTTTCCTTCCAGTTGACCTTTTCTTAGAGCAACTGAGTTATCTGAGTTATGGGTGGTATAGAATGTGGGTAGAGACACAACATCGTTACCCCCAGACTACCTGATTACACCTCAGGGACAGTATTTTCAGACAAAAGGGTAGATTTTACTATCACTATGACTGACTCCCTAAGACAAATGGATCCGAGAACTCCATGGCCTAATTAAAGCTAGAGACAGCAGATTTCCAAACGACCAACTATGATTCACTGTGAATTTGGGTAGGGTTGGAATATTAGCAGAAAGTCTCATAATTTCATATACGTAGCTTCTCCAACATCCAAATAAGAAGCTCAGAAGAGAGCAGGCCTTTGAAAGGAAAACTTTATTTCTTTAATTGAGTGGAAAGAGAGTAATCAGGAGCACTATAGTGCTGTGCTCAATGAAAACCCTTAATTTATCCATCAAGGCTATAGACAGCAGATACTCAGACCTCATAATCACTTCAACCCTGTAATATGTGTGTAGAAAGATTACTCTTATTAGAGGTACTTCTTGTTAAATGATCTTTTCTCGAGGTCAGCCTAAAAAAATGTTAGTCGACCATGCAGAAATGCTTTTCTTTAATGTATCCCAAGATGGTCTTCATCTAACTTTCAGGAAGCTTGTGTCAGAGGAAACATCGGAACTGTCTTTAGGGTATATAGATGGCTTAACGAAATGTCTATGCCATAATAAAGAAAATGCAGTTTTCAGTAATCCAAGAACGAACGATTTATTCCATCATCATTATTTTCCGGTGTACTAGATAAAGTACTAATAAGTTATAAATTATCTTAACATATCTTCCTTATTCAAGTGTGTTTACTCATATGAAAACTCCTGGAGGAAAGGACTTTTGCTTCCTGCATAAGGCTCTACCCTACACTGTGATGCATAGGCATGTAGTAGCTTAATAAATGCTCCTATTTTGTCTATTTCTAAGCATACAAGGGGTCATGTATGAATGGCGGTGGGCTATTGTTCTCCATTTTCACTGAGGCAGACAGTGGTTAAGTGACTTGACCAGCATAACACAGGTAGAGATAAGTGTCTAGCCTAAACTAAGTTTAGAGAGGCTCACCACATTTTTCACTGTGGAAGGGAAAACTAAGATGTAGCTTAAACTGTAAAGAGAAATTTAGGTTAGAAACTAACAAAACCTTTTAAATAAAAGCTAATCTCTCTCTCTTCTGAATTTCCATAACATTTCCTTTGTATTCATTGGATTGTACTTTTGCGTTGTACTTTCTCTTATAGTTATCCATGTACACATTATTTTCATTCTATTATTCAGGATTTAAATATGGGAAAGAATCCAAATTTAGTTGTTTTCAGGCCAAAAATAGGAGGGCTATTTATTTTTATGGTGGTTGTATATTTTCCGTAAAACATGGCATCAGGATCATGCCTAAAAATGATTTATCATCAAGGAGCCAAACAAAAGCAGATGAACATTTTTTGTGATGGAGAATGGAATGGTCATGACTCACAGAAACACAACGTGTGTGTATGTCAAATCTCAAGGGCAAAAAAATGACTAAATACCTGCTGACAGAATGAACTAGACTTTTTCTTAAGCCACTCCTGAGCCAAAGCAAGAGAGTCATGAAAAGTGTTGAGAAGATGACAGTGGCAGATTTTATTTCTGGAAAAGATTCTGAAGATGAGGATGGGGATTGAGGAACTCTAAGGTCCTTCCTAGGTCTAAAATGCTTTGATTATGACACTTTTAAACTGCCATATTCTCTGGGTGATACAATCTGGCTTTCAGTCATAGAATACCACAATCCTTCAAGAATGTTGACTAGCACACAAATGCCCACAGAGAGGCACATGGTAGGTTTAAGCAGGCTACAAAACATTACAAACAAAAGATTGAGGAGCAGAAGTGGCTTAACACATGTCATTGGAGAGATGTGTGACCAAAAAATAAAAAAAGATGAGCCTGATCAGGTAATGAGAATCAGGGACCTGGTGGATGTACTCCATTGGTATCCACAGAAAGTGAAGAAATCAAGAGAAACGTACTTCATTCATTGGGTGAATCTCCTGTGAAGGATTTACAGGCCAACATGGATAAGTCACAGAGGATGAGCTCTTTTGGAAGAGTTCTGATCTGTACTGTTAGATGGTATGTCTTCGGCTATGCAATCACAGAAGTATCGAAGGGTAACACTGCGTATGTTAGGAAAAGGAGAACATTCGGAGAATGATTCTTTAATTGAGGCTAGACTGAGGATAATCTAGGTGTACTTTGTGCTGACAGCCATTTGAACTTATTGCTCAGCTGCAATGGTCTCTACCATTGTAAAGGTAATTGCTAAGTGGTGATTTTTCAGTCATTGTTCATGATATATTTATCTTCTTTTATACTGTTATAATCTCAAATTTTGTATTACATACACATGAAAGCTAAAAGCCTACATCAAAGTCAGCGTAAGGCTTGAGAATGGTAGACGAGCTTAGGGAGATTCAGTGTGCCTTAGCTGGAGTCTATGTCTCTGAGACTGAGACTGTATTTGAACAAATGAAAGACTGGACACTTGTATTTTACCTTAACTTACCTTTACTGCTAATTTAGAGATGGTGAGACTGTGTCTGATCTTTCTTTGTATCCCCCACAACAGTTAGCATAATGCCTTATTCACTGAGGGGCTCAATAAATATTTGTGGGGTGATTCATTAGATAAGCAATAGTGGCTTATGTGATATAATTCCAGGGGTGTTGAGCAGGACTTTTTGCTACCAAACAACAACTACAACCCGCTTATTCTTTCCTTTTCCATCTTTTCTTTGGGTCTTAAAATATTATATTAAATGGTCCTTTTAAAAAATGCAAATACCCTTGGATAAGCTACTTACATTGGGGTCATTTAGCCTCTGTCTCAGTTTCCTTATCTGTAAAATGAAGATAATAATAGCACCTACTTCCCATAATTGTTGTGGAGATCAAATGAGGTAATATTCCAGTAAAAGTCCTTTGCAAATTTTGAAACGTTAAATGAATGTCAGCTATTACCATATCATTATAATTTAAAGCTTCTCAAATCCAGGTTTACTGATTCTAGCTTAAGGCTCTTTGCATTGCACTCTGGGCCTCAGTTTCCTCATCTGTAACATAAGAGGGGTACCCTAGATGATCCTTGAAGTCCTTTTTGTTATTCTGTGCTATGGGTTAAACAATTAAGTGATATAGGAGTTTAGAAAAGGAGGCTTCAGTATTGGATATGTTGATTGAAGAAAACAGAGGAGGAAGGGTCATTTGAGCAGAACTTCGGAGTGTGTAGAATTTAGACAGGTAGAAGAGAAAAAAATGAGCTTCCAAACAGAGGAAATTGTCAAAAGTTAGGAACTTGAGAATGATTGTACCATGTTTTGGAGACAGCTAAAGGGTTTACATTGGGGCATCATGGGAGATTTCAGAGAAGGTGGATTCCATTCAGTTCAACTAACATTTATCAAGTGGATACTATATGCAGAGCACTGTTCTAGGTCCTGAAGTCTATGCAAAGTTTAAATAAAGACCTGGTTCCTGCCCACCTAAATTTTAAAGTCCAGTAGGGAGGCAAAGTACAAGTATAGATAATACTGATGGGAAATAATACATGATAAATGAATGAAGAAAGTTCAAAATAAAGTGCTGTGGGAAGGGGAAAAGTCATCATTGGAGGACCAGGCAATTTCTGCAGGTATAAAAATTGGGAGCTTCACAGACCCTCAGGTATCCTTTCATAGCTCTGGTTCTCTTTGTAGTTAATGTTAGATGAGTTTAGCCTCTGAGAAAAAGGGTTTGGATTATGGTTTATTTTCTGCCAATCTTTACAGGAATAATCTGCTTCATGAGAGCCATTTTAAAGATGAAATTGTGAGTTCAAGAAAAAGATTTCCCAAATACTGCTTATTAGTAATTTTCTCCCAGTTGTATTCTAGCCTTCACCTGGATATATGCTGTGGAAACATCCACGGGCAAACTTTTACAGGTTGCCTTCAGGGGTTTGAGAAAACACAAAACAGCACTAAAAGAGTGAGGCATCTAGTACCTGTGGTTTTGGCATCCTCTCTAACAATGAAGACTTTCTCCTCTCCCACCCACCAAATACAGCACACTGTCTGGTGATTGAATTTCACCCCTGTCAATGCAAGTAGGGGATGTAATATAAGCTAGAAACTGCAAGGAAGGCCTTGGAATGGCAGAAATTGGCTGTGTAAAAAAAGATGGATGACAGGAGTTCGTGTGTGCCTTTTACTAAGGGAGAAATGGAGTACTGGAAATGGTGAAACTGTATTTACTGAAACTATTCTTTCCTTGCATTAAAGCCTTTTTGGCTTGGAGAAACTCTTTGGGATTTGAGATTCCAAAATGTAACCAGGAGAGAGAAGTTCAATAGATATGTTTGAGGATTAACAAATGTGATTGGTATTTGGCTTATATAGCTATTATTTGGTTTAATTAATTATTTACTGCTCTATGCATTAGTAATAATAACTTGCAATGGTAAAATTCATTACTTTTGTCAATTGCTCTGCAGTTTTATAGAGTGTCTTCACATACATTATCTTTTTTGATGTTCACAAAAACCCTGTCAAATGGGAAGGGAAAGTATAGTTATCTCCATTTTATACATGAAGAAATATTCTATAGTGGACTTGGAGTCAGGAAGACTTTCATTAAAATTCTACCTCAGACAATTATTAGCAATGTGATCCTGGACAAATCACCTTCTCTGAATGGCAATTTTCCTCATCTGTATAATGGGGTTGATATGGTAGCTCCTTTCTTAGAAGGTTGTAAAAACCAAGTGAGATAATGTATGCAACAAACTTTGCAAATCTAAAATCAAGCATCATTTTAAGTTAACCCTTCTCTCCTTGTTCTTCTATCTCAGTTTCAGCTATGGACAACTCCAGTGGCCTCTGGCATTCTCTGTCTGAATGACACTTAACAAAGTGTACTACTGAGTATCTCAGTGACAGTGGACAAACGTACTGCTCTTTCTCCTCTGTCCTGCAATCTCTCTTGTAACTTAGAGTTGCGATCATATGAAGTCATTTTCTAGGCACATCTTTCTGAATTGAAATGTAGTCAGTAGCTTTCACTTAACAAGGAAGTCTCCAATCTCTATCTTATCTATCTCCTTTCTACTCACATGATCACCAATCTAGTTTGGACCCTCGTTGTTTCTTGTCTAGACTATTGCAGTAAACTCCTAACTGAACTTCCTGCCTCAACAGTATCTCTTTTACATTCTGTTGTCTACATAGCTGTGATATTCCTAAAACACAAATGTGACCGTGCCACTCCTGTGCTCAAGAAGCTCTAATGGTTCACTATTATAAAGCACAAATTTAACTGGCTTTCAAAGCTTGTCACAATCTGACTTCAGACTACCTTTCAAGACTTATTACATAGTCTTCCCTTTCATGCATTCCAGACCACCTGCTATTGTATATACACAGCATTTCAACTCTCAATATTTGAACATTTCTGAAGGCTGATCCCCAGGCCAAGAATATACTTCCCCCATCCCCACCTCCACCTCCCAAAATAGCCAGCTTCCTTCTAGGCTCTGCTAAAGTACACAGGGTCTGCCTAGATCCCACACACTTGTTATGGCCTTCTCTGTCATGTTGTTGTTGTTCATTTGTTTCAGTTTTTCCTGACTCCTCATGACCCCATTTGGGCTTTCTTGGCAAAGATACTGGAGTGGTTTTCCATATTCTTCTCCAGCTCATTTTACAGACAAACAGGGTTAAGTGATTTGCCAGGGTCATATTGCCACTAAGTGTCTGAGGCTAGATTTGAACTCATGAAGTTGAGTCTTCCTGACTACTCCAGGTCTGACACTCTACTGTGCCACTAATTTTGTACGTATCTCCTATTTACATTTTGTCTACACATTATATTACTTCCCAGGAAGCCTTCTTGAGGGTAAAGGTTGTTTTTTTCTTTTTAGTCCCTTGTGTAGTGTCTGACACTAATAAATCCTTGTTAACTGAATGAGTCAAGGTCTCAAAAAATTTGCCATAGCATCATAGCCTCATACATTTAAACCAGGAGGAGACTTCAAAGGTCAACTCATTTTACAGATGAGAAAACTAAGACACAGAAGGAGGAACTGAACAAGGCCACACAGCTAATAAGTCAGAAGCAGTATTAAAACCCACATTCACTCAGTTTCTACTATGCAATATTACCGAAAATGCTAATATGACCTGAGGTTAAACATAACATTTTAGGAAGGACATGGAATTGAAGCCAGGTTCTCTGACTTTAAATCTTGCACTCATTCTACCACAGCATGGAAATGTAAATAGAATCAAATTTTTTGAATGTGATTTATTCTTTACTATTGAATATTAGCTAAAATTTGGTCTTGAGCCATAAATGAGTATGTTTTCACATATGTAAATTGGAGTGGGGGAACAGGAAAGGTAAATCTGCTACCAGAAAAAATAGCAATGGCATTAATTTCCTAGGAAAAGAGATAGCTCTTGTATTATGTGTTATGATGAATGGTAGACATGTGCTATCAAAGCCTCTGTGCCTTTTCTGGCCAACAGCTATGAAAAGCCACAACAAAGCTGCTCATTACTTGTCTAGAAGAATATGGCTGCCCTTACGCAAACGACCAGATTTATTTCAGACCAGGATTTTACTGAGTCCTTGAAATTAGGAACACTTCATAGTTTCAAGAGGCTGTTTTGACCTAATGAATTTTGATTCACATTAGTAGTTACTTTAATTGTAGTTTTAATTTATGGAATAAAACAAACATTTCAATAACACAGTACAAGAAAAAGATGATCACACATGGAACTACAAACCTACTATGCACAACTTGCTATTTCTTTCAAATATACAAAAAAATTATCATGTAAATATTTTTCTTTTTTTTCCTCCCTCTCCTGCTTCCTCACCCTAGAGATGGCTACCATTAGACACAAATAGGTATATCTGTAAAATTATTCTATACATACTTCTATTTATCAGTTCCTTCTCTGGATGCAGATAGCCCCTTTCTTCATATGTCCTTTATGGTTAATTTGGGTATTTATAATAGACAAAATAACTTATTCACTCAAAGTTGTTATTGAAACAGTATTGCTGTTACTAGATACAACATTCTCTTGGTTCTGTTCATTTTACTCTTCATTCTTTCATGCAAGTTTTTCCATGTTTTTTTAAAATCATTGAGCTCATAATTTCTTATAGCACAGTAGTATTCTGTCACAAACATCTACCATAGATTTTCAGCCATTCTCCAATTGATGGGCATCCCTGTAGTAGTTATTTTTAAAAAAAAAGTTAAGAAAAAATATAATCACAAAATCACAGATCCTTAGACTTAAAAAGGACTTGAGAGGTCATCTAGTCCAATCCGTGCACAAAAAAAGCCTCTACAACATCACCAACAAGTTATCTAGTCCTCACTTGAAGATGTCTTATAAGAGAAAACCCATTACCTGTCGATTCATTTTAAAAAATATTTCCAATTTTTTTCCAATTTTTCTATTTAAAATTTTTTAATTTTTAAAGATTTTCATTTGTTTTACTCTGAACTTAAGATATAAAACAAACATTTCCATAACACGGTAGAATAGAAAAAAAAGATGATTGTACTCAAAACTGCAAATCTATTGTGTACAACTTGCTATTCCTTTTAAATTCTTTTCCCCCCTTTTTTGTTCTTCCCTCCACCGCACCCTAGAGATGCTTACCATTAGACACAAACGTGTGCATGCTAATATATGTAAAACCTTATACATACTTCTATTAATCAGTTTTTTTCTCTGAATGCAGATAGCATCTTCTTTTATAGGTCCTTTGCAGTTAATTTGCATACTTATAATAGTAAAAATGACTTTGTTAGTTAAAGTTGTTTTGAAAACAATATTGTTATTGTATGCAATGTTTTCTTGGTTCTGCTCTTTTCATTCTTCATGATTTTGTAAAAATCTATCCAAATTTTACTAAGATCATAGAATATCCTGATCTATATCTTGCCTCTGGAATCAGATGACTCTGGAGGAGACAGTGACTTTGGATTTGGATTTAGATTTGGAATTGGACTTTGAATAGCCCTCTCTCACTTAAAGCAATTTACTTGCAAGTCATGGCATCTCCTTCTTGATGTCATGGTTCTCTTTGATAATGAAGAACAAACAACAACCTGTGAGTACTATGAGCTGCCCCAGTGGGGACCCAACTGGCCAGTTCCAGTTGGGCAACGCTGCTCCTTCCTCCCTCCCTTCTTCCCTCCCTCCTTCCTTCCTTCCCTTCCTCCCCTTCCTACCTTCCTTCCTTCCTTCTTTCCTTCGATCTTTCCCTCCCTCCCTCCCTCCTTCCTCTTCCTCTGTCCTCATAGGGAATCATACCCTTACCTGTGGGTACTCTGCCCAAAGGAATACAAATTTTCATCAATGAAATCTAGCAAGATATCTTGGTCTACATTTCTTTCTTAAGGACCATGCCTTAAACCCATATCACTATGGCTCTCATTGATTGACCAACAATGGGTCCCAGCCTAAGCCTCACTTGATGGCTCACAGTGAGTGTAAATAGCAATTGTTTCAAACTGACACCTGGGAAAGACCTTACTTAGCTCAAAAAGGCCAAGGCCTCCACTGTATCCAGGACCATCTCCAGTCATCCTGATTTATATCTTGCCACTGGACCCAGATGGCTCCAGAAGAGAAGGTGAGGCTGGTGATTTTGCATAGCCCTCTCTCATTTAAATCCAATTCACTTGCAAGTCACAACATCTCCTGCCTGATGTCATGGTCCTTTTCGAGAATGGAGAACAAACAAGATCGTGAAGCTTATCATTTCTCCTAGCAGAGTAGTATTCCATCACAGTCATATGCCACAACTTACTCAGCTATTCTCCAATTGATGGGCCTCCCCCCAATTTCCAATTACCTGTCGTCACAAAGAGAGCGGCTATAAGTATTTTAGAATACATAGGTTCTTGTAAAGCTCTAATGGTTAGGAAATTTTTGCTTATATTAACCCTAAATCTGCTTCTCCATTAAACCTTTCCCTTGCTCTGTAAAGAGTCCTAATTAAATCTTTTCTTCTGTAGGCTAAGCATACCCAGTTTTTTTTCAACTTTGACACAGTAAAAAGGACTGGACTTATGGTCAGGAGACTTGGCATTGTATCCCAGTTCTGTCACTAACCACCTGTGTGACTTCGAAAGTCATTTAATCTCCCCTGGAGTCAGTTTCTTCTTTGTAAAATGAGTATGTGGGACTAAGTAACATTTAAGCTTCCTTCCAATTCAAAATATCATTCTATGATCCTAGAAGTCCATCTGTCTATAGTATGATCTCAGGTCCCTTTCCTATCATTCACTTTTTTTTTAAATTTTAGACTCAAGGGCCAGGAGACAAATACAGAATAGAGAAAAGAAACAAAAACATATCATAAACCTAAATACAAACTAATAAAGAAAAAAAGTATGTTGTGTGCATAACAGAACATAAGAGAGGATTCAAAATATGTAACAATAAATTTTCATTTCAAGAAAGCCTGTATGATAAATAACACATGTTGTATTGAGAATTGACCATCTTTTCTTTGCTTCCTTGTGAGTTTTCTTTTGTTCCCTTCTGTGCACTTTTCTTACTTTGTTCTTCACCCTCCTCTGAAGGCTACAATAAAATTTAGATATGTTTCTCTATAGCTATAGATACACACACACATATAGACATATACTTTCCCAAACATACTCTGCTTTTGATTTTTGTTTTTATGTTTGTGCATATCTCTTGTTTCCTATCCGTCCTGCCTCCTCTACTTTGCTTCTACCCACTATCTTGCCCTCCAATTACTTGCCTACCCCCCTCCAAGGATCCTTCTCCTATTCCCATAAATCTAAACACCCTTCTATACCCTTTTACCTGTTACCTCATTCTTCCTCCTAAAAATCCCTTCCTTATCTTCTACCCCTTCCCTATGCCCCTACTGTTTTATTTCTTCTGAATTTAGAAGACTTTTATACTCTTCTAAATATATATGTATTGTTCCATCTTAAAGCCATTCCCAGTGAAAGTAGGTTACCAGAACTACCAGCCTCCTCTTCCATCTAAATCCTCTGTATCCTTTCTTCCTCTTGCACCTCTTTTATATAAAATAATTACTCTTTTTAACTGTTCCTAAATGGTTTTACTTTTTAAACTCATATCATAGTCAGGTTTACCCCAATCTTTCTTATGAGCTACCCAATTATTAATAAGAATCTTAGACATATATTTTACATACATAAAAGGTAAACAGTCTGTCCTTATGAATCCTTTATAATCAGTCTTTGGTGTGTACCTTATATTTCTCTTGGTTCTTGTATATCAAATCTTCTATTAAAGTCGGGATTTTTTTCTAACAAAGTCATGAAAGTCTGGGAGTTTATCAAATGTCCATTTTTTCATTCAGAATAATATTTAATTTTGCAGGGTGTGATATTTTTGGCTGGAGCCCCAGGTCTTTTGCTCTTTGATATATCGTGTTCTAAGCCCTGCGGTCCTTTAATATCTCTGCTGCTGAGTCTTGTGTAATTCTAATTGTGGCACCATCATATTTAAATTGTTTTAATCTTGATGCTTTTAATATTTTATCCTTGAGCTGGGGGTTTTGGAATTGACTGTGATATTCCTATGAGTTTTCCTCATAGGATCTCTTTTAAGTGGTAATCAATGGATTTTTTCTGTTTCTACTTCCCTGCCTTGTTCTAATGCCCCAGGACAATTTTCTTCAATTATTTCTTGTATTATCATATCAAGATTCTTTTTTTTGATCATGACTTTCAGTTAGTCTGGTTATTTTTATATTTTCTCATCTTGATCTATTCTTCAGATCTGTTGTTTTTCTTATGAGATGTTTCAGTTTCTCTTCTATTTTTCATTATTCATATTTTGTTTAATTATTTCTTGATCTCTTATAATTTCACTGGCCTCACTTTGCCCAATTCTAATTTTAAAAGTGTCATTTTCTTCCTTAAGATTCTGGATCTCCTTTGCTAATTCCTTTGATAAATCCTTTTTGTTTTTCTTGGATTATTCTTTTTTTTTTTTTAGTTTTTCCTCCATCTCTGTCATTTGATTTTTAAAGTCTTTTTAAAGGTCTACTATAAATTCCTTTTGTGAGGGTGACCATTTGACGTTACTCTTTGGGGATTTCTTCACTTCAATATCCTCTGAAGATGAGCCTCGGTCATCTCTATTCCTGTAATAGTTTTCTGTGATTGGGTTCTTTCTCCTTTGCTTGTGCAGTTTTTGTGGTAATAGCTTGATTTTTGTGATCACCCCTAGTCCTGGGGTATGGGAAATGGTGGCATCTTTAGGTCTCCCCTCTAGCCTGGAATCAAAGCCAAACCTCCAAACTCCTGTAAGTGCCCACAGCCAGGGGCTTTCTGTCCCACTGCTTCTGCATTCACTGGGTGTGTGCTGGTTCCTTCTCATCCCTGCTGCTCTTCGTAGCACAGCTGGGTCTGGCGTTCCTCATCTGCAGAGGTTCCCTCAATCTTCTCAGGTCAAACTCACAACTCCTCTCACTATCTTGGGGTGAAAAGTTCCTGTAGCTAGGGCTGAGGTAACCTCTTACACCAACTAACCCCAGCACTTGCCACTTGTGGTTAAAATGGGGAATCTGACCTGGAGGTGTTTACTCTTCACAGGGACCAAACTCCGTCCTGGGATTTTTCTTCTGATCTTCTCATATTGTCCCAGGAAAACCCCAGTTGTGCCCCTATTCTTTTTTATCTCCACCCACACTTTGTTCTACCTAAGGTACTATTTTAACTATTTTGTAAGGAGAAAATCTTGAGAGCTTGGATTTTTCCCACCTACTCTGCCATCTTCCCAGAATCCTCTGTCCATTCACCTTTTTCTGGATGCTCTCTGGTTTATCAACAGCTTTCCTAAAATGTGGTACTCAGAATCTTGTGCTGTTTTAGCAGGGCAGTGAACAGTGGAGATACCACCATCCTCATTCTGGGTAGTATAGCTCTCCTATACAAGCCTAAGCCCACAGTATTTTTCACAATGACAGACAGCAAGACCTGGGTGGACCTGGGTTGGAATCTCTGCTCTGACACTGACCATTTATGAGAACATGGGCAAACCATTTAGTATCTATGAGCCTTAGTCCCTCCTTTGTGAAATGGAGGCAATGATACCTGTAGTATTTACCTTAAAGGGTTTTTGTAAGGATCAAATGAGGCAAAATAATATATATGAAGCATTTGTAGCCCTTTGTAATCTTAGCTATTATTATCAGCTGCTGCAGTGAATTACTGACTCATATTGATTTTATAGTCCACTAAAACTCCCAGAAAATTTTCAAACTTCTATCTAACTATGCTTCTCCCATCCTGTGTTTATGAGGTTGAATTTTTGAATAGAACAGCAGGATTTTATATTTTTCTTGATCAAATATCACAGTGATAGCCCAATGTTCCAGTCTACTGGGATATTTTGGGATCTTAATTCTGTCATCCAGCTAGCCCTCTCAGATTTGGGATTTCTGAAAATTTTTTAATTCCATTGATTAAACTTGTCAATCCTATGAAATTCAAAAATGATCCACTCTGCATGAAAGATCAACAAAATATACTTTTAAAATATTATCTAATCTCTTTAAAACCATATTCAATTCTTAATAAGCATCTGAAACTCCAGAATAGTAAATGAGATATTACCAAGGGATATGTAAGTAGTGTATCCTACCAGTAGATCCCCCCATAATGCTTGACAATTCCATTTACTCATCTACCCTTTTATCTTCATTCACATTGCTTTCATCATCTCTCACTGTGGAAATAACCTCTTATTTGGTCCCTCAATTCCAGTCTCCCCCCTCTCCAATCACATTCTCTGCATAGTTGCCAAACTGATATTCATAAAACAGAAATCTGATTACACCGTTACTCTAACAAAAATTACTTAGTAGCTCCATGTTGTTTTTAGGATAAAATACAAAAATCTTCAAACTCATATTTTTGCAGTCTTTTACAATCTGACTCCTATTTTTTCCAGTCTTATTTCATATTATTCCTCATTATGCATCATCTATTCAGTCATACTGGAAACTTCTAGCTGCTCTCCATATATAACATTCTATCTCTTGACTCCACACTTTGGTACAGGTGGCCGCTCATGTCTGGAATGGGTCTATCTCTTCACATATGCCTCTTAGAATTCTCAGCACAAGTGCAACCTCCTATAGGAGACTCTTCCTGATGACCATGGTTGTCAGCGCTCTCCTTCTCTAGAAATTACTTTCGATCACTTCGAATATAATTTGCATTTGCATTTTTGTATATGTGTATCCCCCAAGTAAAATGTAAACTATTCGAGGGCAGAGATCTTTTTTTGTTCTTGTGAGCTTGCTCCCACCAAGTCTTGCACATTGTTTTTGTTCAGTTGTCTTTCAGTTGTGTCTGACTCTTCGTGACCCCATTTGGGGTTTTCTTGCCAAAGATACAGGACTGGTTTGCCATTTCCTTCTATTGCCCATTTTGTAGATGAGGAAACAGAGGCAGACAAAGTTAAGTGACTTGCTCTGGGTCACACAGCTAGAGTCTGAGGCCAGATTTGAACTCATGAAGATGAGTCTTCCTGGTTCCAGGCCTGGTATTCATTCTATCTACTGTATCACCTAGCTGTCCTGTCTTGCACATTGTAGGCACTTAATAAATGTTTGTTGAGTTGAATTTACTTCTTTAGTATTTCTCCTCTGTTAGAGATATTTTCCCCCTTTAAGTGCTAGAATGCCGAATATGTGGGTGGTAGACATGCTTATTGGTGCTTCTTCATTTTTAGTCCAATTTTCCAGTCTTCAGGGAGGAGTCATATTGTTGTAAGTCTACAATAGATAACTCTCTATGAGTTTTTACAGTGCTGAATATAAAGTCATTAGCCCTTGGATAGGAAATGACTACTCCAATTAGTCACTTTACTTTATTTTCCCAAAGATCACTGAAAGGCATTCTTGGAGCTTCAGGAATTCTCTTTAGGAGGAAGCGACAGATCCTAAAGACACATAATGTCACATTCTAGCAGTCACTGGACTTGTTGTTCAGCTGTTCAGGCCCCACAAGGATTTTCTTGGCAAAGATACTGGAGTGGTTTGCCATTTCCTTCTCCAGTGAACTAAGGCAGAGGTTAAGTGACTTGGTCAAGGTCACACAGCTAGTGAGTGACTGAGGCAGGATTTGAACTGAGGTCTTCCTGACTCTAGGTCCAGTGTTCTATCCACTGAGCCACCTAGCTACCTCTAGTTGCTGGATTACTACATTTAAATAAGTGGAATATATGGGTAAAATGAGTTACAAAGGCCAGCAAATTCTCTGGATCTAGGTCATTGATCATGCCTCTAAAGTACCCACCTGTCTAGTTGGCCCCTGCATATCTCTACCTTCAGCCCCAGAGGTGGCAGCCTCTCAGCTCAGTCAGTAGTCAGGGTCAATGGCAAAGTAGAAATAAATTCCTGGAGCCAGTCATAGTGTTATAGAGGTAGAGGTATATTACACGGGTGTGTGTACTCAACCAGATGGCCCAGGACAGAAGAAACCCATGGTCGCTAGATTAGGAGTAGGGGAGATAGGAAGAAAGGCTAGGAGGAATTCATTCCAGAGAAAAATTGGAGCAAAATTCCCAGAAGCTCCTTAAAATGTCACAGAGGTCGAAGTTCTTTGTTACTGTCAGGGTACGGCCATAGCCAATGAGGAGTGGCTAGGCCTAGGAGTTATCTAGGCTTCTATTAGTCTCTCCTGAGTATGACAGTGGTCTATAGCCAAAGATGTAGGCATCCATCATATCCCTTATGGCATCTGATAATTCTCTGTCTATGGATTTGACAGGACTGTGATGTTCTGATTTTTCAGATCAGCAAGTTTTCCTTAAAGATAAATGACTTTCCCAGCATTTACAAAGAAACTTGATGTTGGGAGTGAGTTGGAGGAAGCAGATAACTACTGAAACTTTGGGTTAGCTCATTAGTCTGCACTACTTCCCTTAAAATCAGTCACCCGTGGATATTGGAAGACAAAGTCTGTGTGATTGCCTTAAAAGCTAAATTAAATGTTATAGTGCTCTATACTTTTCCAGGAAAAACTGTGGCTATGTCTCCATGATGCCAAAACCACCAGCTGTTTTAAAAATTTAGGGAAACAAGTGGTTAGTTCAGTGTAAAAAAATCAGACAAGTTATTTTTATTCATTGATCTGTGAACAGGCACTTAATATTATGTCTCCACCAACACCTCGTTATCATCTAGCTAACTGGAATATTTGGAATGAGGATATAAAAAGTCTCCCTTCTCCTGAGTAAGCATGTGTGTATAACAAATACACATATATACAACCACACACATATACACACATACCCCACACCATAAACAGGTCTTGTCAAAACAGTCTCAGGAAAGAGTGACAGCAATAGTTCGTGTGTCTGGATGGAGGTGTTGTTTGGCTTTCTATTGTTTCATAATTGGATCTTCTTAATCTGAAACTGGCCTATCTCTTAAGAAAGGGTAGCACCTTAGCACCCCCAAAATGGAGCCAGTGACTGCTAAATCTGATGTAGAGTTGAAATGTGGAAGATACAATTTTACCTTCAGTTCTAAGAGTGGACCTAGGAGAAGGTTATCAAAACCTCAGCAAGGGAGAAGATAATTCTTACCAGATTTTTTCATGTGACCTGATTAGACCAGAAGTAGTGCAAAGACTGGCTCATTATTTTGTGCTCTCTCTCTCTCTGTCTGTCTGTCTCTCTCTCTCTCAATCTGCACCTTACCCCTAACTATGACCACTGAGGATACATCTTGATCTTCTCTTCTCCCTGTCTTTCCTAATTTTCCTCCGCAGATTCTCATGCTTTGGGTTTGGAGCTGATAGGCCTTGTCGTCTCAAATTGAGTAAGCCTAATAGGTCCCTAAGAGTAGGACAGATTCGTAATCTAATTTCATCCTCTTTGCAGCAATGCTTATATGTCTGCATCTATAGGCTTATTGTGAAAAATGATGTTTGCAATTCACTGAAGTAATTTTTTTATAAAATTAAATATTTATATCATGCTAGACATTTCTACAGAAGTCTACGGGCTTTCTAGTTCTCATTAAACACCTCCATCTTCCTTTAGGAGAGCTGTGTCTGTTTCATTGCATGAGATTTGGCCCCTTATGTTGCTCTATTGGTCCAAAGCTCAGGAACCTGAGAATTATTGACTAAGAAAGAGAGTCCAAATAAGCTCCCAAATCTTTCCTGGAGCAGTGTTCTCAATAGATCAGGCAGTCCTCTAAGAACAGTCAATTTGGTAGTCCAATAGTCCCATACTGATACAGCAACATGTACTTTTTACCTGTGATCTCAAAGCCCTCATTTTTTGACCTTGAACCTGGATGTCATTCTGCAGATGGACCAGCAAGGAAGGCAGTACAAAGGGTGTTAGGCCCTCTGGGTTTGATCATTAGGTGAATGTTCTGGTATGTGATTTTACAATGCTGACATGGTGCTACACCATAGTCTGATGTTTAATCCTGTGGTGACTTTCCCTGACAGCTCACAGCACATTAAAGGAGTAGGATGAGTCATTTTTTTTCTATTTGAAAACTTAGATTCATTTTACTCTCCTTTGGTGCTCCATGTTCTAAAAACACTTTGGACAAGTGTACTTATGTCTTCTTTCCCACAGGATCTGATTAAATGTTTGTTGTTACTGTATTTATGTCTCTCAGTTTCTAGAGAGTTTGCCTTCTGTATTTTCCATATGCCTTATCTCTCTAAGGTCCTTGCATTCAATTTCTGATTCTTTATGTGATTTTTAAGTCTGGGTCTAATTATTTTGGATGGGCCTAACTTGGTAAATTATTGAGTAAAAACCAAAGCAAATTAGGTTTTTTTCCCTCCCTTCTCAGTTTTCATTATTCAAGAGAAATCTTTTTCTCTGCTGCTCTTGTCTGAAATCTCAGAAACTATTGCTGGATGTGTTTTTGCATTTATTGACTTGGTTGCCTCTCATCTCAGGCTTATATAGTTCAGAGCCAAGGTGTGACTAAGGAAGATGGCTGCAAAAAGATGATAAGTTTATATCTATCTCGTGAGACTACCTTCTGTAAATTGTATCTACTGAGTACTCACTTGTGACTTGGCTTATTGTGTAACCAGTAGGCACAGTGACTCATTCTTTTGTCACTTGGTAAAGCAGAGATCTAGTCATATCATTCCCCTGCTCAAGAAGCTACGTTGGCTCCCTGTTTCTCCTAGAATAAAATACAATCTCTCGTGTTTAGCATTTAAAGTCCTTCATAGTCTGGCTTCAGCCTCTATTTCAAAGCTTATTAAATATAACTCTCCTTGAAATTAAATTAAAATTAAATAATACATGTAATTGAATTTAACAATCAACTAAATAATTACCAGGCTCATTCACATTTTTTAAAATGCATATGCAGGTCTCCAACTTTCATGTGTTTGGGTATGAAAGCAAAGTAGGACTAATATTTCTGTATCTAAGGCATCTCTGTCACCCTCCTCAATGCTCTACTTTCGTTTAGCATATTTTTCTATTCCTATTTTCAAAGGATTTCACAATTATTTTGTCTAGCAACCAATGATCACAGCTAGGGTAGAATACGCTTGTCTTCATCTTTGACATATGTAAATTGAAGGGCCAGGAGGTTATTGTGACCTGCTTGTCATCGCACAGGAACTCAAACCCTCCAGCCTTTTTGATCTTTTCCCAAGTAGCTAGTGTGTCATTTTCTCTCTCCAGAAATGACCTATCATTTAAATTTTCTACAATCTCTATATTTTTGTCTGAATTATACTGAATTTACCAAGATTTCTATTTTACTTTTTAAGCAAGCAAGGGTCATTCGGAGCCATCACTATGGATTGTTTTAGGCTGCTGCTGCTGCGGCTGCTGTTGTTTTTAAAACAGGTACCTCATCTTCCAGCTGGGTTTTAATTTATTTCCATTGGTGATAGATGAGGCAGAAACATTCTAGTTGATTCTCAGGTTGCAGAGTGATGCTTGCAGAACTGTCCATTTTAAAAGCAGAAGGAAAAGATGCCATTTTCTTTCATGTACAAAGCTATTCTTATCTTAGATTGTTAAGACTGAATAAATGCAAAATATGGGTACAATTGAGTGATATTTATTGACAGAGTTCTTTTACTGACACCATATTTTAAGACCTAAAATTCATTTTTTTTCTATTCTAGAGGTTTCTGGGGCCCTTTAGCAGTTTCATTTTTTTTTAATAGAAAAAGAGTACTGTAGCATCAGAATGGCATGAACTTAGGCTGCATTAAAATTACTTTTTTCTTGTAAATGATGTTTATTGGGTTTTCAGGGTTCACTGTTTTTTCCCATCATTGAGCTGGTCTTTTAAAATACCATCTTTCAGTTTTATAAAGAACCAGTAAAACATATCTGCTAGGACACATGAGCTGAAGCAAATTTCACTCTTGAACACTTAAAGGGCTATATATGAAACTAAAATCAGTGGTTAATTAAGATGGTGTTAAAGACCATCCTGCGTTCACAACAATACTGATGGTAACACATCATTTTCCTCCCTTCAAATAGGCAGCAAATCAGATCTGTAGGCAAGTGAAATTTACAGGTAATAGCAAACCATCTGCTGATGGGCACCTAAGCTAAGCAATGAATAACACAGTCTTCATTGCCTATTAACTAAGGCTAATTTCTAATGAACACCTAGTGTACACAAATAGACCTGTCATGCACATGGATAGCAAATGCATTTTGGCAAGAGATTACAGTGAATAGAGAATGAGTTCAGGAGGAGGAGAGGGAACTTTAAATGTTCACACAAAACTTGTCACTTTTTTTTAAAAAAAATCCCTCCAAAGAGTAATAGGGAGAAATGAAGTGTTTGTGCCATTGGACAACATAATCTTCATAGTAACTCTGATTCTCTAACAAAATCGTGTCTCTTTTCATTGTCAGAATACTTGAGCAACATTACAGCTCCAAAGCAAACTTGCCATATAGGAGAAGGCAGGAGACAAGAGAAAAGTGTTTATACTTTCCTGTTAGCAGCATACACCTGTAGGGTGTGCTTAGCAGGAAAATTGAAGTACAAAGGTCAGATCAAAATAGCATTGTAGTCTGGAGTTTAAGCTTTCTTTACCAGTGCTCACTTATTTGAGCCATTATTAACTAGTAGCTATGGTCAATGAGGTCTTTGGAGAGTTGTAACTAGGGTAAGGTTGTCAATCTTTGTTCTAGCCTACCAGACTTTTTTGGAGGGGAAGAAGTTCATTTCCTTCCCACAGTGGTTCAGAGATCTTGATCCATTCATCTCATTGCCACAGTATGCTGCTGTCCTAAATCCTCTAAGGGGGCTGGGAAGGTGGTGGGCACTGAGGAAAGGTAAGGGTGAAAGGTTGTGTGTCAGGCAGAAGACACAGTACATGTGATGGCGGGGATGGACTATCCACTCTCCTCATGTGACTGCGCCAAAGATTAAACTATCCTCTCCTCATACTTCTGTGTCTTCCTCTGTCATCATCTTCTGGACTACTGCCTCTTCCTCCTAACTTTCCTCTGTAAGACTAAGCACCCCTTTCCTTCTCCAACTATTTTTGCCTATTTTTGTGGAAAATATCTCTAGCTGTGTCATTTTTGTGTTTATCTTCTCCCCCTTCCTTTCCTTACCGTCTGGGAGAACTGCTAAGCAGTAGTAAATGATGGAAGCCCAGTGGCAGAGATGTGGGACCCTGGGAAAGTCACTTAACCTTTGTTTGCCTTAAGCCGCTGGAGAAGGAAATGGCAAATCACTTCAGTATCTTTGCCAAGAAAACAGTATTGGCGTGCTACGGTCCATGGTGTCATGAGGAGTTGGACACGACTGAACAACTGAAGAACAACCATTTTGGCAGAGAGGAAGAAGAGCAAAAGGAAGCATCTCGGTTAACTAGAAATCCACAATCTGCTGTAAGTCAAAGTTGGCTTTAAATGGAAAGCAGAAAATAAAAGACACGATTAAGGAAAAGAGTGAGCAGATACCTCTTGCAAAAGAAGGGGGAAAAAGGTTGGAGGGAAAGTATAAAAGGATCGATTTCATGAAAGTGAAAGAGGAGGAGCTGTCAAAAAAGGGGCAGGGAAATTGAGAATGGGGAATAATTTCTGCTTAAGATAGCTGGGAAAGCTTCCCTGAACAATTTCACCCCTGAATCAAGAAGTGCAGTAGGTGGGCTATCAGAGCAAGCAGGAGAAGCTCCCTATTATTTATCTGCTATCAGGGAAGCTGTTTGGCGAGTTGTAGCTAGGAATTCTTGTGCCTGATGGAAATTTGGTTGAACGTTGGGGAGAGAAGGGAGGGCTGGGGGAGTGATAACGATAGAATAGAGTCCAGTCCAACTCTCACCCTCACGGTGCTGGGGAAGGCATTGCTGTGGGAAAGAGGCTCAATGTCAATAAAACTCTGGGCATAACAGTCAAGGCTATTTGTGCTGTGAAGTGGGCTGTGTGGGCCAGAAGAGGACTGTGAAGCAAGCTGTGGGGATGGCAGTTGCCCACAAGGCCCTGCGAAGGAAATCAGCTCCCAGAATAGTAGCACCCTAGAGCAAAGGCCCATTTATCCCATGCTAGTTATGGTTCCGATGATTATGAGTGTCCTTGAGAGTCCATTTTCCACTTTGTATTTGTGAATCTCACCCCCTTGCTTGAAAAATAGCTGCAACTTATTCACCCAGGGCTGATTTTTTCCCCTTTTGCATTTGAAACCTTATGATTTTGTAGGGGTTTAGGGTTTTGCATTTGCCTGGGCAGGAGGGCTTATTTTATTATTAATCTAGAAAAAAAACCCATCTTGATTACTTCAAATGTTTTTCTTCCAAAGCTCTTTTCTTTCTTCCATGAGACTTATTTCTGAGTCCTCTTAAGTAAAATTTCCAAACTACAGGTGGATGTAAGTTTTCCTTTTCAGAATTGCCCTTGATTGCAAGAAATTACATCATTTCATCCTTGCCCTCCTTCCCCTTTAAGATTCATTCTGCAGCTGTATATGCATCATTATCTGAATTGAACATGTGTACATTTGGCAAAATCCATCCTTTGCCAAGTTCCCTTTGGGGAGAAGAGATAAAATTACAGCTCTCTCACATTGCTTCCCCTTCCTCATTCCTCACAAATGTAAATAAATGCTTGGCAAAACTCTGTACCTAAACCAGAAGAATCCTGAACTTCAAAGCACTTCGCACCTTTGCCTCTGACAATAGGCACCCCTAAGAAAATGCTCCCTGTGAACACCAACACACATATGTCAGACAGAGGCAGTGCAATCTCCCAACTCGTGAGCAAAGCCTCTGGGGCTTTGTTCCTGGCTGTGCTCACACCCGAGGCCCTGTAGCCCATCCCATTGTCCCTCTTTGTCTCACACTTTCCAGGGGCCTATGTTCTCCTTCAAAGCTGGCTCCATATCAGCCTTTTTGTGTTATTTGGCAATGTCTATTCCTACTTTTTTCTCAAGTCCTAGTTTTGAACTCTGGACTCTGGCTTAAGTAACTCTGCATCCCCTGTTTCCCAGGCCTGACTTTGACAGTGGCCCTGTAGTAGGAAGGCCGAATTTATGATCTCAGATATAATCATATATATATTTGAATGGTTCAAAACCACAAGGTATGAGGGATTCTCTAAGTAGAAAGCAACAAAACATTTATTTAGGCCCCACAGCAACAGATCCGCCAACCAGCCTCCCCATTCCAATATTGTGATCATAAGCTTCCAGGCCCAGTAAGCCCACCTCACAAGAGAAACCAGGAGGCCACAGAAAAATAAGATAGTATTTAACCAAATCATATTTACTGGCCTCAAGTCCTTGCTCACACTCCTGAGTCTACACACGGGTCGGCTCTGCTTCTGCAGCTCCTGCTTCAGCTTCAGCTTTTTTTCAGCTTCAGCTGTAGCTGCCTCTTGGTTCACCTTTCCTCACAGCTGAGCCTCTGGCATCCTCAAGCCCCACCTGAATGACCAGAGACCATTGGTTCTCGAGTTGGCCCCTCTTAAGTCATTAATCTACACCCACACAGATTTCACACCTGATAGGGCTTTGGGCCTGGGCCTTAGCACTTAACAGCTGAAAGTACTTTCACTCAAAGTAAACAAAAGCTAAACTCCTCAAGTGCTAAGGAGCCCATTTTGCCTTACTGACACAGGCCCTTGTAGTAGGAAGGCCGAATTTATGATCTCAAAAAGGATCATATAAATATCAGAATGGTTCGAAATCGATGGGTATACAGAACTCTCCAAGCAGAAGGCATCAAAAAATTTATTCAG
>CM053627.1:99531457-99549804 GCA_028646595.1 Phalanger gymnotis | reverse complement strand
GGCTGGAGTCCTGCTTCCCTCTGCCCCTTTGTGGGTTCTGTAGTTCTAGAATTGGTTCAGAGCCATTTTTTCATAGGTTTTTGGAGGGACTTGGTGGGGAGCTCACGCCAGTTACTGCTTTCCAGTAGCCATCTTGGCTCCGCCCCCTATCCTTCTCTATTCTTGTTCAAATATTCCTTTCATCCTCTTACAGCCCCTTCAGCTGTCCTCCCCTCCCCACATCCACACTTCTATAATTAAAAGCAATCTGTCTGTCTACTTTGATTCTGTTTCTGATCACTCAATCATGGGACCATCACAAATGATTATTTGCAAGCATTCCCATTCTCATTTAACAAAAGACGGTGTTTATATCTCTGACAAGAAGGATACCTGCAGTACACACATACAATTGGGGAGAAGGCTATCATCATAAAAGGATTTAGAGAAAACAACAAACAAACCCCAATGAGTTGGTGAGTAACAGATGAGATTGTGTTTAAAAAAGAAATTCCTAATCTTCCAAAATGTTCCCAGCTCTTACTGTACTATGGGTCTCTGTGTTTCTAGGATCGGTAGTACATTTTGATTTATCCAGCCCCCTTCCTGAAGTCTAGCTTTCCCTCAATGAGAACAAATATAGTGGTCTGTGGAACAGCATTGGAAAGAGCATTGGGTTTTATAAAATCATAACTTTAAAGCTAGAAGGGAATTTGGCAGCCAGCAAGTCCAATCCTCTGATTTTACAGATGAGGAAACTGAAGCATAGAGAGATAAAGTGACTTGCCCAGGGTCAAACAGCTAATGAATGTTAGAGGCAGAATTTGAACCCTGGTCTTCCTTGAGGTCAAGTCCAGTGCTCTAGCCCCTATATCATGTTGCCTTTAGCGTTTGGAATCAAAGGACTTAGATTCAAATCCTGACTTTGTCACTTGATACCTTGGTGTTATCAGGCAATTCACTCAACTTGGGTTTCATTTTTTGTTGTTGTTCAGCCATTTCACTCATGTCTGACCCTTTATGATCCATTTTGCAGTTTTCTTGACAGATGACGGTTTTGCCAAATGGCAAAAGGTTCTCCATTTCCTTCTCCTGCTCATTTTATGGAGGAGGAAACTAAGGCAAACGGTTAAGTGACTTGCCCAGGGTCACACAACTACTAAGTGTCTGAAGCCAGATTTGAATTCAGGAAGATGAGTCTTTCTGATTCCAAGCTCAGTGGGTCTCATTTACTTGGTCTAAAAATTGAGGTGGGGCAACTAGAATCATGAGCAGTTCTCAAACTCTTTTGGTTTCAGAGCCAAATACTCTCAAAAACTGAGGACCACTCATAAAGAGCTTTTGTGTATGTGGATTTACTGTATTAGAAATTAAAACAAGTCCAGTAACAAGGTAATATTCTAATAAATAGGTTTGACCTTATGGAGCTCCTGAAAGGGACCAGGGTCTCTGAACCACATTTTTTATTTAATTTTTTTTAGAGGAGGGAAGGCAGGGCAATTGGGGCTAAGTGACTTGCCCAAGGTCACACAGCTACTCTGAATCACATTTTGAGAACCACTGGACTAGATGATCTTAACAGTTTATTTTTTTCCCCCAGCTACAAGCATCTGGTTGTCACTAGCAGGTGCTCAGTAAACACTTGTTAATTTGTTGTTCATTCCAGTTCTAAATCTGTGATCATTGGGTTAAGAATTTAAGAATAAAAGTCTTCAATAGAAATATATGTAGCAATGTTAGAGTAAACCTAGATCACTCTCAATGGTGCCATTGGAAACAGAAATTATTTTATTGTCCTTACCATGTAAAATTCACCAGCCCAGTCAAATCTGTCAACTCTTCAACACTTCCCCATTCTTGTCACCAATATATTCTCCTAACTTACCTCCCAAGCTCCTGTTTCCTTATTCTTTGTCACCTGCACCTGGATGACACAGTGGATAGAATGGTGGTCCTGAAGTCAGGAAGAATAGTTCAAATATGGCCTTGGACTAGCTGTGCAACCTTGGACAAATCACATAACCTCTGTTTGCCTCAGTTTCCTTATCTATAAAATGGGGATAATGATAGCACCTATATCTTAGAGTTGTTGTGAGGATCAAATGAGATAATGTATGCAAAGCATTTAGCATAGTGCCTAGCACATAGCAAGTGTTATTTAAATATTAGGAGTTTATTATCATTAATTATTATTATTATTGCCAACCTGGGTGAAAATCCTCATCTCTGATCCCTTCTGCTGAACTTTCATTCCTAACCAATTCAGACTCATTCTTTCCCTATGTCTAGTATCCATCCCCCATTATCCCCCTCCATTGCGTCCTATTATAGGAAACTCAAGCATCCGTTACTTTTCCCATGCGGGTTTCCTTTATGCCATCCTCTCAAAAGAAACATATCTTTGCCCAAATAATATCATTTCTCCTAGAGCCCCAGGTAATGGAATTCTCTCCTCTTTTTCTTTCCAACTCACTAGGAGAAGAAGAGGGGTTGGCCCTTGCCTTGCCCCTAAGTATCCGTAGCAGACCGTCTTTTATCCAACTTGCTTAGTGCCTCCTGCATTTTAGTTTGTGGAGTGTTTTTCATGTAGTGATCCTCTGAGTTGAGTAGTGTATTATAACCCCAACTTAGAGATGAGGAAAATGAGGTTCAGAAAGGTTGTGACATGCCAATGGTCACACAAAGAGTCAATATAGGGTCAGAGTCTTTTGATTTGGGATTTGCTGCTTTTGTTCTATGGCTGCCTCTCTTGTTTAATTCACTTGCATACCATCTTCTTCCGCCATCTTTATAGCTTTCATTTACCGACTTATTGGACACAACTTCCTCAGTGATTCGGTTTTCTTTTCTATCCTATGTTCTGACATTGACTTGAATGACTTTTGTATTTGTGCTTTGAAACACCTAACACTGTCTCTCTCACAGACTTCTAGCTCCTGAACCAATAATCTATTCTACTTCCACAGGGCCCTGCACATGGCTGTACCTTGGAACTTGGTGATCTTTTAGAATTACTACCTCTCCACAATCTCATACTGAGCACTCCCTACTCTGATCTCCACTAATTTATCTTCCACCTCTCCCATCCTTTCCCCTTCTCCCTAGACCTGTTATATGGGTCTTTGACATAATGCTCTCTCTTGGTACTTACTACTCTGCCTGTCTGATTGGTCTTTCTCAATCACTTTTGCAAAATCAAAATGTATTTCTTATTGCCTGTGTGGAGGTATACCCCAGAGTTTTGTCCTGTTCCAGCTAATAAATATTGGAGTCATAATTTGAACCCAATCCTTCTGTTTGTCCAGGCCTTTGTTAACCAGATAATGATATTTCTTAAATATATACTCAGAGGACCTCAGTTTCAGTTTTAGCTATGTGACCTGCTTTGGGTCTCAGTTTCCTAATTTGCAAATTACAATTATTAACTTTTTACTCAAGTATCACAAGAACCTCATAATTGTTCTATTTACCTCTCCTACAATCCATCTTAACCATACTTTTTCACAAAACTCTGCTTTGACAAGGTGTTAATAATTCTGCATTGTCTGGAGGTTAAAGCTCAAACTCATCAGCCTAGCATTGAAGGTCCTCTAGATTTTTATTGCAACCTAGTTTTCCAGGCTTGTTTCTTATTGTATCCCATATGGAGGAGCCAATGCTTGTAAGAGATTAGAGCATTCACTGGTCCTGAGAATTTCCTCATACAGACCTTGAGAGTAAGCCTGGCATAGTCCAAATCAGAATCCAAATTAGCATCAATCAGAGGCCTGGCTATGTCAGAAAAACTGAAATCTGAACAGAATGAAAGAAAGCAGGAAGCAGAGAATTCAGAACAGAGAGATCTATATGGGATCAGGAAGCATTTTATAAGCAACACATCTGAAATGAGTACCATAGTTTGTCTCTACAATACTTTATAATTTTATGATTGTGCCATGCATTCCTGATTCTTGACCAACTTTAATACATGGGCAGGGTCATAGGCTAAGTCCACCATGTTTATTTTGTCTCCTTTGCCTTACCACCATTCCCAGCTACAAAGGTAGGCCATGGAGTCATCAGCTGCTAGTTCCTTCATCAACCTTATGCTTCAGACAAACTAGGCTACTTACCATTCTCCCGATAGCCATGTGCTTTCTCACCTCTGTTTCTTTGCTCAGATCATTTCCTTTCCCTAAAATCCTTTATGGCAAAGGTCATATTTTATACATCTTTATGTTCACTGCAGAGTCTTGCAAGTAGAGACAGTTAATAGATTTCTATTAAGTGAGTGAGGAAGATGGTATGGAAGTTGTGGGGAGGGATGGGAGGGAAGAAAGGTAGATGGAGAGTTATAGGTAGGGTTCAGTTGGAACCCATTTATTCACAAGGCACTTTGGATGTCATACTGGTGACTGGTGGGTAAAATCATGGATTCTCTGGGAGGGAAAGGAGAGTTAACTGATGAGAGAGCTGGGATAATGAGGGAGGTGTGGTACTGGTTTAGCTGATGATGAAGGGGAAAGTGAGTAAGCAAGCTGATGAATCATGTGATTTCAGAGTGGTGGGAAGTTTATTTTCAGTGTAAAAAAGAAGCAGATTTTTTTGGATGTCTGTATATATTTTTTCATGGTGGAGAGAGCACTGGGTTTGGAGGAGGCCATTCCTGGAAGGGTATAATAAGCAGCACATGCTCTCTGTGACAGCTTACCTTCCCTAAAGGGAAGGTGAAGACCAATGGTAGTGCTCATTGCTGCCATACTTGGCACCTCAGCACCTTCTCAACTCCCTCAGTTTACTCTCCCCTCGTATTGAGAGCCAGAAGGTGGAGTACTAAACTTTCCCCAAAGCTTTCCTTTATAGATGGAACTTTCCAGATAAGTTTCTACTTGCTGTCAGTACTCTAGGGAACATTACCCCTGGTGCTGCCTCCCCCACCGTTATCAGCTTCATTTTGTGTGTTGTTTCCCCCCATTAAGAGCAGCTAGGTGATGCAGTAGATAGATTGCCAGGACTGGAGTCAAGAAGATTCCTCTTTCTGATTTCAAATCTGATCTCAGACACTTACTTGCTATGTGACCCTGGGCAAGTCACTTAACCCTGTTTCCCTAAGTTTCCTCATCTGTAAAATGAGCCAGAGAAGGAAATGGCAAACCATTCTGGTATCTTTGCCAAGAAAACCCCAAATGGGGTCAGGAAGAGTAGGACATGATTGAAAAAATTACTGAACAACAACATCCCCCCATTGAATTTAAGCTTCTTGAGGGCAGGGACTGTCCCTTTTTTATTTGTGTCCTCAGGGCTTAGCACAGTGCCTGGTATATAGTAAGCACTGAATAAATGTTTATCGAATTGAAATGAATCAAAACCATTCCTGGTCTCAGAGAGTTTATATTCTGTGGGGTTAAAATACTTAATACTTAATATGAGATAAACTATCTCTTACCATGGTCATTCGGGGCTTTGAAAGGGTTAGCACCCCATTCCCCCCCCAATCCTGGGCTGACACTGCTTAGTCCAAATTAGTCCGTAATAATTAATCATACCAAATTCCTAAAGTGAGCATAGATTCTAGGTGAATATTTCCACCCAGCTTTACATATTCTTTTACATTCCTTTCAACCTTAACATTCTCCTATGAGTTCAACCATCCATAATCAATCACCTCCATGCTTTAGTAGGTGGTTTAATGAGTTGTTGGACCAGAAAAGTTGATCACCTGGTAGCCAACATTCCGCAGATCTGATAAGCTTCTCTGTACTAAGCTAGGCTGGTATTAAGACGATAGACATACAACCAATTGCTGAGCCAATCCTCCAAGCCTTTTCAGCTTGGAAGGACCTTCTCAGCTTTGTGCTCTGTGAGCATAGCCTTCAAGAACTCAGTTACCTACATGCCACGTTGAGGCATCAGAGAAGGAAGGACTTCAATGAAGAACGTCAAACATGTTTCTTAAAAAACTAGTGTGTCTGACATTGGTTTTTCACATTCTATCCCGAAATGTGGCTGGTAACAACACTGGCTTCTTTCAGAAGGGACAACCAGGTAAAATGATTTCCTGAAATAGTCTAACTCAATGAGGAGAAAGCTTTGACTAATTTGATAGGACCTTGTAAATAGAAGTTCTAGGCTTTGAGTAATTCAGACTGATATTTATCCCTCAGACAACCTATCATCAGAGTCATTGACCTTTTGGGGTTGGGGGTAATTGCTTCCAGTGGTTCACCCAATGTAGCAATTTAGTCAAGTGAATCCAGAGCAGCCTTAAATGTTTCAGCACTCAAAAAAGACATGCAATCCTTTCATCTCAAATTACTCAGTGCTTTTCCCATTGCAACTTTATTTACTTAATGCTTATTTATTATATAGATCTTTGTAATTATATAGATCTTATTATATAGATTTTTTTTAAAAATGTAGTTCAAAGTATATTTCAGACTGAATGGCTTTGGAGTCTGAAGACTCAAAAAGTTTATATCCATTGTCACTGTCATTGTGTCCTTGGACAAGTCACTTAAACTCCTCAAGCCTCGTTTTTTTTTAATCCATAAAATAAGGAGATTGGATTAAATAGCCTTGAAGTTCTGTCCCTTCCATCTCTGAATCTTTGACCCCATCTCAAAAATTGATAGGCACAAAATAGAATGGAACTTCCTCCATTTTATTGAAGGAGACACTGCCATAACATATTCACAATGTTTTCATTTGGTGATTCCGTTTGGTGCCTTTACTGCCTAAAATTACCTAGTGAGTCAGTAATAAAGCTGGGAATCATATCTGCTTCTGACTATCCTTATTCAGGATTTCTTGGTTCCTCATCCCAGTTCCCCATCCTCCAAGTCTCCTGGGCAAATTTGCTGAATAATTCCCTCATATGCTTGTTCTACAATTCTCTCCAGCCTTTTAGCAACAAGCAGTTGGTAGGTTGGTACAGTTTAAGGGGGAGTGTGTGCCAGCGCTCAGAGTTTGATAGCCCAGTGTGTGCTTGTAGGCAGTTCCACCCACAGGGCTGCTTGCAGAGAATGTAACATGGGACTCAGCTGCAGAGGGCTGCTGATAATTGAATTAGCTGCCACCATTCTGCAGCTGCAGTCTCATTCTGCGTGACTTTGTGAACAAGAAAGAAGCAGAGTAAAAGTCCCCTTGTTGTGTGTAAAGTGGCCATATGAACTTCTTTCTGCAAATGTATTGTATCTCTCTGTGGGGGTTCAGTTAGCTTAAGGGGCTTTCAGGTGACACATCTATGTTCCCTACAGAATGCAGCATAGAGGGATCATCACTTGTTTCTTTTGTTCGGGGTTGTGGAGACAACTGGCACACGACACTGTATTCACCAAGAGTGACTCACCTTTGATGTAAAGAATGCCCACATACTTTTGCCACTTGCATGAATCTCACTGAACTAAGAGATTTTTGCTTTCAGGGCAGCTGGTGGAACAAAGACTGGCTCCTGATACAGCCTCCTTGATGGCTGAGTGGTCTAAGATGCCAGACTCAAGGTTCTACCTTAAGCCCATTTCTAACAGTGACAGAAATAATAATTTTTCACATTTCTGTACAGCTTTGTAATTTACAAAGCACTTTCATCCAAATAACTCCTTAGTATTATCATCTCCACTTGATTGCTGATGAAACTAATACTAAGAGAAACTGGATGACTTGCCCATAGTCCTGCCACTAATATGGCAGAGCTAGGTCTCAAACCCAGTACTTATCCTCCCACACTGTGCTGCTCCTCTCTCTGCCCTAGCTTATCAAGTCCTTTCCTTCCCATCTCTCAAGCAGTTCCAAGGAACAGATGGTTGTGGCAAGGTCAAAATGACATCCGAAGGAGATAATTTGGACAAAATTATGAAGTATTAACTAGACAGTAGGATAGTGAAGGCGAGGAGTCAAAGGTCTTTGGTGTGCTCATCTACCATGAAGAATAGATCACTCCAACCTCTATTGTCTTCTGAGATACGAGATTTGATAAGATAATGTTAATATGGCTAAACTAGATCTTAAGTGGTAATTACTATGAGAAAAATATACATATCTGGGGAAATGTGTAAAATTTCTGAAATAGTAGATAGTCTCTGGGACCTAAATAAAAATTAATTTACTATGATGGGATAATTAAACTTTGATTATATGTATTATTTAATTTTAACTCTGTAATATAATAAGGATGACCAGAAGAAACTTCTTTCCTCCCTCCCTCCTCACCCCCGCCCCAGTCTGCTTTTGTGGGGTCTCTCCTGCTGAGCTGGGCATATTTATTCTGCAATGCTAAAAGATGTACACTTTGGGATGATGCAGCAGTCCCTTATTGGTCTTTGATTGTGGTTCTCTGTTGAAGACGGTTGGTGACAAACTAGAAAGAGCTGCCCATTCATTAGGTTATAAGAAGAACTAAGTATAAACAATTTCTATTTGTGCAGTATGCCATTTAAGAATCAGAAGGCGTCTCTCTTTGACTTCCAGCAAGGAAGAGAGGGTATTTCCCTCACTACCCCAAAACTATGTCAACTATATACATATGGTAAGGAGAAAATGTGGAGCCAATGACTGGATTTCAAGTCCATACAATCTCTTTTGCTTTTGTGATTCTTTCCTTGAGTATAGAATGACTGAAGAGTGATCCTGAAATGTCTATTTCTCACCTTGGTATCTACTCTTTGGACTGAAGGGTTTAGGAGTTCTGAAGTTGGACACTGACTACAGAAGATGATTTCTACAATGCTTCTTAAAGGAGCAGAGCAACATTGCCAAGAAGATTCAACTACCAAATGGAAACATCATGAATATGTCCCTGTCTGTTATCTATGGCCTGAGATTGGGGATCCTTCCCAGAACAGGTGCTGTGTGTCGGGGCCCATACAGACCAGGCTCAGTCCTGGGGGCAGTCCAACTCAAGGGAGTCCTCTGAGGAGACTCAGGGCTTTTATTATGCTCTTTGGCTCATTATACCCTACATCCAGAGTCCTAGGGAAAATCTCTGAAACAAAGCTTACATAGGGCTCATATCTGTGGCTTATATCTCCCCATTAATGGGATTAACAGTGTCCTTTATAGAATAGATTGTTCAATGTACAAAGTAAATAGCAGGTATAGGACAGCTATTTATTATCTTCACCATAAAGTGATTAAAATGCTTGCATTAATGAAAACTTGAAATGTGAAATACTTTGTGGGATTAAGGAATAGGTATTTCATTTTCTTGCCTGACTTGTACTGTCTACACAATTCCCAGGTCCAATCTTCTGACAAGCCAAAGTGATGTTGTACTTTTTCCTTAGAGAAATACTTAGTTGCAGGAATCCCCTTCTACTCATAGTCACCGCCGAACTCTGGAACTCTTAAATTTTCCAGTTCATGAAGTGGCTGCCAGGGCTAGAGCCTTTAATCACCTGTGCTCAGAGAAAGAAACACAAAGCAAAGTCATGAGTTTGAGGTCCAGATTCCGTCTCTCTTAGGGAAGTATATGTTTTTTCTGCCATGCTACCATAGTTTCTGGTAGTCTAAAGGAAAGGTTGCCTAGTCCCAACAGATATGTTCCAAAAGAAATAGAAGAGAGAGAGAGAAGGAGAGAGGAAGAGAGAGAGAGAGAGAGAGAGAGAGAGAGAGAGAGAGAGAGAGAGAAGAAGAAGAAGAAGAAGAAGAAGAAGAAGAAGAAGAAGAAGAAGAAGAAAGAAAGAAAGAGAGAGAGAGAGAGAGAGAGAGAGAGAGAGAGAGAGAGACAGAGACAGAGACAGAGAGAGAGAGAGACAATTCTTTTTCCTTAGCTCCTGTTATAGCCTTCTGAGTAGGGACATCTCCCTGGCTCAGGCAGAAACATCTTTAACACAACCTCACATTCCCTGGGACCAATAAAGGATTGCTGTGTCATCTCAAAGCCCAAATCCTTTATTGCTGAGCTAGAACACATCTTCCCATGGGGCCCAGTTCAAAGTGAGGTGCCCCAGCTCAGCTGATCAGGAGGCTACACTGATCTCTCCTATTCTATTAGCAAAGGCCAACCAAATGACCTTGAGTTTGTGAGCATATTGGGTCAAATAGAATATAAGAAAGCGGCAATAAAGTTTAATTTTATAAAACACCCAGGGGCCCTCAGCGTGAGCCCAAAAGTGGCTGAGAACAAAATCCTCCAGCTAAGTTAGCAAGTTTTTCTTGGGGGAGGTGGAGGGATGGAGGAAGGTGAGGTAATGAACACCACAAGTGTATGTGAAACAGGGGATTTAGAAGAGACAGGACCTTGGTCACCTTCCCTGTAGATGATAGAAGCTCAACCACACAAATATGATGTACTGATGAGCACACGAAAAGGAAGAAGCCATTGAGGAGCCATGCCAAGTAAGGTACTGCACAATAACCAACTTAGCCTCGACAGAAAAAAGCTCCATGATTTAGAAGGTGATAGTTCTCTCTGATCCTTTCTAAAAACTATGGGCTCACCAATAGCCCATTCATTCCTGAATCAACTCATAAATTAAAATGGTGATAGGTTAGACCTTGGTGCCTATTAGTTAGAAATGTTACTTGAAAATCATGTGTCATTTAGGCTTCTTTAAGGGAAACTGTTTAGAACTGGGGATACAAACTATGGCCTGGGAGCCAAATCCTTTGTTTTTGATCAAGACCCCAGAGTGAAGAATAGTTTTTAACTTCTTAAAATACAATAAAACTTTATTTTAAAAAATGTGAAAACGATTTTTAGTTCTTAGATCCATTAAAAACAAGTGGATAGACCAGATTAGCTGTCTAATATTATATGTAAAATAGGAATTCTACAAATTAATCAAGTGTTAACCTGGGCATCTACCATGGATAAATGGCAGAGACAAGATTAAAGCACTCACAGTTTTGGCTCTAGATGAGACTCTTCCCACTGTACTGTGATGCCTTGTGCCAGACATTTTGATAGTTAATATAGGGCAAGATTAAAAGAAGGAGATATAGCTAGTGACTTCCTCCAAAGAGGACATGGTCGATATTGGGGTCATTTTCTCTTTTGGCTCTTTATGCTCTTGGCCATGGTTGACTCCAGGACAATCTTCAAATATACCTTATAGATAGTTTCCATCTCAGATTCCCCAAATGTAGGTAAGAGTTCTCAGCTTCTATACAAATACTCAGAATGATAAAAGTCTATAGCAGGGAGGATAGTCTTTATTTCATGGAAAAATATAGACTTCCAAAGGACTGAAAGGAACCCACAAACATATTTTAAAATATTTAAAGCACTAAGTCCAGAGATACCTGTTGGAAAGTGATCATGTCTTGTGACACTGGAACAACCAAAGTTCTTTTCCTTTGCACCTAGACTGCCTGAATCACTCACTGAAACAGAAGGTAATGAAAAGTTCCTGGTTCTTTGCTTCCCCAAATCACAGGTTCCCTTTTCTGCCTTTAGGAGAAGCAAGGACAATCTTCTTTCTCCAAGAAAGACACTATTCAGGAATGATGTAGGTGGTCCTCTTCTCTCTCCAAGAAGAGTGATGTCCAGAAACATTGTTCATAAACTATATACTAGAACTAAGTGGACAGTAAAGTGTTGTCCTCTGCCCATGTGATTCTGCAGGATTTCTGTTATGCTTTGAACTCTCCAACTCAGTTTCTAAGGTTGGAAAAGACCACTCTCAGGATTTCTGCTTCTGCCCCTGGGTAACAATTACTAGTTACTGGGAGAAGAGAATCTAAGTGTGTGTATACTCCTCTTCCCTGCCCCCATACACACTCATTTTCCCATCGTAGATCATAGATCTACTCTGCTGTGCTCCCATATATCTTCTAAACAGGGGAAAAAACTAAAAGGCCAAATGTCAAAGTAGGTCTTTCATCTTGTTTTTATAGCCCACAGAGAGAGTCATTCTTATGCTTATATTTCTGGAGCTAGAAGAGATGTTAGAGATTACTTTGTCCAATTTATTTCTAACATCTCTTCTAGCTCCAGAAATATAAGTGTAAAAATTGTCCAAAGTCATTTTACAGAAAGGAGAGAAACTGAGTCATGTGCCTAGAAATCACAGGTAGGCCTTTAAGATGTATATACATAGAAAAATAACTAGTAATACAAAGGTATATGTAATATAAATTCCATGTGTTATAATAGAAAGTAGGACTAAAGAGAGTTAGGTTCACAGCATCACCAAATTACAGAAGTTTAGAGTTGGTAAGAACCAATAAAATCAAGTTCAGCCTATACCTTAAACAAAAATTCCTAAAGGAATATCTGTGATAAATGGTTACCCAGCCTTTGCTTAGAGACTTCCAAAGGTAGGTTATATATGGATGGCTCTTATTATTAAGAAGTTTTCATTTTTCTTCATATCAGGTCTAAATCTGCTTCTTTATACACTTCTATAGGAGCCCCTTCCCCAAAATGTAGTCTTTCTTCCAAATAACAGCCCGTCAGGTATGATGTCTCCCTTAAGTCTTCTTTTCTCCAGACTAAACAGTCTTGATTACTGCAATTGATTCTCATGTCTTGAAGCATGGTCACATTTATCAACAATTTGTCAACAATTATCACAATTTATCAACAACAGCTCATTCCAGACTAACCTTTTTTAAATTTATTTAATATTTTTAGTTTTCAGCATTGATTTTCACAAGAGTTTGAATTACAAATTTTCTCCCCATATCTACCCTCCCCCCACTCCAAGATGGCATATATTCTGATTGCTTCATTCCCCAGTCAGCCCTCCCTTCTGTCACCCCACTCACCCCCATCCCCTTTTCCCTGACATTCTTGTAGGACAAGGTAGATTTCTATGCCCCATTGCCTGTATATCTTATTTCCTAGTTGCATGCAAAAACTTTTTGTTTTGAACATCTGCTTTTAAAAAATTGAGTTCCAAATTCTCTCCCCTCTTCCCTCCCCACCCACTCTCCCTAAGAAGGCAAGCAATTCAACATAGGCCACATGTATATCATTATGTAAAACCCATCCACAATACTCACGTTATGAAAGACTCACTATATTTTGCTCCTTCCTAACATATCCCACTTTGTTGAATTTTCTCCCTTGACCCTGTCCCTTTTTGAAAGTGTTTGCTTTTGATTACCTCCTCCCCCTATTGACCCTCCCTCTTATTGTCCCCCCTTTTTTATTTCCTTCCTCATTCTTTCCTGTGGGGTAAGATACCCAATTGAGTGAGTATGTTATTCACTCCCCAGGTCAAATCCGATGAGAGCAAGATTCCCTCATTGCCCCTCACCTGCCCCCTCTTCCCTTCCTACGGAACTGCTTTTTCTTGCCACTTTTATTCAAGGTAGTTTACCCCATTCTGTCTCTCCCTTTCTCCTTCTCTCAATATATTCCTCTCTCATCCCTTAATTTAATTTTTTTAGATATCATCCCTTCATATTCAACTCACCCTGTGCTCTCTGTCTCTCTCTAAATATACATATATATGTATATATATATACACACACATGTACGTGTGTGTGTATATATATATATATATACATATATATGTATATGTATATTCCCTTCAGCTACCCTAATACTGAGATCTCATGAATTATACACATCATCTTTCCATGTAGGAATGTAAACTAAACAGTTCAACTTTAGTAAGTCCCTTACGATTTCACTTTCTTGTTTACCTTTTCATGCTTCTTTTGATTCTTGTGTTTGAAAGTCAAATTTTCTAATCAGCTCTGGTCTTTTCACTGAGAAAGCTTGAAAGTCCTCTATTTTATTGAAAATCCATATTTTGCCTTGGAGCTTGATACTCAGTTTTGCTGAGTAGGTGATTCTTGGTTTTAATCCTAGCTCTATTGATCTCTGGAATATCATATTCCAAGGCCTTCGATCCCTTAATGTAGAAGCTGCTAGATCTTATGTTATCCTGATTGTGTTTCCACAGTAGTCAAATTGTTTCTTTCTGGTTGCTTGCAGTATTTTCTCCTTGAGCTGTGGAATTTGGTGACAATATTCCTGGGAGTCTTCTTTTTGGGAACTTTTTTAGGAGGCAATTGGTGGATTTTTCAATTCCTATTTTACCCTCTGGCTCTAGAATATCAGGGCAGTTCTTGATAATTTCTTGTAAGATGATATTTAGGCTCTTTTTTTGATCATGGCTTTCAAGTAATCCAATAATTTTTAAATTATCTCTCTTGGATCTATTTTCCAGGTCAGTGGTTTTTCCAATGAGATATTTCACATTGTCTTCCATTTTTTCATTCCTTTCATTCTGTTTTATAATACCTTGAGTTCTCATCAAGTCACTAGCTTTCACTTGCTCCAATCTCATTTTTAAGGTAGTATTTTCTTTAGTGGTCTTTTGGACCACCTTTTCTATTTGGCTAATTTTGCCTTTCAAGGCATTCTTCTTCTCATTGGCTTTTTGGAGCTCTTTTGCCATTTGAGTTAGTCTATTTCTAAGGGGTTTATTTCCTTCAGTATTTTTTGAGGTCTCCTTTAGCAAGTCATTGACTTGTTTTTCATGGTTTTCTCACATCACTCTCATTTCTCTTTCCAAGTTTTCCTCTACTTCTCTAACTTGCTTTTCCAAATCCTTTTTGAGCTCTTCCATGGCCTGAGACCAGTTGATGTTTTTCTTAGAGGCTTTTGTTGTAGGCTCTTTGACTTTGTTGACTTCTTCTGGCTGTATGTTTTGGTCTTCTTTGTCACCAAAGAAAGATTCCAAAGTCTGAGTCTGAATCTGAGTCCTTTTTTGCTGCCTGGCCATGTTCCCTGCCAACTACTTGACCCTTGAGTTTTTTGTTGGGGTATGACTGCTTGTAGAGTAAAGAGTACTTTGTCCCAAGCATGAGGGGTTGCGCTGTTGTTTTCAGAACTTTTTCTACACAGCAAGCTCTGCCACATCAGTGCTCCTCCTCCCCCAAGAACTGCCAACCTGGACCGCGACTCAGATCCAAGCAGCCTCTGCACTCCCTCTCTGATCTGCCACTTAATTCCTTGCACCAGGTGGTCCTGGGGCCAGAAAGCAACTGCAGCTGTAGTTCTGTAGCTGCACCACCTCTGCTGGATGAACCTCGAACTCCTTTCACTGTGTCTCCAAGTTTTTTCTCACTAACCTTCTCTGTTGCCTTTGGTGTTTGTGGATTGAGTAGTCTGGTAACTGCCACAGCTCACTGATTCAGGGTGCTAGAGCCTGTTCTGCCAGGTTCCTGGTCTGGTTGTTCCAGACCCAGCCCATGCTGGGCTCTGCTCCACTCACAGCTTTGTGCAATAGACCTTACCCAGTGACCATCCAGGCTGTCCTGGGCTGGAACCCTGCTTCCCTCTGCTATTTTGTGGGTTCTGCAGTTCTAGAATTTGTTCAGAGCCATTTTTATAGGTGCTTGGAGGGTCCTGGGGGAGGGCTTTAGACACATCCCTGCTTTCCAGCCGCCATCTTGGCTCCACCCTGTGTTGTTAAGCAAAATGGTCTCCTTAGCACTTAGTTCAATAAGTGCCCTTGAAGAGTTTGTCTTTTGTTTGCTTTGAGTAATTCAGCTATTTCATTGAATCTTGCTAAGTGCTAAGCCCCAGGCCCAAGATTTGGGTGTCCTTGGTGCCTCTTTGCCTCAGGGGAGGGTTTAGTTTAGACATGAGTTTGAGTGACATGTCTGGGACAGTGGGGGCTCTTGGACCATGTGGGTTTGAGTCTGCCTCTTTGTGGCGATTTTGGGCCGCATGGGTGAGTTGCATGTGTGACTCATCCCTGACGCTGACAAAGATAAAAGCCAAGGGTCGGCCTCTTCTTCCTTGGAGCTCTGAGACACAGCAGGAGGGGTGCATGACTCTGAGCCAGCCTTGTTAAGCTCCCGGCTGAACTCAGATGTTGATGGTTCCTTGGTAACTATGAATTGTATTGGGTCTGTCTGTTCGTAATTTGTTTAAGGGCTCTTGAGACGGTGTTGATGAAGAGACTCTGGGCAGCTGTAGCTAAGGAGCCCTTCAGCTTGTAAACCCAGATGCTGAGACTTTGTTGAACTCTGGTAACTATGTATTGGGATTTGAATCAGACAAGGTCTGTCTGTTGATGTTTGTAATTTGTTTGTATTTTGTTCTGAAGTTCAGGGTGCTGGCTTTTCCCCCTGAACTAAGTGAATGATATTTGTGTGCTGAATTAAAGTAAGCTTGCCAACCCCTTAACCTTGCTCTCCTTATTAAGGCAGATTAAAAGAACCTGGGCTTTCTGGCTGTCCGGCAGCTTTCTGGGTGCCGGCTGTGGGTGGATCTGGACCACTCCACAGAAGCTGCTAGCCAGATTGTGGAAACACCCCCCCAACCTTTTTTTAACATGATTATTAACTAGTAAATGAGAGAATTCTAAGGATATATTTTACATAAGTTTTAGCAAAGCTCTTGATAAAGTATCTCATACTGTTGTTTTGATGAAAGATGGAGATATAGGTTAGACAATGATACCGTTACATGGGTTCAGAGCTGGATGGAGAAGTGGATTGGAAGAGGAGTTGTGAATGCTTCAATATTAACATGGCAATCAGCTTACTATGGAGCATCCTAGGCATATGTTTTTAACAGTGACCTAGATAAAAGCATAGATGACACGCGCATCAGATTTGCAAGTAACTCAAAGCTGAGAGGAGTAGTTAACATGCTGGATGACGGAGTCAGAACCCAAAAGGATGTTGAGGTGTTAGAGCAGGGGTTCATACATGGGGTCCATGACCCTTTAGATTTCAAGGAGTCCAAGAACTTGGATGGGAATATGTGACATCCTATTTTCATTAACCTCTAATTAAAATTTAGCATTTCTTTTGATTATTTAAAAACATTACTCTGAGCAGAGGTCCATAGGTTTCACTAAGATTGTCAAATATCTCCATGACCCTTGGCCTAGAGCTTTGAGTTTAATCTAATAAGATGAAATTTGATAGGAATAAAAATTAAATCTTACACTAAGCTACAAGAAATCTGCTTGAGAAGTATAAGGTATGGTAGGCATGTTTAGACAACAATTGTTTTGCAAAAGATTTGGAGGGGGGTGTTTAGTAGATTGCAAGCTCAGTGATGAGTCTGTGACATGATATGATATCCACAAAAAATTAGTGCAATCATTGGGGGCAATAACAGAATCAAAAGGGGCAGGTAGGTGGCACAGTGGATAGAGCACTGGGCTTGGAATAAGGAAGACTAATCTTCATGAGTTCAAATCTGGTTTCAGGCCCTTACTACCTATGTGACCCTGGGCAAATCACCAATCTCATTTGCCTCAATTTCCTCATCTGTAAAATTAGCTAGAGAAGGAAATGGCAAACCTCTCTAGTATCTTTGCCAAGAAAACCCCAAATGGGATCATGAAGAGTCTGACACAACTGAAATCACTCAAAACCAACCACAACCACAACCACAACAACAACAGAGTCATAACTTCCAGTAATGAAGTTATAATCCCACTGCACTTTGTCCTTGTCAGAAATTATCTGTAGCATTGAGCTCATTTCTGGGTGCCAGAGTTGGTCATTCATTCAGTCAACTAGCATTTATTAAGTGCCTACTACATGCCAAGTACCGTGCTAAGCATTGGGAATAAAAGAAAGGCATCCAAGCAATCACTACTCTTAAGGAATTCACAGTCTAATGGTGGAGACAGAGGCTAAGAGTGACATTGATCATCTGGAGGATGTCAGGAGGAAGATAAACGGAATGGTCAAGGCACCTGAATGCATGACATATGAGGACCAGTTGCAGGAACTGGACATGTTTTGTCTGCAGAAGAGAAGATTCCGGAAAGATATCACAGTTTTCATTTAGAAGAGGGATTGGACTTGTTCTGGTCATCCCTGGAATGCACAACCACGTGGAAATTGCAAAGACCCTCAATGTCAGGAAAAAACTTTCTAACGATTAGAGATGTTTAAGAGTAGAATGGGCTGCCTTGGGGCATGGCGAGTTCTTTCTCTTTGGAGATCTTCAAGCAGAGACTGCAGGATCACTTGTAGATATGTTATAGTGAGGATTCCTTTCCAAAAATGGATGGGATGGAAATGCTTGTTTTATTCCATAAATTAAAAATAAAATAAATTTTTAAAAAGGGTTGGACTGGATGGCTGATGAGGTCCCTTCTAGCTCTCAAATTCTATGATTCAAATAACATGATTTGGGGATGCTTCACCATTCTTATCCTCTGGAAATTTTCTGGTTTATCAATGTCCTTGCTCAAATGTGGCACCTAGAACTATGCATAGCACCCTAGATTTGATCTAACCAGAGCAGAGTATAGCAATTCATCTCCTAGCTACCCTACTTATTTGCCATGTGACCCAGGGCAAAGTTTCACCTCTGTTGACCTCAGTTTTCTCATCTTTTTAAATTTTTTTAATAAATTTTATTTAATATATTTAGTTTTCAGCATTGATTTTCACAGGAGTTTGAATTACAAATTTTCTCCCCATTTCCACCCTCCCCCCCCACTCCAAGATGG
>CM053627.1:99512679-99530957 GCA_028646595.1 Phalanger gymnotis | reverse complement strand
TTTGTTGACTTCTTCTGGCTGCATGTTTTGGTCTTCTTTGTCACCAAAGAAGTATTCCAAAGTCTGAGAGTGAATCTGGGTGCATTTTCGCTCCCTGGCCATGTTCCCAGCCAACTTGCTTGACCCTTGAGTTTTTCAGCAGGGTACGACTGCTTGTAGTCTAAAGAGTTCTATGTTCCAAGCTTGGGGGGATGTGCCAGCTCTGCCTCACCAGCACCCCTCCTTCCCCAAGAACCCCCAACCAGGACTGGACTTAGATCTTCAGCAGGCTCTTCACTCCTGCTCTGATCTGCCACTGAATTCCTCCCACCAGGTGGGCCTGGGGCCAGAAGCAACTGCAGCTGTAGTTCTGTAGCTGCCCCACCTCCACTGCCCCTTGGGCGGTGGCCAAACCGCAAACTCCCTGTCCCCAGCAGCTTTTCCCACTAACCTACTCTTTTGTTTTTGGTGTTTGTGGGTTGAGAAGTCTGGTAACTGCTGCAGCGCACTGATTCAGGGCACTAGGGTATGCTCCTGGTCTCGTTGGTCCTCGCCACCCATGCTGGGTTCTGCTCTGTTCAGCTCCGCTCCCCTTTGCTCCCAGGTCTGTGCAGGATAGACCTTACCCAGAGACTATCCAGGCTGTCCTGGGTTCTGCAGTTCTAGAATTGGTTCAAAGCCATTTTTATAGGTTTTTGGAGGGACTTGGCAGGGAGCACTTTCCAGCCACCATCTTGGCTCCACCCCCCGAGTTTTCTCCTCTTTAAAAGGAGGATTAGGTCCTCTCTAAGAGTCAACATTTCATAGCAGTTCACTGACTAGAGCTGAGTGGTCAGGGAAGACTTTCACAGAGGAGTTAGAATTTAAGCTAGTCCTTGAATAAGTATATGGTTTAGGATTCATATTAGACAGATTGAAAAGAGGTGTGGAGGCATCTGGAGAATCATGGAACTTTAACATTCAAAGGAACCTCAGAAGCTGTCTAATTCAACCTATACAACATACCCAATGTGGGGTCATTCAATTTCTACAGTGAAACAAGGAACCCACTGCTTCCATAGCAAGGGAAACACACAAAACCTACTTATATATACAAGCAGGTAATCTCGTATTTATAAGTGGCTAATACTTCTAGAGAAGCTGCAATTTCTAAGTAAGGAGTTCTAAGGAATGAGATATGACTTTAGAATAGTCATAATATTTCAAGACATATATACAGAAATACGCTACAGTTGTCAGCATAGTATATAGGGCCTTAGCAATATTAATTAAGTCCATAGGCATTACCTCAACGTGGGGTGACTTTTGAATGTGTTCTGTGTGGCAATGATATTGCTATTGAAAGTGTATTATTATCATTATTATTATTGGTCCTTCTGAAAAACATTCCATCTATTTTTTCTTACGGCTGTATCCATAAGTAGGTTTTTTCCTTCTCATAAAAACTCTTCAACTCCTTCTAATTAAGAAGGCCCTCATTAGTTTGCAAAGTCCTGGAACAAGGATATGTAGTTACCCTAATTTTGAATTCAGTAGGAGAAAATCAGAATAGATTTTGAAATAAATCATCAGCTGCCTTAACTATTTATTTTGGCCCAGAGGGCCTGTTCCCTCTTGGCCATTCCTTGGGCCCTAACTTGGCAATGTCTTACTTCGACCTCAAATGTGGATCTATAATGCATCCTTGCAGTTTCAAAAGCATTATTTTTCAAGGCACTATTTCCAATTGATCTTCTCATCAAAATGAAACCCACCCCTCCTTCCTTGACACATGAAAATTATGTGTTATTTGAATATAATATTCTTATTGGGTGTTAATTGCATGCAGCTACAGCTTTAGCTTTAAAGAAGTGTTATCAAGAAAGTGTCACACTGATAACAGCTCAGCTCTTCTCTCCCATTGTATATGTGTTAATTTATAAAGTGCATTAGCAGTAACTTCAAAACCTTTTTTTTTTTTTGGTTACTTGATAATAAGAATGACACAGGAGAGTGCAGATATGCAGATAACCAATTAAAACGTTCTCATCGAAAGTGATCATCCCTGTACCCTAGACATAGGGGTATATACTGATGAAATTGTTTGACACTGTTGGGTTTGGCTCACCTCGATTTGCTGAGCTTTCACAGCAGGAGATAAAAATGGAATCCAAAGAAAATTTCATTTGGCAAGCTCAGTATTGCCTGTATTTTGTGTCTTAACATGCATATTCTATTTTGTGAAGGCAGATGTTCTTTGGTGCTAAAGTGTAAGTTTCATAATGTATTATTAATACTTTAGATGGTATTAATAATTATTATTTTCACAATAATCTGAGTTCCCTTTTTGTAACATTCCAGTGAAAGAGAGTGTGGGTGCCACCATAGCTAAAACATTTATTTAATATACATTGGATAATAGATTTAAAGATAGAGGAGGTCTTGCAGGTTGTCTAGTCCAACACTCTCATTTTGTGGATGAGGAAAATGAGACCCTGAAATGACTTATTCAAGGTCACATAGGTAGTAAATGGAAGAGCCAGGTTTTGAAACTGCATCTCCAGTAATCTTCCCTCTATGACCCTCCTGACATTGTAATAGCCCTATGCAGCTAGGTGGTTCAGTGGAAACAGTGGGGCCTAAAGTCAAGAACACCCATCTTTCTGAGTTCAAATCTGTCCTCAGGTACTTACTTAGCTGTGCGACCCTGGGCAAGTCACTTTACCATGCTTGCCTCAGTTCCTCATCTGTAAAATGAGCCAGAGAAGGAAATGGCAAACCGTTCTAGTATCTCTGCTAAGAAAACCCCAAAGAGATTCATAAAGAGTCAGACATGACTGAAACAACTGAACAACAAGAAGGTAAGGTGGACTGAAAACTTGATGTAGCTAAGACTGGATCTCCAATGAAATTTGTGTTTCATTCAGTATCTGACACTGTGTCCCAAACCGTATTGGTAATTAAGGTGGGACTTTATTTTTTACTGTTTTCCCTTTTGGACCACTGAAGTAATCAAGTGCCTTTGTTTCTTTGATTAAATCCAGGAGTCTTTGATGACCTGCTGCTTAAGAAACAAGAAAGCCTAGTTCACATAGGTTTGAGTCCCATGGCTGTGATGCCTGAAGAAGCGTCACATGGTTTTGAAACGCATGGTTGTGACACCCTTTGACCCTGAATAGGGCATATAAACTCAGAGGTTAGCATTTTGTTTGGGGCTCACTCATTGGAAGAGTATTGGTGTGGAGACTCTGGGTAGCTGTTAAGGAGCCCCCCAGCTTGAAAACCCAGATGCTGGTGCTTCCTGGGTAACTATGTACTGAGATGTTGGACAGAAAGCTAGAAGCCTGTCTATTGGTTTGTGTTATTTGATCTGTTGGTGTTTTCTGTTTGTATTTGCCTGAAGTTCAGGGTGCTGGTTTTTTCCCCTGAACTAAGTGAATGATATATGTATGATTAAAGTGAGAATGTAAACCCCTTAAAGTTGCTTTCCATAGAAAAGCAGATCAAAGGACCTGTGCCGGCAGCCCTCCTGGTGCTGGTGTTATTGGTCTTATTGCTGGCCTTACCCAGCCACAGCAGCAGCAAGTAACATTGTTTTGTAAACATAGATAGCACTGAACCAAGGTCTACAGAATATATTGAAATAATATGGGTAACGGAGTCATCTTTGAGATATAATAATATTTCATTAATTTAGATTAATCTAGAGTCTGTCATACATCAAACAGCCTTTGTGAGTTTTCATCTTATTTTGGTTGGAACCAGGCCTCTACCTCTAGACCACAGTGCCTCCAGTGAAGCCATCCTTCTTAACCCTATACTATTTACTCACCTGGACTCTGACCCTGGGTTTCTGAGCTGTGATAGGTGAATTTTCCTTTTTCTTGCCAATAACCAGGCTCCTTCCACTCCTGACTACTTCCTGGTCATTTCTAAACCACGCCGCTCTCCACTAACATTTCTAGTTCTTGCCCCTATTAGAATTAAGTACTTTCCAGGTAGGCACCATTATCCTTGCTTGTATATTTATCCCCAAGTTTAACACAATGCTAGGCACATAGGAAGCACTTTGTAAATGCTTTGTCATCATCATTTATTGATTCATAGCTCAGACTGAAGTTAATTAATGTTACATTTTTTGTGAAGGAAAAGTTTGCTAAATAAATAAGTGACCCAAAACAAAGTTTGAGGAAAATGCTTAGTTTACTTAAAAGGATAAATTTCCAAGCCCTTTGGAAATTCTTCTTTGCATAAACAGTACAGCCACCAGCATCACTGACAAGTTTTTATCTTGCAAATACAGTGTACAGGAAATTGTGTTAAGTGAAAGGAATACAAAGAAGGATAAGGATAAGGCACTATCTAGCTCTCAAGTCTTGCTTGTCTTTTGTGCACAATGGGGCCCACAATCTAGTTTGATGTGTTATAGTTACTTGAACATGAAGCTTTCTTTAAAAATATTGCATAATCCCAGCTGTTCAGTATTCAAAATAGCCTCAATTAGTCCAAAGTTTTTACTTTAAGTGAAAATACACTTATTATATAATCATTCACTTAATGAACATTGGCTAAGTATCTATTAATAAAAAGCTATAATTTATGTGCAATCTACTGTGCCAGGTGCTGGGAAAGGCACAAAGATAAATGAGGCATAGTTTCTGCCCTTAAACAGCTTACTATCTAGTAGAATGGGCATAATATTGAAAAATATAATAGAAATTAGAAGATGAAAAATATTCTAATAATATGAATATAAATTGCTGTTAGATCAGAAGAGAGAATGATCACTCCTAGTTGGGAAGATGCAGGAAAGCTTCATGGATGAGATGAGGCATCATTTGAGCTGAGCCTTGTGCAGTAAATGGAGATGGGTAGGGTAGGGGTTAGATTTCAGGTATAGTTAAACAGTTTAGATGCAAGCAAGGAGGTAGACAATTGTGGGATAGAGGGACAGTGAGTAGTCCATTTTGGCTAGAAGACAGAAAAAAGTAAGAGAAGCAGCTAGAACTGAGGCTCCCTCCTTAACCCCCTCTCTGTGAAGGTCACTCATGGGCTAGGACCTGATTCACTGGCTGCTTTAGGTCCCTGGGCTTCTCAGTAATTATACTGTCCCTTTTCCTCATGTGGGAAGACCTACTACAAAGTGGACTCCTGCTGCTGTTGGTACTGAAGAGGCCAGCTCCCTGGGATGAGACTAAGTCTCCCTCAGTCCTCATCTACCAGACCAGAATTTAACCTGGTGGTTATTATTCTCCGCCCTCTCTCCCAGCTTGCCTGAAATACCTTGGAGACAACTGAGCTACTGTCTTAGTGAGAGCCTGTTGCTGCTCCCACTTTTCATTCCCCCACCAACTACATGCCTTGCCTGAGCTCTGCCTCAACCTCACGACTAGGCTCTATCTTGGCTTTTTTTTTCCTAGAGAAGTGGTTCTCGAATTGTGATCCCAGTATGTCCAGGGGTCCATGAAACCCTTTCAAGAGATTCATGAGGTAAAAACTATTTTTATAATAATACTAAATTTTAACTTCTAATATTTTTCTTTTTTATTAATTAATTTATTTTTACTTTTCAACATTCGCTTCCATAAGTTTTAAATTTTCTCCCCCTCTATCCCAAGATGGCATGCAACCTACTGTGGGCTTTACACATAGGTTCCTATTAAGCACATTTTCACATTAGTCATGTTGCATAGAAGAATTATATTGAATGGGAGAAACCATGAGAAAGAAAAACAAAACAAAGAAGAAAATAGTCTGCTTCACACTGCATTCTGACTCCATAGTTCTTTCTCTGGATGTAGATGGCATTTTCCATCATGAGTCCTTTGGAAATGTTTTAAGTCCTTGCATTGCTGAGATGGGCTAGGTCTGTCAAAATCAGTCCTTGAACACTGTGGCTGTTACTGTATGCAATTTTCTCCTGGTTCTGCTCACTTCATTCAGCATTAGTTCATATAAATCTTTCCAGGTTTTTCTGAAGTCTACTTGTTCATCATTTCTTATAGCACAGTAGTATTCCATTACATTCATATGCTCCAACTTGTTCAGCTATTCCCCAATTGATGGGCATCCCCTCAATTTCCAGCTCTTGGCCACCACAAAGAAAACTGCTATAAATATTTTTTGTACACGTGGGTCTTTTTCCCATTTTTATGATTTCTTTGGGATACAACCCTATAAGTGGTATTGCTGGGTCAACAGGTATGCACATTTTTATAGCCCTTTGGGCATAGTTCCAAATTGCTCTCCAGAATGGTTGGATCAGCTCACAGCTCCGCCAACAATAAATTAGTGTTCAACTTCTATTATTATAAATATATCAGTATTCCGCATAAACAAAAACTCTTTGGAGTATAGAGGGACTTAATAATTTATAAGAGTGCAAAGTTGTCTCAAGACCAAAAGGTTTGAGAACCATTGATTTAGACAATCATAGGATCATCATTCTAGAGCTGTGAGGGACCTTTGAGTCAATCTAGTCCAACCCCCTCATTTTATAGCTGAAGAAACTGAGGCACAAAGCTGATACAAGACTTGCCCAAAGTCTCAGGAATAGACAATGGAGATTTCAATTTAGGCTTGGTAGTACTGTCAGTAGCCATTTACATATCTTACCTTGGGGATGAATTTCCTGCCCTTGTACAGTTAGTCCCATCCTACTCTACTGATAGTTCTGACCTTTAAGCTCAGAGTAGGGTCTCTTTTGGAGTATCCAAACAGTATCCAATCCTTCGTGAAATATTTTACAAGTGAAAAAATAATAACTAGTAAAAATTAGGTCATTGCCTACAGCCCTGTTTCCTAGATAGTACATAACTTCTTGACCTTGGTCACAGTCAAATGACTTATGAGTTGAAAGAAAATTACATACTTTGGATTTTCTCTTCACTATCTACTTTGACTGACTTGTTCCAACTTGGGGCATTTAGGTGGCAGACTGCAAGCATGGCTAACCACTCAAACTGAAATATTCAAAAGGTCAAAAGCAACAATGAGACTAGTGAAGGTGAAAGAATGTTAGCTATTAAAATTCTGATGGGGAAAGTCTTTGAAGAAAGACTTTTTTTAAGAGAGCAGAAAATGTGTGAACCAGAATCATTATCATGACAATGGGGTTTGTTCTCTCTTAGGGAGCTAAGTGCACTTGGAGACAATAGGCCCCCAGGACTACAGCCAGAAAAGGAAATAATACTAATTTGACCTTTTTTTTTTCAACTTTCCAAGGTAGATCCAGTCCTTTGTTTACTTGCAGACTTGATCAGGCATCCACAGATTTTCCAAAGGCACCCTAAGAACGGTTTGTGAACTTGGAACTGTAACCCAATGGCTGTTTGAATGGATAGAGGCTACCTAGGGTGCTTTCTTAGTTTGCTTGTCTGTCTTCCATAATATTGCCCTGCTCCACATTTAACCACAAGCATTTGAGAGCATGCAAATGGATGAGCACACATATGCTTTTCCACCAATTGTACAATAGGTCTATTAGTGGAAGTCTGGAGTAAAAGATATGTTAGGGGAGAAATATCTCCTCTCTGTGTTCATGGGATTGGTTTTGCTGTTTTTCAGTCATTTTTCAGTCATGTCTGACTCTTCGGGACCTGATTGGGGGTTTTCTTGGCAAAGATACTGGAGTGGTTTGCCATTTCCTCCTCTAGCGCATTTTATACATGAGGAAACTGAGGCAAATGGGGTTAAATGACTTGCCCAGGGTCACACAGCAAGTATCAGAGGTCAGATTTGAACTCAGGAAGAGGACCCTTCCTGACTCCTAACTCCTGCACCACCTAGCTGCCCTCATATGATGGATAACTGCTCTCAAATACACATTTACCACAATGCAGAGACTGCGGAGATAAAAACCTAGGTTTTATTATTATGCTTAAGCATAGATTCGAGCCTCGGAGAAAACCTGAACAACAATTAGTATTCTAACGAGGTTTTTTAGAGGCAAATTTATATCACAGGGACAGAGAAATAATTCGTTTATAGATTATAAGCTTGTATATTCCTCTTAGACATAAAAATTAAAGAGAAGATAGATCCCTAATCCCATACCTCCTTCAATGTCATAAAAGTTGAATAAACATAGTTAAATAGTTGTAATCTCATACAACCCCTAGAAAAACAAACTTTGTCAAACAAACTCTACAGGCAGTCCACTTCAGGTAACAAATTAGACTACATTTAGAGGACTCCCAATAGATTGATTGAGGAGGAAGATTTATATGTTACCAAGGAGTCAAGGGAGGGAGAGTTGAGATTTTTCCTTTAGCTTTTTGCCTAAGTGATGTTAAGGCTCTAAATAAATTTTTATATCCTACGGCGCAGCTTTTGTTCCGATGTTGATATTAAGACAGACTTTGTTAACAAAAGATTGCAGGAGGAATGTCCCTGAGTCTTTAATAATAAAAGGAAAAATTAAAAAAATTCCCGTGATAGATATCACCCTATTTTCCACAAGATATACGTGGACGTAGAATCCCCAATGGAAGGGAGTCTACAAGAAGATATTTCCTAAACTGAAATTACCTTGATTTTCTATACCCTAAGGATAAGTTGGTCTGAGAATAAAGGAAATTGATATGATCACCCCAGCCCCTCCCCCCAGTTTGGGGTGCTCTATGCTGACATTGGGATCACACAATTACAGATCATTGACTCAAGGAGGCATCTTCATTTTGGTGTAGTCATTGTCTTCCCCATAAACCTCCACATCTAATAATTTGCTTGATCTTGTCATCTCTATTTCCACAAAATCTTTTCTATTCCTCCTCTTTTATTCACACAACCACCACCTTTTCACCTTTGCCATTCTTATCTCATCTGGATTGACCTCCCTTCCTGCAATCTCTCCGAATTGTCCACATTGTCCATATTGCAGTTACGTTAATAATTCCTAAAGCACAGGTCTGATCATGTCATTTCTCAGCTCCAAAAATTGCAGTGGCACACTGTTGCCGCTAATTAAAATATAAATTCTTCATTCCCCCAACAAAATGTATCATATACAAGAAGTCAATCAGTCAACAAACATTTATTAAGCACTCACTGTATGTCAGGAATTGTACTAAGTACTATAAGTCATGAAATAAGCCATGAAGTTTTGTTTCATTCAGATTTGTCTCCCTATTATTTCCCCAAGTATGCCTTATGCACTTTGTAAGCCTGAAAGTATAATATAAATGCAAATTATTTCTTTTTTCCCTATTAGACTAGTAAGGTCCATTCAGAAAGAGGATTAAATCAATTAAATTTGGTCTCTACTTACCACGATGCTCTCTGCATACTGTAGGAACCTGATGAATGTTTATTGAATTGAATGAAAAACACGGTTATGAGGAATCTTAAAAGAAATCTTATCCAACTCTCTTATTTTACAAGAAACTGTAGCCTAGAGAGGTTAAGAGAATTGCCCAAGGTCTTACAGTTAGAAAACTGGATTTGAACTCTGGTCTTTGATGCAAAATCCAGTGCTGTTTTCCTTTCACCATACAAAATCCAATAGTAATAGCTTCCATTTACAACGCTCTTCAAGATTTACAAGGTGCATTAGATGCGTGCTCTTATTTGATTGTCAGTCATAACCATTTGAAATTAGGACTGCCATTTTAAAGGTTCAGAGATGTTATAAGTCTTGTGGTCACACAGCTAAGCAGAATATCAATTCCATTCTCTCAAAACTTCAAATTCAGCTCTCTACCGACTACATTATTTTGTCTCTGAATCATCAGACACAATCATTATCTGTGTCTGTGACAGTTGCTATCCATTTTGATATGGGATATTTCATTTATAAAAATATGATGGCAAATCGAAGCTAATTATATTTTTAAAGAATCTTTTGACAATTTCTTTAAACACCTGGATATAATAGCAGATATCCTGGGATGTTGCAAAATGATTTTGGAGTCACTGGTCCACTTCACATGGAGTTCTGACAAGGTCACCTCTGACTTATGGTAACTTTATTCCTCATGATCAATGTCTGTCAATTTAGTTCAGCTGTGGATTTTCATTGCCAGTATTCCATAGCGAGGTGTGTGTGTTTGCATGTGCGTGTTGTTCAGTTGTTTCAGTCTTGTGTGACTCTTCATAACCCCCATTTTGGGTTTTCTTAGCAAAGTTACTGGAATGGTTTGCCATTTCCTTCTCCAGATCATTTTACAGATGAAGAAACTGAAGCAAACAAGGTTAAGTGATTTGCCTAAAGTCACACAGCTAGTAGGTGTCTGAGGTCAAATTTGAACTCAGGTCTTCCTGACTCCAGGCTGGGTACTTTGCCCACTGTGCCATCTAGTTGCCTCTGTGTGTGTGTGTGTAAGATTTTTAGTTCCCTGAAGTAACTGACCACAATTTTCATATTATCTGTGTTTACAATTTTCTAGAAAATTATCATTTGAGGTTGAAACCTTCATCATACAGTTTCTTGGAAGAGTAAACTATTTTGGAAACAATGAAAAGTTAATGAATTTATCCATCTTTCCTCTTTGACAATAAATCCCAAATGTCCTCCTTTCTTGCTTCCCCACACCCCGCCAGCATTGCTCTCTGCTGCTATGTAAAAATCAGTGGTGCTACAAACACTCTCTGGAGTTGGCTCCTCAAAAGAAATATCTGTCTATGTTTGACTCCACTCCATCTGGGACTATTTTGACAAAGTTGATTTGAATATGTCCAGTTGGACAACTTGGTAACTTGTAGAAAAAGAGAAGGCATTTCAGAAAACATACACACTTCTAACTGTTAAGTTGAGCCTTTTAATTCTCAACCCTTTTAAATGCATGGCCGAAGAGCTGTTTTTCCCTTCCTTTCTCATTGTCTTTGCTTTCCCCTGGCTTCAAAAGGAGCGCTCCACTGAGATTAGCTCAAAAGGGAATAGAATAAGAACAGAAACAGCCCTTGAGGACATTATTTGTACACTTCCTACAATGTACACCTCCCAGAGGTACTCACAGCAAGACTAGGAGATAGATATCTGTGGTAGAAACCTACTGAATTACACCCTCTTTTCTATTCTCTCTCCTTGGCAGCAGAACTAGGAATCCACGTGTATATGTACTTGAAGGGAATAGTTAAAATTGTGTTTAGATCAGGTGTTCTTAACCTGAGAGTCCTGGATAGATTTCAGAGGGTCTGAAGTAGGCTAGGAATAAAATTGCATTTTTATTTCAATAACAAAGGAAACTTTTTTCCTTTGTAATTGTCTATGTTTTATTTTGAACATTTAAAAACATAATTTTGAGGAATCCATAAGCTTTAATAAGACTGCCAAAGGGTTCTTGACGCAAATTTTTTTTTTGATAATCTTAAAGGCTTTATTATGTCTTCCTTGCGAATTTTAGAACCAAAGAATATATTCTGCCTCTTTCTGTTCTGAGAAATAAAGTTAGCATTCCCCAGGAGGAAAAAAGAGAAAAACCATGTCAGTATTTTATAAGTCAAAGTCATTTATTTTGAAGTAGAATTTTGACTAGCCTCTGATGTTCAGTTTAAAATTATTTTCTTGTCCAAATGATAATTGGAACACCCCTTAAATATGAAAAGCAACTGTATTGTTTGGACTTTTTGCTTTCAACAACCCATGAGGATATATATAACAGAAATTTTGAAAAATTTGCTATCATAAATTTAAACATACCTCTTACAGCACAGCAATTCCAGGATGGGCACAAACATATACATTTTGACAGATCTGAGTAAATGTTCTGAATACCAGGTAACTGAGAAAATCAAGAATAGAAAATTACTCACCTGGGACCATTTGTCCTACAAAAGTATGGTTAACCTTGTCCCCAAAAGCTTTAAGGATCTGGGACATCTCTTATTAGGCAGGCAAAGGTGGGTAGAATTTGTCTATTTCACACCCTCCAATTGCACAGATAGAATTTGTGTTTCAAATGGGATTTCAGTGAATAAAGAACAAAAAGGGCATTACCTGAAGAGGCTGGTTCTAGTCATTGACATGCTCTTTCTTCTAGTTAGAGATGCTCACAGAAATAATAAAAAAGTAAGGGGCTCTCAGTGAGAACTGGACAGATGATATATGTTTGAATTATAGAAAATAGAATGGATTGGGGCATGAGAAAGAAAAGAGTGTAGAAAGAACAGAGAAAGGAGATGTAAAGAATGTCTAAAGCTGGGTCTTTGTTACATATTCATTAAATTGAGCACCTTTTTGTGATATTTTTACCTTCAATTCAACAAATTCAATTCAACTGTCATTTATTAAACATCCACTATAGGTAAGACACTGTTTGAGAGATTGGAAAAAGTAGGATAATTATTTATTCATAATGTCTACAATCATTCAAAGTCCTTTCCTTGCAACACCGTGGTGAGGTAGTCAAGAAAAATCCTACCTACCTGAAGTAGGTAGCATGCACACACACACACACACACACACACACACACACATCTCTTCATTTTGCAGAGAACTATTGATAGGTCATAAGTGTGTTGGCAGGTACATTTTATTTGACTATATGTTTCCTTTCTTACATCTCTGTCACATGGAAGCTTAGATTCTTGGCATACATATCGTCTTTCATTCCTGGGGACAGTGGATGTTAAGACCCTTTCTAGTTCCATGTTAATTACAATTGCTACTAAAAGTAACAATACTGAAAATTTATTTTTCTTAACAAAAAGTTAATTTCAGGCAATGGAGGGAGCATTGTATTGTGGACCCATATAACTGAATCAAGAAAGGAAATATGGGTTTTTTTCCAAAACATTCTCCTTCTAGGATAAAAGCCCTGGGTAAAACTCTGTAATAATGCATTTCAACAGTGGTGTTGTAAGCATGATGTATTCACACTGTGAGGAGGCCCAGGGGATGCAGGAAATAACTGAGTTCATATATTTGGGAAGCATAGTATAGGAGAAAGGCAAAAATGTGGAATAGTATAGTAGATAGAATGCTGGATGTGGAATCAGGAACAATTGAGTTCAAATCTCCATGGTCCAAGGCAAGTCACTTAACCCTAAAAGGGAGACAATAATACCTATAGTACCCACTTCCTCCCAGTATTATGAGGATCAAATGAAATAATATATGTAAAATGCATTGCAGTCTTCAGAGTGCTATACAGAGCTGTTCCAAAAGTCTGAGTGCAGTTTTCAGTATTAGTTTCTCATTAGCTTCTTTTGTAACACCTTCTATAAACAACAATTACTAGGAAACATATTGGTTTGGGAGTCAAAGATCCAATTCAAATTAAAGCTCCAGCACTAAGGGTGACCTTGAACAATCATCTTTCAATGACTCAGGTTCTTCATATGTTAAACGAGCGGGTTGGATAGCGTGATCTCTAAGACCCCCACTTCAAGCTTTAGCAATCTAGGAAGAGAGAAGTCAAAAGCTGAGGAGCATGAAATCAGAATCTGGTCAGGCAAGAGCAGATAGATAGGGAGAGCCTGCAGACTGGCTGAGTTGCTGAGGCTATCTTAGTCCCTGGTCTATTAACCAGATGGAAAGTTATTGAGGCGAGAGGCATAAATGGAGGGTTAAGGACAGGTTGGCCTTTTTGATCCAAATTGTTCTGCTGTGGATTCTCTAGACCTGGTGGTGTTACCTTAAGATCTTGTGATGCCATTCCTCCAGTTCAACCCTAGGAAAAAACCAACCAACCAAAAAATAGATAAATTTAGTACAATCTATAACCCTAGGGAATCTATAATATCATACCTGGTCATCCAGCCTATGCCTGAAGACCTTCAAGGAGGCTCAACCCAACCCCTATTTCAACTCCCTTATTTACAGATCAGAGGCTCAGAGAGGCTAAGTAACTTACCTAAGGTGACAGAGGTAGTTCCCAGCTCCTTCTTCTACTGATCGTCTTGTGACATGATTATCTCTGAACATTCTTTTTATTTGGGGAAGGGGGGCTCTTTTTATTATTTTTATTTTCAGCTCAAAATTCTCTATCTTCCTCCATGTTCCCATCCCCCACCTATTGAGAAGGCAAGGCACATGATACCCATTATCATAAGAAGTTATGCAAAATACATTTCCACATTAGGTGTGTTGCAAAAAAAAAAAAGGCAAGAAAAGTAGAGAAAGAGAAAAAAAAATATGCTTCAAACTGCACTATGTCCATATGTTCTCTCTCTGGAGGGAGATAGTATTTTTCACAGTGAGTCCTTTGGAATTATGTTTTAAATTGAATTTGGACCATTGTATTGATCAGAGCTGTTGCTGGCTTTCTCTGAACATTTTGCAACCAGGATACTCTGAGTGCCTTGAGAGCAAGGCCTGGTGTTGTTTTTTTGTTGTTGTTGTTTGGGAGGGGTGTGAAGTGAGGGTGGGAGGGCTTTCTTTGTATCATTAATACTTAACACAAGTGCCTGGCACATAGCAGATACTTAATAAGTGCTTACTGACTGATTGATTATGAAAGTCCTTCTAAAACTACCAGATTCAGAACTAACTACAAAAGATTAGGCATAGAGATCCTATGATTTCCTTATTTCTGGAATCCCTGCTTCTCTTAGTGGAGCTTTTTTTGGTTGCTGTATCATCTTATTAACTTAGATCACATTTGCAGTCCACAAAAGCCCTCAGATCCTTTTTGGAAACACACAAACACATACACACACACAAATAGACATTTCCAGAAGATCAGGAGACACCTCTTTTCACAATCACTTCTGAAATACAATTGTTTCTTGGGGTGGAGGTAAGGGTGAAGTGTTCCAGTTTATGTCTACATGTAATACCTGTTGTCAGTGTGTGCATTTGAGGGGAATTTGAGTGGCACCTTCGAAAAGGTAGTAAGGGCATGAATTTGAAATATCTGACCAGTTCATTTTCCCTCTGATATGGATATCTTTGGGAAAATTTTCCTCATATAAAATCATAAAGTTCCTCCTCTCCTCAGCTCCATTAATACTCTGATTCTATCAGTCCTGCCCTTGTCAAAAGTTAGAGTCAAAAATGAAATGTGATTCAACTTGACCACAACCATTTTTTTAACCTCACCTTCAGAATGTCCTTGAAAGTAATGTGCAACGGACATGGACTTTTTGACATTTTGACATTTTGCTTATAAGGGGTTTGACAATTCTGGTGCTTGGTTATTAATTCTCCATGACCTGAAATTTTCTAAGAGAAGCTTGGGGAAGAATTATAGCAGTTCTAGAGCGTTAGGACTTGAAACAATGCTTTAAAATAAACAAGCAAATGGATGAATAAATTTGTGTATATGTAAATAACACAATACACGTATATATATATGCATATACACACAATTTATATGTGCATATGTATAGAAATATACATATGTATCTATACATAGAGATCCATATGTATCTATACATGTATTATATATACGTACATATGTTGTTCAGTCATGTCCAACTCTTTGAGACCCTATTTGTGGTTTTCTTGGCAGAGATACTGCAGTGGTTTTCCATCTCCCTCTCCAGCTCATTTTACAGATGAGGAAACTGAGGCAAACAGGGTTAAACAACTTGCCCAGGTTAACATAGTAAGTGTCTGAGGCCTCCTTTGAATTCAGGTCTTCCTTACTCTAGGTCTAGCCCTCTATCCACTGTACCTCCTAGGTGCCCTATACATGTATATGTATGCATATATAATTGGATTTTCTGGCTTCTAGAGTGAAGGCAGTCCTTGGCTGGCCTAAAGGAGAACACAAGATTTTTTTTTTCTCTGCTCCCATGGATAGTCACTGACTGATAGCCCATAATCAGGTTAAACATATGATTTAATGAAATCGATGTTTGAATCTCAGGAGGTCTTTTTATTATAGTAATCTAATTAGGAATTCAGTTTAATTGCTGAGTACAGTGCCAAGTAATTCTCTAAACAGAGCCCATCAAAATTTTTAGTTTAAAAAAGCACCCCCAAACACTCACTCAACATACCCAAAGAAGCTTTTCTCAGAAAATTTGTGACAAATGAGCTAAATTGCTATGTGCTGATAACCCAGGTGCCCCCTTCCTCTCCCCCTAAAAAAAGAACCACTGCTTTTACCCTAAAAGATGATTTACCTGAAATCATTTTTTTAAAATTTTTAGTTTACAACACTTGGTTCTACATAATTTTGAGTCTGAAATCTTTTTTAAAGTACCACTTATGCATTCTACCACTGTTCCTAGTCCCATTTATTATTGGGTTAGTCATCATTCTTCAGACAGACAACTAACTAAGTATCACAACACCGTGCTGTTTGCTCTCTGGCTATCCTACTAATTTCCCTTCAACCAGAAGATTGACTCCACTTTTGGGTCCTTCAGCTCTGAGAATTGAACTCATGGCTTATTTTGCTGAGGCCCAGATTCTCCATGTCATTTCCCAGCCATCACCACACTATACCACCCACAGCACATCTTGCCCTCTCCCTATTTTCACCATTTATTTATGTGGTATCTGGTTTCCTTTAATTTTCAACTAAAATTGCACTTTTTACTTTCCCCAGGCCCTCTTAATTCCAATGCCTTCACTCTGTCATCCCCCCGCCCACATCCATCCTGTATACAGCTTGCTTTATATATATTTGTTTGCATGTTGTCTCTCCTGTTAGACTGTAAGCTCCTTGAAGGCAGGGACTGTCTTTTGCCTCTTTTTTCAAACTCAGTGCTTAGAATATAGTAGATGCTTAATAAATAAATAAATATTGATTGATTGATTGATACGCACACATCTGAGAATTCTGTAGCATAGCTACCCATGTTGAAGTGTGGTCAAAAGGACTGATATGTGAATTAGATTCCATCCCATTTGGAGTATATGAGAACTCCCTGACTTATAAACATCAACCTTGCAAAACGTCTTTCCATTTTAATGGACAAACTACACATATCAGATTTATGAATATTGTTTATTTCTGTATGTTATACTGGGGCAGGAACTTACATTTCTGGAGAGTTGGAGGAAGGGGAAAATCCATTTCTATTACAAATTATTTCTCTATATGGTCATCACTTCCTTTTCTAAGTGTTCACTAACCATCCTTTTAATGTATTTTCTCCATAGAAACACTGTTTGAGAAAGAACCCGTGTGAATCCCAAACTAGTCCATGAAAGCTTGTATAGTCTACAACATAGCTGAAAGATTATGAAAAGACAAGCAGGAAGGGGAAGAAAAAAGAGGAGGATGATCGAAAAGGGCAGGGATCAACTCAGAAGGGTAAATTAATTTAGTTTTATAATAATAGCTTACAGTTATATAGTACTAAGAAGTTTAGATCCCTATGGAGTGACTATATAGGTGTCTCACAACAACCCAATAAATTATGTGTTTTTATTTCAGTTTATAAATAAAAACAAATTATAATCTACATTTATAGAGAGTTTCCACATTAGGCATTTCCATATCAACAAAATCATAGGTTTTTGCTGTATTGACATGTTGACAAATGAGTCACAGAATGTCAAGCTTGGAAGGGACCTAAGAATCCCATTAGAACAAACCATGCCTGAATAAGAATCCTCTATACCACATAGGCACCAATTGGTCACTTACCTTTTGTTTGAAGACGTCTAATGAAGGAAAAGCCTGTATCTCCCAAGTTCACTCATGACATTTTGAGATGGTTCTAATTAATGGTTAGGAAGCTTTTTTTCCTTACATCAAGCTGAAATGTGCTTCTGCAAATTCTGCCAATTGTTTCTTGTTCTGCCTTCTAGGACCAAACAGAAATTGAAGCAGAGAGCCAGTCACATAGCTAGTAAGAAGTAGTGTTGGTATTTAAACTTGGGTCTCAACTCCAAAGACAGTCTACTGAGCCCCAACTTTCTCCTCCAATTTCAACTATGATGAGAGCAGATTGGACTTTTTTTAGGATAGTGGGGAGCCTAAGCACCAATTTTCTGGCAAAATACATTGAGATTTTTACACAACTGGCTTACAAGATTTTGGTAAATTGGGAACTGCCTGTACTTGATCTCTGATAAATGACAGTCAATGATGGGGTTTATACATTTATTAAGGCCTCCTGTAGCTTTTTCTCATTTTTTTTGGATTAAAATATTCCCTTGTTCACAAGGAACCAACTTCCTTTGTTTCTGTTGTTATTGCCGGGCAGTCTGGGCTGTTTGAAGCTGAATTTCAGGGTGTCATGGTATGTCTTCTCCCAGGTAATATTTTAGGATCATTCACTTAGATTTATAAATGGTCAAGGTTGGAAGAATGATGCTTGTATAACAAACTAGATGATTAATAGGGACAACCTTTAAAACTTTTGGAAATATGACCTTGTGGAACAGTCATTATGATCCTCATCACTACAACTCTCTCTTTCTCTCTCTCTCTCTCTCTCTCTCTCTCTCTCTCTCTCTCTCTCTCTCTCTCTCTCTC
>CM053627.1:99486485-99512579 GCA_028646595.1 Phalanger gymnotis | reverse complement strand
GAAAATATTGTAACTAGGATACATACCTGGGTCTTCTGATTTGTTGATTCACTTACTCAGTAAGCATTTATTAAGCACCTAATATATGCCAGTCACTACATAAAATGCTGGAGATTCAGAGACAAAAACAAAATAATACCGCCCCTCAAGGAGTATACATTTTATTAGGGAAGAAAATATGTAAGTAAATATAAACGATATTTATATAAGGGACAGGGAATGTGACTTTCTCCCTCTCTTCTGAGGTCTCTAAATAATATGTTTAATTTTTTTTAAATTTGGCCATTATTTGATTTCTTATTATATCTACTTTTGTAGTGCTGAGGAACAGCACTTTCTGGTGGAAAGAATCTCAACATACCAGAATTGGAAGGGAACCTAGATCTGGGGCCAACCCAACTCACACCTGAGTAAGAATCGCCTCTAACAGCACACAGAAAAGTGATCATTCAGTCATTGCTTGAATACTTCTAGTGAACAAGCACCTACATCCTTCTGAGAAAGTTTGCTTTCCTTTTTATGCATTTTCTCCTTCCATTGAGCCTAAATCTGATTCTCTGCAGTTTATACCAATTGTTCCTAGCTCTGTGCTCTGTGGCAAAGGATATGTCTAATACCTCTTCTATGTGACAGACCTCAAAATATTTGAAGATAGCCATCATTCCCCTCCCCCCTCCCCAGACCTTCTCCTGGCTACCTCATTTCTTCAACTGATCTCATATGATACTTTTTTTATTATTCCTTCACCTTGCTGGTGGCTCTCTTTGGTTACTTTCCAGATTATCAGTGTTCTTAAAATGGGATGCCCAGAAATGAACACAGTCCTCCAGGTGTGGTCTGATGAGAGTCCAAGACAGTGACACTATTATCTCCCTTAGGCTTTTCTTACGATCACATTAGCTTTTTTGGTTAACATTTCCCACCATGACCTCATATTGAATTTGCAATCCACTAAAACTCCCTATACCTTTTTTTAGATGAATTCCTATCTAGCCAAACCTCTCCTATTATATTCTTGCAAAATCAGTTTTTTAAAAATGCAACTGTAAAACTCTATATTGTTCCCATTAAATTTCTTCTTATTAGATTTGGCCCAACATCCTACCTTGTCAAGACACTGACTATGTCATCCAATGTGCTAACTCTCCTTCCCACATATATGTTGTATAAAAGATTGATTAACAGAGTGCTGGCCTTAGAGTCAGGAAGACCCAAATTCAGACATCTGTCTGACCATTGCCAAATTGCTTAACATCTCTCAGACTTAGTTTGCCCATCTGTAAAGTGGCAATAATAATAACATCCACTTCACTGAGTTATTATCAGAATCAATTAGTATACTATATTGTAAAGCATTTTGCAAACCAGAGAGCCATTATATAAGTGCTAGCTATTTTCATTATTAATAAATGAGTTGATATGTGTAAAGTAATTTGCAAGCCTTAAGTTGCTATATAAATGTTTGCCATGATTATTATTAGTGGTATTATCAAAGCCACTGAAAAAGATGGCACGGGGCCAGGCACAATCCTCAGTGAGCTTACTTCCTTTCAAGTTGACATAGGGCCAATAAGAAGCACTCTTTTTATCTGTCTGTTCCTACTCATTTGCTATTTACTATTGCTTAGTCCTCATGTCTCCAGCTTGTCCACAAGGTTAGGATACGAGGACTTATGAACTGCTTTGCTAAAATTTAGAAAAGCTATTTCTAGACTATTCTCCCGATCTACCAATTTAGTAACTATCAAAAAAGGAAATAAGTTTAGTCTGGCATAATCTGTTCTTGAAAAAGCCATGCTGCACATCAATCTATCAACTACTCTTTTATTAAGTGAGTATTAAATGTCAGGCACTGTGCAAAGTGTTGGAAATAAAAAGCAAGGCGAAAAAGCCTGCCCCTGCCCTTAAGGAACTTATGTTCTGATGAGAGAGTCAATATATAAATGACTAGCTATACTCACAATATATATAGAGTATACGAAAGGTTGGAGTAATTTTTGTCTTCCAGTCCCATGAGTTTGCCTATTCTTCATGATAATTTAAACATCATTGATAGTGTCTCAGCAAACACTTATCTGCCATCAGACTGGCATTTGAAGACCTATCATGCCATGTAGCTAAGAATAGGCTCCCAAGCAAGGCTGATGCTATTCTAGGGGTTGGCTATGGTTTCTGTAGCCAATGCAGGTGTTACAACTATGGAGCAGATGAGGCACATTGGCACATTTTGGAACTTGATGTCATGTTGCAAACACATTCATTCTGTTAAGTTCCAAAAGGGGAATTTGGCTTCCCTGATTCAGGGCTCCGCTTTTTTTAGTTTACCAAGGTATTTCTAGAGAATTACCAAAATATTAGAATAGAAGACAGATTTCAGATTTGTATTTCCCTGGTTTGTGACTTTGGTTTTATTTCATATTAAATGATTGGGGTTAGAGTGGATGATCTTCAAGGTCTCTCTTTCAGTATTTTATGTTCTATTGTCAGGGTACATCACTTGGTCTCTGGAGCTTCACAAAATAATTAGATGGGTGAGTCAATGATGAAATGAATAGGCCATTTTATTTGGTGTTTTTCAGAGAAGCTGTCAAGGGATATGGATTAACTGGGTATAGCCAAGGGAGTGGGAGGCAGGGACAGCTAGGGAAGGACTTTATGGAAGCCCAGGTGAAAGTTCCCTTTGAAGGAATGAGGACTGGACCTTCCAAACTAGGGATGGTCATCAGTCCTCTCACACTGAGATTGGGACAAATACCTTCAAAGCAAGACTGGAGAGAAAAAAGAGGGAAATAAGTCAGGAAAGTCAGCTGGTCCTGAGGACGAAAAAGGAGTCTACATGGTTTAAGACTTCTGGACCAATCATTCAGGACACTTGATTCTGGTATTATAATACCTCTGGCAAAGAACCATCTTTGATGCTTTATAAGGGGGAGGGGTCTTACCTAGACAGGTCTGGTTAACCACCCTTGAGGTCACAGGCAGGGTTTATTTAAAGATACCAATCATTTAGAAAAGTAGAAGTTGGAATAGAAAATTCTAGGTATGGGAGAGGGTCTCCAAAGAAGAGGCAGGACAGAAGGAAGAGGGTAGCCCTCAGGAGAAGCATAAGGTCACAGAATCAGAACTAAAAGGACCTTTGAGGTCATCTGGTACAACCTCTCATTTTACAGATGAGGAAAATGAGGCCCAGAGGGGTCACGTGATTTGCCCGAAGTAAAAACCCCAGGTCTTCTGACTCCAAATTGAGCATCCTCTCACTGAACTTTTGTTGTTGTTCTTAGTTTCTCTGGAAGGAGGCATGACTAGAAAATAAAGACGCCACTGGAAAGAAGAATACCAAGAAAGAAATAGCGGAGGTTTTCCTGGACAGAGACATCTAGAACCTGTCATTGTCAGTTTCTACTGATGTCTTAAAGCAGTATCTCATTTTCTGTTTACCTTTTTTAAAGTGCTTAAATATATGATACTTTGGTTGTTTAGTCATTTTTCAGTCGTGTCTGACTATGACTCCATTTGGGGTTTTCTTGGCAAAGATACTGGAGTGGTTACATGCATACGCACATATGTATGTATGTATTTACACACATATTTATACACACGTATATATACACATAGCCATACACGTGTGAATTTACCCCCAAGCTGGGCCATCTCCAGTCATTCTGATGAATGTCAGGTTGCTGGGCTCAGATGGCTCTGGAGAAGAAAGTAAGGCTGGTGACCTTGCACAGTCCTCCCTCATGCAAATCAAAATCAACTGCAAGTCATGTCATCATCTCCCTGATGTCGTGGTCCTCTTCGAGAATGAAGGACAAACACAACAACAACAACAACAACAATTCACCCCCAAACCATATACATATGGATATATATATATATATGTGTATATATATACATATATATATAAAACGATATAATCAGCATTTATATAGTATATTTAGACTTGTAAAGTGCTTTATATATGTTAACTCATTTGAACTTTATAGTAACTCTGTGATAGGTGCTATTATTATTTCCATTTTACAGATGAGGAGACTGAGGCACAGAGCAGTTCAGTGACTTGCTCAGAGTCACACAGATAGTATCTAAGTTAGCAGTTGAACTCAAGTCAGTCCTGTACTTTATCCACTGTTCCTCCTAGGTGTGTGTGTGTGTGTGTGTGTGTGTGTGTGTGTGTGTATACATATGTATATGTATATATATATTTTTTTAACTGTCTGAGCCTGTGATTTCATTAGTGGGCAAATTCCCACTGTGGTAACTCCCCACCTCCATTGATACAGATTGGCAATCTACCTGAAACAAACTCTTTACAGAGTTGACTAGGGCACTTAATGATTAAGTGATAAGCTGTTCCTCACATATATGGTACTATGTGTGTGTCAGAGACAAGATTTGAACTCATCTTCTTGACTCCAAGCCTGGCCCTCTATCTGTTATGCCATACAGTCTCTCTAACAGGTGGGCACATAGTAAACCGAGTATATTAGCTGGGTGGTGCTATAAACCTATGAATACTACATAGATAGGCTTACTGGAGAATGAGATACGTGGTACCTAAGTGGCATTGGAAAGGTTACTGCTCATGTAATATTGAGCTAGGATGATGCTTTCTTTCTGATAGCCCTCAGATAAAAAATTCCTTGGTAGGCATACCCAAGTCTAGCTCACTTATCTCTGGAGACACAAGTCAGTATTGTGTAGTTAGGATTTAGGTCCAGGCATTACAGGCCAGTAACAGGTAACTAAATGATTTTCCTGGTCTGCTCTAGAGCTGAGCTTTTATAGTTCTCTTTGAGATTGTGGTCCCATCTAATTGGTTCTTTGAAACAACTGTAATTTAGTCATTTTTTGATAGAATTTATCCTTGTTTAAAACCCTTATTAGAGCAGTGCCAGGTAGTTACTATATCTCAAATTGGAGTTAAATGTTTCAAACTGAAAAGTATGGTTTTTGAATGGCCTCACAATCATATGACTACCCAGTTCCTTGGGTATTTTCCTGATCTGTAACCATAACAGCTGGTTCTGCCCTTTTGAATGGTGATGACCCCAAAATGTCAGCCTATATTTCAGGACTATGCACACATATCCTGCCTGTCACTCCATGTCCCTGTCAATATTTCACATATGGTGCAATGGACCACTCAACCGTAAGGGTTAAGATATACAACTTCTTTCATAAAAACATATTCAGTATCTCCAGGTAAAATCAGTCCACAGGGTGGCAAAAGCAGTCAACATGGAAGTGAAAACAACTCACCTGCAGTCTCAGGAGCTCCCCATCAGAGTCCTAGAGACTTATATCTTGCTTGCTTATGAGTCTCAGATAAGTCTATCTAGAGGAAAAATTAAGTCAAACTGCTCCAGATCTGCTCCATGGTGTCTTGTCTTACAATAGTCCCATTTGGTGGTTAATTCAAGCAGCTCCAGTTCCACTAGTTTTCTGGCCCATGGCACTACCTCTTGGTTACTACCTGGTGATAATCAACCCTTACCTTCGTGTGACTCTCTCTTTTCTTACCTACAGACTATTATCCCCAAACCAAGTCCAATCCCTGGCAAGTTCTGCTCTTGGTTAAAGTACTTAGAAAAAGTACATAAACAACACTGAAGGGTTTTAAATTGATATTGTAGTGATGAGGACTTCATTTATCCGGGCATTTGCTGGAGCTCTGTGCAAAAACACAGTAGCTAATAACTTCTTGACTTGCCTCAGTGATGATTTCGTCTCTTAAGAGGTGGAAGAAACAGTAAGAAGAGATACTGTTATGATTCTAATTCCCAGTAACAGGTAGGAACTGGCTGTTGGGATGGAAACTATGGGAATCTTGGGAAGAAGTGACCACTGCCTCCTAGAGTTTGTGATAGAAAGGAGAGGAAAGTCTGGCATAGTCTGAGATATTTTACAGTTTGGGGGAGTGGTAGAACAAGTTTCAAAAGATACAGAGGAAAGATAGGTAGTATCCTATGGACTAAAATGATACAGGGGGAATCAGCCAAGAAGGAATGAAAGGTATTCAAGAGTGAAATACTGGAGACATAAAGGGAAACAATTCTACTAATAAAGAAAAATGGTATGTATCTGAAGAGACTTGTGGAATGCTTTGAGACTTCACCATCCAACTTAGATTTTTAAAGAAGAAATATACAGAAGATGCAATCTAAGCCAGGTAACATAGGATAAACGGTCCTGTAAAAATAGTGCCAGGAATGCTAAAATTAACAATAAATTGATTCTGGAGAAAGAAACTAAGAACAACAACAATAAGGATTTTTTTCTTTTAAAGCTATGCAGGGAGCAAAAGAAGGATCAAAGAAGAGATGCATGGGGATGGGAAGATAATGACTAACAATAGAGAGGATGCAGAGGTCCTCAATTCTGTTTTCTCTGCCAAAGAGAATGACCTTATATTGGAAATGACAGAATAAACATAACTAGCAGAGAGTTGATACTCAAGACAAGTAAAGACTAATTAGAGAATACCTCAATTTCCTTGATGAATGGCCCAGATGAATGACAGCAGTGGGTACTGTTGGAACTGGTAGATGCGGTTACTGAGCCACTGTCAGTGACTTTGGCTGGATTATGGAAAATGGGAGAGGTACTCTGGGATTAGAAAAGAAAAAAAAAACATCCCAATTCTTGAAAAAAGGGAAGAGAACTGAGTCCACAATATCATGCTGCCTGCCTCTCGTAGATCTGTTTTAACCATAGGAAAATTCACTAATACTGTAGTTATTAAAAAAAATCCTCTTTCACCTGGTGGAAAAGATGCCAGTAGCAAGAGGTACTGATAAATGGGTCTTTGTTTTTTCTCCCAAGAGTTTTAGAGTTTTTGTTCTTTTAGGCACCTGTCCCCATTTTTAGAATTTAAATGGAGATGTTAGTTACAAAAATGCATCTAAACCTGCTGCTCTGAAAACAGAATCAAATGAAAATGCCACCTTAGAAACCTGTCCTACCTTGTTATCCTTCTTTGAACTGGGAAGACTTTCTGTTCCCATGGCAACCATTTGTTTGAAAGTTCAAATATGCAATAATATTTCCTTGTCTCCAAGGTCTTCGCTTTGCTGTGATTGTGGTTTGGTCACCTTACACCAAGTTTCTTAATAACTACTACTGAAGCAGTGTATTATAAGGAAAGAAAAATGAGGACTAAAGAATTTGTGTTTACCAAAACCCGAATCTCAAAAAACACATCTTTGGAAGTTGAAATAAAACATTCCTTTTACACAGTTACGTTTTTAGTTCATGGTCACTGTGTTCCCCAGAATTGCCTTGTTAGACTTTTGACTCATTGTCACTCAGTAATATTTCATGGTCAGAGAATTTTCCTCCAGAAGCCTTCCTTCATTAGGACTTCATTGGGGCTTATTGTAAGACAGTGATGTACCCAATCAAATGCTCATTGACTGATTGGCGAGACAATGTGTAACAGTGGATAAAACGCAAGAGGCAAGAAGGCCTGGTTTCAAATACTGCCTCTGACACTTGTTAGGTATGTGACCATGGACAAGTGACAGTCTCTCTGAGCTTCAGTTTCCCCATCAAGCCATTTCCCCAGATCCTATAGCATTAAATCTCCATTTAATGTGGACAAATTTGCTCATTCTCCATTCCCTTTCATGCCCCGTCAAAGCCCCACAAATTTGCAAAGAAAGGACTCAAGTAAGAGTCCTCAAGTATTGAGAAACTTGTATAAAAACTCATTAATATTCACAATTTCAATTTCATAGATTCTCCATCAGATTATGTTTAAAAACTGTCTTTTGTTGTAAAGTTCCTCAAATCTATATAACATCTCAGCTTATTTTCCATTCATTAATTGCTAGGATTTTCACATAGGGCATGGGGTTCTTCTGTAGGAATACTGATTTCAGTGATAAAGATTTTCACAGAATATTTCCCCCCAAAAAACCTTGTCTATGGTTCTTTGTGTATTCAGACATTTCTTATTTGAGATGACAAATTAAAATTGAATGTGATATCCCATGGCCTTTTAGTTGGCAAGATATGATGGACTTTGTCAGTGACATAATTAAAGCCTCAGCTCTTTTAAATAATATAAAGAATGGAAAAATTTATCCATTTTTTTCCTATTGTGAAGGCCAAGCTCTCACATATTACACATATTTTAGTTAATTTCATCTGATTTCCTGAAACATGGCAGGAAGTGCTATATTGTCCTACAACAGGTTTTTTTTGACAGCTTCAACCATGTAATTTAGTGAAATCTCAGTTATTATTGTTTCTGGTCCATGGATGGCTCTCAGAACGACTGTTATGGTCATTTGAAGATCATAACCTAGAAACTACTGTGAGCATTATAAAGTACTCTATTTACTGAGTTAATTGTACCTGAGTTGGAAAAAATTGTTGATTTTGCCACTATTGAAGTTTGGGAAGAAACGACCCTTTGCTTAACTGTGAACAGATAGCATGGTGTAGAAGAAAGAATACTGGATTTGGAGTAGAAGACTTGGTTTCAACTCATGATTCTTCCACTTACTAACAACGTGACCCTGAATTTTTCACTCAAGTTCTCCAGCCCTCAGTTTCCTCATTGAGAAATGAAGTTATTGGGTCAAATGACTTCTAAGGTCTTTGTAGCTCTAAATCAGTGATCCTGTGGGTGGGAATTTTATATGGATGTGATTGTATATAGAATTTCATATGCATAATAAACTATTAGATATTAAATTTCTCTGACATGAGGGACAATGACTGGGAGTCACCTCTTTGGGGAAATAGAACAAGATTTACTAATATAGCTGCTTAATATATTGAGTGTGGGAGAAAGTTTATAGCTGGACATAAAGGTGGAGTGCAAAGTTTATGTAACAGAGAATGGTAGCTCCATGTGGAAACCAAGCTACCTGCTAGGGAAGTAGAAATGAGGTAGGTTGGCCATCAAGTGCATGTGGGTCATTTGATGGCCACATCATGGTCATTTTAGCAGAAGTTACTACCCCTTTTCATATGTGAACAGTTTAGTTGCTAAAAGGGGCAGAAAAATAATTTTGTGTAAGGAGAAAGGATAATATGAACTTTTATAGAAACATAATTTTCAGGTAAAATGTTGAGGAGAGACAAACTAATAGGAGAACTGGATACAGAACTGCCACTCAGAAAAAAATACTGGGATGACTTTTTAAAAAAATTATTATTAAAGGCAGAGAAATGACTGAATGATTGATGACTTTAGAGCATTATTGTGTTTCATCAGCTCATTTGAATATCATTTTTAGAGCTGTAAAAGTTATAAGTGATAATATTGTAAATCAAATAATTGTTTGGAGTTTATGGGAAGATTTAATAAAGGGCTATTAGTTTCATACCTGACAGAATAGGTAGAGTTCTTGATTTTCACATTATAAGATAAAGATGAATCACTGAACACCAGGAGGCTTTGATTTGATGCACTGAGAACAGTGAAAAAGCCAAGAGGCGCAGTATGAAACCTATAGGAAAGTAAGCTGATAAGAGGTTTCAAGTGCTTGGTTGGGAACCTGATGACTGGAAAAGATGGATTTCTGTACTCTTTTTGGGTTTGATATACTTGAATCTTTTCCCTTAATTGTTGTCATAGGAGCCAGAAAAGACCTTAGGGGTCATCTAGTACAACATTCTCATTGGACATGGGGCCTAGAGGCTTGAGGTACCTTGCCTGAGGTCATACAGGATGCAAAGCAAGGCTAGGATTCAAACTAAGGTCCTCTGGGGTGACGGGCAGAGGGGGAGAAGATTGCTACAGCATTGTGATAGGAATATGCAGGCTGAAGGAGGGATGACTGGAAAAGAAAGACTGGATCAGATGATGCCTATGTACATAGGAAGAAAAGAGGGGCTTCTGGGTCTATATGGGTTTTTTCTACTGCTTTAGTTGCTGTAGTATCTATAGGCTATCAAGTGTAGAGAGACACATGGTGTCCTGGCTATGGCTTGTGAGGAGGTGATCAGATCATAGAATCATAGCTCTTAAAAGAGAAGAGACTTCAGAAATCATCTAATCCAAATCCAAGAGGCAGCATAGCATAATGGAGAGAGTGCTGTGGTTGGAGACAGGAAGAGCTAGGTTCATATCCTGCCTTAGATACTTACTAGCTTGGATAGGTCTCTTCTTTTGGTCTCAGTTCCTCATCTGTAAAATAAATTGGTGGGACTTGATAAGCTATAGGATCCCTTCCAATTCTCTCTCTCTCTCTAAATAGACTGACAGCAGATGGATAGGTAGATGGTAGATAATATATACTTCTGTATATATGTATATATATGTATGTGTGTATACATACACATATGTATGTGTGTATGTATTTCATATATACATACATATATTTGTGTGTATGTATATATATGTATATGTGTGTATGTATATATGTGTGTGTATATATATGTATATATATGTGTATATGAATATATATATACATATATATAACTTCATTTCACAAATGAGGAAACCAAATCCACGAGAAGTTAAAATACTTTCCCAAAGTTAGAAGAGGCAAGATTTGAATGTAGGTCCTACAATTGGTGATGGGCTGGTAGCCTATCTTTGCCTCAGTAGCTATGGTGCTTTCAGCTCTACATTTTGCAAGTTATCAAATGCCTTAAGAGTTTTTAGATGGCAAGCTATATTGTGTGCATGATATGTATAGTGTCTTATGTAATCTTGAGCTTGTGATAAAAAGGTAGGACAGGACCTAGGACAGGAGAAGGAAACCAACCAGAGACAAATGTAGCCTAAGATCTAGAGCTTATAAGGGAGATATTATTTGTTGTTCAGTTATTTCAGTCATGTCCAACTCTTCATGACTCCATTTGGGGTTTTCTTGGAAAAGATCCTGGAGTGGTTTGCCATGTCCTTCTCTAGTTCATTTTATAAGTGAGAAAATTGAGGCAAAAAGAGTTAAGGGACTTGCCCAGGGTCACACAGTTAGTGGGTATCTAAGGTTGGATTTGAACTCAGGTCTTCACGACTCCAGGACCAGTGCTCTATTCACTGTGCCAACTAGCTGCCCTAGGGAGACATTATAGGTCACCAGAAATAAGTTTATGGCTGGGCAGACAGGTACAGCATCTATGTCGAGAAATGACAGCCCCTTGTGGAAGGTAGGCCAATTTAGTCCATAAGTACTATGGTCAGATCATAGGCATTTTTCTGTATGTTAGTTATATTTTTACTCTTTTCCTTAGTTGCTACAAGAGGATCAAAGATTTAGAGCTGCCTTCCTGTTATATTTCTGCCACTCTAAAAAATGACTTTTACCCACTGCCATGTCTTACACTCTTAAAGTATGGCCCCATTCTATATATTACAATTGCTGCCACAGACCATGCTGTGCCCTTCATGTACACTCTCTGATTTCCTTTCGCTCATAAAGAAACAGAAGCTGTCTTTTTTTTAAAAGGATTCTACTGAGAAAGCACTGTTATGCAATGGAAAGAGGGTTGAATTTTGAGTCAGAGGACCTTGGTTTGAATCCTAGCCTTGCTTTTCTTCCTGTATGACCTCAGGCAAGGCACCTCAAACCTCCAGGCCCCGTGTCCAATGAGAATGTTGTACTAGATAACCCCTAAGGTCTTTTCTTGCTCCTATGATAATCAAAGGCCTACCATGTGCCAGATACTGTGCTAAGCACTGGGGATACAAAGAAAGGCAAAAGACAAGTCTCTGCCCTGAAGGAGCTTACAGTCTAATGGGGGAGACAACATGCAAACAACCATGTACAAACTAGATGTATATAGGGTAAGTTGGAGATAATCAATAGGTCAGAACTAGAATTAAGGAGGCTCAGGAAAGGCTTTCTGTAGAAGGTTGGTTTTACCTGGAGTGGAGAATAGCTGAATGCAAGCAGAAGGAAGGTTTTCACTTTGTCTTTCCTGCACATAGTCAAGTGCCTTGAGCACAGTCAGAGTTTAATAGATACTTATCACATTGTATATAATGTCAGGATTTTTCAGTGTATTGATTAGCTTTGCTGATTTCTCTCTTCTTTTTTTGTTAAAAAAGTTGTTTTTATAAAAGATGGTTGGGGATGCTATACAGGGGGAAATTTCGGTGATATTAAAACAAAAGGTATAAACAAAATTTGTTTTAAAATTTTAAAAATATTGTTTTAGATCACAAGATCTGGGAGTTAGAATGGACCTCGAGGGCCATTTAGTCCAATCTATACATGAAAGGAATCTCTTGTTCGGTCGTTTTTCAGTCGTACCCGACTACTGGAGCATATTTGGCAAGTGGTCATCTAGCTTCTGCTTGCATACCTCTCAGGTGGGGGACCCTCCCCATCCCCAGTCAAGCTGTTCTACTTTTTGACAGCCTTAATAGTTGGGAAATTTTTCTTTACATCAAGCCTGAGTTTGTCTCTTTGCAATTGTCTAAAGCCAAACAAAACAAGCTTAATTTCCCCTCTATATGGCAACTCTTCAAATATTTGAACACAGTTGTCATGTCCCTCCCCGTACTACTCTCTCTTTTTTTTAAGGGGGGAAGGCAAGGCAATTGGGGTTAACCGACTTGCCCAAGGTCACACAGCTATTAAGTGTGAAGTGTCTGAGGTTGGATTTGAACTCAGGTCTTCCTGATTCCAGGGCTGGTTCTCTATTCATTGTATTGTTCCCCCCCACCTTTTTAAAAAGTGTATAGGCTTTTAAGAAGTTAAGCAAATTTTGGTGTAAAAGTTTTGTGGAATTAGAAAAATATGGGAAGGACTGATGCTGGTCTCAAAGATGAAAAAGGCCTCAGAAACAGCATCCTAATGTATTATAATGCCCCATTAAAATAGCTATACATTCATGTACTACATGCACAACAATCCATTTTGGAGGGTTTTTGTTTGTTTAGAAAGTTGTGTTTGTGGCACTTGGCAACATGATAAGCTCCTTGGAGGCCAGGATTATGGCTTTTACATGTCTTTTGGAATCCTTACAGGATTCCTGGTCCTCAGCAGGTAGTCAATAAATAATTTTTCAATTGCCTAGTTAATCCTAGAGAAGAGCGCCAGCTTCTCCCTTTCCTCTCTGAGAGGCTCATTTTCAAACAAACACCTTGGAGATAGTGGCTTCCTTCAAGAGTTCACAAAGACTCTGAAGGCTAAGGCATCCTGAGGAAGGTTTAAGAACTCATAAATTATGTATAAATGGGTAACGTACCTGTAAGATTCTGACAAAGAACGTTAGCATCAAAAGAACAGGCATAAATAAATTAATTCCTCTCTGAATAAAACATTCAAATAAACCAGAGAGGAGAAAGTGAAGGGATCTGGATCTTACTACAATGATACAAGCAGGACAGTATCCATTTTGAAGAACGTCAGCGTTCCAAATAATGTAACACTTCAGAAGTATCGCCTCTTGCTGAATTGCTTCACATCCTCATTTCTGGAGCCTTGCTAGCTGGAGCTGATATTTTCGAGCGTATGCATTAGAGCAAGGCAAACATGTCTAGTGTAACAAGTAAGCCTTGTTGCTTATACTGAGCTAGGAAAAAAACCATCATCACTGAAACTGCAAATTAGCCTGACTTAACTCATTTTCTCTTTGCGATAATGTACAGCTGTCAGTTTGTTTTTCTCTCCTTTGAAGAAAAGGGGTTTAGTGCTTTTAAAGAATGTTTTCCATGACCTTTTTGCTACCTCCCCACCAATAACTCTAATACTTTTTCAAAAAAAATGATTTGGGGTTTCTTTATACTTGCTTCACATTAAAGCTTGTGTTTCTGATGTGATCTATGTATAATAAATAGCCTCCATTTGCTGTGCATCTGTAATAGTATTGATAAGAGGGAACTCTCAGTGAGGAAGGTCCATCTACCAGTCTAGATCTTCACCTTCATGCCACATTCCCTATGTGCCTCAGTTCTTTCCCACAGTGTAGTACATTATGCCTATACTAGTTATCACTCTTCCCACTTTCTTTATCTCTGCTGCTATTGTCATTCAGTCATTTTCAGTCATCTCTGACTCTTCACGACCCGCTTTGGGGTTTTCTCAGCAAAGACACTGCTATTTCCTTCTCCATCTCATTTGACAGATGAGCAACCGAGGCAAACAGGATTAAGTGATTTGCCCAGGGTCACAGAGCTAGCTATTCCTTACCAGAATATGTTATTCTTTCTAAAGACAGTATTACCTCAAAGTTCAGATCCTTATATAATAACTGATATTTATACAATGACAGTCATATACTATCTTAAGGTTTACCAAATGACTTATTATGTTATCTCATTTGATCCTACAATAGCCCTATGAAGGAAGTGCAATGCACATTATTGTCCTCATTTTACATATGAGGCAACCAAAGTTGGGAAGGCGTAGATTAACTGACTTGCTCTGGATCATACAACTAATAAGAGTATGAGGTTGGATTCAAACCCAGATCTCTCATCTCCAAGTCCAGGGCTGAAATCACTATGCCAAGCTAACAAATTTGAAAGGGAAGGTAAAAGAGCCGCACATAGATACTTCATCAGAGTATTACTTTTGGCTTTGGACTCCCTTGAATAAGCTGAAATGTCTAAATAATTGGGCCCAAGCCTAAAATCACCCAACTCAATTACAATTTCCCAAGAGTGATTTTTCTCTATGTTACCACACATAGACTAGTCATCTTTTCTGATTCAATGTTGTTAAACCGAGCAACTAGAGTGTGGAAGCCCTTTCATTTGTATGAGAACATCATATATGTCTATCTTGTATTATAAGGAACACTGTTACAAATGCTATTTCCTATTGAAAAGTCACATTTGCCCAGATGTTTTCAATATTTTATAGGAACTCTGTCTATAGTAGAAGTGATTCAGGCATATTTTGAGGCATATTCTTTTGAATATTATCAATGATGAGAAATCTTTATTTTTCTTAGAATGGGTATGATTGTTGGAAACATTCTGATCTTTCCCCAACTCCCAGTAGAATGTAAAGTTCCTCTAGGGCAAGGACTATTACTGATTTTTGTCTTTGAATCTCTACTGGCTAGCACAGTGCCTGGCTCACTGTAGTTATTTAATAAATGTGTGTTAAATGAGTGCGTGTTATGCAGAAAGCCAAATATGATGACTAGAGTAAGTGATAAGATGAAGACATACAATTTTTTGTAAAAATAATAATTGATGATGATGATAAACATAATGAGACCAAATTTTCTGTGATTTTTAAATTTACCCTAAGGGCGGGGTCAACTATTACTATAATTCTGAAGATAGTTCTCTACATGTTTTGAGCAATGGTTGGATTGAGTATTTAATAGCCTCCCAGGGTGACTATTTTGAGGGAGAGTGATTGTTTAGATGCATGTGTATGTATATGTTTATATATACATATATAATACACACATTTATTTAAAGCTCAGTATAATTACAGTCAACAAAAATGGAATGAAAGTGGTATTATCTGACTCTTTAGCAACCAAAGGACTCTAGAAAATGTCTTTTCTAGTATCTTGCCTTTTAAATTATCATTTAAATAATTGTAGCCAATATTACAGTGTCAATACAAAGAGACCTAATAAAGACACAAAGAAGTACAGTGGAAGAAACAAACAATTACCATGACAGGAAGTTGAAAACATAGCCCAGTTGTCATCTCTATCTAAGGTTACTGATCTTGGGGAGCAGATAAAAAAAATCTTTATGAAGTTCAGTCATTTCACTTGTAATAGGGATGATACCTTACCCAGCTAAAGGTCTGAAGGTCTGAGATCTTTTCCACATTTAAGTATATAATCATAATTGGAAAAAAACAGTTATCAATGAAAAATAAAACCTTTTCCCAGAATTTTGCTACTGGAGAAATTTTATGAATTCAATGAGAAATAATAGAAATTTTTAAAAATGAAGTTTAATTAGAAGTAGAAGAAGCTTAGCCATGTGGGCTGAGGGTGAGTGAGGAGTTGAAGATGACTCAGAGGTTGCAACCTGAAAGGATATTCGTGCCCTTGAAGATTACTAGGCGAGTTTTGATGAAGCAGAAGTTTGAAGGGGGAGGAGTGTTGAGGCAAATAATGAGTTTCTGTTTTTGAAATGTTAAATTTGAGATGCCAGTCAGTCAATAAACATTTGTTAAGCACCTACTGTGTGCCAGGACTGTGCTAAGCTCCAAGGATAGAAAGAAAGGAAAAAATGGTCCTTGCTCTCATGGAACTCTGTCTAATAGGGGAGAGAGATAACATAAAACCAACTACTTACAAACAAGATATACACAGGATAAATTGGAAAGGAAAGGAAAGCACTAAAATTAAGGGGGATAGGGAAAGACTTCATGCACATAGTAGGATTTTAGCTGGGACTTGAAGGAAGCCAGGAAAGCCGGGAGGTAGCAATGAGGAGAGACAACATTCTAGGCTTGGGGGATAGACAGTGAAGATGCCTCATGCTGGGAGATGGAATGTCTTGTGTGAGGAACGTCAAGGAGTCCAGTGTCCCTGAAATGCAGAGTATGTGGGAGTAGGAGGTAGGAAGATGGGAGAAGCCTGGAAAGGTAGGTAGGGCCAAGTTTTGAAGGGCTTTTAATGCCAAATAGAGTATTTTATATTTGATCCTAGGGGTGATAGGGAGCCACTGAAATTTCCTGAATGGGGAGTGGTGGGATTGGCATGATCAGATCTGTGCCTTATAAAGATTAATTTGACGGCTGAGTAAGGGATGGCCTAAAGTGGGAAGAGACTTGAGGCAGAAAGATGTCAGGCTAATATAATAATCTGTCACTGAGGTGGTGAGGGCCTACATCAAGGTAGTAGCAGTGTAAGAGAGAAGGAGGTATATATGAATGATTTCACGAAGGTAAAACTGGCAGGACTTGGCACGAGTTTGGATATGCAGTGAGGGATAGTGAAAAGTCAAGGATGACACCTATATTATGAGTGGAAGTTTAGTAGGATGCCTGTTCTTTATCATAATAGGAAAGTTAGGAAAAAGGAAGAGTTTGAACGGAAGGTAGAGGAGATAATGAGTTCAGTTTTGGCCATATTTAGTTTAAGATGTCTATGGGAAATCCAGTTTGAGATGTTCCATAAGCAGGTGGAGATTTGAGAACTAAGGTCAATTGGAGAGAATTAGGGTTGGGTAAATAGATAGAGAATTAAGCATAGAGTTGGTAATTTAATCCTTGGGGCTAATGAGATTACTAAGTGAAAGATAACAAAGGGAGAAAAAAAGCAAAGGACAGAACTCCTTAGGACCCTCATGGTTAGGGGGTACAATCTGGTTGAAGACCCAACAAAGGAGTCTAAGATAGAAGAGTCAGGTAGAAGAACTCATAGAAAGTAATGTCCCCCAAAACTAGAGAAAATAGAGTATCAGTGAGAAGAGGGTGATCAACAGTGTCAAAGGCTGCAGAGACATCAAGGATGAAGACTGAGAAAAAATCACTAGTTTTGGTGAGTAAGAGATCATTTGCAACCTCATGGAACATCCTTTATGAAATATCCAATATGCAGTTGATTATACTGTACTTGAGTGCAGCAACTTTGTATATAGATCTTGGTATCATTTCTATAGGGATGATAATTGAACTCATTGGAGGTGCTGAGGTCACCAAGAGAGTTTGAATTTTGTTCTATAGGCAATAGGAAACCATTTCTGATAAGGAGCATGGCATAAAATGTGCTCTTTAGGGAAATGGATGGGGCTTTCCTCCAATAAATTCATTCTCCAATGTCTCATTTTAATATGGTGGTGGCCTTGGGTCCTAGAAGGTTATACCTCCAGGGTACAATCTTTGGCAGGCCACACTAGGCTGGAAAGGTTTGAGGTACAAACCTTGGTAAGTCTCTCTTTACCATCCATGAACCAGGTTAGCCTAAATATGCATAGAGAGACTCATTCCCAAAATGATGTACATCTACAGAGTAATGAATTTTTGACCATAGCAACAATAAAACTTACTATTAAGACACTATTACTAAGTTGTGGCTTGTATTGGTGAAGGGATAAATTATATTGATAAAGTCATGAATCTTTTGAAGTATTACAGTACATTCAGATATGATTAAATGCCAGTGAGTACGTACCTTCTAGGCTTTTATTATTGTTTGGTTGGGTCTGATTTTTCATAACCCCATTTGAGATTTTCTTGGCAAAGATACTGGACTGGTTTGCCATTTCCCTCTCCAGCTCATTTTACAGTTGAGGAAACTGAGGCAAACAGAGTTAAGTGACTTACCCAGGGTCACACAGCTAGTAAGTGTGTCTGAGACCAGTTTTAACTCAGGAAGATGATTCTCACTAACTCCAAGCCAGGCATTACAACCACTTTGAAACCTAGCTGCCTTGAAGATAGCACTTTATACAAAACACCCCACTTTGTATAACACTCAGCTTTATTAATTTTTGACAATACATTGTGTCTTGGACATTTATCTCTTTTATGTAAACGAAATTCTTAAAACCAAACAAAAATTAATTAATAATGCATGCAGGATGATGTGGTATGGAGAAATGAATTCCTAGACTGGGGCATAGGTCTGGGTCCTAATCTTAGCTCTAATACTGACTGGCTGTGTGACCTGAAGCACATCACTTGGCTTTGCCAGGTCTCAGTTTGCTAATCTATAGAATGAAATGAAGCAGAGGATCTCTGAGATCTCTTCTGTTTCTAAGAAACCATAATCAAGTGGGTCCTTTTTGTACGACAGGCTTTTTAACAACACTGATTATAATGTTTTTTATTTTGATATGATATATTATGATAGTGATTTTAATACATGCTTTAAACTCATTAAAACATAACCTTTCCAGTATAATTAATGTTTACATGTATATAAGAAAATGTATTAAATCCAAGAAAAAGTATAGTTAATCATATCTTCATTATGCCCAAGGTACTTAGTTCAAGTACCCAACATTTGGGTAGATAAACTTTGTTAATGAGATATGCAATAATGGTAAATGGTTTTGGTTGTTCAGGAATGCAGCTGTATTTCCATAGTAACCCTATTGCACTAGAATTGATGTTATCACCTGGCAACAGCCAAGATGCAACCAGTCTATTACAAATTGGCAATACAAATAAACATTGAGTCAACTAATTACAAGTTATGAATAATCTTCTCCAAAGTGATTTACCAAGAAGACTAAAAAGATTCAGCTAAATATTACTGATAAGAATACTAGTAGTAATGAAGTATTTGAGCGTATAGGGAGGCAGAACAGTTGAAATGACCAAATTTGTAGTACTTAAAGCAAAACATCATAGCACAACAAATGACTACTAAAACTCTGTCCTAATTATTTGTATATTACAAGAGTGTTTTAAAGATCATCTACCACTTACTGAATAAGCATTGTATTTCTTGTGAAAATGTAAAAAGTGACAGAGACTATGTTAGGGACCCATCTGGGCAGGTTTTCATTCGGCTCATTCACAAATCAAATAAATGTCACTCAAGTGATAAAACAAAGTCATCACTTTTTGTTTTTTCAATCATCAAGTATTTATTTTTTATCCTTCCCACTTTTCCCTACCCACTGACAGAAAAAGGGAAATAAAAAAAGAAATATATCCTCTTAGTTTTCAGGAGGTTTTTTTTTTTTTGACAGAACACATGTTTTTGTATATATAGGAACTTTTCCTCTTTCTTTGTTCTCTTTGGGGCATAGGGACAGTAGTGGCATCTCTGGACCAAAGGGCATGCACAGCCTAATAACTTTAGGGTATAATTCCAAAAAAAATCAAGGGTTGGTATAATGGTAATCAGGGTAGGACTTTTTTTTTCTGTTTTCTCTTTTGGAATGCTAAGGTAATCAAGTACTGTTGAGTCTTGCCTTTCAAATGTAATGGTAAGCAAAGTGGGACTTCTTGCTGTTTTTTGCTTGAGTGCTTCTCAGCGCTGAGGTAATCAAGTGCCTTTGATAAGTTTTGCCTTTGTTTCTTTGATTGAAAACAAGAGTCTTTGATGACCTGCTTAAGAAACAAGAAAGCCCCAGGCCCCATGCCCCACACCTTTTTTGCTAAGTAGGCCCTAAGCCCTCAGGGCTCTGAACAGAGTATATGAGCTCCGAGGTTGGTGTTTTGCTTTTGCGGGGTTTCACTCATTGGAAGAGTGTTGGTGATTTGGCCAGATGAGACTCTGGGTAGCCATCAAGAGCCTCCCTCCAGCTTTGACAACCCAGATGTTGTTGCTTCTCTCTCTGGTAGCTATATATGTGATGTCTTAGACAAACAGCTAGAAGCCTGTCTGCTGATTTGTGATATTTTGCTCTGTTTAATAGAATTTCTGCTTGTAATTTCTGTTTATATTTGCTCTGAAGTTCAGGGTGCTGACTTTTCCCCCTGAACTGAGTGAATGATATATGTATGTTTAACTAAAGTGAGATTGTAAACCCCTTAAAGTTGCTTTCCTTAGAAAAGCAGATCAAAGAACTTGTGCTAGCAGCTCTCCTGTGTGCTCTTGTTGTTGGTCTTACACAGCCACAGTAGCGGCAAGTCTTATTGTTGTTACAGTTGGAAAATCCTATATAACTGTAATAACGTCCTTGAATATTTGACATACTCAAGATACACATGGCTTATATGGGATGTTTAATAATATATTCTGAATAACAGAGTACATAAAATCACAGTATATACGCCAAGATATGCAGTTTTATTCATCCTGAATAAAGGAGTATCAATATCTGTTCTGGAAAATTCTCTGTACTTTGTCCCTTTCATAAAGGAGAACAGGCAGATATGGATCCTTTTGCCCTAAATGACAGAACTCAGCCCCCAAAAGAGAGGATATGGGACCATAACTCTAGGGAGTTGCAAATCCAGCTGAATGGAATATAATCAAATGTTTTCCTTTCATAGGCAATAATAATCAATTTATCTTAATGGCAATAGCAACTTGTTCCCTGATCAGATGCTCAGCAGTTGTCTTGCAAATGGTTGGTTATTTATTGTTATAAATACTAAGAGCTGAAATGGACAAATTTTCAGCATAACTGACCTGCATTTTTGCTTTTGATCTCTGGCCCAGGGACTTGGCAGGAGGTGTTATAATAGTAACAGATGCTATTAAGGAACATGGAGAGTAGGTTGCTGAGGAAGAATCAGCCAAGGTCACACCAAACAGACAGTAATATTTCCAAACTTGATTAAAGAGGAAGCATATCCAAGGGATGTCAGCCTGAAGTAACCTAAAATAACCTTCATATTAAAAAATATTAAGTTGGTCAATTAAATTTTTTCCTTACAATAGAATGATGGATTTAAAAATCGTATGTCAAGTAATTTTTCCTTAACAAACCAAAATTACAAATGATAATTGAATTACAGTTTCTTTGCTCCTAGAAAAAAGAGATCTCTATAGTAGCACAGAATTCATTGTCCTTTAAATTTTCTTCACCTCCCAAAACAGAAAGAGAAGTTTCACAGAAAAGAGCCCCAGAAGGAGCTCCATCGAGGAATTTTCAGTTTTTAAGAATTTTTCCTTTCTGGAACAAAGTTCAATAAAAACACTAATATTTAATTTAATTATTTTATTCTTTATAACTTTTCCAATGTGTAACTTAAGAAATGTGGGAAAATATGATACGATGGATCATAGTTCTAGGGCTGGAGGTGACATCAGAAACCATTGAGTGCAAATTTCCCATTTTACAAATGAGGAAACACTCATAGGGAGAATAAGTGACTTTTCCTAGGTTACAGAGGTATTAAACATCAGAGAGACAGGATTTGAACCAGATCTTCTGGCTTCAGAGTCAATGTTCATTATTCCCTGCCCTAATCAGATTAGTAGTTTATTGGTAGATGGAGTACCTATTCTATGTGACGTTTGAAAGGAGCTATTCTTTGGAAAACATATTTTAGATTTAAAATTTAATTCAAAGAAAATGATATTTCACTTTTCTTGTAATTCAGCACAGGGAGCTTGCTGGATGTGTTCTCACTTATTTAAAGCCTTATTAACCTTTAAAAAAGTGATGGTTCTTCAAATGCAGCTATATGAATTCTACTTCAGAAAGAAGTTTCTTTGTCACAACAGGGTTTGAAATTCTTCAAATCGTCTGCCTGGGAGAGATGTATTGTGTTATTTGGTTCTGTTATTTCATGCTGAAATGAATGGTTTTATCTGTCTATGTCCATTGGCATCTAATGCTGACACAAGTTTTGTACTCTGCCTGTTTGTGTTGCCATCAAGGCACCCTGTGCTCGTGAGTGGGAATGAGATGATTAAGGAGGTTTTTCCAGCACTCCTAGGCTATGCATTCTCTCTTTTGGTTTGATAAATAGTCTCAGAATATCCATATAGTACAGTGCAGTGGGGACTGGCTCTGGAGATAGATGACCTAGATTCAAATCCTGCTTCTGATTCTTATTGCCCATGTGAGCTCCCTGGGTCTCAGTTTATTCAACTGTAAAATGAGAGGGTTCGATAGCTCTATATTTATGGTCCTATGAACTCTGCCCAATCTCTACAGTCCAGGAGTGGGGAACCTGCAGCCTGGAGTTTGGATTAAGTCAAAGGGCTACACTTGATGACCTAGAGGGCCACATGTGGCCTTGAGGCTGCAGGTTCCCCACCCCTGCAAATCTACCCCATCTTTTATGTAACACAACATCCTTGCAGAATTTGAAAGAAACCACCGTGAATGGAAATAATTCAGAGTCACTCCCAAGACTTAGAAATTCAAAATTTTTTGATAATAAGTAAATTTCAATTGAGAAATAAAAAGTCATGAAGACCTGGGTTCAAATTCAGCTTCAGACGCTAGCTACGTCTTCCCAGGCAAGTCGCTTAACTCTGTTTGCCTCAGTTTTTTCATCTATAAAATGAGCTGAAGAAGGAAATGGCAAACCATTTCAGTATCTTTTCCAAGCAAATCCCAAATGGGGTCATGAAGAGTCAGATACAACTGAAAAAACTGAACAACAACAACGAGAAATCAAAAGAGTTTGAGTTCAACCATCGAGGAGAATAGTGGGTAGAAGTTTGGGAATGTTGTTGCCCACAAAATACCTTATGTCAGAGCAATTACATAAGACCAAATCTCTGTTGGCTGAATAAACGGTTTTCGCCAATTTTAAAACCTGTGTTGGGACTTCTCTATTTGTTGTAGATTCCAGGAACTTTCTCACCTGGCAGTCAGCCACTTTAAAAATAGCTAATTAGACATTGGGCCCTTAAATGGATTAGTAACCTTATGAATCTGGATATTTCCCTTTCCCAGTTTTTAATTTCCCGGTCACAAATTTTGTACAATATCATATACTGTGCCATTTTCATCCATGCTGTTCTGTGCATTTTCCACAGTGGGGACACCAATACACTTGGGGCCTTTCTCTGGTTTCTGTAATGTCCCAGGAGGGATCAAGCAAACCCTCAGGTTTTAAGTCATTTGGGTCTCATTCTCATTTTATGACCAGCCCACAGACCTTGCCAGGGGTATTTTACTTTGATTACGTTTTTGAAATAACTTCTTATGAACCAATCATTGGTGGTTGATATCAGCCAGGCAGACAGTCAGTAGCATTTATGAAGTGCCAACTATGTGACAGGCACAATGCTAAGCACTAGGGATACAAAGAAAGGCAAAAGCTAGTCCCTGCTTTCAAGGGACTCACCCTCCAATGGGAGAGTTAACATGAAAATGATTATGTATAAATAAGATACATACAAGATGTATTAGATAATCAATGGAGGAAAGGCACTAGTACTAAGGAGGATCAGGGAAAACTTCTCATAGAAGATAGGATTTTAGCTAGGATTTGAAGGAACGATTCCAGGAGATGGAGATTAGAAGAGAGAGAATTTTAGACATGAGGGACAGTCAGTGAAAGTATATGGAATCTGGAGATGGAGTGTCTCGTATAAGGAGACCAGTGTAGCAAGATCACAGAGTACGTGAGAAGGAGTAAGGTATCTGAAGACTGGAAAGGTAGAGGGCCAAGATGTGAAGGATTTTAGATGGCAAAGAGAGGATTTCATATTTGATGCTGGGAGTGATAGGGAGCAGCTAGAATTTCCTGAATGAGGATAGGGCGAGATGGTTAGATCTATGCTATAATAACTTGAAGATGGATTGAAGTAGGGGAGATACTTGAGGCTGGAAGACCCACAAGTAGACTTTTACAACAGTATAAATATGAGCTGACAAGGATCTACAATCATGTAGTAGCAGCATCAGAGAAGAGAAGGAGGGGTATATACAAGAGATATTACAAACGTAAATCAACCAGTCTTGGTAAAAGATAGGGTATGTGAGGTGAGAGTGAGAAGTCAGTGATGACACCTAGGCTATGAGCTGGGTCACTGGGAAGATGGTGGCACTATGGGCAACAATAAGGAAGCTCAGAAGTAGGGACAGTTTGGTGGAAAAGATAACGTGCTCAATTTGGACATGTTAAGTATAAGATGTCTTTATCCTCATCATGTGTTTTCCCATTGTTCTTTGAGTTACTTGTAATATGATTCCTCCAAGACTGTGATATTCCAGGATTTGAAGCTAAACAGCATTACAATGCTATTATAAAATTTCTAAAATGCAGTCCAGCTCCATCTTTCCTTCCTGTTTATTTCTAAGCTCAGCTAGATTACTGCCCATCAAAAGTTTTCACTTCAAATAAATATACAATGACCATACACAATATAGTTTACAAAATTTTTATGGAATATATACAACAAACCAATAAACTATCTGTCTAGTTGCCTGATGAAATGCAATCAAAATTTATTTTTTATCCATTTTGGTTTTTTACTTTGGGATGGATAGTCCAATTTCTTTCCAACAAAAATGAAAGTCGCAGAGAAAGTTTTGTAAAATCGCATGGGTCATTGAAAATATTATAATGTATTGTGTGAATAGAACCATCTGGAGAACCTTGACATCTTCTGGTTGAGTTCTGTATAGCTTCTATGACACTAGAATATACCTTTAGTAAACATTTTTTATCCCTTTTCTGATGTTAATATTCAATTGATTGATTTACTGTTATCTCAGTACCCATAGCTGCCATAGAATCTTATATAATATATGTATATATATATATATATACACATATACATATTTATAATCTTATGTAATAATATATGTATGGGGGTATGTCTTATTTTAAGACAATCTCCAAGGCTGAATTCTGCACTAAATTAAAAAATAGAAGTGTGATCTTGTATTTTCTATACCTCTTATTCAGTTGTAAAGATTATTCTGCTATAGAAATCGTGTGCAAAAACCTTCATGTTCTTTTTCCATGTTTTCATCAAAAATACCCTATATGTATTTATGCAGACCTTTCTCAAATTAGAAAGTAGGTATATGGGTTGATATTACTGATGTTGCTTTTTGGTGGGAAGTGGGGGGAGCAAAAGTAACTTTTGTGATATTTTCCTTTCTTTTGGAATCTTTTTGGGCTATTTTGAAACTAACTTCAGTACTTTGTAAACTTTGTGGTCTCCAAGATAGGTATTTTTTTTGTATGAATTTAGTCAGGTCCTGCTGTTTTCCCAAATTTTGCCTTAAGTACCATTGCCACTTTTTCAGGTAATAGGTATCCTGTCCCTTATATATGACAGGACAATTATACATATTTAATATGCTATATGCCCTTGAAACATAGGCCCCCAAACACCAACCCAGGTTTGAGGTACTTCATGTGTCAGATTACTACAATCCAGGGTCTATATCTATGATTACTCATTTATCATGGGTTTATGTCTCTCCTATTCACTGGAAATTCCCTCTAGAATATCTATACTATTAACATTCATTCCAACCTAGTTTAATTAGAATGGAAAATCATGGTAAATAAAAATTTATTAACCCATAAATCACAATATAAACAAATATGCCATTTTTACTCTCTTTTATCTCCTTCAATCTCCATATACTGCTCTTGTATCTTGTGTCACCTTTGTAATCCCAACCAATATGGCCATTCTAGCACTGAAGCCAGTTGAAACAATGCCCCAGTACTGGCAGTCTCTGTGGATATACTGCCCTCAAAGTTCTGGGGCTGAACCCAATAACCTCCTGTAGTAGGAAGGCTGAATTTATGATCTCAAATATAATCATGTATATGTTTGAATGGTCCGAAATCACAAGGTATGAGAGATTCTCTAAGGAGAAAACAACAAGAAATTTATTTAGGCCCCACCGCAGCAAAAACT
>CM053627.1:99464513-99485985 GCA_028646595.1 Phalanger gymnotis | reverse complement strand
ACAGGTTTCACACCTGACAGGGCCCTGGGCCTGGGGCTTAGCACTTAACAGCTGAAAGTACTTCCACTCAAAAGAAACAAAAGCCATGCTAATGAGACAATTTTGCTTAACAACACACTCCACCCCTTGTTCTAGGATACAAGCTGTCTATAGTCATAGGAAAAAATGCACTAAATCACTATTGATCAGAGAAATGCAAATCAAAACAACTTTGAAGTACCACATTACACCTATCAGTTTGGCTAACATGTTTCCTAACAGAAAAATGATAATGCTGAGGCTTTTTTTCACATGAGCTATTTTCTAGCCCTTCTCCTCCATCTTGTGCTTAGGAAATGGATTTTTAAAATAGCTTTCATTGATATCTTTTGTTTAGTTCTAATGTACTCTGTTCTATTTAGACTGTATCTGGAATTTTGAATCTAGTTCTTTAAGTCACATTTTATAAGGGGTATTGAAAGCTGAAATACATTGATGGCAGAAATTTTTAAACCTTTTTTGTGTGTTTCATAGTATACCCCTAACCCCCAGGGAGTCTAGTGAAGCCTATGGTTCCTTGCTCAAAATAATGTTTTTCTAGCACCTACATTTCTCCTGTGTCCTTCCCTCTTCCTCTTCCTAGAGAAATTATGAGCCTTGCTCAGGGTTACACAGGGGGTTAAGTGGTAGTGCCAGGATGGGAAACATGGTTCTCTGACTCCAAATCCAGACCTCTTTCCCTTACACAACACCATACTGTTTATTTTCAGAGTGGGATGTGAAAAGCAGTAGTCTAGATATACTCTGCTTGAAAGAGATCCCTAGAAATTCACAAAATCAATTGCAAGTTATGAGGGATTTTAAATATGTAATCTAACCCCCTTCATCTTAGATGAAGACTCCACCCTAGTGAGGTGAAGTCACTTGATCTGGGTCCTACAGGTAGCAATGACTTACTCTGCTATAGAGTTTTAAGGTTAACAAAGTACTTTTGTAACAGCAGCCCTAAGTAAGGGCAAGTCACTTCACTTCCTGGTACTCAGTTTCCTTGTCTGTAAAATGTACAGAATAATAATTATACCCCAGGGATGTTGTGAGGACTATGCTTTGCAAACCTTAAAGGACTACACAAATTTAAATTAAATTATCTACTTAACCAACATTCATGTACCTCCCTGCCTACAACAGGCTAGGGATAAAGAAAGAGGAAGAAGAAAATTAAAGGAAGTGCAGAAAAGGAGAAGAGGAAGGAACAGACAGAGAGATGCGGCAAAGAAGATGAAGGAGCTTGGTAGGAAGGGAAAAGAAAAAGAAGAAATGTATGGTTTAAGTGGAGAGTGGTACAGTGTCACCGGCAATTACCTCTGGCATTCCAGATTGGCTACCTCTGCTCTTTTCAGAATTTCTATGCCTGGTTTTAACACCTTCTTCATAATTTGCTTGCAAGCTCCTAGTTATTCTATCCAACCCATTCCCTCAAGGCTAACATATGAAGAGAGTTATCAAGACAACCCTAAACAGCCTGTAGCTGAACTAGGCAATGCCTTATCTCTGCATTCAATTTACTTACTGCTTGCAAGAGCCAAGCTTATTTCTGTACAGAAATGCTGGTCTGTCCAAGGGGCAACATTTGAAAGCTGATGTCAAGATTAAGGCAATGAGATTTCCATTAGTACCAGTCATTGTTAGGGCACTAAATCCCCTCGCGACACTTTGAAAATAGGTTCCTAACTGCCTGAATGATAACCCAGCAATGCCCTGAACTGCTTATTAATACCAGAAGAAATACACCATTTGGAGGTCATTTTTAATAATGACTATATTGGTCAAAATAAAGCTATACATTCTCCCTAAATCTGACTTGGATAAGCCCTGAATGCATCCTATAATTGGTAACATTTTTCATTGTCTACTTCTCTGGTTATTTTTTCCTTCTCAAGATTTCTGATTTTAGGTATCTGGCTGGCTCAAACCAGCTCTGGAGAGTCAATTATGAAATTTTCAGTGTGAACATTTACACTTCAGAAATTTACAACTACAAATCAAGGCTTGACTTACTGTTTTGTTGATTTCTGGACTTTATCACGTGATGGAGAAAATGTTAATACTGAAGATTAAACTTAACAGTGTATTGTATGTACATTTTTTTTCTGGAGAGCTAGTTGTTAAGCGTTTACCAGTACACCATTGTTTGTGTCCCACATTTAAGGAAATCCTATCTTTGGATTAATATGGTATCTACTAGGAAGAAATATAATATAGCAGAAGGAGTGATGAATTGGTAGTAAAAGGAGTCTTGATTCCAGTTCTTTTTTTTTACTATTGACAAGCTGAGTAGGCTCGAATAAGTTGATCAACCTTTCTGGCCCTCAGCTTCTCACCTTTAAAATTAAGGCATTAAACTAGACCAGGGTATTCTTAACCTTGTTTGTGTGATGGACCATGGCAGCAGTTTGATGAAGTTTATGGACCCCTTTTCAGAAGAATGTTGCTAATCAAAAACATAGGATTACAAAGAAAACCAACAATTTTGAAATGCAGTTACAAAAAAAACTTCAAAAGACACATTCACAAACTCTAAGATAATCTGCAAGTAACGACAAATTAATAGCAAGTTTTTGGATATGTAGAATCTTTAAGCATCATACTTGAAATTTATGAAATTTCTCCATTCAAAAAGTGCTCAGAGGATATGGACAGTTTTCAAAAGAAGAATTGCAGTGTGTTAACAATCATTTGAAAGAATGTTGTAAATCATTAATGATAAGAGAAACAGAAATAAAACAACCCTCTAGTTAAAAAAAAAGGGAATAGTCAATGTTGGAAGGGTTGTAACAAGATGGGGAAACTAATCCTTTGTTGGTGATACTCTGAATTGGTACTATTCTAAAAAGCAAATTGTTGTTCAGTTGTTTCTGACTCTGCATGACCCCATTTTGGTTTTTTTTTTTTTTGCAAAGATATTGGAGTAGTTTACCATTTCCTTCTCCTGTTCATTTTACAGATGAGGGAACTGAGGCAAGCAAGGATAAGTGATTTATCCAGGATCAAACAACAAGTTAGTGCCTGAGGCCAGATTTGAACTCAGGAAGAGGAGTCTTCCTGACTCCAGGCCTGGCACTCTGTCTACCTCACCACCTAGCTACCCAAAAAGCAAATTGGAATTATGCACATAAAGAAATTTAAAATGTCCTTACCCTTTGGCCTACAGATTCCATTGCTAGGCATACATCCCAAGGAGGTCATTCACTAAAATAAAGGCTCTATAATTACCAAAATATTTATAGCAGCACTTTTTGTGCTAGTAAAAAACTTGTAAATAAGATAGATATTTATTAATTGGAAAATGGCCACACAAATTATGGTGCATAAATGTAATGGAATATTATTGTGCTGTAAAAAGTGACAAACTATGAATACAGAGAAGCATGGGAAAACTCACATGAACTGACAAAATGAATTAGGACCAGGAAAACAATGTAGATAATTACTATGACAATGTAAATGAGAAGAGCAATACACCTCAAAACAACAAGAACTGAATATTCTGAAATTATAAAGAACAAATTTCGCCACCATAAAGGGATATGAGATGACCACAGGAGACAAGGTTGATGGGTATGGAACATTGTTTTATGTGTTGTTTAGTTTGGCTGAAATCTTCTATTCTGCCTGTTTTTCTTTTAAGGAAAAGAAAAATCTTCATTATAAGGGATGCCTCTTTAAAGGGGAGGGAGGTGGGGAGACTTAAAGGAGAAAATCTAGGCACTGAAAAAACAAAAAATTAATAAAATTTTGTTTAAAAATAAAAATATTTTAAAAATCAGACATGATTCTTCCCATGGGACAAAACATGGGTTAGTTGTGAGTGCACTAAAATATGAATACAGTAAAGGGGAGAATAGGGCCAATTAGCTGCTTCTTTCAAGCCCCCTAAAAGTTACCTAGAAATTTCAGATAGAAGTAGCTTTGGTGCTAGGTGGTCCAAAACAATACCTTCATTTTATCCATGAGGTTATATAAGAGAGGTATCTGAGCTTGTCTCAATCTTAGAGAATCACAACAGTACTTGGATGGTTGTGTTAATGTACTATTTTTTTTAAAGCTAACCAAAAAGTAATCTGTGTCCTTCATGCTGTATTTTCTATATCTGCTGTATCTTTTGTTAAAATCACAAGTTGGAGCATTGGAATTGAAGCATCTCTCTTCCTTAAGAAAGTGTGATGATTGACAATTTAAGGTTATTCAAGGGTCAGGAAATGAAGAAGGCTGTAGATACCACAACTGCCCAGCCAGCTTTATTAGAGAATGCTTTGCTGACAGCAACACAAAAAGTCATGTTTTCCACTTGCAGAATACTTCATGCAGGGGCATGACTCTGCAGGGGAAGGTTCCTATTTTATTTGATTGAATCAAAATCAATAGACTTCTATTAAGTTCGGTGGACAATTCAGCAGGCTTTAGATTTTACAGGGAGATTTAAGATTATTCACTGCTGGAGAAGATAGGGTTTGGGAAATACCACTAGTGTTCTGTTATGGAAACCAATTTGGATAAAGAAAATCTATCATGCTGTTAATTGTTCCTTGTTGGCAATAAAACAGAGTGCTGGAGTTATAAAGCTATTTTGTATATAAATCCATGTAACCAAAATTCAAATGGGCACTCAATGAGTTTAGCATAGTACTCCAGCACTTAGCACAATGCCTGGCACATAGTAGGTGCTTAATAAATGTGTATTGACTGATTCGGGGAAGCAAGACATTCTCTTTTATTCCTCCCTAGTTGATCCTCTATGTGAATCCCTACAGAAGCTATTCCAAATCTTCTGTTCTCTCTTCAAACTTCCTACCCTTTTCTTTCCCCTCAAATGATCTCAGCTGAGCAGCTCATCTTTTATTTTACTGGGAAAATGGAGCCTCTTTTCTTTGAGCTCCCTTCTCTCCCTTTCTCTTTCTGTCAATCATCCTTAACATCTTTTCCCTTTCTCTCTCCTTTCCCTCTAGTCTCTGATAATGAGATAGCCTTTCTCCTTATCAAGGCAAAGCACTCTACATATGCCATCAGTGAGTGACCTCCTCTCTTCACCTGTAAACTAACTCTTCAATCATGCCTTCTCTGTATCAAAGCTTCAACATCTCCCTATCTATTGTTTCCTTCCTTATTGCCTTCACTTATGGCCAAGTCTCCCCCATCCTTAAAAACAAGAGACCTTCACTAGACCTGTCCATCTCCTCAGGATATGAGCCCATATCTCTCCCCACTTTCTCAGCCAACCTGTTTAGATTCATTGATTCTACTTCTCTTTTCACTCACTCATCAATCTTTTGCAATCTGGCTTCTGACCTCAGTGCTCATCTGAAACCGTTCTTTCAATATTTTCAGTGATCGTTTAATTGACAAATTGGCTTTTCTCAGTTCTCATCTTTCTCTACCTCTTTGATGTATGTGACAATTTTGACTACCCTCTCCTCCTAAACACTCGCTCCTCTCTGGGTTTTTGTGACATTTCTCTCTCTCCTTAAGACAGACTGCCTGACTACTCCTTTTCAGTCTCATTTACTGGTTCATCATCCACCATCACACTCCCTAAATGGTTATTTCCAAAAGTTCCTTCCTAGGCTTTCTTTCCTCTCTTCTCCTCTGCTCTCCACTTCTCCCTTCTCCCTTCTCTCTCTCTCTCTCTCTCTCTCTCTCTCTCTCTCTCTCTCTCTCTCTCTCTCTCTCTCTCTCTCTCTCTCTCTCTCTCCCCCTCCCTCCCTTCTCATCATATCCCATGGACTTATCATCTCTATGCAGATAACTCATTTATCCAGTCCCAGTCTCTCTCCTGAGACCAACAACTAATTTCCTATTGAAAATTTCAAATGGGATGAACTCCAGACATCTACATTCAACATATCCACATTGAATTCATTATCTTTCCTCCCAAACTCACCCCTCTTCCAAACTTCCCTATTTCTGTCAAAGACATTGCCATTCTTCCAGTCTTCCAAGGGTTATTCTTGATTCATCACCTCATAAATCTGATCAGTTGCCAAATCTTGTCTTCTTGACTACCATAACTGGTCTCGTATCCCACCCTTCTCATCTCCTCACCTAGCCATCACCTTAGTTGAAGTCTTTATTACTTCTCTCCTAAATTACTGAAATGGCTCCTTAATCAACTGATCTCCCTGCCTTCAATCTCTTCTCACTCCAACCTATCCTCCACACAACTACCAAAGTGATTTTCCTTGAGCACAGATCTGACCATGTCTCTCCCTTACACAGTAGACTCCAGTGGTTCTTTTTTTTTCCTCTAGCATACACCATCTCCTCTGTTTAGCTTAACCCAGCCCCAACCTATCTTTCCACTATGCTTGAGAACTTAACTATATATTACCTCACTTCCATCTGTATTGTAAAATCCATCCAAATTGGCCTCAACCACAATATTTCATTTCTCATTCTCATGCATTTTCACTGGTAAATACAAAATTTTGCCTGAAAAAATGGATGGAATTTCTGCCTACTTATATCCATTTCACCTGCAATGTGAAGCCTTTTCTCATACCCCCCTCCACATTGCTATTGTCTTCTCTTCCTAACTACCTTGTACTTAACAATCATATTTATTTATATTTTTCTGTTTATATGTACTATGAACACACATATATGTACTAGTTGTCTTAACCATTAGAACGCAAGCTCTTGACAATAGAGATTTTTTTATTCTTTGTATCCCAGTATACATACAGCAGAGTGCCTCTACATAGCATCTACATAATAAATGGCCTCCAATGATATATTCACAGAAGGAGAGAATCTTAAGCCTGAAAGGGACCTTATAGGGGTATAAGAAATGAAGAATATGAGGGATAGAGAAAATATGGAAAGACTAGCATGAACTGATGCAAAGTGAGAACCAGGAGAACAATTTACACAATGAGCACAATATTTAGAGGGCAAACAGCTCTGATCATGATTTTATAAAATTGAGGATGAAGCATGCCTCCATGCCTTGGTAGAAAGTTGATGAACTAGAGGTGATGATGATAATGATGATGATGATGATGATGATGATGATGATAGGTAACATTTATATAGTACTTATTATGTGCCAGTTACAACACTAGACATGCATTTTTAGACATAGCCAATGCGTTGATTTTATTTGTCCAGACCATAGCCATTTTTGTAATGGAAGCCTTCTAATTGCAGGAGGGAGGGGTGGGGAGAAGGTAGGTAGATATAGAAAAAAGGCCCTTAGATATTCAATAAACATTTATCAATCACTTCCTGTGTAAGACATTGTAGAAGATGCTAGGTGAGGTACAAAGGTGAATAAGCCTGTCATTCGCTGTTTTCAAAAAGCTTATACTCTTTTAGGAGAATAAGATAAATCTATAAATAATCGTTGTGCAAGGCAGATAAGGAAATTTGCTCTAAGAGAAGGAAAAACAAAAAGTTGCAGGACCTCAAGGGAGGAAGAGCACATCTGACTTGGGGACCAGAGAAAGCCTCATGGAGGAGCTGACATTTTATTTAGGCTTTGAGTAATGAGAACAATTTTGAAAGCCTGCCTGGTGGGGATAAGGTACTCTCAGCTGGTTGAGTGACCACGTAATGGCCCTTATGCAAGGTTTCTAATCTTGTGCTCTTTTTAGAAAACATAGCTGCCTAAATCTTCAGGTATCTATTTTATAATGTTTTGAAACTTTCTAATCTGTGTTATTCCATGCATAGAAGAAACCAGGTACCAGACAATCAGAGATACATTTCATTTTTGATATGTGTACACTTGCTATTTTCCTCTTTCTGTATCATACTGATTTCTCTTGGAATAGAAATTGGATCTAAAATGCAGCTTATTAACCCGACAGATAAGAAATTGGATAATTATTTCTAATACTCAACTAAAAAAATCCACCAAAAGCCCTTTCTTTCAATCCTGAACCTCAGAGGGGAAGTACTACAGAGACCAATAGAGCAATTTATTCAGTGGCCCCATAAGACAATAACTGGTTTATTTTGAGAGGAGAATGAAGCAGCAGGAGCCTAGACATAACTCGACCTAGAAAAAAACCCTGGAAATTCACAGTCTCAAGTTTTAGACTTGGAAATGATATTAGAAATTACCTAATTGAGAAATTGCCTAGTCCAACACCCTCATTTCAGGGATGAGAAAACAGATACACAGAGAAGTGGTACAAAGTTACACAGGTAGCAAATTTTGTAATTTATTTAGCATCTTACGATTTACAAAGTACTTTGCCATCTACAACCCTGTGAGATAGATTATTGCAAGTATGTATAATTTTCTCTGTACCTTATTTTCCTCATCTGCAAAATAATCATTCAACAAACATTTGTTAAGCACTTATAAGTTCTCAGGTTACAAGGATAGACCCAAAAAAGTCCCTACCCTCAAGAGGCTTACATATTAATGGGGGATACAACATAGAAATAACTATGTCCACACAAGATATATATGCAAGTCAAAGTGGGGATAGTTTCAGAGGGGAGACATTAAGATTAAGGAGGACTGGGAAAGGCTTCTTGCAGAAAATGATCTTTTAGCTGAGACTTGATGGAAGCCAGGGAAATTGGAAGCAGGGTTGGGGAGAGAGAGCCTTCCAGACATGGAGGACAGACAGTGAAAATACATAGCCTCAGAGGATGTCTCATGCAAGCAACAGCAAGATGGCTAGTATTATTGGGCTGCAGAGTACCTAGAGGGGAATTAAGTGTAATAAGACTGGAAAGGTAGGGAGAGGTTAAGTTGGAAGGGCTTTAAAAGCCAAACGGAGGATTTTATATTTGATTCTGGTGGTAAGAGGGAGCCATTGGAGTTTATGTAGGGCAAATAATGCCTGCACTACTAACCTCACAAAACTGATGAGAGGATTAAATTCCAATGAGTATAGCACTTTTAGCATCACTCAAAACTGAATGTAGGTGTAAGCCATTAATAATCTTGTGGTAGGAAAAGAAATATGAGAAAGATCATTCGGAAGCAACTAGATGGTGCAGTAGATAGAGTGCTGGACTTGGAGTTAGGAAAACTCATCTTCACGAGTTCAGATTTGGGCTCAGGTGCTTACTAGCTGTATAACCCTGGGCAAGTCACTTAACCCTATTAACCTCAGTTTCTTCATCTGTAATCTGTTTGCTTACATGGAGAAGGAAATGGCAAATCATTACAGTATCTTTGGCAAGAAAACCCTAAATGAGGTCATAAGGAGCTGGATATGACTGAACAACAAAATAATTTTGAGGGCTAGTTTACTGTAGAAACATAGCATGATATAATGGTAACTCTAGGGCATCTTTAGACAGCAAATGTGTCCTTTAAGTGCATCTGCCAAGTACAACCATCATCTCTGCCTTTTAGTCAAAAGATGAGACTAGATTTGACAGAGAAGGTGCCTTTTCACTTTATGCAGTGCGAATGAAGACTTGTCTTGGTAGTAAGGGGAAAAAACTGAAAAAGAGAGCATCTGGTCCTTATGGCCTAAGGTAATCTTCAACACATGACCTGCCAGAAAGAGGCAGCAAGTCTGGCCCTCACCTTGAATTTTGAGCTTTAGGTCAAGGGCAATTCAAAGGAGAAAAAAATAACATTTGCTGTCTACACAGCTATGCAGACACAAACAAAATATACGATATCTAAAAGTAAAAATGGTGCAAGTCCAGACTTACAAGCTTCACAAAAGCTACTTTTGTAAAGTAAATATTGTAACTAGGAATGATTGTGCCTAGGATGCCTAGGAAAAAATAGCCTGTGTGTGCACTCATTTGCACATTTCTATGTGTTAGTCGAGGGCTCATTCATGCACACTATGGCCATTCGGATTGTTGATGTAATCGCACCAGAAGAAGAAACAGCCTGTTCCTCAGAGATGAACAACTCAGTGAGGTGCAGGTAATTAGTTCATAGTGTTTTGCTAAGACTTTCTAGACTAGAAACTGCTCCTGGGGGGAAATTACACATAGGCACATGTTGCCCTTAACAGTACCAGAAAGCCAGTCTGTTCAGTTGTGCTCTAGTCTCTTTTCTCAAAATCCAAGGGGAATGAGGATGACAGACAGAGACAGAGACAGAGAAAAAGAGAGAAACAAACCTGGTCCCACAGAAACTTGTCTCATTCAGCTAATCATCAGCCATTTCTGTGCCTTATCAGCAAGGTACTCATAAGCGTGCCTGCCCTTGATGGCGAGGCACACCAGGATGCCTCCAAACAAAAGGTCCATGGGAGGAACTTAGAGAATTAATCAGAAACTCTCTTGCACAAACCTTTTCTCCCTCCCCTTTACAAATACTGAGAATGATGGAAAAATACAGGCACCAATATAACTTAAAAGAAATAAACAAATAAATGTTAGATTTTTTTCCACAGGAACTGTTATTAAGCAATTAAGTGCGTTAATTGGTGAGTGCTAGAATTGGGAAGCATGAATTTGAATCCTGCCTAAGATTTTAAATAGCTATGTTGCTACCTCTCTCAGCATCACCTGTAAAATGATTCTTATAATAGCATCTACCTCATAGGGCTTTTTGTGAGGATCAAACATAATAATATATAGTAAACACCTTGCCAACCTTAAAGCACTCTATAGATGCTAAATATTGTTATTATTAAACCGAGTTGGAGAGACCGGGTTAAAAGACCCTCTTGCTCACTCCTACCCATACCTGTACAAAACCAAACATGGACTAAAATCCAGGGGGTGGTGGGGTGGTGGTGTTGTAAATTAAAACTTTTTATAAACCTCCATATGGATATTACAATAGTCCCTCAGTTTCGCTGCCTCAAGATCCTAGGGTAACTATGATTAAGCAAACTGGCTACCTCAGGGTTTGTGTGAACTAGACATCTAGAAGGAACATAATTAGTATTTGCTTACCAATAATACTTTAATTGCTTATTTATAAAATAATAACCTTGAGCCGTAAACAAAATTAAAAACTATTGAGCAGAATCAATCACAAAATAACATTAAAGCTATCATCCAATAACAGTTTTACTTTCTATTTTAAATCAGTTTCTTAAAGATATACTTCTTTTAAAACCATAGCCACAGAAACAAGGGTCATTCAGTCACAGACAGGTTCCTAAAATGATCGGTTATGCTCTAGGCTGCTGTTTTCTCTTCAACCTAGTTATGGAGTTAATCACTTAGAAGGGCTAGTGATGCTCCTTTCAGTTACAATCAGCCTCTAGCCCAGAGTTCCTCCAGGCTCTGTGTGACAGGACCATAATTTTCCTCATAGACCTTCTTTTCAAACTACCATTTCAGTCAACAGTCTTTCTCGGAAGGGTTCTTCTTGGCCACACAGAAGGGCCCAATTATAAACTCCCAAACATTTTCTAAATGACATAAAATCTTAGAACTGGAAAAGGCATTAGAGATTATCTAATTTAACCTTCCCCCTCCCCCACCAACTGGAGACAGATGAAGAAACTGAGTCCCTGAGATATATAAATTGTCTTGCCCAAGGTATCAGAATCAGTTTATGTTAGAACACAGGCCTGTCTCCCAACTTTCAGACTAGTGTTCTATGCACTAAATCATGTTAGCTGCATCTATATACATTAATAGAATTTATTTTTCTTTGAATCTCAGTTCTCATGGTGTTATTGAGTCTTTCAGTCATGTATGACTCTATGTGACCCCATGGACAATGTCCACAGGGTTTTCTTGGCAACAATATTGGAGTGGTTTGCTATTTTCTTTTCCAGTTTGTCCCTATTTTACATGTAAGGAACAGAGGCAAATAGGGGTTAAGTGACTTGCCCAGGGTCATACAGCTGATGAGTGTCTGAGGCCACGTTTGAACTAAGACAGATCTTCCTGACTTCAGGTCCTGTGATCTATCCACTGCAACACCTAGCTACCCCCTCTCATGGTGTGAGGAGCTGTTAGTATGAAAATTGCCTCGATTAATACAGATTGACAACTCACGGAAGTGAGTCAGCCAATTGGCATTGATTACTGTCTACTATGTGACAAACACTGCATAAGCACTGGGGAAGAAAGGCACAAGACAGTTCCCTCCTCTCAAGGAGCTCACAGTCTAATGGGGGAGGGAAAAAACCAGTTATACTAATAAGTTTTGTACAGGATAAACTGGAAATAATCAAAAGGAGGAAGGTACTAGCATTAAGGGGGATCAAGAAAGACATCTTGTAAGAAGATGAGGTTTTAGCTGGGACTTGAAGGAAGCCAGGGAAGCCAGGAGACAAAGTTGAGAAGAGATAGCGTTCCAGCCACGGAGAACAGCCAACAAAAGCCAATCTTTTATAAACATAGGTGTGGATATTACCATAGTCCCCTATTGCCTAACTGGGGATTCAGAGCAAATGTGATATAATTCCTAACTTTTCATCTGAAATAAAACCCTTAAAGTCCCAGAGAGATCCATACTGACTTTAGAGACCATTGTATTGGCCTAGGTTGAAAATGAATTAATTATTGTAAGAAGATGCTGCACAAATTAAATAAGATTTACCCCAAACTGAGGTTTGAAGTCATCATTATTCAAGACCCAGTTCAAATTTCAAATCCTCCATATTTTTAAGAATTTCATTGGTTTATGGTCTTGTGTTTGCTCTAATTCATGGCAGTCTTATCTCCCAAATATGACTGCAAGTTACTTCAGAGTAAAGACCCTGCCATATATTTCTTTGCATCCCCCAAAGGGCCAGCACAGTGCTATGTACACACTGGAGTTTCCTTGAAATGTGACCTTGGATTTATATATGAAGCACATTTCCTCCTTAATGTTTTCGTGGTTTGTCCTACACATCCCTGATGGCATGATGAGTATTAAGGGGCTAATGCTATCATCCTTTGCTGCATGAGGCAATCAAAACATACTAGAAAAGGAGTTTACTGGTTTGTTTGGGGGTAGAGGTTGGGTTAGCACATGGCTTTTCTGACTCACAGACCAGTACTGTCTCAGAGTTGCTTTCCGTGCTGTATCACAGCCCTCATGAGACCTAAACCCACCTGTCCTCAAAATTTCCTTATTTCTGTTGGTACTTTCATCCTCCCAGCTGCCCAGGCTCCAAAACCCAGAGTCATCTTTAGCTCTTCCCTGACTCCGATGCCCAACATCAACTCAGTTCTCAAGTACATTATTCAGCTTTCATAATAGCCCTTAAATTTTTCACACTTGGTTTTCCACCAACATAATATAGGACCTTTCCCCTTCCTTCCTAGACTATTGCAATAGCCTAACTAATTAGCCTCCTTCATTTCTTCCTTCTTCAGTCACCCTCCAACTGCTGTCTGTCATCTGTGTGTATTAGTATAGACCATCTCTATGCCTGAACGCACTCTTTCCTCCTCTCCTCCTATTAAAATATTTCTCATCCATCAATTCTCAGTTCACATACCAGCTCCTCTGTAAATCTCTCCCTGATCTCACCAACTGGAAATATTCTTTCTCTCCTCAATTTTTCCCAGAGCATTTTGTCTTTACCGTGCAGCAGACAATTAATACATGCTTATTATTTTGAATTGATATTTGCAGGTGTGTCTGTAAATTCTTGACAAAGATCAATTTACAAACAAGAACTGTCTGATACTATGTTCAATACATATGATTTATTTAGTCTCCAAAACACATGCAGTAGGTTGGTGAAACCAAAACAAAATAATTAGGTAATATAGACGATTAAGATTTTTCTTTTCTTACACAGGGGCAACAGAGTTAATCTCCCAACATTAGATCTCCTTCTTTGTCCTATTTACTCATACAATTGTTCATTCCTGCACAAGTCGGATTAACTGATTCAAAATACCTAGAGGGGATAATGAGTTTTATCAACTGGAACACAGGATCATATATCATAAGTTGTAGAGTGAGAAGGCACTTCAGAAGTTACCTTGTTTACCACACCTCCTCTCCCACCTAATTTTACAGATGAAGAAGCTGAGAAAGGTTAAGTGATTTGCTCAAAGTCATCTGGGACCTAAAATCGGCACCCCCCCTCCTTTTTTTTAAAGCCAGGGCTTCTAAAGAGTTTGTTTTATTTTTATATGTTTATGCATTTCTATACATTTGTGTAGAATACACTGAGATGGACATCATTTGCAAATGATGACCAAGTCAAAAGGAATCTTCAAGCTTTAATCAATATTGATTTATTGCAGCTGGATTCTTCGTCTGGTTAACTGATCCAGACCTGGATTCCATTGATATGGTTTCCAGCATGGAAACTTCCTCTTCAAGAGCTGCCTGGAAGCATTTTGAGGTTATATGGCTTTCTCAGGGTTATATATGTAGTATGTGTCAGAGGAAGACCATGAACCCAAATCTTTTCTATTCTAAGGCTAGCTCTCTGTCACACACACACACACACACACACACACACACACACACACGCACACACGCATACACACATACATCTCTACATAGACATGGCCAGCAATTTTTCTCCCCTTCCTCCAATTTTAACTAGGGTATAGTCTTCTGATGAATATTTAGATAACTATTCTTCCTCCTTGTAATAAGTATGCCAATTTCAGAAGTTGCTTACAAAATAATGCTGGCATGACCCATACTGTAAAGATCTAATATAAATATCCTATAGGTCTGAAAGATCTTTTGGAGGAGTAGGTCACTTGTTCATGTATAAGTATAAACAATGAAGCCCATCTGAGCTGTAAATGTAGGTTGCCTGGCAACAGCTTTTAGCGTTGTGTTATGTGCTCTGAAAAGAGACTGAGCTGGTACTTGTCTCTTTAAAACAAAAGATTATTAATAACAGCAACAATGTTGGGTATTTATAAGTCTTTTATGTGAGGATCATACAATATTTTGCAGTTCCATACATATTTTGGTGTAAAATGTCACAAGCTTAGCTTACAGATGAAGGAATTTTGGAAGGCAAAGTTCAAATCTCAAGGTCACACAAACATTAGTGGGGGAGGTCTAATAGATTACTGGCCTCAAAGCACTCCATTTGTTCATTCATTGATCTAACAAAAATTACCAAGAGATTACTAAGTACTCAGAATCTAACACTCTGCCTGGTATTTTTTGTTTGGTTCATATTTTTTGGTGGTGGGGGAAGGTACACAGAAACAGAAGAGAAGATAGATCCAATCCAATCCAATCCATCTAGCATTTAAGTACTTATGTAATCTGAGGACAGCCTTGCTGCACTTACTGTAAGCAAACCACTGTGCTAGGCACTAGGAATAAAAAGATTAATTTTAAAAGTCAGTCCCTTCCCTACAGAATCACCTAGGAGAAAAGAGTTTGTAAACAGTGAAGTTGGTATGTGGTCATTGTACTAGAACAATTGTGGGGAGGGGTCAGGAAAAGCTTTCTAAAAGCGGTAGCTTATGAGTGGATCCTTGAGAAAACTAAGGATTCGGAGGAAGAAATGAGGAAGTTGTGCTGTCTGGGAAAAGGAGACAGCCTGTGCGAAAGTATCAGGAGATACAATGCTGATTTCAGGCAACAACTTGGCTCATTTTTCTGAAACACAGAGTGTGTGAACGAGAGAAATGTTCTCTCCTGAATGTAACTAAGACTCAAAGTGCAGGTTGGAGCCATATTCTGAAGGGTTTTAGCTGTCAAAGGAAGGATTCTGTGTTTTATCCTAGAGGCAATAAGTCATTAAGGGTTCTTGAGCTGGGAAGTGATGTGGTCAACCTCCCGATTTAGAAAAATTATTTTTGGCAGCTGTGTACAGAATTGATTGGAGAGAGGAGAAGCTAGAAGTTGGGAACCCAATTAGGAGACTGTTGCAATATATCCAGGCCAGGAGATATGAGAGCCTAAACCAATATGGTGGTTGTACAAGCTGATAATAACAGACAGATGTAAGAGACTATAGAGGTTGACTTGACATGACTTGACAACCATTTGCATTCAATTCAATTCAATAGGAATGTATTAAGTGACGACTATGTACCAGGCACTATCCTATGTCCTAGGGCTACAAAGACAAAAAGAAAGCACTATATATATATATATGTTGGGGGGTATATACATATTTGTGTGTACATACCCATAAAACAAATACAAGATAATTTGGAGACACAGGGAAAAGGAAGTGAGAAGAGTCAGCAGTGACTTCAGGTTGTAAACCTGTGTGATGGTGGTACACTTAACAGAAACGGAAGTTGGAAGAAGGGTAGGTTTGATGGGGAGAGGGTAAGATCCATTTGTAGTATGCTGAATTTGAAATTTCTGTAGAACATTTAATTTGATATGTATAACAGTTGTGATGTAGAACTGAAGGTCAGGAAAGAGATTAACACTATATATACAGATCTGGAAGTCATTGGCAAAGAGATGATCAGCAAACCGCTGGGAGCTGGTGGGATCACCAAGAGAAAAGATATATAGAGAAAAGAGAAGTAGGGGGTAGTGCAAAGCTTGGAAGACAACCATGTTTAGGGAATAGGAGACAGATGAAGATTTATAAAAAGAGACTGAGTAGGAGTGGTCAGAGAGATGGAAGGAAAAGCATGAGTGATCAGTGTCGTGAAAACTCTAGGAGAGAGTATCTAGAAGAGAGTCATCAACAGTTTTGAATATTTTGTCAAAAGGTTAAAAAAATGAGAATAGAAAGAAGGCCATCAGAATCAAGTTCCATAATTTGTGTGATATGGTATATGTTAGGACAAAAGGACAATAGTTCCCTAAGAATGCCTGTTCTCCATTTTGGAAAGAACAATTTCAAAGTATACTGTCTTTATTCTGCTCCTTCAATGAGGTGAGAGTTGGGGCTAGAAACAGGGAGATGTAAGTATGTAAGAGCAATTCTCAGGACAAGCAGAAAAAGATTAAGGACTTTTTCTGATAAGCTTTGAAAACTAGTGTCTTCTCTTCTCTGTCCAGTCTCTCAAAGTAGCCCTACCCTTTTGTCTACCCACTCTACTCCCACTCCTCAATCATAAGGCAGGAGGGGGTCAGGGCTCAGAATGTCACAAGTTATTCAGGAAGCTAAAGATAGACTAGTATGAGAAGTAACATTAATCCTAGGCCAGGAATTTACTGCTACCTTAAATAACCAAGGCCATGTCCCAATTCCCACCAGCTTCCAAAAGCAAAAACTGATCAGCAGAGGCCCACAAGAGAAAATGAAAGACATGAAAAACAAGCTATCTCTTCTGGAGCAGCTATAACACTTCCTAGTGAGAAGCAGGACATGGGCAATACAAAGTACCAAGTAGAAAGGAGATGACCATTAGATACTATTTGCAGTCACAGTTCCAGAGTTTCCTTACAAAAGCAAAAAATTAAAACTAAGCATCTAAGAGCTGCATAGTTCAATATGCCCTCAGCATAATGTACTGAAGTGTAAGAAGAAAGAGAAGGAAAACTAATATGAATCCTAATTATCACTAAATGAGATGACTTTTCCAGTTCTTAAGGTCCAAGATTAGATATGTAAGTATGTATGTATGTGTTTGTATGTATGCATGTGTATATATGTATGTATATGTGTGTGTGCATGTGTAGTCATTATGGTGCCTCGATGGGCAGAACTGTCACCTTATCTAAGCTACCCTTAACAGAAACAACTGATGAAACAACTGATGGCTAATTTTCCAGTTGGAACTTGATATCAAAATGCCAAAAGGCTTTGATACAGCACAGTATCTGTTCTCAAGTCCCAGCTCCTGGTCACATCAGCACCATGGCCAGCAGTTTATAATCATCACTGATTTAGAAGCGCAAAATCTGCCAGTGGGAAAGGACTTCCAGTGACACCTAATCCAGTCCATACCTGTATAGGAACCTCTGGCAAATAAATCATCACTCCGTTGTCTTCTACTGAGAGAGAACCAACTACCCATTCTACTCTGGGATATCCTTCACTGTTGGGAAGTTTTCCTTCAATGAAGACTAAATCTGCCTTCCTTGCAAACTTCCACCAATTGCATTATTGTGCTCTCTGAGAATAAAAGAGCAAATATTACCACATTTCCACATAACTATCTTTTAAATACTTAAACAAGTATTTTCCTTCAGTCTTCTCTTCTCCAAACTCAACATCCCTAGTTCCTTCACTCAATTCTCATAAGGTATTTATACTGAGGCCCCTCCAAATATTTCCATGTGATCATCCAACTCCAGCTTGAAGAACTCCAGTGATTAAGTAGCCTTTTCCATTGGTTGTACATTTGGGGCCATGCAGAGCTATTGTAATCCTTTTTTCTACTTGAAAGCTCCTTAAATGCTTGAAAATAATACTTGCCTTATTTCCAACCTCCCCTTTTCCAGCCTAGCCATCTCCAGTTCCTCCAAGAAGTCTTCATATGGCATGGTTTGCAGTCTCCCCTCAATCTTCTTTGCCTTCCTCTAGATCAATTCCATCTTGACAATTTATTTCCCAACATTTAATGTATAAAAAGAGAGGATAATATTCCAAATGCCAGACCAAGGCAGAGTACATTGGGACTATTACCACTTTGGTTCTGGACACTATGCTACTTTCAATGCAGCCAAAAGGAATCTCTGTGGCCATCTAGTTCAATTCACATCTGAAAAAATTCTTAACATAACACACTGGATAAGCCAGCCATTGCTTGAAGGCCTTCAGTCACTATTTTGCCACACAATCTATTCCACTTTTATAGGTCTAGGAATTAGGAAGTTGTTTCTTGTTCAGTTGTTTTTCAGTCATGTCCAACTGTTCATGACCCCCATTTGGGGCTTCCTTGGCAAAGATACTGGAGTGGTTTGTCATTTTCTTCTCCAGCTTATTTGACAAATGAGGAAACAGAGGTAAACAGGGTTAAGTGACTTGCTCAGGGTCAAGTCTAAATTTATCTCTTCATCTTCTACTCATTTGTCCTAATTCAACCTTTTAGAGCCAAAGAGAACTAGTTTAATCCTTCTTCCATATTAGTCTTTCCAATTCTTAAAGACATCTATCATGTCATCCCCTGAGTCTTATCACATACACATTAAATATCCTTAGTTCTTTCAACTAATCCCCATGTGTGATGAACCAATGGTCTTCATAGGATGTAGAGTCCATAAGTGATACTCCAGATATAATCTGACCAGGTCAGAGTATGGAGGAACTGTTGCCTCTTAATTTTGGAAGCCATTTTTCTCTGAAAGCTATCCTTCTCTGACACATGACTGTACAAGCCTTTTTGTCTAGCATATTGCACTGTTGTCTCATATTGAGTCCATGAGAATTACCAGAATTTTCTCAGAAAAGTTGCTAATCGCACCTCCCCCATTTCATAAGTGTGAAGTTCATTTATCAAACTCATATAAGACTTTACATTTACCACTATTAAGTTTCACCTTACTAGATTCAACCTAATTTTCTGACCTGCCAAGATCTTTTTGGATCCTGATTCTGTCATCCAATAGCTTAGCGAACCCTCCAGGTTTGGTGTCATTTACAAATTTAATCAAGATGATAGCTATAGTTTATATAGATTGTAGATAAAAATATCAAATAGCATAGGACCAAACAGATTTCCTAGGAAGGAAAGAAGGAAGGAAGGAAGGAAGGAAGAAAAGAATGAATGAAAGAAGAAAACTAGCATATATTAAGCACATATGATATGTCAGACACTATACTAAGTGCTTTACAAATATCTCATTTGATCATCACAACAACCCTGGTAGGTAACTATTATTATACCTTTTTTTTTACAATTTAGAAAACTGAGGCAAATAGAAGTTAAGCGACTTGCCCAAAGTCACACAGCTGGTAAGTGTCTGAAATTGCATGTGAACTTAGACCAAGACGAGAGGTGTGTGAGGTATGTGTGGTATGGGGTATGTGAGGTATGTGAACCCAAGACCAGAGGTCTACTGACTACACCACCTGGAGAGGTGACATTGAACCAGTAATGACTACTTTTGGATCTGATCATTTAATTTATTCTAAATCCATCTCATTGTAATAATTGTTCAACTTATTCCAAATCCATCTAATTGTACCAGTTGTATCAAGCCCACGTTATCCCATCTTTTCCCCAAGAATAATATGAAATAAATTATCAAATGCTTAGCTAAAAATCTGTGTAAGCTATATGTATGGTATCCCCTTATCTACCAGTTTAGTAACCTCATCCAAAAAGGAAATAAAACTAGCCTGGTATGACATGTTCTTAATGAAACCATGCTGGTTCTTTGTAATCCCTGGTTCCTTTATTAGATCCTCACTAATCATCTCTTTACTGATATGTTCTAGAATCTTACTAGGCATTGAAGTTAATCTCACTGATCTATAGTTTGAAGATTCTATCTTTTTTCTTTTGAAATCTTGTCCATTTGCCCTTTTCTGTTGCAGAGAAGCAAAATGGCATATGGTCAAAGAGCTAAGAGATAGGTACAATTATTATCCCTGGAAACTGAGGCAAACAGAAGGCAAATGACTTGCCCAGTGTCACACAGATAGTCAGTGTCTAAAGCTCAATTTGAACTTAGGCCTTCTTGACTCTAGGCCCAACTCTCTACTCACTGGGCCGCCTCTGCTTTACATCTCTCTCCTCCAATCCATCCTCCACTCTATTTTCAAAGTGATGTGTAATCTGGCCATGTCACCCCTTTATGCAATAAACTCCAGTGGCTTCCTCTTACGTCCAGGACCAAATATAAAATCCGATCTTCTTTTAAAGCTTTCATAATCTCCCTCCCCACCCAGAGAATTCCCTGGGGGAAAAAAGAAAAAAAAATGCTGGAATAGAGGAGACAGAAGTGGGGCTTCAGTGGCCGAGTAGTGGGAGTACCTGAGTCACAGAGGGGCAGAGCCAGCAGGGGTCAACACCAGGAGCCCAGACATACTCTTGCTCCCCCAGGGGAAGTGCCAGACGCCCAGCTAGAACAACAAAGAGCTGAGACCATTGCTGAAGAGCAACAGTGCTGGAGAACAACCCCAGGGGAAGAGATTTCAGGTAGCCAGACCCTCTCCCCCACACCTCAGGAAACTGAAGGCTATAATTCACGAAACCAACAAAGAGACTCACGATCTCCAGAATAAGAAAGCTGGGACAGTGATCCCTGGGCCCCGAAAGCAGAAATTTACTGTAAAGCCAGGAAAAGGCTAACATGAAGAATACAAAAAAAAATGAGGACCATTGATTCTTTTTATGGAGACAGGCAGGATCAAAATACCAATTTGGAAGAGGATAACAATGACACCATATCCACATCTGATACCTCAAAAAGTAATGTGAACTGGTCTCCGGCCCAAAAAGCATTACTGGAAGAGCTAAAGGAGGATTTTAAAAATCAAATTAGGGAGGTAAAAGAAAAAATGGAAAAAAATGGAAAAAATGGAAAAACAATCCACTGACGAAATCAAGTCCCTAAAGAATAAGATTGGCTAAATGGCTATGGAGATTCAGAATCTAAATAGAGAAAATGACACCCTGAGAGGTAAAATCAACCAATTGGAAAAGGAGACTCAAAAGCAAAATGAAGACAGTAATTCGTTAAAAATTAGTTAAGCAAGTGGAAGCTAATGACTCTATGAGGCATCAAGAAGTAGTAAAACAAAATGTAAAG
>CM053627.1:99428471-99464013 GCA_028646595.1 Phalanger gymnotis | reverse complement strand
TCTCTAACTTGCTTTTCCAAATCCTTTTTGAGCTCTTCCATGGCCTGAGACCAATTCATGTTTTTCTTGGAGGCTTTTGATGTAGGCTCTTTGACTTTGTTGACTTCTTCTGGCTATATGTTTTGGTCTTCTTTGTCACAAAAGAAAGATTCTAAAGTCTGAGTCTGAATCTGAGTCCATTTTTGCTGCTTGTTCATGTTCCCCACCAACTACTTGACCCTTGAGCTTTTCGTAAAGGTATGACTGCTTGGAAAGTAGAGAGTACTTTGGGGGGACATGAGGGATTGTGCTGCTGTTTTCAGAGCTATTTCTATACAACCAGCTCTGCCACACCAGCACTCCTCCTCCCCTAAGAACCGCCAACCCAGAACACGACTCAGAGCCAAGCAGGCTCTGCACTCCTGCGCTGATCTGCTGCTTAATTCCTCCCACCATGTAGGCCTGGGGCCAGAAGCAACTGCAGCTGTAGCTCTGGAAGCAGCCTCAGAGGTGCATCACCTCTGCTGCCCCTGGGGTGGTGGCCTAACTGCAAACTCCTTTCACTCTGTCCCACCAGTCTTTCCCACTAACCTTCTCTGTTGTGTTTGGTGTTTGTGGGTTGAGAAGTCTGGTAACTGCCACAGCTCACTTATTCAGGGCACTATGGTCTGTTCTGCCCGGCTCCTGGTCAGGTTGGTCCGGACGCAGCCCACGCTAGGCTCTGCTTTGCTCTGCTCCCAGCGCAGGGCTGTAGACCCTTCCCAGCAACTGTTCAGACTGTCCTGGGCTGGAGCCCTGCTTCCCTCTGCTATTTCGTGGGTTCTGCAGTTCTAGAATTTGTTTAGAGCCATTTTTATAGGTGTTTAGAGGGACTAGAGGGAGAGCTTCAGGCAAGTCCCTGCTTTCCAGACTCCATCTTGGCTCCACCTCCTGCAACAGGCATTTTTTAAAGCACTTACTATGTGCCACACACTGTGCCAAGTTCTGGGGACACAGATACAAGCAAAAGGAAGGACAATATCTGCCCTCAAGGAGCTTACAACCTAAGGGGAAAGATAACACATAAAAGGAATACGAAAAGAAGGAAGGGGAAAGGTACCCATAGGATGGCATGTTGTCAGAATCCAGAGAGTCACCAGAGCTCAGAGGGGAAGGAAGACTGTCTGGCCTAGGCCCCTTCTCAAAGTGGATGTGCCACAAGGGACTCATGGATGGAAGAAGTAGGGGACAGAGTGGAGGGAAGTTCCAGGGTTAAAAGGCAGTTGAAGCATAGTGGCAAAGACCAGAGAGTCAGAAGCAGAGCTGGGAAGTGAATTAAGGACGGGCAGCCTGGGCCCCTTCCCAGAATTAATCCCTCAAAGGAAAATTTCATTGTAGACTTGCTCCCGGGGTATCCAGGGATTTCTATTATGCTCAATAAATATTGTTATCTTACCAAATTTCATGCTGCCCACAAGCATTCTTGGTATTAACTAGGATTTAGAAGTAACTATTGTTCTGGAGAAAATATACTCATCTTGGGAACATCTAGCATCAAAAATTCACTTGCTCTGTTTATTGAAGCAATTCATCTGGGCCTATCCAGTGACAAGAAAAGAGCTATTTCATAAACCAGTCTGGTTCTACACTAGAATACTTATACACTATATTACTTGGGCTATAAAACTCTATCAACAGTTCTATTATAAATCTGTGCTCAGATTCTCTTAAACATTAAGCACAGGCATAAAAACAGGCTCCAGGCAGAATCTTGCTTCTTACCATTCTGGTTGAGGAACATCAACCAGGTGCTATAATTCAATATAAATTTTTCATACAAATCGGTCTGGTCATTTAAAAAGTAATAACAACTACGATATGAATTTCTATTCTCTTATTACATATTTAACAGCGTATTTTAAATTCTTCAAGGCACGACATCTTAGACATGTAAAAGAGAAAATGTTCAAGATAGTTTTAAATCAAAAGTTTGTAATGTGTGAGCCTGAGTAACAAACCACAGAGGCTTTGGAAAAAAGAGGATGCAACGACTATTCTTCCTTCCCACCAAATAAAGGTCTACTGTTTATATGCTTTAAGTCAGGTGATGAGCTTTTGCCTGCACTTGGCCATGCAGAAGATACTAAGGAGTATTTACCCCTGCTGCCAATCCTCTTCTTAATATTCTTTCCTCCTTTGACCTCCATGGCACTACTCTCCCCCATGCAGTTTACCCATTTCTCTCTTTTAATTTCCTATGGTGACTCCCTAGTGTGAATATTGTCCAAGACTCTGTCTTAAGTTTTCTTTCTTTCCTCTTTGGTGATTTATCTCCTCCAGTGATTTCCATGATCAGGTCTATGTGGAGAATTCCTCGAGCTACGTGTGTACTCAAGATTTCTCAACTGAGCTCAAACCCTACACATACCGTGGTATGTTATATATAGGGATGCCCTTACTGGCATCTGAACTCAACCTCCAAAATTGAATGCCTGATTTTTACCTCAAAGCTTGATCCTTTTCCTGACTTCCTTATTTCTGTTAACAACATAATAGTCACCCAAGTTGGAATCCTCAGAATTAACTTTGTCTCTTTCTTCTCCCTCAGCTCATCGATTCCATCATTGCAAAGCCATGCTGATTCTGCCCTTCTAACATTCCCCATGTCTGTTTTCTCTTCTCCACTCATGGACTGCTCCCCCACGCCAGTTCAAGTTTAAGTTTTAGTTGTCTTTCATTTGGACTATTGTGACAATGTTCTAACAGGTCTGATTTCCATTCTCTACCTTGACCATTCTATCCTTCAAACATCTCCCAAAATAGTCTATCGAAGGCACATCTTAGCATGACACTTCCCTCTCAAAAACCTTTGATGTCTCCCACTGCCTATAGGACCAAATGTAAACTCCTTAGCTAATTATTTAAGTTCCTTCACTATCTGGCTGGAATTTAACTTTCCAGACATATTGCATATTACTTTTCTTCACGTACTCTATTGCAATAGCTTCCTGATTGGCTATTCTTCCACAAACCTTCACTTCTCCAATCCATTTTTCACACAGTTGCCTAATTTGATTTCCTTAAACAGGTCTGACCACACTACTCATTTGCCCTATAAATGTCAGTGGCTGCCTATTACTTCTCAAATAAAATAAAGACTCTTGCTTTTGTCTTTATTTGTATTCCCATATGTGCTTGGCATATACTAGGTAGTTAATAAATGCTTGTTGACTTGAATCAATTCTGTTGACCCAACTCAGGAATGATGGTATAAACATGGGTGATATATTCCAGTGGGATGCTTACCAAGTAAATCTCATTTACTTCGAGGTCAATGTTGTTCTAGTGCAGTGGTTTTCAAATGTGTAGTTCACAAAAAATATTGTTGGAATTAAAGGTCCTGTGGACTAATATCCCACTATACCTCCATACATGCTTACTTAACACTATCAAGAAATCTAGAAAGGAAAAATGGAAGGAAAACAGAATTTTTGATCAAGTACCACTAAAGATGTTTTGACATAGTAATTAATTCTCAAAACAAGAGCATATGCTTTATCATATTCAAAGCTCTAATGCTTTAACGAGCCTAGTTACTGTCTGGATGTGTATGGGTTCCTTTTGGTCCTATCCTTTCAAACTATAAACCTAGGCATAGAGTTTCTTAACCTTTTTTGTGATTCATGGACCCCTATGGCAGTCTAGTGAAGCCTACGGGTCCTTTCTCAGAATAACGTTTTTAAAGGTATACAATAAAATACATAGAATTGCAGAGGAACCATAATGAAGTGTAGTTATCAATGTATTAACGAAAAAGTTCACGGACCCCAAACTAAAAACCCATGGACCAGAGGGTCTCCTAGAATCTAGCTGGTTCTAGTAAACTCTTGAGGAGGCATAATTCATTTCTCCTTTATATGACAATCCTTCAGATACTTGAGGCTTAGACTTGTTTTGCTTGGTGCCTAAGGACTGAACCAGGTACAATTCATGAGAATCACTGAGAGATAGATTTAGCTTTGATGAAGGGGAAAACATAATGAAGTGATCCAGAAGTGTTGTGGGCTACCTCAGGGCTTAGGTTTTCTCTCGCTGTAGGTCTTTAAGTATAGGGCGGATGACCACTTGTTGGGTACAGTTTACTTTATTCAGCTCAGGAACCATGTCCTGGCAATATAAGTAAGTACTGGACTTTTGTCAAAAAGTTCCCAATACAAAAAAAGGAAGGGGGTGAATGGAGAGATTGCCATGTTAGAAAGACATGCCAAAAGTGTTATATCTAGCTACACAATTATAAAGACTACATTCAGAACTGCTATTGATTACTTCTACCTTATTCTATTTTGACAGACTCATAAACATTTCTCAAGTTGACACTAACCTCTTTGACTCACTTTTTGATGAAATTGACACGTGTTTTTAGGTTGACCAGATTTAGCACACACTTTTGCAAAGGGTACAGGTTGATCCAAGGTGTTTAGAGTAGATCACTTAATCTAATAATTACCTTTTTCCACACTGAGACAAGTCTTTAGAGCAATGTGATCATGGAGCATGTTGACGATCATCATGGAAGACAAGCACCAATGAAGAGTCCAATGAGACTGAATCCAGCAATACTGTTAAACTAGAAGATTCCCGTATTATTTCCTATTTGGCCTCCTGCATCTAAAATAGTAGCAAAAGCACTGAATCAGGAGATTTATGTTGTCAGTCAACAGACATTTAGTAAGTTCCTACTATGTGCTAGAGATACAAAGAGAGTACAAAAATCACAGACCCAACCCTTAAGGAGCTCACATTACAATGCTCAAATCCCAGCCTCAACAATTACTAGCTGAATGCAAGTCAAAAGCTCCCAAAGTCTTAGGTTACTTATCCATAAAATTTTAGAAGATAATAACTATATTACCTACTTTGGAGCGATGGAAAGCACTTTATAAATGTGAATTGTCATTTCTTGATATATGCATTAGTTTAAAAGGGTGGGGATAATTTTAACTCAAGAAACATCATGGAAATCTCAGGACTTAGGTTCTGGTTCTAGCAACTAGCTCTGAGGCCATAGTCAAATTCTTTCTTTGCTCTGGGATTTATTTTCTCCCATCACTAAAATGAAGTTGAACTAAAATGATTCTATGGGTCCCTTTCTACTCTGTGATTAATAGATCGCTGTATAAAATTTATTTACCATTCAACATAAAAATGCAGGTAACATTTCGAATCTGTTTTTGCAGTAGTTAGCTCAAAAATTGGAGGTAAAGTTATTTTAAACACCAATAAGATTTATGTCAGTGCTGATTTGATGCTTTCCTGCATGAAGCCAACTCTAAAATTATTTGTTTATGTGCTTAGTGATTCATTCCTAGCCTCTTGATCTGTCTCAAATTTACTGTCAAGGTTCTACAAGTGGTGAAATAGGCACATCCAAGAGAATAGGGAAGAGAAGATATTGTCAAGGATGTCACTGTCATTGACTTTGTGATAGAGAATCTTCATTGACAAGTCCTTACGACTTCTATGTACCGAAGACCTAAGGCAGCTTGCATCACTCAGCATGTAAGACTTTCCTAGGGAAACACACCACACCAGTGAATATGGACACATAAAAACCAACCAAGGATACTCCACCCCACCCTATCCCCAGCCATGCTACACTGCCATGCTACAAAGTAACCTCACTTTCTCACTTGCTCTCCCTCCAGTCAACATAATTAATTCTTTACGTACAGGATAAGGGTCAATTCAGGAACAATATCCCAGAAGTCTGGGCTCTTCCTGTTCTTATCTGTTGCCTGGAAGAAGAATCACAATGGGAGAGTCCTATGATTTTATTAGATCTAAGGCCAGTATCTTCTTTCTTAGTGCCCAGAGGGGTAGGGATAAGGTTGGGGAAGCACCCTCATCCCAGATTAGCTGCCTTGCCTCCCTGATTGTGGTAACTTACTATCTATCTATCTATCTATCTATCTACCTATCTATCTGTCAGTGTCTTTATCTATTGATGGTCCTATCGATTATTGCAGGTCGATGGTACAGTCTATAGAACACTGGGCTGGGAATCAGGAAGACTCATCTTTCTGAGTTCAAATCTGGCCTCAGACTCTTACTAACTGTATGACCCTGGGCAAGTCACTTAACCCTGCTTACTTCAGTTTCTTTATCTGTAAAATGGGGATGCACCTATTTCACAGAGTTGTGGTGAGGGTCCAATGAGATAATGTACATGAATTGCTTTGGAGCGCTCCACAGGCTGTCCCAAAAGTCTTAGGGCAATTTTAAGCTTTGATAGCTTATTAAAGTTATCTTGTCATCCCTGAGACTAGTCTCTTTTCCAAGACAGATATTTCCAGTTCCTTCAACAAACTCTCATGTATCTGATAGCTTATCAAAGCAGAAAATTGCACTAAGACTTTTGGGGCACCTTCTATTAATGATGGCTATTATAATTATTTGTTTGATAGATAAAAGAGAGTAACCAGCGTGGTAAAGAGATTTGGGTATAAGAGGATTTGTTGGAGTAGTCTCAGGGACGGCAAAAATAACTATGTTCAAGTAATAGCTAATTTTTTAAAAATAGTGCTTTAAGATTTTCAAAGTGCTTTATAGTATGATCTTTTTTGATCCTGACAACAACCTTGGGAGGTAGGTGCCATTATTATCTCCATTTCACCAGCAGACAGAGGTTAAGCATCCCAGGATTACTAGTAAGTGTCTGAGATTGGATTGGAATTCAGTTCTTTCTGACTTTCTCTAGCACTTCCTGACTCATCCGGTACTCTCTCCTCTGTACCACCTACCTGCCAAGCATTTGAAGGAATGCCGCGTAGAAGACGAATTAGACATGTTCATTTTGGCCCAATTCTACCTAATAGGTAGAAATTGCAAAAAGACAAATTTAGGCTTGATATTAGTCAAGTCACATCAATAAACATTTATTAAGTGTCTACTATGTGCCAGGTACCCTAGACATATAAAGACAAAAGATAGTTTCTGCTCTCAAGGAAATGAATCTAAGTGTGGAGATAGTATGTAACCTGCCTTCCCCCTTGCCTTGTGGCGCAAGGTAGGTACATGTATTACCCTTCCCTAAAGATTCTACTCCACAGTGACTCTACCAGGGGTGGGGAACTTGTAGCCTCGAGGTCATATGTGGGCCTCTAGGTCCTCAAGTGCAGTCCTTTGACTGAGTACAAACTTCACAGAACAAATCCCCTTAATAAAAGGATTTATTCCATAAAATTTGGCAGTCAAAAGGCAGGAACCAAAGACCTAGAAGGCCACAGTGGCCTTGAGATCACAGGTTTCCCATCTCTGCATCTAGGCCTTCTAAACCAATCTTACATTCCTTTAGGAGTTCAGAATCCTTAAGGATCCCTGAAACCACTCTTTTGCCACAGAATGAGATGTTTTTTTTCAGTGCAGAGTCCACCCTCTTGCCTGGCTATTAGTTTTGAGCTCTGCTATCTTTTCTTATCTCCTAGCAAACCCCTACTTGTTCTTTGATATCAACTCCATCTTTGGTCTGTTGTCCCCAAATTTCCAGATCTATAGTTCCAGGCTAAGGAAAGCAGCATCAAAAACTGTAGGGAGATGAAGTTATGTCCAGGACTTGGTCTGGGAAGATGGCTGTGAAGAGGCAGTTAGAAGTTATAGTGGACACAGCACTGAACTTAGAGACAGGACACAGAGCTTAGAGACAAATCCTGCCTCAGATATGCCGAAGCAAGTCATTTAAGCTCTTCTAGTCTTAGTTTCTCCATCTACAAAATGGGGATAATACAAGCACTTATTTCACTAGGTTGTTATGAGGAACAAATGGGATAAAGTATGTAAAGCAAAAAACTATAAAAATGCTGGCTCTAATTAAGATTGTATCATAGCTCGAGGGCATCTAAGTAATAGGAGAATTTCAAAACCAAATCAAAGGACACCACGATTGTTTCTTCCCTTTATATTGTATCTCCCTTGGATGACTGTAAGCTTCTCAAGGACAGAAACAATGACATATTTTATACCCCTAAATGCATGCTCTGACACATGCCAGAGGAGGTTATAGAATTACCTTCACTGAAGTACCATCAAAAATGGAAAATGTTCACACGAGACATATTGAATCTAACTGAATTATATATACTGAGTAAATGCAAACTGGAAGGAGACTGGCCAGAACTAGATCCAGGGGTCACAGTGGCTGGCGAGCTGAGCACACTAACAGTATGGTACATGCAAGTCAAAGCCAATTTATCTCAGGAGTAGGAGTACTGCATGTAAAACCTAAAGCGTAAACCTCTGCTTAGAGGTTCACTCAAGAATTGTGGCCCAGGCTCCAGAAATGAGCAGAATGTGGACAGCTGGAAAAAGGTTCATAGTGTCACAGATGGCTAAGCGTTGGAACATAAGATTTATGAGGGAAATGTAAAGCAGCTCAAGTAATTTTACCCTAGAAAAGAGAATGCTGACATATAACAAAAGCACTTTGAATAGGGTGCAGACTAACTGTTTTCCATTTCCAAAGGAAACTGATTACAACAAAACAAACTCAACCTGAAGCGCGGGAGAACCAAGATCATCTACGAGGGATAATTTTCTGACAAAGGAGACTGTCCAGATTGCTCTGACGAGTCAGAGGAGGTGATAGAATTACCTTCGCTGAAGTACCATCAAAAAACAGGAAAGAGTCTTTTTCATTTACAGTGTTTTGAGAGTGAGCACCCACCCCCCCACTCCCACCCCAACCTGGTGAATGGGCAGCTAGATGGTACACGTGGATAGAGTTTTGGGCCTGGAGTAGGGAAGATCCAAGTTCAAATCTAGCCTCAGGCACTTACGCTGTGTGACCTTGAATAAGTCATGTGACTTCTGTTTGCTCCAATTTCCTCATCTGTAAAACCTGGGGCTAAAAACACCAGACTCTCAAGGTTGTTGTGAGAATCAAATGAGATAATATTTGTAAAGCACTTAGCTCTGTGCCTGGAATACAGCAGGTGCGATTTCAACGTTAGCTATTATTATTATCTTCAGGGGCAGCTAAGGATAGAGCCCCAAGGCTTGGAGTCAGGGAGACCTAAATTCAAAACCAGCCTCAGGTATACTAGCTGTGTGACCCTGGCCAAGTCACTTAACCCTGTTTGCCTCAGTTTCTTTCATCGATAAAATGAGCTGGAGAAGCGAATGGCAAACCACTCCAGTATGTTTGCCAAGAGGTCACAAATGAGGTCACAAATGGGACCACAAAGAGTCTGATGTGACTGAAATGATTGACCCACAGCAACAACAACAATAAATTATTATTATAACTGCCATCCTTTAGGTGGGAAGCAAGGAATAAACGACTCTGGTGTAGTTGACTATACCTAGGGGAAAAATATCAGCGTTTGCATGGAGTTTGCATAGCTTGGAGGTTTTTGCTGAAGAAGCACATAGTTAACACGTTCTTTGCTTATAGTAGATTAGGCTTTTGATTTTTTTAATGATTCATCATAAAAAATGTGCTGCCTGGAGCACATTTGGATGGATGAAATCTTTCCTGAGCCATGTATATGCGTGTTCAACTACTCAGAAGAAAAAAAAACCATCAGTAATATTTCCCTCTTTTTCCCCCAAAAGGAATAATGGCTCAATTCTATTCAACAAAAAACATTCATTAACCAATCAAGGATTGATACATCATTAAGGGCCTACTATGCTTCAAACATAGAGAGGGCATTGGGCCTAGTGGATGGAAAGTAGGCCTTGGAGTCCGGAATTCCTGGGGGGGGCACTTTCTGCCTTTCATGCATGCTGGCTGTGAGCCCTTGGGCAAATGGCTCAATCATCTTTGTGCCCCTAGATAATTCTCCAAGACAATAAGAACTGCCAATCTACAGTGGAAGATGAAATTTTCTCACTGGGAGTTTCTTACATTAATGAAATGACAAATCTCATCAAATAAACACAAAATATCAGCTGCTATGCTTGTTGCTAGGAATGCAAATACTACAGTGAAACAGTTCCTCCTCTCCAAGAGCATACACTTCACTTTTTACATGGAGGGTGGAGAATGGGGAGGAGATACACCATGCGTACATATGGGTATTGTGCAGAGAAGATCTAGGAGGTCAAGAACAGGCACAATAGGGAGAGGTAAGATTGAGAAGGTGCAGGTCTAGGAGGGCTTCCCACAGGAGGTGGCATCCAACCTGAGCCTAGAGGGAAGAGGATTCTGAGAGGAAAAGGTAAAGAGGGAATGCATCCCAGGCTTAGGAATGGCTTGTGTGAATGTATATAGGCAGGAGATGGAATGCTGAGTTAGGAGAACAGCCAGTGTTTAAGCTTGATTGAAATAAAGGGACCATAGAGTGAAATGAGGTTGGAAAGGTAGTTTGGAGCCAGATGGCAGAGGACCCTAAGTGGCAGGTTAAGAAATTTGTATTTTTTCTTATAGGCAAAGGGAACCTTCAGAAAGTGGTTTACCTGGGAAATGATACATTCAGATCTGTGTGTTAAGGCAATCAATCAGTCAACTAGCATTTATTAAGCCCCTACTGTTTTCTAGGGAGCAGCTGGTTGTGCAGTGCTGGGCCTAGATTTAGGAAGACTCATCTTCCTGAGTTCAAATCTGGCCTCAGACACTTAGTAGTTGTGTGACCCTGGGCAAGTCACTTAACCCTGTTTGCCTCAGTTTCCTCATCTGTAAAATGAGCCAGAGAAGGAAGTGGCAAACCACTCCAATATCTTTTCCAAGAGAACCCCAAGTAGTGTCACAAAGTGTTGGACATGACTAAAAAATGACTGAAATAACATCTTCTAGGCACTGAGCTAAGCACTGGAGATACAAAGAAAAGGAAATAAAAAAATAAAGTCTTTGATCTCAGGGAGCTCACTAATTATTTTGGCAGCTGTGTGAGAATGGATTGTCATTAAAATGCTATGAAATACAATATGAAACATCATGAGTCTCAATTAACATTTTTTTCTGGTTCAGTGCCCTTAAATCCTTCACAGAAACTTGATCTGATTACCTTAAGCAGAAGCATTGCCTACATTATGCCAATATTTCAAAATAGCTTTGGAATAAGATGCTACTTTGTCTGATTTTCATCCCCATTAAATGTGGTGGGAGAGAATTTTGGAACAAAGACAGATCCCTGCTTTATGTGGATGGAAATGAACAAGGATAACCTACCTCAGCGGATATGAAATGTTGAGTCTTTTCCCCGCATTCTCTTACGTGATCCTTTTAGTGATTAGAATAAGACAGCTGACCAGACACTGCAATGAAAGATGACTAGATTTGAAACTAGAAGACCTAGATATAAATCCCACTTCTTCTGTTTCCTGTCTTTGTGAGCCTAGGCAAGTCACTTAAACTTTCCAGGCCTCGATTTCCTCACCTATAAATATGAAAGGGAGTTTCCTGGATGATATGTAAGGCCTCTTTCACTTCTTCATCCTGTGTTCCTTTGAGCATGAACAAAGTTAGGGATGTCCTCCTCATCAAAGAATCACTGAATGGGAGCTTCCTTCATATCATTAACAGCTGGAGGAGAATATACAAAGTCTATATGTCTCTGCTAGTGTCTGAGGATAGAAATAAAGATAGGGACGGGGCCTGTGATTTCACAGGTCCCAGATAAGGAGACCTTCTGCCAATGCAGGTCATCATGGCCTAGAGCGCCAATGTGTCAGAAGTGGGATTTGAACCCAGGCCTTCTTTTCTTCAAGGCCAGTTCTCTATCTACTCTTCCAAAATGTCTTAGCATATCTAAGACCTATCTAAATGGTGAACTTTGATTTTTGTATCCAGATTAGAATAAGAAAAAAAAAACCAAACCTGTCTGCTTCTTACCTTTCCAGTCTTCTTATACCTCACTCCCCACCAGGTACTTTGTGATATAATGATACTGGCTTCCTTGCTGTTCCTCAATTTGGACACTCCAGGTATTTCCTCCCATGCCTGGAATTCTCTTTCTCTCTCTCTCTCTCTCTCTCTCTCTCTCTCTCTCTCTCTCTCCCCTCATCTCTGCCTCCTGACTTCCTTCAAGTCTCAGCTAAAGTTCCATCTTCTAAAAGATGTCTTTCCTGACTTACATGAACTGATGCTGAGTGAAGTGAGAAGAACCAGGAGAACATTGTCCACAGTAAGAGCAACATTGTGCGATGACCAGCTTTGGTCGACTTTGCTCTTCTCAACACTGCCATGATCTAAGACAATTCCAAAAGACTCACGATGGAAAATCCTATCTACATCCAGAGAAAGATCTATGGAGTCTGGATACAGATTGAAGCATATTATTTTCTCTTTTTGTGCTGTCATTTTTGCTTTCTCATGGTTTTTCCCTGTTCTTCATTAGTGACATGACTAAAGTGAAAATATGTTAAATAAGATTGTTCATGTATAGTCTATGTCAGATTGCTTGTCTTCTTGGGGAGGGGTGAGGGAGAAAAAATTTTGGAACTCAAAATCTTATAAAAGTGAATGTTGAAAACTATCTTCACATGCAATTGGAAAAATACTATTAAGTGAAAACAATGTCTTTTCTGGTCCTTCTTAATGCTAATGCCTTCTCTCTATTGATTATCTCCAATACATCCTGTATATATCTTGTTTGTATATAGCTGTTGGCATGTTGTCTCTTTCATTAGAATATGAGCTGCTTGAGAGCAAGGACTGTATTTTTTGCCTTTCTTTGTATCGCTTGAACTTAGCACAGCACTCGGCACATGGTAGATGCTTCATAAATGCTCGCCAACTGACTGATTCAAAGAAGCAAGTGACTCTTAGTAAAATGCTGCTTAGTTGGTGGTGCTCCCCAGCCCAGAGCCTGAAACTATTTAATGAGGTAGGAAGCAAAGCTATGATTTAGTATTAGCAGGGAAAGGGTGTTGAGGAGGAGGGGAAGAAACTGTTGGGAAGCAATGGGAAGAAGGCAGTGGGGGCATTGAGAGGATCGTGGAAGAGGAGAGAACAAAGAATCTCAAATTTTGGAAAAGCCACTGCTAAGTAGGTGGTCTTCTGTATGCTTATCAAAGTCACATTACATTTCTAAGGCTTTGGAGGTTCTCTGTCTTTGTCTGTCATTAAGCTTAGCAAACACAATATTACATTTTCCTAAATGTAGGCTATTAGCCACCTTAAAAAACTGCTGACATACTTAGCAGAACAGAGAAGAGCAGCTGTCTGTGTGAAAGACCTAATTTTCTCTGTATGGGAAGACAGTCCACTCAATGGTCTTTTTCAACTAAATCTCCTAATTCATAGATTTTACATTCCTATGATTTATGAACTTAACTGCCCATTAGGAAAAAAAAAATTCAATGAGACTACAAGACATCATTTCTTTGCTCTTGAAATCTGGTAGCCTTTTATCGGGCCAATAATTTTAAGCTTCCGCCAATGTGTACATTTCTGCACCTGGTCATACATGCATATAATAGCTCAGGAAAAGAAGGGCAATGGACTTTTTGCTTTGCTGATCTGTATTTACAGCTGGAACTAGGATGGGGCAGTAGGAGCTTTGCCCAAGGAGCTAATAAGTTGTGAAGGGATGCCTTTCTTCCTTCCAATAATACAAGTGCTGCCTACCTAAGCAGACTGTTCCATCCTCCAGCCCTAGGGTTGCCATTCCCCAGGGCTCCATAGCCTTCATACCTCTCTCTAAGCTTGCTTCCCATTCCCCAACCTGCTTTCATCCCCTATTCTTCTAGACAGGAGATTGGTACAAGAGAGGAATGCCATTGACAAAAGGGACGAAGAGAATCATCATCAGCATTCGTTGGTATCTGCTACCCCCAACAGTAAAGTCATTCCTCATCCTCTCTGAATCCTACTTTCATCTTCCCACCATTTCCACTTGCCTCCATCCTAGATTTCTCCTTCCTTCACTCCTTCCCTCCTTTTGTTGCTCACTGAAGCCTAATTTTCTGCTGAAGACGCCAGATATCTTTGTTACTTCTCCAAGGCAGGTCTATCCTTCTCATACCACCTATCACACAGGGCCAGAAGGAAAATTTGGCATATTCCTTCTTCCCCTTTACCATCTGGAGACCCTGCTGCCGCTATCACTCAGAAACCACTTCTTTAAAAAAAAAGTTCACTTCATTTCATTCAGATATATGTGGCTGTCATTTAGGAAGGTCCAGATCACTCTCCTTCCTCCCCACAAAACATTTAGCACTTGGCTCACAGTGTTATTCCCTACTCCAACTCTTTTTCTGTCTAAAAACCCCATCCCTCCAGTTCCTTAATTCCCATGACTTCTGTCTCTAGCCTTCCTCACTCACACACAGGAGTGGTCATACCTTAGCCAAACCCACTCAACTACATCCTGGAATTCCTAGTTACAGCTCTGCTTGCCCTGTATGCACTTCCACCTAGGAACAGCAGTATTGTGAAATTGCAATTATCCTTACCATCCCTAGGACTCTGTCCAGAAGTTCTGCCGAGGTAGACGTACCTTCAAATAATCAGTATGGAACATGCGTAGATCACAGAGTTATGGATTTTAGAGCTTGGAGGTACCTTAGAGCTCATCTAGTTTACAGGTGATGAAACAGACCCAGAGAGTGGAAATAACTGAGCCAAAGCCACACATGTAGTAGTGACAGAATCAGGATTCAAATCCAGCCCTCTGTCCATTTTATCACGTGGCTTCCATGAAGCAGACAATTGCCTAGGTGCTAAGATTTCAGAACAGCCAAATACTGCCTTCTCTTCTCCAGTGTCTCCCCAACTAACGTGAAATTCCAACCTGAGTGGTTGCAGTATCCCCTTTTCTGAGAGGTCCTTCTTTAACATGCAACTAGAGAGCTAGCACTTTACTTTGACTTCATCATTCAAATGCTCTCCTTCTTTGAGAGACTATGATGGTTGGAGAGCCCTGACGATGAGGATAGAAAAGGGTGATAAAAGGTGTAACAATGTTACTAGCAGCTACTGTGGAGATGTAAGACCAACAAGACCAGCACATAGAAGCACTGCTAGCATGTGCTCTTTGATGTGCTTTTCTAAGGAAAGCCTCTCGAAGGGGTTAACAATCTCACTTTAATCAAACATACATATATCATTCACTTAGTTCAGGGGGGAAAGCCAGCACCCTGAACTTCAGAGCAAATACAAACAGAAATTACAGAGACATTATAAACACAGCAAACACACACAGTTGTCAACAGTCAGGCCTCTAGCTGTCTGACCAAAGAATTAGGTAGTTACCAGAGAGAGGGAGGCTCCAACATCTAGGCTTTCAAAGCTGGGGGGTTCCAGCGGCTATCCAGAGTCTCATCTGGTCAAATCACACAACACTCTTATAGTGAGTGAGAGCCCCAAACAAAACTCTAACCTCTGAGTTTATATACTCTTTTTTCAGGGTCAAAGGCCATCACAACCATGCAACTCAAACCTATGTGAAATAGGCTTTCTTGTTTCTTGAGTAGGTCGTCAAAGACTCGATTTAATCAAAGAAACAAAGGCCAGACTCATCAAAGGCACTGGATTACCTCAGTGCTCAAAAAGAGAAAACAGTAAAAAAAAATCCCACCTTAATTACTATAACAAAAGGTTACAAAAAAGTTCAAGGTTTAAGGCATCAATGACCTGCCAGAAGAATTTTTATCATGAATGGCTCTGGTCATAGCATTCCTTTGCTCAAAAAATGTTCATTAATTTTATGTTGACTCCAGAATAAAGTTAAACTCTTTTATCTGGCATCCAAGGCTTTCCATAATCTGTTTTCGCCTTATCTCACATCCCTACCCTACACTCTCTTCACTTAGTCAAACTAATCATTTCTCTGCCTTCCAAGTGTGCCATGCTTCTTCCCACCTCTGTGCCTTTGAGTATGCTGTTATATATGTTGGGAATGTCTTCTTCTTCCTTATTCACCTACTGAACTCCAGTACAACCTTTAAAATCTAACTCAAGTGAAACTTCCAGCATGAAACCTTGTTGATGGTCCCTCTGCTTAGGGAGGATCTTTTTCTTTGGACTTTGCATAACACTTTGTTTTGTACCTCTCTAATACAATTTATAATGTAAGCTTATAATGCAATAATAATATTTATAATGTAATCTTATTGCCATCTGTGTTTGTCTCACTAGATTGTGGGAACTGTGAAGGCTGATGCCATGTCTTTTCTAAGCTCAGCATCTCCTCCATCACCTAAGACAATGCTCTGTACACACTGAGCCTTTAATTAATGTGTATTCAACAACAGAAGGAAGGACAATCAAATGATCATCAAAGGCTCATCGGTCTTGCCCAGGGTTAGCCCTGGACCCAAACACACCTAAGAAGAAAACAGTGATGAGCTGTTAGTCACCATAGTTCAAGAGGATATCTTCCTTGGGAATACTACAAGTTATTTTTTCCTTTGCCAAATGAAGCTGCTCTTACAAATCTATCTTCCCTCACCTTTCTTTTTGTCCTTTGGCACTCTGATTAGATGAAAGAATTTGTTAAATAGACATCGAGCCTTCTACATACACCACACTCCCTGTGGACGAAACCTGGGGCACCACTAATCCTGGCATGCTACTGAAGGCAGAAGGACTACATAACTGTGCCTGGTAGCATTCTGTGAGACTTTAGGCAAGAGAGCTGACACAAATTACCACTGATATGATATATGGCATATTGACTTGAAACCATTGTTTTTTTATTCTTCACGCCATATGTGCATTCACACTGGTTCTTATTATCATGACTCGGAGAACAAACACTTATTAAACACCTACTATGTATCATCATGGGTGGACGGAAGAAGAGATAGCCAACTCCTCTAGGCTGACTTAAAGAGGAGAGACAGAGTGGTGCATGAAGCATTAGTCTGACGTAGTTTGAGGATTCTGCAACCTTTGACTGCCAGAACCCCCCAAATCTGACACTGGTATACCCTGAGGGATAGAAAAGGCTCAGAAGATGCTGTCAGGTCCACAGTTGGTGCTGACCTTATGACACAGATTTATTATAGGCCAAAAGGTCTTTGATCTTCTCTGTGCCTTTGACCTCATACAACAAAGTAGTGAGGCTAGGCACACGAAATTCCCCCCTCCTAACTATAGCCATCTAGCCTAGAAGAAATAGACCCTATAGATAATCAACCAATCAACAAATATTTATGAAGCATTTACTGTGTGCCCAACCTGGGATAGAGCCTTCTGAACTTGTACTGGTCTGATCAGCCACAGTCAGACCCACTGTACCTTGACCCTAACATAGTGATGTCATTTTGGCCCTCTTCAAGAATAAAGGACACCAACCAACCATGTGCTGGACACTATGCTAGATGTTAAGGATACATGCATAAAGAATGAAAAAAATCTCTACTCACAATGAGCTTAGATTCTAACGAGGGAAACCAGGACATACAAAAATACGTACCGCATATAGATAAAATGAATAAATGCGTACACCCGCAGTAGTTAAACACAAGGTTGTTGTGGGAGGGAGACACTAGTGATTGTAGGATTCAGGAAAGATCTTCTGAAGAGGATGGTGCCTGAATTGCATATTAATGGAAGACAGGGACTAGAGTAAGAAGAGATTGCATTCCAAACACAGAGCATGGCCAGTGAACAGGCACCAAGAGGAGATGGAATGTGAGGAAGACAGAGAGAAAGCCAGTGGCTTGCAAAAGTAGAGGACAGGGCGGTGGTAGTAATGGCTAATGAGGTTGGAAAGATAAATTGGGGCCCTGTTGTGAAAGGATTTAAAAGCTAAATAGAGAGCAGTTTATATTTTATTCTCAAGGCAATAAGAAGTCACTGGAGGGAGGACACAGGAGAAAAAAAAATCAGCTATAAGAAATACTCCGATGGTACAAAGTTTTGGATAAATGGTAACAGAAAAGCTAGTCTCAAACGCCCAGCAGTGAAAGCCCTGTCTAAACGCAGTCCCACTGTGGGAGAGACACTGACTGCACCACTCTAGGCTATCATATCACCATGATACTCCCACAGTTCGGCTGCCCTGCCTTTCATGCTGAGATCTGCTGACAAATGGAATATTACTCAAATCCTTTTCTCTCTGCTTTTTCTTTTAAGCCACCTTTTCTGGTAGTCCCAGAGATTGTTCTGAGTTTAACCACATCCTGAAAACTGGTCTATTTTTTGATCTATAGCCCCATGCATGCTTGAATTTTGTTGTATATACTATTTTCTTAAGGCAGCTTCTGTAAATGCCCATATTCATTCAGTCATTCATTCCAAGCATTCATTCAGACAGTTGTGATCATCCATGATATTACTTTGCAATTTAATTCTTTTTTACCTTTACCTTTTTTTACCGTGTAATTTCATTCTTCTGAATGGAAAATGGGAGAAAGAAATTTTATTTAAGTAAACACTTATGGTTCTGTGCTAGGTGTCAAGATACAAACAGAAAGGTGAAATATCCCCCTGCCCTTAAGGTATATACATAGTAAAAGAGGAAGATAACATATGTAGGGTAGAAGTGACTGGGAAAGAGAGGGCTGCGTGGTCTGGGGGAATCAAAGGGATTGTGAGCAGAGTTGTAGAGTCATCAATTGTCTTACCATTTCTAGAACCAAGGATAGTAAACTTAGTGTCTATTCCTGGAAGAGCAAGAAGGAGAGAAAGAAGCAAGGGAATTGAGGTAGGGGTGGTATACACATAGCAGGAGAGATGCCAAAATGTCCAGGAAGGCCCTGGTTTCCTCATGGATGGCTGAATAGGATGGGACTGGCCAGATAGAATGGTTTCGGAGAGTTTCATTCCCTTATCTACCAACCAAAACAGCTTAGCCTTAGGACAACATCCCCTAACTGAGTGGAATAAATTCCCCAGGGAGTAAGCACATGGTGTCTGGTGGTACAATCTAGAAGATTGTTGATCTAGTCGGGAAGAAGGGGGACAATAACGGGGTAGATGGCAAAAACAGGTTTTCTGGTGGGTGGCTAGATGGCATGGGGCAAACTCTCACTCACTCACAAGTTAGCATTTGATCAAGGAGATTCCATTGACAAAAGTAGCCTTGCTACTTTTTGTAATTTCAATAGTCAGGTCACAAGGCAGTCACACACTCCAAGTGGGTGCTCAGTAAATGGTAGGATACTCAATTTGTTGGAGGAGGAAGAGGAAAAAGGAAATATAAAAGTTTATTTGCTAAAGAAAACAAGGTCACTTTAAAGGAATGTTCTTGAAATATAATACATAAGAGAAAACACTGCAATGGGCAATCTGTGACTAACTCTATCTCAAATACCATTAGTGTCGATAAGAGTTCTTGTGCCTTCCAATATTTCAGACAAATGTTTTGAAATCTGTCCACATTGTCAAATATCAGAAATACCCCCTCAGTTGATTCTCACCCTTGAAAATAGGGAGAGGTGCCCAGGGCTCCAGATGAACCACGGCTGTGGATTTAATGTGCATCATGTGACTTCTCTTTTTGTTTCTCTGGATTGACTTGGGAAAAACTTGTTCTTTTAGAAACTAGATGGTAAATATTTTAAATGCCCTTGCTAAAGAAACCTGCTTGGAGAGGGAATGTCTTTGAGTCTGTGACTCACATGCATACACATGCACATACGTACATACACACATAATGTACATATATGTATGTGTATATGTGTATGTATACATATACACCCATACACCCATATAAACATACAATACATAATGCATATATATATATATGTATATGTGTATATATATGTCCATATATATATCTTCTTTCCATTGTCTGAGGGCTATTAGAAATTAGGACACGAAGGATAAAATTTGCTACATTTTTTTATTTGAACTTTGAGACACATGCAGTATTGAGTGAATTTCTCCTGATTAAGACAATCTACCTTTTGTCAATGAATCAGAAATACAGAGGTAGGAGAAACCTTGTAATTCATCTATTTCAATAGTTCTTAACCATTTTTTGGTGTCACGTACCCCTTTGGCATTCTGATGGAGCCTTTTGACCCTTTGATGCTTATGAGAATAATGTTTTTAAATGCATAAAATAAAATGCATGAGATTATAAAGGGAACTAAATATGTCTGGTGATAAGGGACAGTGGAAAGTTAGAGATGTGAACTAGACATGTAGATTTGGGAGTCATCTTCATAAAGGAAATACTTAAATCATTGGGAGCTAATATGATTATCAAGAGAGAAAACAGAAAGAGAAAGACGAGAGTCTAGGATATGGTTTTAGGGGCACACCTGTGTTGGTAAGCAAAATGGGCTCCTTAGCACTTAGTTCAACAAGTGCCCTTGAAGAGTTTGGCTTTTGTTTGCTTTGAGTAATTCAGTGTATTTCACTGAGCCTTACTAGGTTCTAAGCCCCAGGCCCAAACCCCTATTAGGTGTAATTCCTATGTGGGTGTGGATTGGCAACTAAGGTGGGGCCCAAGGTGGGGCTAACTCCAGGGAGGGCCTAGTTTACATGTCTGGGACAGCAGAGGCTCTTAGACCACGTGGGTTTAAGTAGCCTCTTTGTGACCATTCTAGATCACGGGGATGAGTCGCATGTGTGACTCACCCCTGACCCTGAAAAAGATATAAAACCAGGGGTTGGCCGTCTCTTCTTTGGAGCTCTCATCCACAGCCACGGTGGCGCGCATGACTCTGGGCCAGCACTTGTTGTGAGCTCCCGGGCTGAACCTAGATGTTGGTAACTATGAATTGTATTGGGTCTGTCTGTCCATGTTTGTAATTTGTTTGTATTTTGTTCTGAAGTTCAGGGTGCTGGCTTTTTCCTCTGAACTAAGTGAATGATATTTGTGTGCTGAATAAAAGTAAGCATGTCACCCCTTCACCTTGCTTTCCTTAGTTAAGCAGATCAAAAGAACCTGTGCTGTTGGCAGCTTTCTGGGTGCTGGCTGTGGGTGGATCTTTCACCCCTACAGAAGCTGCTAGCCAGATTGTTGAAACAACACCCTCATATAATAGAAGGGTGTGGATGATGACCTTGCAAAGGAGGTTGAGAAGGTTTGGTCAGGCAGGTAGAAGGAAATGAGGAGGAAGCAGTATAACCAAAAGCAGGCACAGTATATAAGAAAGTAAGAGAAAGGCAAAATTGACTAAAATACGCAAAGAAAACAAGAAAACACTCTGTTGTTTGTTAATTATTTAATTTTGTTAAAGCAAAACACCACCTTACAAGTTGTCCTTCCACAACCTATCTTCTATGTATATATCAAAGCCTACCAGAGTCCTTGAAATAAGAAACAAATGATAACTGGACTATCGTCTGATTATTATATCAAGTAAAGCATAAAAGAAGGAAATATAAACTCATTAAAAGTGTTCACCATTGTAACGGAGGATATTTAGCACAGAGTCCAAATGGAAAAGATTCCTTATCAACAGTAAGGCCTTCCATATGTCTTTGATTGTGGATTTCATTGTGTTGATTATATCAGGTCTAGAACATTGCAGAGCCTCCCAAATAAGATCCACAATCATTCAAGAGTTCAGTCTAACTGAACTGGACAAATACAGGACAAATCAAGTAGAAGAAAGGTGCCTATTGTCCAGATTACAATATTCTGTTAGATGTAAATTTCATAGAGTTCATCCATCAGGATATATGTCTCAGATGCACATTGAAAATGGACAATGAGCTTGGCCTGGAATACAGCAGGAAGAATAGAGTAGACAGAACTGCCCATGGACTACTGCACAGTTCTTTTCATGATTTCAAGTTACTCCATGAAATGGAGGTCCATCATTCATTTACCAGCTTTCTTCAGTGGATGTCATATAGTTTTAAGTCATGGGACAGTAGTGAGAAAGAAAGAAAGAATAAAAAGAAGGAAAGAAGTTCTGGCTTTTGACTTCAATTTTTCTCCAAGTACTTCCTTGGGTATAATAGTAGCAGACTAGGCACTTTAATTAAATGTAACCAAATACCGAAACATTATCCAAGATTTCCTTTGATTATCTAGAAATTGGCATGGAGAATGTAGTTGGCATGTTTTCTTTGTAGCTTGTTCCTACAACAGGACATGCTGGTTGGATGAATAGTTATATAGTTGATTCCAAATTCTTTTTTTTAAATCCTTGGTCAGCTGTGATAAACATTGTCCAGGGTTATACAATATTTTCATCAAAACCAAATGCCAATAAGAGTTTTCAAAGAAAAAAATAAAATAGATGATGGCATGATCACCCCTAGGCCTTTAGGATTGATCATGGGTACAGGCAAAGTTCATTTTCTTTTTTAGAATCTATGATCCAAGTTGGCCATGAAATTCCCTTTGACTCAGACAAGTACTTTTCTGCTGCTACTATCATTTTCCTCATTCTAATATTTTCAAACACTTTGATAGCACATGACCATGTGTTCATTGCTTTATAATACAATCACTGCAGGCATGTAGAAGTCTAGTCCTTATCTTTCAAAATATCTAATGTACACGAACAATTAACTGGCATCATACCACTGTAGCTGAGGCTTGAAATGGTGAGTTAAATCATATCATATCCTCCTTTATGAACGGGAAGACAAAGTTGCTTGCTAGGGCCAGAGAGAGCAGATAATCAGAACCATTCTGACTCAAATTGTTGTATGTCTCTGGAATGCCGTAATAATTCAATTCAATTTGACATACATTTATTAAGTCCCTCCTATGTATCAGACACTATGCTATATGCTGTTAATACAAAGCAAAACAACAAAAAACAATCTGCCATCAGGGAGCTTATAGGATACTGGTAGGAGGTTGTGGGGCATAAACATGTAAGTAGAAAATTAAACACAAAACACAAAGACTAAAATTAAACAAGACACAAAAATTAAACACAAAATGTCAAAAAGGGAGGACACCAACAACCGGGAGAATCAGGCTAGGTTTCCTACAGAAGGTGGCACTGGAGATGAGCTTTCAAGTAAACTGGGGATTCTACAGAGTGCAAAAAAACCCCCACTACATTTCTGGTATAGCAGACAGCCTATGCAAAGGTTCGGGGGTGGGAAATGTAATGTTGAGTACAAGGAACTGCAAGCAGGGTAGTTTGACTATAACTACAATAAGCCTGGAGAGCCAGACAAGCTGGATCTAGTTTATGAAGGGCTTTTAAAAAGCCAAATAGAGGAGCTTGTATTCTACCCTAGAGTCAAGAGGTAACAAAGAGATTGTAAGGCTTTCTGTGTCTCCACAAGTATTTTGTAGCGAGCTACCAAATAGTCGATCAACAAAGATTCATTCAGCAACTAGCACTGTGTGCAAAATGCTCTGATAGTTATTGTGGAAGAGACAAAGAGCGCATGGTACAGAGGAAAGCTCATTGGATTTGCAAAGACAGAGCTTTTGGTTCCAATCCTGTCTTAGCTACTTACTACCTGTAAGACTTTGAACACATCGCTTAACCTTTTGGGAACTCAGTTTCCTCATCTGTAAAATGGGAAGAGTAGACTAGAAATGTGTTACAAATAAAGGACAAAGTCCTTAGCTCTAAGACTTTGTTGAGAGGTATCCAGAATGAGGGAACTAATAGTTGCACTTTGTTCTGCTACCACCCTGGCAGGTAAGCCATCCTAGCTAACATAGCAAGGCACCTGGAAGGAGTGACAGAAGGCAGCATGTTGTGCCAAGAAGGTCACTATTGACTCAATCGCTACTTCCTCTCAGACCTCCATAAAGACAGTTGAGAACTCTGTCTCCAATACTTGCCTTTCCCTTTTCTCTCAACCCCTGGGGCTACCCTGATCCCATTGGGTCATAATGGTCACACCCCTTGGATGAGCTGGGTATAACCAACTATAAACCTAAGATGGAGGACCATCAGACTAACTTACCATCTGTTGTTCTAGGCTTTACTATTATCACTCTTTCATTACATCCTTCAGAGGCCTGGGCACTGCCATCTGACTTGTCCATGTACCCAAAGGATCCCTTGGACTTGAACTTTAGGACTTCTGGGCCTAACTGTTCTGAAACCAAACTTTCTTATGTGTATTGTTTCTCTCAAATAGAGCATGAGCAACTTGAGAGCAGGGACTCTCATTTTTTCTATTTGTACCCTCAGTGCTTAGCACTATGCCTGACACATAGCAAGGGCTTAATAAATATTTTTTCATTTATTCATTCATATTGCTGTCAGTTTAATCTTCCTATTCCTATGAATTATCATTTGCAAAAAAAAAAAATGTCCTCCATTGAGTCCCTATTGTCTGTGGAATGAAATCCAAACTACAATTTGGACCCAACCTACCTTTTCAGCATTCCAGTCCGCTGTTCTCTTATGTGTTTTACAAACTCCAGTCAAGTTTGAGTTATAGTTTGGTCCCATATAGTAGTCCAGAGGAGCCAGTGAGCACAGTCCTGTGAAACTTGTGTCTCTGTTTCCCAGCTTTGAATTGCTCATCGGGTGGTAGCAGAATAAAGTGGAACTATAATTCCCTCATGATCTTGCCCTATCTTGTATCTCAGGAATTGTTTCTTTCTGTACTTAAGCAACTCAGGCTTTTCCTCATTCCCCCTTAATTAGCTAGTGCTCTATTCCTTCAACTAACTGATGAAATTGTATTGCTTGCCTGTGAATGGTTCTGTTTCAGGGCTTGATGCCCATTGGTTCTTTGGTTTCTTGGTAATGATTGATGTCACATTAGTTTTGAGCAGCGTTGCTTACCCACACCCCAAATCATCTCTTGGCTCTCCTCAGCCTGGAACATCTACCATCTCCCTCTTATCAACGGCTCCAATGACATCTTTGCCACCATAAGTGCCAGAGTGAAGGAAGCCTGGGACCCAGAGTTGGCAGTGGGGTTGGTACAGCACATGTTCCTCTGTTTTAATCTTCACCCACTAAACAGCTTGATTTCATCCTCACTCACTGAGTGGCACTTTCCTCAATTCAACTGCGACACATGAGGACCAATTCATCTCGTATGTGACATGCTTTCCCAGTTCTGTGCTTTTTCTCATGCTGATCCTTTTGGCGAGATGGTATAGAAAGAGGATTGGATTTAGAGATAGAAAGCCTGAGTTCAAATCCTCCTTATTTCATTTGCCTAGCTATTACATTACCCTTGAGTAAGTTACCTTCTTCTTCTGGACCCACATCATTTGAATATACATTTTTAAAAATCTCTAGCACCTATATCAGGGTTGAGGAATCTGTAGCTTGAGGTCACACATGGCCCTCTAGGTCCTCGGGTGTGGCCCTTCCCCTGAATCCAAACTTCACGGAACAAATCCCCTTAATAAAAGATTTGTCCTGTAAAACTTGAACTCAGTCAAAAGGCTGCACCCAAGGACCTAGAAGGCCACATGTGGCCTCGAGGCCGCAGATTCCCCACCTTTGACCTAGGAAAAAAACTTTGAACATAGTAGATCCTTAAGAAGTATTTGTTTAAGTAGATATGCATATGCAAATTTGTATACCTATACATCTCTGCTTGTATACATCTCTCCATACCCGCGTACGCACATATCCACTCACATATATCCTTCCTCTTTCCTGTCCTCCAGTACCACATCCTCTTTTCCCTGCTAGATTTCTCCTTTAGCTGTCCCACAGGCATCTCAAACTCAACGTGTCCAAAATACAATATTATTCTTCCTCTTAAATATCCCTTCTCAATTTCCCTATTTCTCTTAAAGTTACTGCTATTCTAGTCACCCAGATTCATGACCCAGAAATCATCTTGACTCTTCACTTTTTCTCACCCTCATATCTAATCAGTTTGCCAAATCTTGTCAACTTCCCCTTCAACATCTCTTACATCCATTCCCTTCTCTCTACTCATACTGAGATCACCCTAGTTCAAACCCTCATCACCTCTTTCTGGGGGTCATTGCAGTAGCCTCTCTAATTAGTTTTTGGTCATCCAACCTCTCCAATTCAAACACAGTTGGTATTCCTAAAGTACAAGCATAATCATGTTACTCTCCTGTACAGCAAATGGCTTTAAAGACTCCCCTTACTCTTCGGACAAACTACAAGCTTCTCTATTTGGCATTTAAAGCTCTGGCCTTTCTTTCAGGACAAATTCCATGTGACTCCTCCTCATGAACTCTTATGACCTAGTCAAACAGGACCACCATCTGCAGTTCCAATACAGGGAATTTTACTTCCTTTATAAAGGCTGTCCCTCATGCTTGGATTGCTTTCTCTCCTTACTTAGAAAGGACTATCTGTCTTTAATTATCAGTTTATATGCTTCCTTCAAAGAAGATCTTGCCACCCAAATCTTCGGCACTGTCAGATGATTCAGTATCAGAAACAGATATGATTGAGTGACTTCTTCAGGGCCATCCAACCAGTATATATATCAGAGATAAGGCTTGATATCAGCTTGTCCTGACTATGAGGCTGACTCTCTCTAGCCACTACCCCACTCTACCTCTTAAGACTGTTCCTGTGTTATAAATATCTTTATTGTTTTTCTAGTGTAGATTTATTTTCAATGGAGTGACATTTTAATTCAAAGGAAATTACTTAAGAATATTAATATTGCAAAGTTGAATTTCTTTTAAAGTTTTTGAATCTGATACTCTTTAGCAAGTATTGTTGGTTCATGACTACCATTATATGTTTGAAAAATAGCAATATCCATTAGAAATCCTGTCTAAAATGCTTATAAGATAAACTCATTTTTGGCTATAGCCTGAGTGACTAAGGGGATTATGACACAGGAATATTAGAATTTTCTGTAACAAGTTATCTGTTTTCTTGGTCCTGTCAAAGACTACCAAGAAATGCCTACAACTTCTAGTGACTGCAAGGATTTTTTTCAGAGAAATGTGGTAATGCTTACCAATTTGATTATTTTGGGCTTTTTTTCCCCTCTCTCATTACATTTTCAGGACATCTAATTGGTTTAGGCTCCAGTGAACACACTCTTGTAAGAAGGTATATAGATATATTGGAATCCATTCTCCTTAATTAAAAAAGGCATTTATAGAAAAGAATATTCTTGTTCCTCAGTTTCCTCATCTGTAAAATCAGGAGATTGGTTAGAAGAGCTCCATGGTCCCTTGCAACTCTAAATTTATGAAACTCTGATCTGAATAAAATTTTCTGGTCTTAGTCAATTTGTAAGTAGAAAGTATGATCCTTTGTTGTTGGCAGTAGTTGAAAATTGATGGAGCCTATTGTCAATTAACTTAGCTTCTTTGAGGCTATATTCTCTTCTGTTGGAAAGGTAGATTGATAACAACTTAGTAAGTCACACAGAAATCTAGTACCTTTCTACACAGGGTTCTAAAAAATCGTATTCTCTAATCCTCTTCGAAGGCTTCTCTCAAAGTCTAACTCTCAAACCACTTTTTAACTGGGAGCCAATATTACTCTATAACAGTAAGAATTTACAGTTAGGTACTGAGACTTTGACCAGAGTTTGTTCTAAGTCCATTTGGAAAGGTAGCCTGCTTTTTCCTGTACTCCTACTGGGATATTTTCAATCTTTTGATTTCTTTCATCAAAACTTCCTTTCAAATTCTTTGCTTTTTTTTTCATTTAAATTTTGTAGCTGGTTGGTTTTATGACCTTTTCCATTCTGGGTGCTGTTCCCTTTTGTTCAATCATCACAGTAAGGTTTCTACTACATAGAATTAAATATGCCCCACAGTGACACTGCCCTGGTTTTCACTGCTGGTTTTGCTACATTGTATTATATGATGATGCCTCTTAACTATTATTCATTTTAACACACATACAGGTTTGAATCCAGAGTTTTATAATTCTTTATTTAGGGCATGAAAAAGACCAGCCTGGAAATTGGCGAAAAGCTCCTTTTGCAATGTGAATTATATTTTCTTCTTCTAATTTATAGATCTTATTACATTTTATCCTTTAAAAAAACTTGGACCTCTGATTTAATTGGTGTGGGCAGTTCCTTCATATCTTCACCTTTCCTATAACTTACAGCAAGTTGCCTGGACTACCAATAGGTTATGTGGCTGGTCATGGGTCACATAGTCAGTATAGGTCAAGAGGCAGAATTTGAACCAGGTCTTCTGACGCAGAGCTGGCTTTCTATCTCCTGTACCAAGTTTTCTCTTCTTTTGTTCGTCACCAAATTAAATCTTTTTCCCTTCCTCTTAGGAAATTATTTTTTGCTAATGAATGATCTTACATTTGGTCACATCCCACTTATATGCACAAGTGTTGCCTCCAAATTTCCAAAATGTTCCTTTGTGATACAAGATCAGGAAGAGAATTGAAATATTACCACTCACTTTCTCTTAGCCTCTTCCTCTCTGTATCATGTCTGGATTGTGTAGGTTCTCCATTTTCTGAAGCTATTATAAAACTACAATGAAATCAGAAGACCTAGGAATGAGTCCTGGCCCTGTTCATTGATATGATTAGTCAGATGATATCTAAGCCTGTTTTTTCATATGTTAAATGGAGAGGTAAATACTTGTACTATCTACCTCAAAGGGGGCAAAAGAGATATATAATGGATGATGAGCAGATCTGGGAGCCAGGAGGATCTGACTACACATCCCACCTCTACTAGCTGTGTGACTTTGGGCAAGTCACTTAACATCTCAGCAACTCTCTAAGACTATAAGTTGCTTTAGGACTGTGAGCCACTCCTGTTCCTCAGTAGTTTTTCCGTTGTGTCCAATTCTTCGTTTTCTTGGCAAAGATCCTGGAACATTTTGCCATTTCCTTCTCCAGTTTATTTTACAGATGAGGAAACTGAGGCAAATAGGGTTAAGTGACTTGCCCAGAATCATAGAGCTAGTACAGTCTGAGGCTGGATTTGAACTCAGGAGATCAATCTTCCTGGCTATAGTCCCTGTGCCACCTAGCTGCCTTGAGCTATTCTTATCTACTGAGATAATAGCTCAAAAGTCTCTCCCTGACAAAAGTTGCATGAAATGTTTAGCGTATAGCACAGAGAATAAGACAACACACGGGTAGGTGACCAGTGAACGCTACTGTTAAATATCAGGATTTGAACCTAGGTCTGCTTCTAACTCTAAGCCCATATCTCTGTCTACTATGCCACACTCCCTTAACAACATGAAATATTTACTGAAGGCCCACTATGAGGATGTATACAAAAATATATAAGATAGTGTCCTCTGAGAGTTTGAATCTAGTGGAAATGACAAGAGACATATATAAAAACATTCATAACAGTATACCAATTTTCCCTCATATAAATGGCATAGTGGTAACTTTGAATTAAAAAAAAGGAATCTTCTAGCTGAATTGTTTCAATGCTTACAGCTGTTTCTCTGCAGACACTTTCTATATTCTATAATGAAAAGAGCATCTGCAGGGAAATGAGTGTTCTTCATTCCAGGTTCTGAAATGATAACGGATGCTTCTGTGCACCATGAATGCAAAAAGGCTTTTAAAATTAATTGCTGTGAATTTGGGGCTCTATGAATATTTGAAATGTCAGCCTCACACCAGATGCTTCTCAATTAGGGATGGTCAAGGCCCTTAGGATAGAATAAAATACAACCCGGGCTTCTTCTGGTCTCTTGAACCTTATCATTCTGGTAGTTCAAAGGGTCCTTCGGTCTGCTCTTTGCCCTTCCAGAGTAAGAGCAATGTTTATCAAATCTCTTAGGGAAAAATAGTGGCTTTAGAGCTGGAAAAGAGTCTATAAAACTGCAAACCACTATCATCACTTTTCTCTCTTTTTTTAGTCTTATTGATGACTTTTGCATTTCACAGAACACTTTGCCTATATACCCCTTCCTCTACTATTAATGAATCTTTCCTTTTGACAAAAAAATTTAAACAAAATCCAGCTAACAAAGCAGCCGTACCTATTAGCATTTGCACTGTCTTGTTGTCATAATCCTCTGCTTCTACTGAGAGGTGGAAGTTTCTGTTTCATCATCTCTCCTCCTTGACCAAGACTAGCCATTGCAATTAATCTAAATTGGCCTGTGTTTTCATTTTACCTTCCTTCACTTTTCTGGGTAACTCTTCTATATAATAATCTCTTAGTTCTACTTTCTTTACTTTACATCACTTGACAACTTCTTTCTGATCTTTAATAAAGACTTTCTTTGAATTTCTTCATTGTCAATGTCTCTTAAAGTGCCAATGCTTACTTCTTTTCAAAAATAGCTTTGGGGATTAGCTTTGGCATCCAGATATGGAAAGCTCAAACAATTTAACATTTGCCCATCATCTGTAAATGCATCTTATTTTGATAAAATCAAATATAAAGAAGCCCAAGGTTATAAACCAGCTAAACTGGGCTGTGATCCCTTACCAAAGAGCGCTTTACTTTACAAAGAGAATTACTTCTCAATAGCATTTGTTTAAATAGTATATTACACTGCTTCATTTAAAACATGATTCAATTTACCCATAACTTTTCAGGAGCTCATCCGTTGTGCAAAGCAAGGTAACTCCATATTGTGAATACAATGACATGAGATCATAGTAACATTTGGTAACAGACTCCTAAATGAGTCACTGGATTCTTATTAAGAAAGTTCCTTTTTCAAATTTGACAGTAGAGAAATATGCCCTTTCCGTTGAGTTTTAAATGTAGTGACAAGCAGGACCATATGATTAGATATGGGGAAAGAAGGAAACAATTGGAAAACTTGCTTACCGCAATTCTTTGCCTCAAGGGATCCAATATTAAGCTCGTGGAATACTAACTAGGCTGGCAATGATGACCTCTACTAGTAACTAGGGATATGTGGTGACAAAAGTCAGATCAGAATATATCAGTGCCAAGAAATGTCTGAGAGCTCATGTTCTCTCATACAAAATCTGTAAGGAATAGAGGCTCTCAGAAGAATAAAATGTTCAAATGCAGTACATGAGTTTATGTCAGAATTCTGGCAGCAAATTATCATTCTAAGGGGAAAATAATAGGAATATTATATATTGGCTGGATCCATATGAGTTAAGTAAAATGGCAAGATGGCAATTATCTTTTGAATTTGATAGAAGTGGACAGCCAATCTGGATAAATTAACTCTAGAAAACATTTGTTAATTCTTCAGCATCTATGGGGGAAGTTTTGACTTGAAAAATCTGAATAAATGCTTCTCTTCATCTTGTTTACATGTTAGATCCATAAATATGTCTGTGGCCCACATATCCCCTGTGTTGCCCAAGGGCTCACAAATGGAGATACTTTTTAGAGGGCTTTTTTGTAATAAATGTGTGTTTTTATTAAATTGATATATGTAGTATGTGGGATTATGGGATCATAGATTTAGAGAAGAAAGAGACTTTAGAGGTCCATCTATTACAATCTATCACATCTATTTAGAGGTCATCTCCTTTTACAGAAGGGAAAATTAAGGTCTGCTCAGAGGTGACTTGTCCAAGGTCACAGGTGGTAATTGTCAGAGGAAGGATTTGAACCCACGTTTTTTTGATCTTAGAGCCAATGCTCTTTCCACCCTACCTTGCTCCATACTCCAGAACAAACGTTGTGCCTTCAATCTTATTTTTTAATGTTAATTAATTATTATTTTTTTTAGTTTACAACACTCAGTTCCACAGGTTCTAGAGTTCCAAATTTTCTCCGCTCCCTCTCCCTCCCTCCCAAGATGGCAAGTGATCCAACACAAGCTCTATATACATACACCTTCACACCAAACCTATCTTTGCAACAATCAAATTGCAAAGAAGAATTATAACCAAGGAAATGAACCATGAGAAAGATGAAACAAAAGTAAAAATCCAATCAAGTCAAATCAATTTTTTTTTGAAAAAAAGAGAGAGCAAATAGTGTGCTTCAATCTGCATTCAGACTCTGTAATTCTTTCTCTGGATGCGGATAGTCTTTTCCATCATGAGTCTTTTGGAGCTATCTTAGAACTCTGCATTGTTGAGAAGGACAGCTTCAATCTTACATGCTTCTCACATATCTCTTCAATTGGTACCCTATGATAAGAGCTGCACTGGATATATGTCAATGTTGAATTAGGGTGCCAGAGGGCTGCTGGGGAGGAGATCCTGCTGCCTAGCGCACGATTTTGGAGCAATCCTCTTGCCCTTTCTTCCTTCCTCCTTTCCTTTTTATCCTTGTTGCCTAAATTTCCTTCTCCTTTTGCTTCCACTGCTCCACTCCCCCATCTTTATAGAGCAGGCTTTTATTCCAGCATCATATAGATTGATCTTTTTTTTTTTAAAGAGGAGGAGGACAGGGAATGGAAAGCCATTTTGAACTACACTGCTACTTAAGATACAAAAGGCCTAATGCAAAGAAGGAGAATGATTGTCAGATGTTATTCTTGAGCTCTGACTGCTAGAAGTCATTTTCCTTGGTTCCTGGCTTGCTGACTACAGAGAGAAGTAGCAGTTTATATCCTTTCAATTTTGGAAGGTGTTCTTTTAATGCCTAATTAGTAAAGTTGGTTTTAATTGGATTTTAGAGTTTGAGAGTGATGATTCCACTTTAAACATCAAACTTGAATGGCTGGACTAGTCTAACTTAGGCTTAGTCTACAACATACTCCTATCCAGTGTTTCTCCTACAAGGCTCAGATTTTGGCTTATACTGTCCCTACTGAGGCTTTTCCCTGGGAAGCTCAGATTTCTCCCACCTTGGGTTTTCCATGGGAACACTAGTATTTGACTCATATCAAGATTTTCCCAGCAAAAAGAAAAAGGCTCTCAGCTCTGATACAAGTACTCAGACTAAAAAGAATAGCTCCAAATGTGGCCCAGTATCTCCTCTCCCACCCAGACCCTACAATCACATGGACCAGGTCCATGTTGTTGTTGAAAATTCAAGTCTGCTAGAGAATCAAGCATCCCTTCTATCTGGAGAACCTCACCTTTTCATTGGCCTTTACATTCCTATAGATCAAAAATTCTTAACCCTTTTTTTTGTATTTCATGGACTTTTTGGCAATCTTATGAAGCCTATGGACCCTTTTCAGAATTTTTTTAAATACAGAAAATAAAATAAATAGGATTATGAAGTAAAGCAATTATATTAAAACAAGTTATCAAAAACATATTTTTGATTTTACCAATTCCTTGAAATCTCGGAAAAAGATTTCTTGCTTTCCCCCTGGAAGCAAGGACTCTATAGACTCCAGGTTAAGAAGTAGTGCTTTTGACTTATGGTAGCACTCTGGTTACAGTCTCCCTAATCCCAGAGGGAACAAAACCAGGGGGCTCAATAGTTAGTCAATTCTTCTTTGTGAATCTATATCATCATAATAGGGAGGCCTGGAGATGGAGGCCCTGGCCAGTGAAGACGAGTTCTTAGAACATGCCCAGATATGCCCTTATGGTAGGTTATAGTTATCTGGCAGCTCACTGCAGTCTTCCTCATTTGAAAGCCTCCAGGGGAAAGAATCAGAAATTGTTCCCTCAAACCCTTTTTTATGCACACTCAATTCCAGCTCAGCGTCTTATGAGTCATCAATCCTTCCCCCTCAAAAGGCAATAAGAAGGCTTTTTAAAAAATCATCACATAGTATTAATCTGTCCTCAGTTGCTCACAGTCAGAAACTGACTCTCCAAAGTTCCACAAGTTGCATTGGAAGCAGGCAAAAGATATGTCCGCCTGGTCTGTATAACCCACCAAGAAGGGCAAATCTGAGCAGGCTCTAAAGTTTAGATTCTCTTTGACCAGTCCCCTCATTATACCAACAATGCAATTCACAGTGCCAGTGAAAGTCACAGTTAGGCTTGGTTCCTCCTTATGTATCTATTAATCACTGGTCCTTGGCTCTTGCTACTGCCTAGACCAGGAACTGCTTCTGTTCCAAGAATTTCTTTACTACTCTGCTATTATGCCTCTATTTGCACCTCTGTGAGGTAGCTATGCCAATGCAGAGCCCAACCCCCACCCCAGGGAAGTGAATCTCCTATGTGCACAGACCTTCCCTCTCTCTACTGGCTTTCCCTTCTGTCCCTTAGCTCTCCATTTTGATGTAGTAAAAATAATATTGGCTCTGAAATCAAAGGCCCTTGGGTTCAAATCTCACCTCCATCAATACCTGTAAGATCCTTGGCAAGTAACAATTTACCAGGTCCTTAATTTCTTCATCTGTATTATTGGATTATATTGTCACTGAGATCCCTTCTGTCTCTAGATGTACTGTATTTTCCCATGTATAAGATGCACCCCTTTTCCAAAAACTTGGGGTCTAAAAACTGGGTGCATCTTATACAGTGGTTGTATATTTTTTTACTTGCATTTCCCACTTTTTTGTGCTTGTTGTCTTTGTGCTCATTGTTTCGCATTTGTTACTGGTATATTAGGTTACATTTTGCCATGTTCTGCCCAGAAATGGCTCAGAAAAGATTTTCATATAGTGCTGAATTCAAGTTAAAAGTGATCCATTTTGCAAAAGTGAATGGAAATCGTGCTGCTGAAGGTAAGTTTGGTACTTCTCCAACTGAGAAAACAATCAGAGACTGGCTAGGGAAGAAGAAACCCTACTGAAAACGCCACAGCACAAGAAGGCCATGAGACGCAAGTCAGCAAAATGGCCTGATTTAGAGAGGGAATTGAAGATATGGATTGAAGAGCAAAGGGCAATTGGAATTCCTGTATCCACAAAGATGGTTCAGCATGAGGCAAGAAGAACTGCTGATGAAAAAGAAGTTACTGATTTCAAAGGAGGACACAATTGGTGCTTTAGGTTCATGAAACAGAATGGACTAAGCATGCATATATGTACCAGACTTGCCCAAAAGATGCCTGAAAGCTATGAGCAGATGAATAAAACTTGAGTTCAATAACTTTATGTAATAATTTTTTTTCAAATTTTGGGCCACAAAATTAAAGTGCATCTTACACATGGGGAAATACAGTAGTATCTTGTGATCCTGAGCCCAAGACTATTAATTATAATGGCAGTGAGGTATCAACAGGCAATCAATACCAAAGAACCTCATTGTTAAGGTGAGCCAAACAGTGATACCCAGGATGAGGGAATTTTATGCCTTCTTTAGGAGATGTGATAAATGCCAAAACAAAATCTTCATGAGTGGGTAAGAAGGATTTTTTGCACTTTGCATAGAGAATTTTACCAAGATGCAGGACAATACCTGGATACAGCTTCTAAATATGTTTTGAAATAGAGTTCACAGAGGCTTCTTTGTGAATTTTAACATTGAGGCTTTGATAACAATAGGGGTTGTCCCAAACTTAATAGAAGGCTTGAAGAAAATTTCCCTTGTGTTGATTTTCTAGAACCTGGGTTCAAATTCCACCTCTGACAATTAACAGCTGTGTGAAGTAGGCTAGTCACCTCACTTTTCCGAGCCTTTGTTTTCTTTTTTGTAAGGGATCGATGTTTCCACAATCTGGCTAGCAGCTTCTGTTGGGGGGAAAGATCCACCCACAGCCAGCACCCAGAAAGCTGCTGGACAGCACAGGTTCTTTTGATCTGCCTTAATAAGGAGAGCAAGGTGAAGGGGTTGGCAAGCTTACTTTAATTCAGCACACAAATATCATTCACTTAGTTCAGGGGGAAAAGACAGCACCCTGAACTTCAGAGCAAAATATAAGCAAATTACAAACATCAACAGACAGACCTTGTCTGATTCAAATCCCAATACATAGTTACCAGAGTTCAACAAAGTCTCAGCATCCGGGTTTACAAGCTGGAGAGCTCCTTAGCTACAGCTGCCCAGAGTCTTGTCATCAACACCATCTCGAGAGCCCTTAAACAAATTACAAACAGACAGACCCAATACAATTCATAGTTACCAACATCTAGGTTCA
>CM053627.1:99416865-99428371 GCA_028646595.1 Phalanger gymnotis | reverse complement strand
ACCTAAAATTGTCGCCAAGAGGCAGACTTAAACCCACGTGGTCTAAGAACCTCCGCTGTCCCAGACACACAAACTGGGCCCTTCCTGGAGTTAGCCCCACTTTGGGCCCCACCTTAGTTGCCAATACACACCCACATAGGTTTTACACCTAATAGGGCTTTGGGCCTGGGGCTTAGCACTTAGCAAGATTCAATGAAATAGCTGAATCACTCAAAGCAAACAAAAGCCAAACTCCTCAAGGGCACCTGTAGAACCCATTGCCAAGGAGCCCATTCTGCTTACCAACACAATCCAATGAGATAATACCTACAAAACTCATTGCAAACCTTAATTGGCTATATAAATGGGAGCTATTAGTATGCTTGCCACAATCCAAGAGGTCGTCATATTTCTTTAGACCACTCCCTCTATATGTCAGCTTTTCCTTTTTACTAATCTCTGCTTGGCTTGTTCTGTAGCATCCTTTCAGCAAAACACATATTTAACCTTTCGTGATATCAAAGCTATTTTATTATTATAATATAGATAACATGTCATACTGCACTGTGATATGAAATATGAAAATCTTAGGGTACGAAATATATGTAGGTAGGCAAATTAACAGATGCAGAGTTTTGTTATTTAAACTAGTTTGAAACATCTTTATTCCTTATATTTCATTGCCTAGGTGGCCAGCTCACTCCTATAGTCCTGATGCTTGTATTACTCCATTCTTGTTTGTTGGTCCCCAGATTTGCCCTGCTATTTCTGACAAAAAATGCTCTCTATGCAGGGACCTGAGCTGAAACTTTGCAGTCCTTAACTTTACCCCAAATTCTGCTCAGCACATCACAGCTAAGTTTTTCTTCAGCAAAGCCTTTCTGCCTTAAGTGGCAAATCCCTTGCTGGGGTTGCTGGCTACTTCCAAGTGCTTTCTAATCATAATTTCTGGTAGTCAGATCATCTTTTTATTTCATCTGTTTTCCCCAAAATAGGTCCATAATTTTTCACGTTTCTATGTCCCCCTCCTATAATATTCACTTTAAACAGGATTCCTCTTTCCCCATTCATTTTTATCTATGGGATTCATGTGTATTGTTTCCTTGAAATCTTTTTCTGTCTCTAAGATGTGTATCCCAGAATTATTTTTTCCTTTAAAATACTGGCATATTACATGTATAGACTACATTGGATTCCTTACTGCCTCAAGGAGGGGAGAGGAGAGGGAGAGAGGAAGAGATAGAATTTGGAACTCAAAACTTAAAAAAAAAATGCCAGATACAAGAGTATCTGCAAGTTCAGAATAATTTAGGCGCAGAGCAGAAGAATGGCATGCTTTGTTTTAGAAGGAAAAAGGTAGGCAAGCAAAAAGCATTTATTTATTAAGTGCTTACTATGTGCCAGGCACTGAGATAATCCTGTGGGAATACAAATACAAGCAAACAGAAAGACAGTTCCTGACTTCAAGGTGCTTACATTCCAATGAAGGAAGACAAACACAAAAGAGATCTGAAAAGCTGGAGTAGCAGTAAGGTGTTGAAGTCCAGGGAGTCAGCAGATCTGGGGGAGAAATGAAGGATGGCTGTCCTGAACGCTTATCCAAAATTAAAGCCCTGGAAGTAATTCACCAAGGGGAGTGGTATTCCAGAATGAGAAGACTTAGGTAGTGAGGGACGTTCCAGGATGAGAAAGCAGTGGAGGCATAGTTTTGAAATCCAGAGAGTGAGAAGCAAAGTTGACAGGGGAATGAAAAATAAAGGAATATTTAATAGAGTAGCATAACTCTAGAAACATGTTCAAACATTGGAAAACAAATAAAATATTTTTTAGGCAGCGTAAATGATCATCAGTTAAAAGTCCAACATTTTTAAATGCTATTCTTAAATATTTATTTATTGTCCAATTTTTTTTTTGTCCCAGTGGTTGTGGGCAGCAGAGTCTGTCTGTTCTACGTTGATGGGAATTCAGAAAAAAAAAAAAAAGCAAAGATATGTACATTGGGGTGGGGTGGGATAATGTTATCTTCTCACTTTCATTCTCTCTATTCCTAAGTGCTGGAGGCCTAGATTACAAGTTGTGTGACTACGGGTAGCTTATTTAGACTCTCTGAGTCTCATTTTCCTCATTTGTAAAATAGATTTCCTGCTTACCTTATTTGACTAGGACGGTTATTGAAGACTAGGCTCACATGGTAGAAATATGAGTCATTATTTTTATTATTGTTCGTCTTCTCATCTTTTGTTTTCGATGATGGGGATTCAGATAGAAATAGTCTGAGGACAAGTTTCTATCCTGAAGCTATTCTTGTATATTTAGTGTTCTGGGGATGACTGTGCAGGTGGATAAAATGATAAAACATCTGCCTCTTGAAATCAGAGTTTGGGAATTAAAGTTCATTTTCCATAGACTTACTGAAAGTATCTTCAAGATAATTCTAGTAGCAGACAAGATGATGGGGGTGGCATGTACCTCATTCTGTTCCCACATGATTTTAAATGCTTCTTCTAGCTCTCTATATCTTGAAAATATTTTATTGCATCCTATTTGGAGATTTTTGTATGATGACAGCTATTAAAAACGTAGTTCTTTCCAAATGTGGTGGTGCATAGCTATAATCCCTTTTATGGGAGAGGCAGAGGCAGGTGAATTGCTTGAGCTTAGGAGTTCTGAGCCTCAGTAGGCTTAAAACTTACTAAGTGTGCATACCTAGTCAGGAATCAATATGGTGAGCCCTCAGTAGCAGGGTTAGGGGTAGGGGACATGCAATAGTGCTTAAATGTTTATGAATCATATCAGCAGCGTACAAGTTTTCTGTTTCCTGTTTAATCCCACTTGTGTTTTTTGTTGTTTTAGACCAGGGCTGTCCAAAATATGGCCGAAGTGCGATTTACGCGGCCTGCCTACAAGCATAGAAATCTACATAAATGCTTAGGTAAAGGAAGCTGAGCTACAAGCAGAGCTCTCACTAAAATGGCAAATCTTTTTGTCTATTGTTTCAATAAAAACCTAAGGCTGGGCAACTCTGTTTTAGACTATTGACAACCATACAGATAAGCTTTCTATATCTTTCTTTTTCTCTCTCTTCTCAAGCCAAGTCAACTCAACAAGCATTTATTAAGCTCCTAGCATGTACCAGGCACTGTGCTAATTGCTGATTAGGAGGTTAAGTGCTGGTCCTTTGATGTCTTTGCTCCTTAAGCTTCTGTGGCAAAGTTCTTGGTAGATACTGAATTGATTATTGTATTTTCTAGATTCCTTTCCATGGCTTTTTTTTTGTTGTTGTTGCCTTTAATTGCTTAATGTGGTTTCTAAGTTTTCTATTCTTCATACCAGCTAGATGTTAATGTAATCTTTGGCTGGTCTTCAATAGCTTTCTCATTTTGCTTCTGCCATGATGGCATTTGATAACCTGTCTTTAGAAGTATTACTTAATAACTATTCCTTTCCTCTTGTGATTCTTACCATGGCAACAGCTACAGAATACAACCTCAGGTGCTGGTTCTGAAATGTTTTTATACTTCCTGTCAAATATTGGGGGAGAAAGCATTTGTGTTGAATCTCTCCATTTAGGTATAGTTGGTCTGCTAATTGGATTTACACTAACTCAACATGAGATTTTCAAAGTTCCATTGCAAGTATGCCTGTTTTGTTTTTCAAATCATCTGAGATACTGGTATTGTTTTGCTATATATTTCATTATTAATTAAAATTCCTGGAACATGCATTAAGTGAAAAATCTTTTTTATAATAAATGTTACTGATATATTTTATTTTTTAATATATTTTCATATTATTTGAATTACCCAATGTGTCCCTCCCTTAACCTCCTCTCAAGAGCCAAACTTCAGAACAAAGAGTAAAAAAGAGGGCAAAAACTAATTCAGCAAGTGTAACCAAGGCATCAAAAAAGCCTGAAATCTGCAGTGTCTTGCACTCGTAGTTCTCCCACATCTGCAAATAGGGTGAGAGGTACATTCTCATGTGTCTTCTTTGGGGCCAAGTTTGATCACTATACTTTCACAACATTCATTTCAACTGTTACTTCTTTCCATTTACATTGTTGCAGTGATTATCACTGTTTTCTTGGTTCTTAGTTCACTTTGCATCAGTTCATAGAAACTTCCCATGACCCTTTGACCTTTTGAGAAGATTCCATTGGATTTGATAATTAGGAACATTTAAGGAACATTAGAGAACATTTTCCATAGAGTGGTGGAAAACACTTTAAAGGACAAGTAACAGTAAGCCAAAGAGAAATGATTATTCAACTAAAGAAAGAAAACCTGAGTCAATGAAGGAAAAAATTAAGGCAGCATTTTCTACCTATATCGAGGGGAAGAAGGGAAAAAGACCCATGTTAAGGAATAGCTTTTTAAAGTTCTAATTTTATTGAGGAAAAATAGAGAAGAGTTGCACAATTAATTAAGAATAATTAGTGCCATGTCAACATGACTATTGATCAAAGGGTGGTAAGGCAGTCCTTTCCATCAAGTGGCAAAGCAGGTCTAGATTATTTGAACTTTGGTCCGTTAAGGGAATTAGCTAATGAATTCACTGAAGTGAAGGCAATTATTTTTGAAAAGCCATGAATTACTGCATATTGACCTTTTGCCCAGTTAAGAAAAGTAAAACAAAAAACTACAATAATCTTGACAACACAGTTGGTGCTTCAGTATGGAAATAAGAAGTAGGCATCTTAGATAAGTGAGCACCTTAACTACTTCCTTTTCCTTGGTCCTATCCTTCAAGGACTGCCAGTCGTGAGAAAGAAATTGTCCTTGACAGGGGATGAGGGGACTTCCCCTCCCCCAGCCTTAGTCTTCCAACAGGTTTTTAAGAACCTGACAGAGCCTAAGTCCTACCTGGCCTTTCTATTTGCTGTGAACTGAACATGAACTTAACTCCTTCTTTAGGTATTGTTTGCTCTTGAGAGTAGGGACTATCTGAATTGTCTACTTGCATTGCTAGAACTTAACATAGCATTTGGCACATGAAAAGCACTTAATAAATGCTTTTCCATTTCTAATCTGTTTCATTCTATTCCAGGATGGTTAATAAAGACTAGGTTTAAAGTTTCCCAAGGCCTCTCATCTGTAGGAATGTGTCCTTTCTGAGGCGTCACGTTGACAGAGAAACTTGCCAGGGTTTCACTGCAAGAATTGCCTCAGGCCCCTCATAAAGAAAGAACTTGGAACTGGTGTTAGGACTTCTGCTATTTTTTAGGGAAGTTGATCTTTGACCAACTTCCCCAACCCACCCCCAAAGCCAATAATGTAATTATAAATTGTTAGATTAGTGGTGCCCTGATCCACGGTGTGGACATTTTTTTTTCTGAGCACATGTAAAGGGGCAATGCCATTGGTAGATGAAAGATAGGAATTCCTCCTTTAACAGATTATTTGTGGTGCCATTTGTCTTGACTTTTATCTTGCCACTGGACTTCGATGACTCTGGATGAGAGAGTGAGGCTGATGACTTTGCACAGCTCTGCCTCATTTAAATCCAATTCACTGACAAGTCAAATCATCACCCTTGTGACATCGTTGGTCCACTTTAAGACTGAAGGACCAACAACAACAACAAGGAAAGATTGTGAGTTTGAGGGAGTCTAGGCCCAGGAGAACTTTGTGGGGGATGCTCCTGGGGTATTTCCCCGCACTCTCTCCTTCCTTCTATTGGCTATATTGATTTGATGTTGTCCCACCAGTAGGAGATACTTCATCCAGCAGGGAAAGGATCTTGCCCTCAATACACAGAGACTCATACTCCAGGGAAACCCAAATACAGAATGACAGCAACTCAAGAAAAGAAGAAACTTTAAAGAATAGGCATCAGAAAAGAGAGTTGGCCATGGACTGAAGAATGAACAGTCTCTAGTAATTGAGAGGGAAGCATCTGAGTGAAGCAGACCTTGGGAGCCCAGCCGAGTGACCTCTTACAGCAGAGAATCTGTGCCCAAAATTCCTCAGGACAGGAAGGACTTCCAGGACCCTTGGTTTTCACAGAAGTGAGCCGCTTTGGCACATGCCTCACATGCACTCTTTAGTTGTACTCTTAGGTTTGTGCCCATTCTTCCTGTAGACAGTATATGTAATAATGGGAGGGGGGGTTATCAGCATTTATGGGAGGTGTCCATTTCGGGAAAAGTCTTTGCCTTGAGCAAATCGCAAGTGTGCGAGCTTTGCTAAAATCTAGATAAACCACACCTACAGCATTTTCCTGATTGATTAATTTCATAACCCTGCTAAAGAAGGAAAGGAGGTCAGTTTGGAATAACCTGTTTTCAATTAAGTCATGCTGGGTATTTGTGACCTATGTTTCCTTTTCTAGGTGTCCACTAACAATCCCTTTAATAATACATTTTAGAATTTTGCCACTTATTGATGCCAAGGTCACTGGCATATAATTAGTAGACTACATTCTTTTTTTTTAAACTGGGACAACGTTTACATTTCTCTAGTTCTACAACTCTTTTTCAGCTCTTTGTAATATTACAGAGGTCAGTGACAGTGGTTCGGCAATCACATATGCCATTTTTGCTATATTTTGATTTGCAGTTCAGCTGGTAACTTGAACTCATTGAGGTCTGCCAAGTGCTCTTCTCTCTCTCTCTCTCTCTCTCTCTCTCTCTCTCTCTCTCTTTCTCTCTCTCCATCCCTCCCCCACTCTCTCCATCTGCCTGTCTCTCTCTCCCTCTATCCCCTCCCTCCCTTCCCCTTCTCTCTCCCTCCTCCCCCTTTTCTGTCTGTCTCTCCCTCCCTTCCTTCCTCCTCTTTCTCTCTCTCCCTCTCTTCCTCTCCCTCTCCTTCTCTCTTCCTCCACGTCTTTCTCTCTTTCTCTCTCTGTCTCTGTCCCTAAGTCTCTCTCTCTCCATCCCCTCCCTCCCTTCCCCTTCTCTCTCTCTCGCTCCCCCCCTGCTCTGCCTGTCTCTCTCTCCCTCCCTCCCTTCCTCCCTCTCTCTCTCTCTCCATCCCTCTCTTCCTCTCTCTCTTCTTCTCTCTCCATGTCTTTCTCTCTGTCTCTCCATCTCTGTCTCTCTCTGTCTCTGTCTCTCTGTCTCTCTCTCTCCCCCCGCCCCTCCCCCCTCCCTTCCACTAGATGGACTCATCTCCACTCCATCCCCTACTCACCTTGTAGCTGCCTTCCATTGCTGGCAAATCTGCACACACTAAAACATGTTAGTTGAAAGTTTGCTACTTTCTTGAAAGCAACATTGTGAGATATTTAATAGAAATATTATTCTACGAATTAGAAAACTAAGGCCCAGAAACCTCAAATAACTTCCCTGTGATCCCATAGACAGTAAATATTAGGGGTGACATTAGAATCCAGGTCTCCTGATTCCAAGTTCATTGTTACTTTGATCCTACTGTGATGCTTCCTCAGTGAAGAACAGGGTTCTTGTAGTGCCCAAAACACTCTTCTCTTATCATTCTAATATTTTCTGCTCAAAGTCCCTTCCTATTCTTTTCTCTCTCCCTTCAATACCACTCCCAGTTACCTCTAATCTCCTTCCTATCTGCTCATTTGCTTTTTCTTCTACTCAACGTCCACTCTATCTCACCTGTTCTCTCTATGTCCAGCCTCCTCCTGACACTCAGTGATTCCATCTTCACTGTCCTCGCTCTTCCCTCCCATCCTGAAGGATATGGTGAAGGAGAGGCCTTGGTAACAAAGGGAAATCTGGCAGTAGCACAATGACAACAGAGAAAAAAAATCTATCAACTATAAGGGACAGAGATAAAGAATGGACCTGTGATTTCATTAGTATAGAGAACTCCCAGTCTGTCAGCTACCAAGTATTTATTAAATTCTTACTGTATGCCAGGCACTATGCTAAGTGGTAGGAAAACAAACTGCACATATATAGGGCAACACAACTAACACAGAAATACATTTTATATGAATATTTATGTATATTATTCACATACATATGTAACCTATATCAAATTGCTTGGCCTCTCAAGGAGGAGGAAGGGGAGGAAAGGAGGGAGAGAGTTTAAAGTTGTTTTTATATGTAATTGGAGAAAATAGAACATTTAAATATTTTTTAAAAATAAGATTTGTGCTTTTCGAGGTATTTGGGAAATTTATTGGTGATTTGAATAGAGAGGCAATAAACCAAAATGGATAGAAAACTGATCTCAAAGCTGAGAATAACTGTCTCCAACACATGCTATGTGACCATGGTCAAGTCACTTTGCTTCTTAATTCTCCAGGCAATTATCTAAGACTATGCATGGCAGAAAAAGCACTGGCCTGCCTTTATGAAGTTTCCTTACACAGAAGTCCCTTTTACCAAGGAAACTGGCCCAGTCCCTGTTTCTATTCCTAGAAATATTAGCGCTTTAGAGAGAAGTACTAGAAATAATGAGGAGAAAATGACTATAAAGGATAGACTACAGAAATGATCTTTAGTTTGTCTAGGAATATCATGACATCAAAACAATTTCTCAAGTTTCATAATGCAAGGGCTGTCTTTGTAGCCATTTTTAAAAGAAGGATAAGCTAGGGTATGTTCCCTCTCACTATAAGTTCTTCTTTTAAAACTCTAAAACTACTTCAACTATAAAGGGCATATTAAAAGAGGAAGTAAGGTCATTCATTAGAAGTCCATTTATGCTTTTTCTTAAAATTGAGATAAGAGACAAAAGGAATGTTAGGCATAGTCTGATGTGTTCCCTAGGTTCGAGAAGGCCAGATTTTAAAGAGTCTAGAGAAAGGATAGATAGAAGCCTGTGGACTAGAATTTTACAGTCCAGAAGGGATGGGCAACTCATATGAATAACATTTTGTATACGTAAGGAGAAATGGTTCTGATGAAGAAGAAAATGGGCATTTATTTAAAGAGACCAAAGTGGTTACACAGAGAATTCTGAAACCAATTTAGACTTTAAGAAAGTACATAGAGAAAATGTGAATAAAGGAAGGTAAAAGCAAAATCAGTGAATGAAAAAGCATTTCTCAAGTACTTACTATGTTCCAAGAACTGTACTAAGTTCTGGGGTTCTAGTGATACAAATAGGAAAGGTTATCTGCTTTCAAGAAGCCCATCCTATGATTGGGGAGAAAATACATAAAAGAAAGTTTATGTACAGAGCAGATGGAAAAACAAGGAAGACCTGACAGTGTCACAGTGGGGTGGATGGAAAGACCGAGGGGTCCTTAGGTTAATGAAGTAGTCAAAATGATAGTGTCATAAGACTGAAGGGCATAGAGGCAACGCAGATGTAAGGTCTGGAGGAAGACAATAAAGTCTTGTGTTCCTCTATCAAATTGGAAAGAATAGTGTTATTGATTTCGATATCATTCAACTCCTGTGAGCAGTCAAGTAGCCCAGGTACAAAGGAAGCTAAAGGGGTAGGGCATCTGTGGTGGTAATATTCATCCCACTTATCCTCTCCAGTCATCCCAGGTGAGTTCTGAAATATTCCAGGGCTGGGGGGAGGGGGGTAAGGAAGGTAATAGGACATGCATAGTAGACAGAACAATAACTGATGATGGGAAAAGGGCTATGTTACTCCACACTTATTTTCTCTAGTTCTTTGTCGAGAAGAATGACTGCTGAGCAGGAAAAGAAAAAAAAAATTAAAATGGCTAATAAGGTTTTGAAATCCAAGAGAGAAAAGAGATATAACAGAAGAGCACCTAGCTTCTTTTAATGAACTCAAGTCACCAGGTCCAGATGAACTACAATCAGGTTTACTGAAAACTGGCAAATGTGATTGTTGAATTATGATAAGTAATCTTTGAAAGATCTTGGAGAATGATAAAGATAAAACAGGAATGAAGAAGGGAAAATGTTCTGCTGAATTCCCCAAATGGAAGAAAAGAATCCTCCAATTCTAGCCTAGGAGCTGTTAGAACAGAATGTTATATACATTGTTAGATGCAGTTACTATATCAAATATTGTTGATTAATAAATATCTTTCATGATAGAAAATTTATCTGAGGGAGAATTCACCCAAAGAAATTACTATGAGGCAAAACCAAAAGAATATATATATATATAATACATATATAAATATATAATATATGTTTGTGAGTGTGCGTGTATATATGTATGTGTGTATATATATACGTATAATGCACACACCATATATGTAATTATACATACTATATGTATAATTATACACACACACATAAAGAATTATAATCCAGTGAGCTCAACTGAAATTCTTTTCAAAATTGTTGAATTTTTTAATATAGGAAGGAAGAAAGGAAACACACATTTATTAAACAAATACTACATACTAGACCCTGTATTAAATGATAGGAATATAAATACAAGCAAAAAGTCTCTGCCTTCAAGGAGCTTACATGCTAATGAAGGAAGACAATCCACAAAAAAGGAGCTCTACCAGTTAGGAGGGAGGAAAGGCATGTATCCACTAGGAGAGTGTGGTTCTCCAGAGAAGAATACTTAAATAGCTTGTAGAATATTCAGTACTCATAGCTAGAACCTGCCAATATAATAAAAATAATAATACCAAAGTTAGTTTACAGATTTAATGCTATACCAATCAAACTAACAAAGACATACTTTACAAACCACAAAAAAACCCCACAAAATTAATTTAGAGGAACAAAAAATTAAGAATACCAAAGGAAATAATAAAAAAGGGGGAAAAGGGTGGGGAGGGGGAAGGAATGAAGAGAGAATAGCATGTCCAGACCTCAGGCTGTAGTATAAAGCAACAATCAAAAGCATTTAGTATTAGTTAAAAAATTGAAAAGTGGATGATTGGAACAGACTAGACAAGGCAGAATCAGAAATAATGGAACTCATAACCAGTGTTCAATAACCATGAAAACATAAATTACTTAGGAAAGAACTCCCTATTTGTAAGAATTGCTGGAAATGCTTGAAAGCGATCTAGCAGAAATTAGACTTAACCTACAATAAATACAAAGTGGATATGTGACCTGAATATTAAAACTCATACCATTAAAAACATATTAGAAGAGAAAAAAAATTTTATAGTTATGAGAAAGGGATGAATTTTTAACCAAACGAGGAATAGAGGCAATTATAAAAAAAGCAGATAATGTTGATTACATAAAATTGAAAAGCTTTTGCGCAAACAAAATTAATGCATCTAAAGTAAGAAGAAAAATGATTGACCTAAGACTTTGTATAATAGTTGTGATCTAAAAAGATCCTTACAGGCTAGATCATTAGGTTAAATCTAATACTTGTATTAGAGCTCAAAAAAGCAATTTCATAGGTATAAGATGGGGAAGATGTGGTATAGTAACAATCTGCTAGCAGCTACTGTAGCTGTGTAAGACCAACAGCAACCAGCACACAGAGGGCTGCTAACACCTGTTCTTTTGATCTGCTTTACTAACGAAAGTAACTTTATGGGGTTAACAATCTCAGTTTAATCTAACATATAAATATCATTCACTTAGTTCAGGAGGAAAAGCCAGCAACCTGAACTAGATTATAAACAAACCAAATACAAAGCAACATCTGGGTTAGCAAAGCCCGGGGCGGGGGGGGGGGGGGGGGGGGGGGGGGGG
>CM053627.1:99399293-99416765 GCA_028646595.1 Phalanger gymnotis | reverse complement strand
AAACCAGGCTTTCCCTTGAGGCAAGGAGGTCATTGAAGACTCCTGATCCAATCAAAGAAACAAAGGCTAGACTCTTCAAGGGCACTTGATTAAATAAGTGCTAAAAGAGAAAAAAAAAGTCCCACTTTAATTACTGATACATGTAGGTAGAGAATAGTTCATCTGAAAAAGGTCTCAATATTTTAGCAAACTGAAAATGTAATATAAGTTTGATATAGCAGTCAAAAAAATAAACAAAGCAAAACCCAGACATCACACAACACCTATGTGAACTTAGGCTACATAGTGTATAGGGCTAGAAGAGTAATACTTCCACTCTCTTCATCCCCGGTAAGATCACTACGTTTTAGGAAGGATATTGACAAGCTAGAGAGTATGCAGATGAAAGTGAATAGGTAGGTAAAGGACCTTAAGATCACTCTTTATGAGGGTCTGTGGAAGGTACCCTAGAGAAGAGAAAATAGGAGTACCTAGCAGGTGAATTCAAGTCCTTAAGAGGCTTTCCTGTTGCAAAGGGATTAGTCTTGTTAAGCTTGGCTGGTCCCAGAAGAAAGAACTCGGATCAATGGACAGAAGTTACAAAGCAGCCCATTAGATCTTGATAGAAGGGAAAACTTGCTATAACAATTGGAGCTCTCCAAAAGTGGAGTGGGCTCCAGTACCTTGAGGAACTGGGTTCTTCTTTAGTAGAAGTCTGTAAGTAAAGAGTACATGAGGACACGCCCACTATGTTATAGAAGAAAGCCTCCTTCAGCTATAGGTTAGCCTTAATGGCCTCTAAGATCCCTTATCGGTCTGAGATTTTGTGATTCTGTCACTCTAATGTTATCGGGCCATGTATTCTGGATAACTTCAAGCGCCAAAACCAGGAGCAGAGGGTAAAAGTTGTTAGGAGGTAGATTTATTGACATAAGGAGATGTTTCCTGGTAACTGGTGATTCCCAGCAACAGAATGGACTGTTTTGTGAGATGGGTTCAAGCAGGGGCAGAATCACCACTTGTCAATGATGTTGTATACTCTATAGATGATTCTTATACTAGGCTGCATTAAATGTTCTCTAAACTTCCTTCCAGCCCTGGTATTCCATTGTTCAGTCACTATAAGTCTTTACCTCCGAATTTTTCTTTAAGCATGAGGGAGCTCAAAGAACTAAAATGTGTGAGTAGGCAGTGGCAGATTCTCAGTAGGGTGACATAATCTTGCAGTCGTTGTTCTCAAATTTAAAAAGTCACAGTTTTGAGCTATGAATTTGCAGTCTTGAGTTAACAATATTCATTAGACTGGGGAATTGTTTTGGCCAGCCTTCTGAGTGGTTCACACTTTCTGAATCACCTCAACACTTAAATGCACTGCAGTTTCTAAGTCTTGGGGGAAAAAAAAGAATAATATGGTCCAAAATGTAGAAATCGCAGAACAATAAATTTCAGAAAAGACCTGCCAGTCATTTATATTCCATGTAAAAACCTGAACAATAATATTCAATTCAACAAGCATTTTAAGTGCCTACTGTGTGCCAGTAGCTGGGTATATGAAGATAACATGAAATAATGATTGTCTTCAAAGAGCTTTTGTTCTATTGAGGAGAGACCTCATATATTCAGAGAGGTAAATTCAAAATAATTTCAAAGGGGAGCATTTATAAATGGGTGGGAGAATCAGGAAGGATCTCTTGTAGGAAGTGTTACTTGAGCTCTGTTGAGGAGAGTTTGGGATGGCAAGAGATAAAGGAAACATTCAGGTCCTAGGGGATTGTCTATGCAAAGGGCCAGAAGTGGGAGATGGAATATCATATTCGGGAAACAGCAAATAGACTAGTTTGTCCAACGCAGAAGTGTCAAACATGCTGTTGATTAAAATGTAATGGGGGGGGCACTTCCAGGGGCAGAACCAAGATGGTGGAGTACAGAAAGTCCTCAGCTGAGCTCTCTCAACAACACCCTCCAAGCACCTTTAAAATAATGCCACACATTGAATTATGGAGTGGCAGAGCCAAGAAAAGGTCAGAGTGAGACATTCTTCTAGCTTCAGACAATATAGGAGGTCAGAAAAAGAGATCTGTGACATGGGGGGAGGAGATTGGCCCAGAGCCCATGTGGATGAAACACCAGTGGTGGGACAAAGTGGTGGTGACAGAAGCAGCTGCAATTTTGGAAGTTCTCAAGACAAGTGGTACTAGGACGTGCCAACTAGTCAGAAAGAGATTATAGAGGACTCCTGTGGTAGTGCTGGATGTAGGACCAGAAGCTATTTGGCAAATCCATTGCCCAAACCCATTTCAGGGTCAAAGTTCAAGGTCAGAGAGGGGCACTTTAATTCAAGAGGGAGTGGAAGCCCTGAGAGGCAGTATCACCTCTGGTCAAACAGATCAAGGATCCCAAGGGAAAAATATTGTTCCTAGGTCAAGGGATCTGGGGCCCTTCCTGGGTAAGGACTACAGTACAGACCAGGAGAGCAGTTACCATACCTTTCCATAGATCACACAACTTTAGAAGCACTGAAAATTTACAACACTGCCCTCCAACTAGCTCTAAAAACAATAGGGAAAAAAGTCTGAAACTTGAGACAGTGCCCCTATATGTCATACATCAGGAACAAAGCCCAAAATTAAAATAAAGTTCTGAATCAAGATATATAGTGGAAAAATGAGCAAATAACAACAACAAAAAAATGACCATAAAAAGATAACTCTAGTAACAGGGAAAATCAAGAAGAAATTCGGAAGAAGACAATAAATTCAAAACAACTACAAGCAAAGCCTCAAAGAAAGATGCAAATTGGACGCAAGTCCCACAAGAATTCCTAGAAGAACTAAAAGTTATTTTTAAAATCAAATAAAAGCAGAAGAGGAAAAATTAGCTAAAGAATGAAAATTATGAAAAGGAAATTAACAGCTTGGCAAAAAAGAGTACAAGAAATGAAGAAAATAACAACTTAAAAAACAGAATTGGCCAAATGGCAAAAGAGGTACAAAAAATTCACCGTGAAAATAACTCCTTAAAAAACAGAATTGGCCAAGTTGAAAAGAAGATACAAAAGCTCACTGAAGAAAATAATTCCTTAAAAAGCAAAATTGGGCAAATGGAAGCTAATGACACCAGGATACATCAAGAAACAATAAAACAAAGTCACAAGAATGAAAAAAACAGAAGAAAATGTGAAATACTTCATTGGAAAAACAATGGACCTGGAAAATAGATTGAGGAGAGAGAATTTAAGAATTATTGGATTACATGAAAGTCATGACCAAAGAAAGAGCCTAGATATCATATTCCAAGAAATTGTTAAGGAAAATTTCCCCCAAATCCTAGAACCAGAGGGTAAAATAGAAATAGAAAGAATCTACTGATCACCACCTGAAAGAGATCCCCAAATGAAAACTCCTAGAAATATTATAGCTCAACTCCAGAGCTACCAGGTCAAGGAGAAAATACTTCAAATAGCAGAAAGGAACCACTAAATATCATGGAGCCACAGTCAGGATCACACAAGATTTAGCAGCTACCACATTAAAGTGAGTGGAGGGCTTGGAGTATGATATAGTAGAAGGCAAAAAAGCTGGGATTAAAACCAAGAATAACCTACCCAGAAAAACTAAGTAAGGGAAAACAGATGTTTAATGAGATAGAGAACTTTTAAATATTTTTGATGAAAAGACCAGAGTTGAATAGAAAATTTGATCTTGAAATACAAGACTCATGAGAATCATAAAAAGGTAAACAAGAAAGAGAAATCATAAGGGATTTAATAATGTTAGACTGTTTACCAATCCATATGAGAAGATGATATATGTGTCTTCTAAGAGCTTTATCATTATTAGGGAAGTTAGAAGGATTTCACATAGAAAGAGGGTACAGGAGTGAGTCAATTATGTTGGGATGATGTAAAAAAATGGATAGTCAAGAAAGAGGGATGCCCTGGGAGAAGGGGAAAGGGATAAAAGAAGGCAGTGATCAGAAGCAAAACAGACTTTAGAGGAGGGATGGGATAAAAAGAGAGAAATAGAAACAGAAGAAAATAGGATGGAGGGCAATACACAGTATTCAGAACTGTGAATGTGAAAGGATTAAACTCACCCATAAAATGGAAGTAGAGAGCAGAACAGATTAGAAACCAGAATCCGATAATATGTTGTTTACAAGAAACACACACAAAATGTTAAAATAAGGGGCTGGAGAAGAATCTATTAAGCTCTAACTGGCATAAAAATGAAGGGGTAGCAATCATGATCTCAAACAAAGCAAAAGCAAAAATAGATCTAATTCAAAGGGATAAGCAGGGAAACTATATCTTGCAAAAATGTACCGTAGACAATGAAGTAATATCAATACTAAACATATATGCACCAAATAGCACAGCATACAGATTCTTAAAGGAAAAGTTAAGTGAATTATAGGAGAAAATAGACAGTAAACCTATACTAGTGGGGGGTCCTCAACTTTCCCTTCTGGGAACTAGATATCTCTAGGCCTGGCACTTTATCCAATGTGTCACCTAGCTGCTCATCAGATTGGGTAACATGACACAAAATGAAAATGATAAATGCTGGGGGGGTGGGGATGTGGAAAAAATGAGAATACAAAATCACTATTGGTAGAGTTGTGAACTAGCCTAACCTTTTTGAAGAACACTTTGAAACTACACTTAAGGGATTGTTAAACTGTGCATACTCTTTGACCTAACAATGGCACTATTAGATCTGTATCCCAAAGACATTTTAAAAAGGGGAAAAGTTCTATTTGTACAAAAATATTTATAGCAACTCTTTTTGTGGTGGCAAAGAATTGGAAATTGAGGAGATGCCCATCATTTGGGGACTGGCTGCACTAGTAGTGGTAAATAAATATGATGGAATACTATTGTGATATAAGAAATGATGAGCTGGATGGTTTCAGAAAAAACCTGGAAAGACTTAAATGAACTTATTCAAAGTAAAGTGAGCAAAACCTGGAAAACCTTTTACACAGTAACAGCAATAAAAGGATGATCAATGTTAAAATACTTAGCTACTCGGATCAGGATAATCATCTAAGATAATTCCCAAGGACCTATGATGAAAAGATACTCTCCACCTCCAGAGAAAGAACTGATGAATTTTGAATGCAGTGTGAAGCACACTTAATTTTTTGCTTTCTTTATTTTTATTGTTTTATTTTGTTTGTGTTTTCTTTCATGACATGGCTAATATAGAAACATATTTTGCATGACTTCAAATATATAATCAATATTAAATTGCTTGCCTTTTCAAAGAGGAGGTTGAGGGGCAGGAGGTAGGGAGAGGTTTTGGAAGTCAGAATTTTTAAAATGATTATTAACATTTTTTACATGTAATTGGGAAATATTTAATGAAATAAATAAAAATTAAAAAAAACAAAAAAGATAAAAATAATAAAGCTCTTGGAACAAAAAAGAAAAAACTAAAAAAGTTATTGTGAAATATTTAGCAAAATGAATAAAAATACAACAGAATGTAATGTTAACATATGGTTTTCTAAGTCAATATGTAGCCAGCAGGGATGTTTATGTAAGGTTTAGTGGCCCTCATTTCTATTTGAGTTTGACATTACTAGTCTAGAATGTAGACTATGGGAAAGAGAGTAATGTAGTCATCCTAGAAAGAGAAGATAAGTTGGAGTCAAGTTGTGTGGTGCTTTAAACACCAAAATATTTTATCCTAGAAGCAAGAGGAAGCCTTGAACAAGGTCAATCTATGCTTCAGAAAAATCACATTGGTAGCTGTATGGAGAGTATATTGGAGAGAAGACCCATTAGGAGGCTATTGAAGTAGTCTAGGCAAGGAGTGATAAAAATCCTGAGCTAGGATGACTCTGGCAAGAGGAGAGAGGTGAGAGATATTATGGAGTTAGGGTCATCAGGAATTAGTAAATGATTGACTATGGATTGTGAAAAAGAGAGAAAATCGTCCCAGTGAAGACTTACATGAACTGATGCATAGTGAAGTGAACAGGACCAGGAGAACATTATATACAGTAATAGCAATATTGCTAGATGAAAAATTGTGGATGACTTAGTTATTCTCAGCAAAACAATGATCTAAGATAATTCCAAAGGACTAATGATGAAGTGTACTATCCACCTCCAGAGAAAGAACTGATATTGTTTAAATACAGATTCAATTATATTTTATGTAATTCCTCATGTATAACCTACATCTGATTGCTTACCATCTCAGGGAGGGGAGAGGAGAGGAAGGGATAGAATTTGGAACTCAAAACTTTAAATAAAAATGTTTAAAAATTGGGGGGAAAAAGAAAATAGTCCAGGTGACTCTAAGACTGTTGGATTGGGTGACTGGAGGGATAGTGACGCCCTTGATGAAAATACAGGTTAGAAGATTTTAGTATCATTGAATGAAGCCAAATCTCAGGTCTTCCCAAAGAAAAATTCTATTCTTAACCACATGGAATGAGGTAAATGCCTGGTCTTGGAGTCAGGAAGACCTGATTTAAAGTACCAGAGCTTATATATACACTACATAAATGATCATGAATCAACTACCTGACTATTCAGTGTCACAGTCAACTCCCTGATTATATGGTCCAGTGAAGTTATTGCTTTCCCTCAGTGGAAGATCATTCCAAAGTGAGAGTTACACTACACCAATGAGATCCTACATATGACAGCTAAAATGCAATTCTTAGCATAGGGTCTAGAATCCAGATTCTACGAGGGACCTAATCCAAACCCTGCATTTTATGGATGAGGAAATAAGGACTAGAGGGATTAAATAACTTTGCCAAGATCACAGATATGGCAGAGATGAAATCATCTGATTATTCATTCAGTCTTTTTTCATGACCACATATATTAATCAGAGATCATTTGATTACAGACATTAGGATAGTATTATCGATATGTCATTTACCCCTGAGCCTCCACAGCAGAGTCTTAAATGGCCCTAGGCAAGAGGAGCTCTTATGGTCACTTCCTTCAATTTCTCCTCATACATCCATATTCTGTTAGTAGAACTGTCTCTTTATCATGTTTCAGGGACAGATTCTATGTGTATAACCAAATGGGTAACTGCATATGTGTTATGATTGAAGGAATGCCAAAAGACCTTCCCCTCCCTCCTTTTCTCCTACTATGCACAAGGCACAAGAAGACTTTTTTAGCCTTTCCAGGGATCAGCTAATGATAATGCATCCCAGCTGATCTGGGATTTAACCAGTCCATCACCTAAAAGTCATATAATAGCTGGCACTAATTAACATGAATTAACAAATCATGAAGGTTAGTCTAAATTATTGAACTATCTGAATATACAGTATTTTAAAAGAAGAAATGTAGTTATACATATATCGTGCATACCTTTAAGAACACAGTGTTATAGCCTGTCTCATTCCAATTAATTCTGTAGTTAGGAAGTGGTTTGATAAATATGGAGCCCCAACAGAGAAGCCCAAGGATTTTTATTTAATTATTGAGGGCAACTAGAAGATATTAAGCCAATAAACAAGACAGCATTGGGAAAAGTGGCATTGGGAGAGCAAAGCAGGGTAATGTCACTGCTTTCAAGTTTCTATCCCTACCTCTACCCTACCCAAGGAAATGTCCCTTGTAACGATGAATAAAAAAAGAAATACAATTTAGAAAACATACCAACACACCAATTAAGTCTGAGAGTAAATGCAATAGTCCCTACCCATGGGTCACTATCTTTACAAAGAAGGGAGGGAAGGGGCGTTTTCTATCTCTTCTTCAGGGCTTAGTTTAGTTGATATAATTGCATAGTGTCCAGTTTCATTTTGTTCTTGTTCTTTCATTTACAATGCTGTAGTCATGTATATTTTTTTCTTCTTGGTTCTTCTTGTTTCCATGTTACTTCACTTGTCATAAGTTCATAGGAATTTTCTCATTCTTTTCTGACTTCTTTAAATTCAGCATTTTTGATAGCACAGTATAATGTTCTATTACATCCTATTATCATGATTTTCCTAGCCATCTTCCAAATGATGAGCATCTGCTTTCCAAGGGGAAGTCGCAGAATTGATATACTGTATGTAAATTACTTTGCAAACTTTAAAGCACTATATAAATGTGAACTGTTATCATTTTAAAGTTTTATTTTTATAGAGTGTAGCATAATGGACAAAAAGCTAGCCTTAAAGCCGGGTTGACTTGGTTCACAATCTACCTCTAGGTTGTGTGTTATAGGTTGTGTGACCTTGGTCAAGTCACTTAACCTTTTTAATGATCTAGGGAACTCTCTAAGATTATACAATGCAGAGAAGGTGCTTATCTGAATGTATATAGGGAGCTTCCTTACATGAGATTTCCAAAGACCAGTGGAATCACAGTTTTATTCTCTATCCCCCTAATTTAATTTTTGTAGGTTTTAGAGCTATGAGAACAAAGAAACAAAGAAAGAGCTTGGATTTGTAGTCAGAATCCTCTCTTAGTTTGCTACCTATGACCATGGATATCAGCACCATTCTGGGCTTCATTTTTTTCACATGTAAGGGAATGGGACAAGGTGGCCTCTATGAGTCCCTCCATTTCTAAATCCTCTGAAAACAGTGTAACAATACTTTTGGCAAAGTCGGGATTGTAGGGGCCAAAGTTGCTAAAGATCCTGGGAGTTGTTTTTCCCAATATATGAAGAGAGTAAGCTAATGCAAGATCAGGCCTGGAAGGCATGACTCTCTCCTCTCCACTGGGTTTTGAAGGATTGCTTGAGGGAGAGGAGAAGAGATAAAAAGAGAGAAGGGAGGAGTGAAGACTTTTCCCAAACAATGTGACCCTGGTGGCCAGTGGCAGTGACATCTGCAGCTCTCTTCCTCAAACCCAAACTTCCTAGGGATACTCTGTCAGGTGAAAACTACAGGGACAAGTGGTGAGGTATTTGCAGGTGCTCATTCAGGTGGCTGGAGAGCCGAGGAAAAACCAGAAACAAGACTTGGTGGTCCTTAACCCCAGCCCCTACACTAATATTTCTATAAACCTTGTATAACTGGTTCTAAAGAACAAGAATTCTTCAGGCTAAATGGATGAAGGCTATTTTCGTGTTTTCTAGTCGGAACCTGGGCATTTTGCATACTTTTGCTTAGAGATAACTATATTCTGCTTAGAGATAACTATAGATTAATGGAGAAAATGCTAATGGCAAATTACGTGCCTATAGAAGGGGCAGAACAAGAGCTTTGAAGCATAGAACCATTTCTTCTTCACAAGAAGAATACTTATTGCTAGACTTTCTGTGGGACTTAACTCGACACAAGTTGGATAAAGAAAGATTCTGGAAGCTGCACATCCTGTCCCTGATTTCCACCTTGCATCCCTAGAGATTTCAGGAAATTCCTCCTTGGGTGAGAACAGGGGACCACTTTTGGTTTGAGCTATCTTTCTCCAAGCAAGAGAGTTATTTACTCTATTTTCTAGTATATTCTAATCTGTATGATTGGTCCAGTTTCGGTTTACTATTTGAATGGATAAATGGGTTTACTAGCTAGTTCCTATTTGTGATGGTCTCATGCATAACTAACATTTGGTGGAGTAGGCATCGAAATGGCAAGTATAAGGTAAAAGCTGAAGACCAGGGAAGTAGTTTTTTGTTTTGAGCCAAAGTTGTACAACCTAGACCGGCAATGGTTAGGGGTGCAGATAGATATAATTCTAATCTTGTATGTCCCTAGCAGATAGATATAATTCTAATCCTGTATATCTCTCATAATTTTCCTTGCAGAAGGATGGGAAAGATCCCAGAAATATCTGTCAGTGTCTTTCAGGAGCTACATTTAAACAAACCATATTTATATACACATACCTTATATATTCTAATAGAATTGCAGGAAGTCAATAGTACCCCTTCTTAGGTTTTTTTAAAAATCATCCATTAATTTACTTTCTTAAGTCTGGGAAGGATTGATTTGGGCAGCTATGGGTTATCGAAGCTTCCAAAATCATTTGCTCTATCACTGGAAGCATTCGAACAGAGGCTAGATGATTATATTGGGGATGTTGTAGATTCATGAGTAGAAAGGAAGGCTGAACTAGATAAAATCTTTTCTAACTGTTCAATAATAATAATTTTAAGTGTCTACTGTATATAGAGCACCATGCTAGGCCCTAGGGCAGATACAGAGCTTAGATCATCTTCCTCTCGCCTAAGGCAAAGATAATGTTCATTTTCCATCATGACCAGCTTCTACTGAAGTCATCAGTAGTAGAGCCAGAATGAAGAGCTTTTCTTATTGTTCATGACAAAGGAGACTTAGAAGCTGCTGGGTGATGGAAAAGAGGGTTTTATAATGGGCATAATAAGACATTGTGAAAGCAGAAGAGAGCTGAACGAACCAGGCAGCAGGTGGGAGTAGGGGCTGCTGTATAAAACTGCTTGGGGGAAAGTATCATAAGGAGACAGTAGAAGGAGATTTCTCATATTTGTGAAAAACACCAGCAAAATGTAGCTGTTTGTTAAAGATTCATCCTGTTCTTCCACAACATATAGCTTTATTTGTAGACCTCAGAAGGAAAATGGAAAGCACGTTCCAGGAACAGATTGTGCAGCAGAAGTGACTAGTAGGTGTGCGATGTGCTGCCACCTTGTGACAGCTTTGAGCACTGATACTAAGGGCAATTCAGCAACTCAACCCCTCAAAAAGTAACCTGGTCTCTTGAGGTGGGTGCGTTGTTAACATAGTACTCTAGCAAGACTTTGTGGGTCAAATTTTCTATAACAATTATTAGCACAAAAATGTTTATACAGTCACATACACAACATACACATACACGTGTATATGTACATACATACATACATATGTTGTTGTTCAGTCTTCGCTGTCATGTCCAACTCTCTGACCCCTTTCCAGATTTTCTTGGCAAATATACTGGACTGGCTTGCTATTGCCTTCTCCAGCTCATTTTACAGATGGGAAACTGAAGTAAACAGAGTTAAGTGACTTTCCCAGAGTTACACAGCTAGTAAATGTCTGAAGTCAGATTTGAACTCAGGAAGATGAGTCTTCCTGACTCCAGGCCCAACACTCTGTCTACTATGCTACCTAGCTGCCCACATACATGTGTTTGTGTGTGTGTGTGTGTGTGTGTGTGTGTGTGTGTATGGATATAGATATACACACATACATACACACATGTATATGAGTATATGCATGTATATATACACAATGTGCAATGCATATATACACATGTATGAGTATACACACATATGTGTATATGAGCAAATACACATATGTGCATATATACACATATATACACACAGATATATGTATGAGTTGTTATTGTTCATCCTTTATTCTCAAAGAAGTCCAATGAGATCACCGGTAATGTCCTGACTTACGTGTGAATTAGATTTAAGAGAGGCTTAGTCATTAGTCTCCTCCCGAGGCCAGTGGCAAGTCAAAAGTCAAGACGACTGGAGATGGCCGGAGATGCAGTGAGTAACCTTGGTCTTTCTAAATTAAAGTCTTTCCCAGGTCTCAGTTTATCTGCAGTAAAGCCCATTCAATTACTTAAGGCTAGGTAAGAATTGAGACAAAGATGGCCTATTTTACCATTACAAAAATATCAATCTGGAAGGGGAAGAACTTCAAAGTTTCTGGCCAGAACTGAAAACAATGGCTTTTTTACATTCATTTTAAACCATCAAAACACATACACACACATATATACATACAGACACTTATCGGGGGTTCTTAACTAGGGTTCATGGACCCCCAAGGAGTCAGTTTATGAATAGAGTTCAGGGTCTCTGTGAACTTGGAACTTTTAACATTTTGATGACTGTATTTCAATATAATTGATTTCATTTGTAATCATGTACATTTTATTTTATGCATTTAAAAACATCATCCCAAGAAGGGCTTGGCTTCATCAGATTGCCAAAGGGGTATATGATGTAAAAAAGGGTTAAGAAACCCTGATCCGAAGGCAGCTGGCTCTCTTTTTATGACAGGACTTAATACAATGAAATCATAGCACAACAAAAGTATTAGATAGCCCTAGAGAATTCTTTGTAAGAGAATTTGATTTATATTCCTTTTTCTCTTTTTTAAAAAAATTAAATATCATTTATTCATTAGCAAAACATGATGCTCGTTTCCTTAGTAGTATGTACTAGTCACCACTCTTTTGATACTCACAACAACCCTGAGAGGTAGGTGCCATTACTATTCCAGTCTTATGGATGAAGAAACTGAGGCAGACAAAGATAAAGTGACTTGCCCAGGGTCACACAGCTAATAAATATCGGAGGGCAAATTTGAATTCACATCTTCCTGACTCCAGGACCAGCCCTTTATCCACTCTATGAAGAGGCACCAGAAAGAGAGATATTGGGAGATGTGAGCAATATAGCAAATTTAGTTGGCAAAAGAACTTGGCTTGATGTTTAAGTGAAAAGAGAAAAATATTAGGAATCATCTCCTTCTAACTAGTTGGTAGCTAAAGACCACCAGCTGCACTTATTTTTATTACCCAAAAGTCATCTTTGGTAACAATAATAATGTTATAATAATAATATTATTATAATAATGTAATAATAAACAATAATGTTGCTTACATCTGCTGTGGGGGTGTAAGACCAATAACACCAGCACACAGGAGTGCTGCTAGCACAGGTTCTTTGATCTGCTTTCTAAAGGAAAGAAACTCAAAAAGAGTCAACAATCTTACTTTAATCAAACATATACATCATTTACTTAGTTCAGGGGAAAAAGTCAGCACTCTGTACTTCAGAGAAAATACAAACAGAAATGACAAGCAGAGAAAATAACACAAATCGACAGACAGGGCTTCTAGCTGTCTGACCATTACATACATACATAGTTACCAGAGAGAAGCACCAACATCTATGTTTTTCAAAGCCGGGGGGCTCCTTAACGGCTACCCAGAGTCTCATCTGGCCACATCACACAAACATTCTTCCCATGAGTAAGCCCTCAAAGCAAAATGCTTACCTCAGAGTACAACCCTTGTGACTTAGGCTTTCTCGTGACTTAAGCAGGTCATCGAAGACTCGTGATTCAATCAAAGGCAAAACTCAATCAAAGACACTTGATTGCCTTATTGCTGAGAAGAACTAGAACTCCAAAAGAAAAAAAAAACAGTAAAAAATGTCCCACTTTGTTTGCCCTTGCAGGGCTGCCAACACTGTCTACTTGATAAAGCATAAACTCTTTAATTTAAGATGCAATACAGTCGATCTAACTCTAGCTTAATTCTCCCTCATTACCTCATATGACTTTCCATCACATACTCTATACTCCATCTAAACTGTATTACTATCCCTCATATTCATAAAGCCCTATCTAAATTCTAGGCCTTTGGCTCCCTTGCCTGGAATGGACTCACCTTATTTTTGTCTGTTGAAATTTTTGCTACCACAAAAAGAGCTACTCTGGATGTCTTTGTACATAGGGGTCCTTTTAGTCTTCCTTAGATCTCTTTGTGATTATAGGCCGAGTCATAGCATTGTGGGGTCAAAAGATAGGTATGATTTAGAGACGTAGTTCCAAATCGTTTTCAAGAAAAATTAGCCCAATTCATAACTATGAAGGTTATTTTCATGGTTTCTACTGATTTTAAGACAGTGCTAGGAAAACCAAATGGGGATCCTTTTTGAGGTTCTTGAAATAAGACAATAATTCACTTTCTTGAGTCTAGAGAAGATTCCATGTGGTAGCTATAGGCTCCTTGAGCTGGCACAAATGCCATTCTTTATCATCACATTCTTTATCACTGGAGATATTCAGCAGTTATATGACTAGGTCAAGGAGGTTGTGGATTCCTGTACAGAGATGCATGTTGGACCAGACTATATAAACTATGTTGTACTATTAAAATAAATTATTTTACATCTACAGACATTTATTATACATATATTGGAGACAGAGTACTCTGTTAAGCCCTAAAGGAGTTTCAGCATTTAGTTAATACAGTCTCTCCTCTCATAGAGTTTACAGTCTAGCAAGGAAATATAATTACTGTATAATTAGTATATGTAATATGCAATGTTGCCATGAATATTTTGGTGTATGTGAGAACTATCTGTTTTTTACCTCCTTGGGGTATATGCCCAGTAGTGTAATTTCTGGGTCTAAGGGTATAGAATCTATATTATACTATATTATAATGTGTACATACATACATACATACACACATACACACACACACACACACACACACACACACACACACATATATATATATCTATATATATATATCTATATATATATATATATACTATATAATCGATTCCATAGATATTATAGTAACTTTCTTGGCATAATTCCAGTTACTTTCCAGAATAGTTGGACTAATCTTATCCTTGACTTCAAGTAGCATCACCAATAGTGACATTTCCAATCTTTTTCATCTTTGCCAGTTTTCTGGGTGTAAGATAAAATGTGAGTTTTACTTTTTCATGTCTCTATTAATTATTTGGAACAAAGTTTTATATAGTTAATAGTTTGTGATTGTTCTTTGGGAAACTATTGGTTCATTTCCGTTGAGGAATGACTCTCAGAACACTCAGTAATCTTATGCCTCCTTTTCTTACCTCCCCCACCTTGAAAAAAATGTCCTGAAATCTAAGCTATAAAATGAAATGTAAACGAGCATCATAGTAATCTCATTTTATGTATTAAAATGAGTGATTTTTTTTCCTTTGGTAAATAGAAGAAAAATAAATTCCATAAGGTATTAAGCCCTGATGTGGGAAGAGAGAGAAGAGTAGGAAAGTATTTATTTGAAGCTTAAAATTGACCTGGAAAATAAATATATTACCTAATGAGTTGCTTGGACTTTTAAATGTTTATTCTTAAGTGGCACTTCCTGGAGGCTTAAATAAATGAGGGCATCTTTGCTCTCTATAATGAAAGTCAGGGGCTTAATAAGTGGTATAAAGAGACTAAAGCATGACTTTTAATTGGCATCCTCCTACAATGGAAAAAGATGGATTTGGAGTAAGAAGAAATAGGCTCAAATCTCAGCTTTGCCATTTTCTTACTACCTGTATGACCTTAGACAAGTCCCTTAGTTATATTGTACTTGAGCTTCTTCAACTTCAAAATGTGGGGATCAAGTTAGATGAACTCTAACAATCCCCTCCAGCTTCAAACATAAGCTCATGAGTACCCTGGAGCACAGCCATAATAGCAAATATTGTGCCTTGGACAAGTAGAACATGTACAGGGAAAGTATCATGAAATGTACCTTCAAATAGTGCTGGGGAGGCCGTTGTGAATATCAGGAGAGATGATCTAACATAGGGTACAACCATATGACAGCTTCCTTTTTAGCTAATTATTCTTGCCAAACAGGCACTAAGCTTCTATGTTCCTGTCACTTTCTAAATGTAAGTGACTAAGACAAAACCCCAGTCACCCTACTCTAGTTAAAATTTTACTCTATTCCCAGAAGGCTTTCAAGTGAAATGGTCAGGATTCTATCATGAATATTTCTTCTGATATTAGGGAGGCACTGTATGTAGTGTAATGGAAAGGGTGCTGGACTGGAAAACAAAACCTAGGTTTTCATCTCTCTTCTTTTACTTACTATTTATATAACTGTGGGCAAATTTCATGTTCCTAGGTTGAGTTTCTTCATCTGTAATATGAAGCAGGTAAACTATATGAAGCTAAGGTTCTAGCTATAATATTCACAAGTCTACAAATGAGTTGGACCAGATGAGATCTTGTCCAGCCCAATGGCATGCATTCACTCACATGAATTGCTCTGCAGCCTGGAACATTAAAAGACAAAATGTTCTTGCCTACCTAGAAGGTCAGGAACAGGTATGTTTTTAGAATTTACCAATGGCCATTAGTTCCCCTAATTGGAAAACATTCGTCCCCTTGATTTCATATAAAAGGCAGCATATTAGTCATGTTGACATACCTGGACTTGGCTCAGTTCCCTGCCCAGGGAGAAGCAGAGAGATAAAGTGCTTTTACTGAGACAGGCTAGAAGGTATGGAGTAGCTTTCTCGAAGATGCCAAATTAATGTATCTCTTCTGTGGATTAATCAAGTCAATTCAAAACAAAGTTTGGGCTGGGTCTTGCGTTCACTTGAAGGAAGCTGTAGACTCTTCAATCACAGATGACAGAGAAAGTTCCAGAATATGGCTACTCAAAAAACTTGCCCAGAAAGTTGAATTGAAATTAAATCCAAAGGAGTCACTAAATTCTCAACCTAATAAAAAAATATTGAAATGGCCTTTATCCTGCAGAAAACAAACATGTTCTGCTCTTATTTTAGCCACCTTATCTTCAGGGACAGAGGAATTTGTTTTCCTCTGGTGGTGTCATTTTGAATCGGCTTCAAAATGTAGGAAAGAAGCATTGCTCATTTATAAGAGGCATTTGTTCCCTTTCTCTGAATTCCTAGAAGCAAAAACATTGGATAGCATTGGCAGAGGTGATTCAATTTTCTTCCCCACCATGGGGCAGCTCGTAGTTTGTCCTTGATTGAAATTTTTCTCCCAGTTTCAATAGTAAGAGTTATTGGAACCCAAGTTTTGTAATTTTCCATCCCTGGAATTATTTTTTGTGGTTATTGACAGAGATAATGACATATATTCATTCATCCATCCATTTATCCATTCAATAAATATTTATTGGACATGTGCTAGGTACAAGGCACTGCATGAAGTCCTATGTATAGTTCACAATTTTCTGTCCCCGAAGATAGACTGTTTGCCCAATTATCTCTACGAGGCAAATAGGGGGAAGAAAATCCATTTCAGGATACTGCATACTTTCCAAGAGGGAGAGGCCTCCGGTATTTGCTTCTTTCAATTAATCAATTATTCAAAAAGTGTCTATTCTATGGCAGGCACCGTACTGGGTACTAGAGATATAAAGACAGAGATGATGTAATATAGGATAAAGCTAGAAAGCTAAGTTGGAACTGAGTTATGAATAATGTTAAATTCTAAACAGAGTTTATATTTTTTTTTAAAGTTTCAATTAGAGTTTATTCTGAGAGATTTTGGCTTAAGATTTGCTTTGACTTCTTTTTTTTTTAATATGTTTATTTTTCAGCATTGATTTTCACAGGAGTTTGAATTACAAATTTTCTTCCCATTTCCGACCCCCCACTCCAAGATGGCGTACACCCTGGTTTCCCGGTTCCCCAGTCAGCTCTCCCCTCTGTCACCCCACTCCCCTCCCATCCCCCTTTCCCTTTCTTTCTTGTAGGGCAAGATAAATCTCTATGCCCCATTGCCTGTGCATCTTATTTTCTAGTTGCATGAAAAAAAAAACTTTTTTACTTTTGAACATCTATTTTTTAAAACCTTGAGTTCCAAACTCTCTCCCCTCTTCCCTTCCCACCCACCCTCCCTAAGAAGTCAAGCAATTCAACATGGGCCACATGCGTATCATTATGTATAACCCTTCCACAATACTCATGTTGTGAAAGACTAACTATATTTTGCTTCTTCCTAACCTATCCCCCTTTATTGAATTTTCTCCCTTGACCCTGGCCCTTT
>CM053627.1:99360579-99398793 GCA_028646595.1 Phalanger gymnotis | reverse complement strand
TCCGCCACTTAATTCCTCCCACCAGGTGGTCCTGGAGCCAGAAGCAACTGCAGCTGTAGTTCTAAAGCTGTCCCACCTCCGCTGCCCCCGGGGCAGTGGCCGAACCTCAGTCCCGCAGCTTTTCCCACTAACCTTCTCTGTTGTCTTTGCTGTTTGTAGGTTGAGAGGTCTGGTAACTGCTGCAGCTCACTGATTCAGGGTGCTAAGGCACATTCCACCTGGCTCCTGGTCTCCTTGGTCCACGCCGCCCACGCTGGGCTCTGCTCTGCTCTGCTCAGCTCCGCTCCCCTCAGCTCCAAGCTCCATGTGGGATAGACCTTACCCAGAGACTATCCAGGCTGTCCTGGGCTGGAGCCCTGCTTCCCTGTGCCACTTTGTGGGTTCTGCAGCTCTAGAATTGGTTCAGAGTCATTTTTATAGGTTTTTGGAGGGACTTGGTGGGGAGCTCACGGTAGTCCCTGCTTTCCAGCTGCCATCTTGGCTCTGCCCCCCCCCCCGAGTTTATATTTAATTGAGTGTCACTGGAGTCTATTGATCAATTCTATTGATCATATAATCAGACTTATGGCCTAGTTATATCATTTTGGAAGGCATGTAGAAGATGTATTAGAGACAGGAAAGGCCTGGAATGGGGAGGGGTGGCAATTAGGAGGCTATTGTAATAGTCCTAGCAAGATGTGGTAAGGGCCTAAATAAAAGTGAAGGTCCTGTGAATGATGGGAGGGGGACAGATATATGATATGTTATGGAGCAACAAGGCAGCAGCTAATTGGATGTATGGAATAAGGAAGAGTAAGGAGTCAAGACTAACTCTGAGACTGTAAAATTGGATGCCTAGAAAGGATGGCAGTAGGTGACTCTGACAACAATAATGAACCTGAGAAGACAGATATGTTTTGGAGAAAATAGAGTTTTATTTGGTACATTATAAATTTGAGATAACTACAGAACACTTTGTTTGACAAGACCAATAGCCAGTTGGTGACACCAGACCGGAATGCAGAGAACTTAGGATAGGCTTTATACACATACATATATACATATACATATCTACATACATATACATATATACATATATACATACATATACATGCATATATGTATGTGTGTGTGTGTGTATATATATATATATATATATATATATGTATATGTAGAAACCACCTAGTTAGCTATATGGCAGAGTGGATAGGGAACTAGGCCTAGAGTCAAAAAGACCTGAGTTCAAATGTAGCCTTAGACACTTACTAGCTGTGTGACCCTGGGCAAATCATTTAACCTCTGTCTGCTTCAGAGACAAGAGAAAGCAGTATCAAGAAAGCCCAGACAGGACAGAGTGTCCAGGAGAAAAGCAGTGTCAAATGCTGCAGAAGAGAGGTCTCCCATGGGACAAAAGAAATACATTTGCTTTTCCATTTTCTCCCACCTTGACTGCTACCCCAACCCCAGATTATCCCCAACCATTAAATTAATGGCATATGCTGATTCTACCCCTCTCACATCTGTCCCTTTCTCTGAATTCATGGAGCCTCTACCCTCATTATCTCTTGCCTTCATGATTCAGCAACCTCTTAATTGGTCTTCCTACTCCTATTCTCTTCTCTTTCCAATCCATTACCCACCTAGCTGCCAAATTTTTAAACACAGATCTGACCATGTCACCTCAATACTAAAAAACCTTCAGTGGTACCCCTTGAAATTTGGCTCCCACGTACCTTTACAATCTTAGTCAGCCAACTCCTTTATGCATTCTCGGTCCTAGTAAAACTAATTTATGACTTCCCATCTCCTGCCTCTATATCTTTGAACAGATGGTCCCCTATGACTGGAAATCACTCCCTCTTCACTTCTGCCTCTGAGAATTCTTAGCTGCTTCCTATATGTCACCTTTTACTCAAGGCCTTTCCTGATCTTGGTTTTTTTTTTTTCTTGAAATTACTTCATTTATTTTGCATTATGTATTTGTATCATGTATTTGCTTATCCGTCAACATAGTAGAATGTAAGCTTCTTGAGGTCATAGCATAATACACCTCATACATAGTTAGCACTCAATTAATGTCTGCTTCATTTTTTAAAATTTTATTGGCTGCATTCCTTTCTTCAGTTTAGGAGTTTCCTGCTTTGTCTCTGCCAAGCACCATTTCCAACTCTGGTAATTACTATATTCACTTTCATTCTGTCTTTGTGCCGACTCTTCATCACAAGGGGAACCATGCAAGAAAGTGTGTGAATGGCTCAGTGAAAACTCATCCACACTGTCGGAAAAAAAAAAAAAACCACAAAACAATACACAGCAGGTGTCTAAGTGAAGGGGTAGATCAGCAGCTCCAGCCACACAGACAAAGGACGGATCATTAGACTTCTATGTCTACTGATGGTATAAATAGATCAGCTCTTTGTGCATTCATTGGGTCGAATTGCTAAGTGTTCTCTTTCATACCTAATGCTGTACCGTGTATGGATGCGTGATCGTATATTTACTTTTTGTCTTTCCTTTTCAGTGATGGCTGGGCAGACAGAGATGAAGTCATTGAAGGCTATGAAGTTGAGGCCAATGGAGGGATCACCATAAAGCTCCAGTCACCAGAGGTCAGGTCTTTTGATGACTACTTCTTAAAACTGAGACTGGACACCAACACTCGAAATCCATGGTTCCCTGAATTCTGGCAGCATCGGTTCCAATGTAGGCTTCCGGGACACCTTCTGGAAAACCCCAACTTTAAAAGAATCTGCACAGGTACCTCATTCTCAGAAAGAAATTTAAACCAAGTGTTATTGGTGGAAAGTATGATGGTAGGAGAGTCAAAGGTCAAATCCTTGTCTTCCGCCATTTAATGAGTAGCGCAAAGTACTATCATGTATTGCATTGTATTGATGCACAGCCATCTCTACTACATACAAATAATAGAAAAAGATCATGGGATCACAGACTTAGAGCTAGAAGGAACCTTAGAGATGTTCAAGTATAACACCATCATATTATGGATAAGGAAACTGACCATGATGCCTCCCATTTGAAGCATATACAAATAAGTAAAAAGAAAATAAACAAATATTCTAGGTATCAGTATAATATACACTTAAGGCAAGGCTACAAAATTAATCACAGCGATCCACAGAATTTTTTTGCCACTATAAACATAAGCAAAACGTATTATATTCGGCCTCTTCTGTCCCCATTCCTTTTAACAATCTCTTTTAAACCATTGTAAAGGTGGAGAGAGAAGAGGTGGAGAGGAAGGTAGAGAGAAAGCCAATGTAATAATGAGTTAGATTACCAGCATTGGTAGGGTAGATGGGAAAAATCAATCCATTTTTGTGAGTTTTCAATATGCTCTCAATGCTGTGTCAGTTCTAACTCCATATCTATCTTACATACGTAGCTTTATACATCTATAAACCAAAAGGAGCTGAGAAGACATTTAGTTCAATCCTATGATTTTATAGTTCAGGAAATTTGAACCAGAGAGGTTAATGATAGCTAATAAAAACTAGCATTTATAAATCGCCTTAAAGCTTACAAAGCATTATATGATTATTATCCCTTGTGATCCTCACAATAGCCCTAGGGGGTAAGTGCTATGATTATCCCTATTTTACAGATGAGGAAACTGAGGCCAAGAGAGATTAAATGATTTGCCCAGGGTCACATAGCTTGTATCTGAGGCAGAATTTGGACTCAGGTCTTCCTTTCTCCAGCACTCTTACTCACTCTGCCCAGTGACTTACCTAGGTTTGCATTGGTAGTAAGTGGAAGCATCAGTACTTGGGCACTTAAACCAGCCTTCTTTTCCTTTCCCCTATCTCCATTCACACAGCCACCACCTTCATTCATACCCTTCTCACCTCTTGCCTGGACTATCATAACACCCTCCTGTCTAGACTCTTGGCTTCCAATTCATCTTCTGAAACACAGCTGGCAAAATAATCTTCCTAAAGTATATGTCTGAAAATGTTACTACTCAAGTAGAAACAGGGTCTCCACAGAATTAAAATACACATTCCTCAGCCCTTCACAGTGACTCCTGCCTTTCAGCCCCATGCCACATCATTCCCCTTCCCATAGTCTTTATTACCATCAAAGTGGTGAAGTGGCCAGCTTGATGTTCCCCTAATGTGGCATTCCATCTCCCGGCTCTATGCTTTCGTGCAGACTATGAATGAACCTCACCTTCACCTGGTAAACTTTCTAATTTCTCAGCTCCTGTGAGAAGACTTTCCTCACCCCTTCAGTCGATTGTATTTTTTCCCTCTTCAAATGATCACATATATCTACTTACTTATCTATATACTGGATGGGCCCACATATGTAGCTGTTTGATGTCACTGGAAGACAGGCTTTGTATCCCTTGTGCTTAACACAGTGCCTCACATATATGCTAGGCACTTAGTAAGTGCTTGTCATGTTAAATTGGCCTATAAGTGGAGTGGCCATTACTAAGGACTCCTTCACTCACCACCAGCCTCTAACAACCCACAGCTTCAAGGAAGGAGGGAATTCTACGAGCAATTTAGGAGAGTAATTCTGATCAAGTTTAAGCTGAGATATCAGTGAAATTCTTAGGGTATCCAGGCTTCTTCAGTTATACTAGAGCTCGGTGTCAGACTTTTTGTTTTAATGTTACATATTTGATCATTAGGAAATAAGCATTTTAGTTTAGTCACTTGTAGTACAGTCCCGCTCTTCATAATCCCATTTGAGATTTTATTGGCAAAGACACTGGAATGGTTCACCACTTCCTTCTCATTTTACAGATGAGGAAACTGAGGCAAACAGGATTAAATGACTTGCTCAAAGTCACACAACTTGTAAGTGTCCGAGGCTGGATTTGAACTCAGGTCTTCTTGTCTCCAGGCCCAACCTTCTTTCCATTGTGCCACACAGCCACCCCATTATATCACACAGTGGCCCAAAGTCAGACAGCAGTGCCAGAAATACCCATCTATCTTAAAGGATTCTAGCCAGTGTCACATTAGCTATGGAAACTGAGATGACAACCATTTACTTAAAAGTCTGACTGAGCAGTCATACTTCACAAGGTCACAAATCCACTCATTGACTCATTAGATTTTTATCAAGGTGTGTAGAGGATACAAACAAGTATAATCAATGATTCTCAATCCCAGGGAGCTCATGATCCACTTGAGGAGACAGAAAATAACAGTATAAATCATGTAACAATGGAAGACAGATATAAACCACCTCCTATTGGCAAGGCACTGTGCTAGGTTCTGGGGCTCAAGAGACAAGAACGACATAATTTGTGACCTGAAGGTGTTTCTATTATATGAGGGCATACAATATATATTCAGATTAAAAAACGTGAGACAATATGAGGAAGAATGGAGTACTGTGCACTGTGGAGATAAGGGAAGACTTCATGGATGAGTGGTCACCTGAGCTAAAGTTTGAAAGAAGGCAAGGATTCTGGGAGGAAAAGATGAAAGAAGGTTCTCCAGGGGGAAAGGGGGTGGGCATGCAAGTGCATGTGGGCAGATAGAATGTGGACTTTGTAAAAGAGTTCAGTCTGGCTTCAATATCGAGTATATAACAGGGAATTATATGAAATAAAGGTAGAAATGTAAGTGGGAGGACATTATGGAAGGCTTTAAATTCCAGGCTGAGGGGTATGTATTTTATTTTAAAAAAAATAGGGAGCCAGTGGAGGTTTCCGAACATAGAGTAATATAGTAACAAACAAACACATAAATAAACAAAAAAACCTTGTGTTTTACATAGCATAATTTGTCATCTGTGTGCAAGATGGATTAAAAGGAAGAGACTGGAATCAGGGAAACCAACTGGGAAGCTATTACAATTACAATAGACAAAGGAGGAAATGATGGTCTAAAATAGAGGGATGATCTTGTCAATATAGATGAGGGGATGAATGTGGAAATAGAATCAGCAGGACTTGGCTACTGCTTAGCTATGAAGTATGATGGAGATGAAAAAAATCTAGTATAATTTCAGGATTATCAACAAGGGTAACCTTGGGGACAGCGGTGCCCTCAACAGAAATTGAGAAGTTTGAAAGGGGTGTGGGTTTGTGGGAGAAGATGATGAGTTTAATTCTGTACATTCTGAGTTTTAGATATTTCTCCATGTGGAGAAGTCTAGTAAGGCAGATGGAAATGTGGGCCTATAGTTTAAGGTAGAGAATAGGACTGAATATATAAATTTGAGCATCATCTGCATTGAAATGATTATCAAACCCATGAGTAGAGGACTCAGTACAGAACTCTGGAAGAAGGACCAAAAAATGGATGGTGAACCATCAAAGTAGACTGAGAGTCATCAGACCACTTCAGGTAGAATTTGGAGGGAGAAGTATTACAGAAACCAGGGAAGGAAAGAGTACGGAGGAAAAGAGAGGGATTCAAAGCTAGAGATGATTAAGAATGATGATTAAGAGAAGGCCATTGGATTAGCAGTTGAGTTGATTGGAATGTGAAAGAGTAAACTTGGAAAGAGCAGCATCCGTAGATTGGTGGGATCAGAGAATGGATTTCAAGAGGTTGAGAAGTGAATATATTGTGGGGAAGGGGAGGCAGCAAGGTTATACTTTATACAAGTATATTTTTGTACAAGTCTTTCTAGGACCTTTGTAATGAATGGAGGGAGAAATAATGAACAACAGCTGAGATGAATGGCAAGAGCAAATGAAGGATTTTTTAAGTGTAAAGGGCACTGGAACAGGTTGTAGGTAGCTAATAAATAGGGAAAGATTGATGATGCTGCAAGAGGCGGAAATGTGACTAATGACCTAACATTCTTTACTTTTCTTTCTGCTCACAATGAAAGTTTAGCAAGCCTTTTGTTTTTTGAGTTTTAATGCAATACTATAAGACTTATACTGCACTATCAAGAGGAATGTGATGGGCATTTTCACTAGTGTGGGCTCATCTTCAGCTACATTTTCTTAGATTTCCAAAAGTTGGGTTTTTAATCATTCAATTATTATTGACTAACACCTGCTGTGTGTTCAGCGCTATGAAAGCTCATGAGGAAAGGGAGAAGAGACACAGAAGAAATAAAAGAGATATTCCCTGCTTTTAAGAGGCTTACAACCTAACTGGGAATATAAGAGACCTTTGAATTTGCAGCAAATGGTCCTTCAGATGAAGGTCAGTTGATGCTTCTTATGGATATTCCATGAGCCCCAGAAAGGTTAGGAACTTGCTCGAGGTCACGCAGTCAATTTAGTCTAAAACACAGATCTTTGGACTCCTCCCGTGCAATGTTCTTTCCCCTATACCACCCTGCTATTATCCTTAACATGTGAGCATATTTTCTAATTATTTCACTTGTTTCAACTTTGTTTTCCCAACTAGATTCTAATTGTCTTGGAGGCAGAGACTTTGTCTTGGACTTATCTTGCAAACTTCACAGCCCCTGGTACAATGTTGGGAAAACTATGGGGTGTTGTGTGTGTGTGTATTCCCTCTACCATTGTAGGCCATCACCTGCTCTGGGGCACTAAGAAGTCAAACACGTATTAATGCTACAGAAATACTAATTAATTCCTTTATTAAATTGTAAGTCAGTAAGTTGTGAGACATTGGGAAAAGCAGTGGATTTAGAATCTGAAGACCTGAGTTCAATTTCTCACTTGGTGACTGTGTGAACATGGCCAGGTGATTTAAACCCTCTGTGCTTCAGTTTCCAAAACAGTAAAATGGGCATCATCATCACTTATTGCTCTACCTGCCTACCAGGGTCGTAGTAGAGATCAAATGAGATAATGAGATTCGTTAACCATCTTGCTGCTCTATACATTTCAGTTATTCTTATAGTCATCATTAGGCAGCAGCTTGCTTCCCCACTGTATTTCCATTCCTTCAGAAGATGCTTGTTTGTTACTTACAACTCTCAAAGTGGTATTAGAGTTTTCACTGGGTGTCATCACTGACCATCCTAGTCTTTCCTATGAAAGACTCTGGGGAAGCAAATCTCAATACTTGTCTAAAATGCTGAGGCGTTGGGGTGGTGCAGTGGATGGCGCTCTGGGGCTTGCTAGCTGTGTGACTTTGGGCAAGTCCCTTGACCTCCTGCCTCAGTTTCCTCATCTATAAAGCGGGGATCATAATAGCACCTAACTCCCAGGGTTGTTGTAAAATTAAAATAAGATAATGTTTGTAAAGTGATTTGCAAAGCTTAAAGTTCTACATAAATGCTAGTTATTGTGAATTATTACTATTATTATTAGCACAAACACCTGTCACTTGGGAAAAGAAGAATACAACAGATCAACAAGAAGAAGCCTTATTGTCAAGGGCTGACAGGCTGCGCCGGTTCAATACTGGGGATTTCTACTTGTCGTGCTACTCCAAAGTAACAAGGTTAAATGTGAGAGCAGCTAAGAATGATAATAATAATCAATGCTTCCATAGCGCTCTAAGTTTCACAGAGCACTTTATATGTATTGTCTCATTTAAGCCAACCTCGAGAGCTAGATATCACAGGGATTATCATCACCGTTTTAATGGGGGGCGGTAACTAAGGCTCAGAAAATTAAGCCACTTGCTGGTAGTCATACAACTACTAGACTCACAGAACCTGAGATTTGGAAGGGACTTTGGCAGACATCCAGTCCAACCCATATCTGAAGGAATGTCTACTATAAGAGCACCGACCCTAGAGTCAGGAGAACCTGAGTTCAAATCTGGCCTCGGACACTTACTAGCTATGTGACCCTGGGCAAGTCACTTAACCCTGTTTGTCTAAAAAAAATGATGGCTATATCATACAAGACAGGTGGTCATCCACTCTCTGCTTGACAGTCCCCATTAAAGTGAACGAGCATCCATTCCAAGCAGCTGTTTTACTTCTGGACAGCTCTAATTATGACGAAGCTTTTTACTGACATGGAGTTGCCTGGGTGCAGCTTCTACCCACTGGTCCTGATTTCTACCTCTGAGACTAAAATTGAACAAGTCCGATCTACTCTTGCTAATCTATATTTTAAAGCAGAATTCTGACTCAGCTCTTCTTGCCACCCCTTATTGCCAACTTTCACCCATTGATTCTGGTTCTGCCCTCTGGGGCCCAACGGATAAAACCCAATCTAATGCTACTAAAATTTTAATGCAGGCGGGATTCAAACCCAGCATTTCTTGCCTCTGAAGTCCACTTCAACTTGTGAGGATCATAGTTTGAGTTTTTTTTTCTCACCCAGTGCTTAGCACAGTGCCTGGAGCATAGCAGGTGCTCAATAAATGTTTTTTGATTGATTGATGGACCACAGGCTATTGGAAATGGAAATATGTCTGAATTTTTTGTCATAATTCATGCTACAAAGCCAAGCTTAGCTAATGTTTACATGTATATTTGTGCTAATGTCCCATTTAAGAAATTAGCTTTGAAGCAAGGCACCTAAGCCATGTATTTGCTATTTTTCCTGAATCAAAGAATAGCCTACAGTTCTCACATTTACTATATCATATAGACATATATTATATACATATGTGATATACATATGTGTATATATATATGTATATATATACATATACATATATGTGTATACACACACACACACACACACACACAGAGCGCAGAACAGTAACTAGCAGTTTTTCGTATCTGGGGCAAGTGATGCAAAATTCATTAGGGCACCCAGTATGAAACATATCATCACATGGGCATTTTAAGAGTAGAGTGTGATGAGACTCAGGAAAACCACACCTTGGAGGGTAGTGCAGGGTTGTGATGAACCCAGATCATCCTGGTTTAGGAAAGCCAATTGTTAATGTTTTTTTTAGTATGAGAATTTATACCTCGGAAACTGGCAAATGCTACAAATCAGGGCTTTATTTACTGTTTGTTGATTGACTATATAATGTGAAGTAATCACTTAAGAAAGTGACAGAGAAAATGTTAATACTGCAGATTAAATTTTAAAAAATGTATTGTGGGTGCATTCCCCCCCCCCAAAAGATCTGGTTGTTAAATATTGACCAACACACCCCTGGTTGCTAACTTCAGTGGGCAGGGACATGAGAAAAAGTAGGCAGGAAAGGAGGAGGGAAGCAAAGACCACCAACAAATACCACAAACAAAAAAGTGGCTTCCTATTTGAATTTGATAACTATATGCTAATTAAGCTCAGTTGTTTTTAATCTGTTGCTGTTAGTGCACTTGCAATTTTGGTGCTTTGGGTCAAAGACACCCCCCCCCCTTAACCTATATAGACAAGCAGTGCATCTAGGTGGCACGGTGGATAGAGTGCCCGGCCTGGAATCAGGAAGACTTGTCTTCATGAGTTCAAATTATTATAAATATACTCATATTGTCTAGGAATAAACAATACTCATTGGGAAGCCAGGAAGGTTTTAATTATATTTTAAATTTATCCGTTCTGAATAAATGGGTCCATCCCCTGAACAGAGTACAAGGGAGTACAGGGACTCAGACAGATGCCAGTCTTTTTATTGACTCCCAATTTGAATCTCCTGCCAGGCTCTTCACTGGCCAGACCCCTGACTGCCTGTCAAGCCTTCCTCAAATGGCTCATTTAAGCACGCATGCAGGCCTCTTGCCTTTCACCTGACCAGAAGCCTGGTCTCTGCTAGATCATAGCTCTGATTAGAAATGTTTGTAATCAGTCACCTGACTTACATTCTGCTAAAGCTGGGGTGGAGAGAGAGACTTTCAACTTTGTGGAAACAAAACTGCTTCCACCATTTCTCACAAAATCCAGCCTCAGACACTTTCTAACTGTATGACCTTGGGCAACTCACTTAACCCTGTCTGCCTCAATTCCTCATCTGTCAAATGGGTAGAGAAGGAAATGGCAAACCACTCCAGTATCTTTGCCAAGAAAACCCCAAATGGGGTCACAAACAGGACTGAAAAAGACTCAAGAACAAAAAATATAAGCAATCTTATTTTGCTATTCTATTCTCAACAATTGCTTTATTTAGTTTTTAAAATGAATATTGAAAATTGTTCTTGCACATAATTGGGGAAGAATAAAATACTAGATAAATTTTTAAAAGAAACAACAATCATTTTACTTGTAAAAAGGGCTACAAAAAACACACTGCTTCAGGATTTATTATTTCAGATATCATTAGCATTTATTTAAGAAGTCTGAATATCAAAGACTACTTACTGCACAGTTCCCTAGTGCATATGTAAACATTTTTTAAGAATAGGTGTGAAGAAGTAGAATTAACCTTTCTCTACTTTTAGTAGTTAAAAGTTCCGTCATTTATTTTTGCCTTCCTTAATTGGGTCACCTCTGATGTTTTACAAAGTTTTTATATTGCATTTAGTTTCTATGGAAACCTTTATTGGGTTTAATCTCAAATGTCACCATTTAAATAAAGAGTATTTGCATGGGAGTCTCGATTTGATTGTTAAGGACCCTGAGCCCAGATTGAATAATTTGGGAATCAATGTGGCTAATTAAAAAGTGGTGAGAAAATTTCTCCACCCTCTTGTCAATTTGTCCTATTCTCTGACAAAGAGAATATCACTACTTAATTAGTTGAGGATATCAAGGGATTTGGAGAGAGAGTGTTGGCATAGTGCTGTCTGACCCTTCAAAGTCTAACTTCTAAATCGGTCACTTTAGGCTAGTCTAGCACATGTCCTACTAAATCCTATCATTCCTGACTCTCCCTCCTCCCTCCCCCACCAGTTCACCTTTATGGTTGCTAAGAATATTCATTGACTTACAGCATGGCATTGTGGATAGAAGGTTCATTTTGGAATCAGGCTGTGCCCTGCTCCTGCTGTCCGTGGACAAGTCACTCATCATGTCTGTGCCTCAGACAACTAAAATTATTAAATTATAGAGGAGCTGGTGATTTGTTTTTAAATAACCAAGAAATCTCAATACTTCACTATTGCCATTTCTGGCTTCATATGGTTCTCTCCTCTCAGGAGGATTAGAACAAGACTCGGGCTTGCCCTCTTGCATTGTGGTCCGCCGTCTTATAGCTTTTGCAGCTGTGTACCTGTTCTTCTTCCCTCTCCAATGGCTGTGGTGCTGTCCGAAATGACCTGATCTCTCTTCAGATCCCACCTCAGACATGCTAGAGTAACCCTGGGCAAGTCAACTAGCCTCTCTTACCATCTGTTTCCCCTTCTTTAAAATGGGGACAATAATAGCACCTACTATAGACACAGGTGCCATTATTATTATAATTAATAATATTATTGCTAATAATATTAATATTAGATTAGATAAATGAAAAGCACTTTACAAACCTTAAAGTGCTATATAAAAATGTATTACTATTATCATTACAATTAATGAGTCTTGGTCCAACACTTTTATGTAGCACTTTCCAAAGACTTCCCCACCCTAGGACCATGTGGTTCTTTCTCCAGGAACACAACAACAGCTTTACCCAGCCGCCATCAATCAGGTCATGTGGCTCTCATCTTTCTTGGGGTCATGTGGCTAAGAGGCACTGCCACTGCCTAGCCATAGCTACCATTAATGAATCCCCAAGAGAAAGACCTTGTGGATGAACAGGCTTCTCTGCATCTACTCATCTTCATTCCCTCCCCCTGATTCCATGGATTCAGCTGGCTCTCAGCCCTCTTAGCTCCAGTCAGTACTCAGCAATCTGTCTGGCTCTGCTCCCTTTTACAGAAGATATCCAAAGGGTTCAGCTGAGATCACTTATAGCTCTAAATCAATTAAACTATCACTGAATGACGAGATTTAATCACTCCTTCTCAATGAGTCATAGATGGGCTGATCAGTCACAGAAGAATACACCGTACCTTGACCCCAACATTGTGATATCATTGGTCCTCTCTGAGAACAACAAACAGATGGTGCTCCTAATGTTTCTATCCTCAGTGATTTCATTTTGTTGTCAATGAGTATCCCATACCTTCCATAGAGAGAGAGATCATCTACATCTCAAACAGGTCCCTCTTTCCTCAATCTCGTTAGGTTGCCCAGACTTACTCCTAACTGTTATTCTTTTTTTTACCAATCCTCTGATTTCATTGGTATAGCAAACTCCCTCCACCAACCCTTCCTACCCACGAGTTAACTACAGTGCAGTAACTTGGCCAAAGCCCAAGGTTGCAAGTAACAGAGCCAGGATTGGAATCTAGGTTTTCTGATTCAAATGCCAGACTTTTTTCCACTGTCACCCTTCTTTTCCTGAACTTGGAGACAGTTCAAAGGGAAGGACAACAATGAAAATAAGTGTTCAAAAATTATACAGAATGATTAAAGGAAATGGAATTACTTATCCTACAGAAGAGACAAAATGAGGGAGGATCTGAAATCTTATGGAAAATGATAATTAGCCTATCTTTATTTCCACCCAAGTCATACTCCTTAAGCCACTACAAAATGATGAGTTTAGCTTAGGTATAAAAGATTTCCTGGTGGCCAGAGCTGTTCAGCCCCTTAGGACATGTCTCTAACACAATCTGTGAGATTTCCTTGTCTGGAGTTGGACTTCATCAGCAGTGATGGTGAAGATGATGATGATGATGATGATAGCTATCATTTACTACTACTATGGTACCTACTATGTGCCAGGTACCGTATTAAGCACTTTAAAATATTATCTCATTTATCCTTACAACCCTGGTAGGTTGTTCATCCACAAGGTCTTTCTCCCAGGGATCCATCAATGGTAGCTATGGCTAGGCAGTGGCAGTGCCTCTTAGCCACATGACCCCAAGAAAGATGAGAGCCACATGACCTGATTGATGGCGTCTGGATAGAGCTGTTGTAGTGTTCCTGGAGAGAGAACCGAATGGTCCTAGGAATGTTGTACCTAAAAATGTTGTACCAAGAATCATTAATTGTAATGATAATAATAGTAATAAATTTTTACATAGCACTGGAAGATTTATAAAGTGCCTGGGAGGTAGGTACTATTATCACCTCCATTTTGTAGACGAGGAAACTGAGGGAAACATAGGTTAAGCGACTTACCAGGATCCCACATCTAATATCTGAGGCTGGATTTGAACTCACGTCTTCCTGACTTTAGGCTTACCACTCTATCCACCGCACCATCTACCTATCTGTCAGTGTAAGCAGTTAGTCCTTCAACCAATATAGTATAATCCATGGAAAATTGAGGAGGAAGAAAAAAATTTTGGCTTTTGACTCCTTGTCTACTCAAGTTAATTTAGCAAGCTTTTTAAGTGCCTAATATGTGCCAGAGGCATCTAGATCACTGGACCTAAAGTCAGGAAGACCTGACTTCCAATCTGGCCTCAGACACTTACTAGCTAGATGACCCTGGGCAAGTCACTTAACCTCTGTTTGTCTTAAACTACTGGAGGAGGAAATGGCAAGCCACTCTAGTTTCTTTGCCAAGAAAGCGCCATGGACAGTATGGCCAATGGAGTCACGGAGTCAGACACAACTGAGCAGCTGAACAATAACAGCAATATGTGTCAGGAATGGTGGCAGGCTCTACAGATACAAAGACAAAAACAACATTCTCTGCATTTGAGGAGGGGGAAACAATACACGTACCAACAATTAATTATGAGAAAGTACTCAGATACTTACACGGATCTACGCTCTCATGGATTTGAGAATTCCCTCCAGAGATGCAGATCACAACTCACCCAAAGATGCTCGTCTTGTATATCTTTTGTCCATGTCCTCCCATGAGCTCACCAAAGGCGCCCCACCCAACCTATGGAAGGCCCTTCTTGCTTGCTCCTGATATTACAGGTTAACCAGGTGTTACTCTGGCTTTCCCCCATCATCCCCTGGTCTTGCCATATGAATAGCTCATCAGCCCATCTTCCCTTCCTGATAAAGTCAGAGGGGTGAGGTTGAGAGGGGGTAGAAGGGTAGAGAAGGGTCTTCCCAGTTTGCCTGCTAGGGACAATCTTCACAAAGGCAAGTTAGTTTACATGGCATAATCTCATGGCATCTGCTTGCTTAGTTTTTCATCCATATTTTACGACTTCTTCAACTGAGAAATAAGCAGTATGAAATGAAATGGCCAAAGATCGTCCTTGGTTTTTCAAATGTAACTCCTGGTGCAGGCTTATAATCCCAGATACTAGAGAACCTGAGGATCTTGGACCTCTGAGGATGGAAGTTGTGAACTGCTGCAGACTAAGCTGTGATTAGATGTCAACGCTAAGTTCAGCAGGGATATGGCAAGTCCCCAGGAGCGGGGAGCCACCAGGGCAGTCTAAGGAGGGGAGGGAAGCAAACCAGCCCAAGTTGGAAAGGGATTAGATCAAAGTTCCCCTGTTGATCATAATGGGACCAGGCCTTTGACCTTCCAAACTGGGTGAGATAGGGAGACACAGTTTTGTTTGTTAAGATAACTCTACCTATGAATTGGCTTTGAATACGACTTAATTTATCGAGGCTTAAATTTTCTTTTACCCTACAAAAACTGAATGTATGAATGAAAGCAATAAATGTTAAGCACTGAACTAAGCTCCTGAGATATAAAAGAGAAAAAACAGTCCCTACCTTCAGAAAGTTTACACACTAATGGTGGACATAACACACTTAGGGAAATAACAGAAACAAATTTCCCAGTCAATATTTCTTTCTGTTCTATTCTATAGTAGTAATTTGCGATGTGGCTCAGTGCAGAAAGACGCTTCCAAAAAGAAAAAGAAAGAAGGAAGTAAAAAAAAAAAGCAGATGTCTAGAAATTCTGTCAGTATGACCACCAACCAGTCTAACTGTCCCAAATCCGCTCCAAAGACTTTGACTCCTGGCTTTTTTTTTCCCTGCATTCTCCCATCAAACTTGACTCTCTGTTTCAAACTCTGGGCTTTCTTGAACTGAAGTCAGGTTGGGGTAGTGAAGGAGAAAATAATTCACCTATATGTGAGCAATCTGCAGTTGGACTAGCTGGAGAAATATACCATGATGCAGGAAAAAACTAATGAAAATGGAGAGGGGAATTTTAAGACTTCTCAAGGTCAGAACCATCTTGAAGCCAAATAGTGAAATAGGCTTGCTTCAGTGTTTTATTTCTCTTTGTTTTATAGACCCCAGTTTGGGTTTTTCTGTCCTCTTGGTGCATCCTGCTGTCTAAAGCCTATGATAACTCAAGTGGGCCTGTCCTCCCTGTCCTGTATTCCTGAGTTGTTTAGCCCTTCTCCATGACAGAAAAGCCACTTGTCTTTCAGCCAAAAGAACCCTGCTCTCTGCTTTCAAAGTGGTCATAGCTTATAAATTAATCTATTGAAAGAGCCTTATAGTTGCTAATTTGTTCATGACAGAGAGAAGTTTTGTTCAGACTTTATCCTTTCTGACTATACCCCTACCTTTTTTTAACCCTAGTCACATCCATAATATTTCTAGAATAAGGTAAATGTATCTTAACAGTGACCTTCTATAAAGAATGCATTGGCCATTCTCGATTAGCCCAGAAGAGAGATTCTAATGATGGAAATAGTGGGTCAGGCATTGTACCCCAGATCTCTGGAATGCTTTTATTTTTTATTATTTTTTCTTTTTTCTACTTTTTAAATTTTTTCCAACATGTAAAGATAGTTTTCAAAATTCATTTTTATAAGATTTTGAGTTCCAAATTTTTTTTCTCCCCTCCTCCCTCCCCAAGACAGCAAGCAATCTGATATAGGCTATACATGTACAATCATATTAAGCATATTTTCACATTAGTCATGTGAAATAAGAATCAGAATGAAAGGGAAAAACCACAAAAAAGAAAGAAAGAGAAAATAGAATACTTCAATCTTCATTCAGACTCCATAGTTCTTTCTCTGCATGTGGATAGCATTTTCCATCACGTTTTGGAATTGTCTTAGAATTGTATTACTGAGAAGAGCTAAGTCTATCAAAGTTAGTCATCGCACAATGTTGTTGTTTCTCTTTACAATGTTCTCCTTGTTCTGCTCCCCTCAGCATCAGTTCATATAGGTCTCTCCAGGTTTTTCTGAAATCCTCCCACTCATCATTTCTTATAGGACAATAGTATTCCATTACGTTCACATACCACAACTTGTTTATCCATTCCCCAACTGATGGGCATCCCCTCAATGTCCAGTTCTTTGCTACCACAAAAAGAGCTGCTATAAATATTTTTGTACATGTGGCTCCTTGTCCCTTTTTTATGATTTCTTTGAGATATAAACTTAGTAGTGGGATTGCTGCCATACTTTTAAAGCAAGGGAAGATTTCAGAAGGTTCTGTCAAAGACCTTATGAATTATAACACTTATAGTAAGTCAATCAATAAGCATTTTTTAAAGTGCTTACTATGTGCCAGGCATTATGCTAAACACTAGGCATATGAAGAAAAGCAAAAACAGTCCCTGGTCTCAAGAAGCTCATGTTCTAATTAGGAAGAGCACATGCAAAGAATTATGTATAAGATATGTACGTTGTAAACGGGAAATCATCTTAGAGTGAAGGCACTAGGGACGGGGAGAGGAGATGCAGGGAATATGTGTGACTCTCTGACTTGTAGAAAGTAGAGTCTGGAAGGAAATCACGATAACTAGGAGATGAAGGTGAGGCGGGAGGGCATTTCAGGTAGGAGAGACAGCTGGTGAGAATGAGCAATCAGGGGATTGTTGTGTGTGAGGAATGGACAGAAAGCCAGTAGCAGTCACATACAGAATAAAGCAAAGTGTACGTGAATTTGCAAGTTCTTGTGAGGTTCAAATGAGATCATGTGTCTAAATATTCACAAGATAGACACATACAGACCACAGTTTTATATAAATATAGATTGTCATTCTTAGCATAATTATTAGTGAGACCTTGATGCATCATTTCTCTGAGCCTCAGTTTTCTCATTTGTAAAATGAGGGTAATTTACTAAAAATGACCTGCAAGATTCCTTCCAGTTTTGAATATATGACACCATGATTCTATGATACAAATTCATTATAGTCACAGAATCACAGATTTTTACAATTGGAAGAGACCTCAGCAGCCATCTAACTCAATCCATAAACCAAATCCATTTGGATTTTTCCATGCCCATGACCTCCAGCAGCAGTTCAGTAACTCTGCCTAGCACACAAAACCCTTTATAGGAATATCTACCACATAAGGAATATAAAACCAAGATAGAAGGCAAACACATACAGAGGCCTTCAACCCCCTTGGACATGTTGTTCTACCATGATGAGGACTCCATCTCTGCAGGATGTGATAATGCTTGGAGAAGGAAGGAAACCACAGCAGGACTGTGTGTATGCAGCCCCAGAATGGGAAAGACTGGTGCCCTCCTCCAGACTACTGACTGCAGATGCTGCCTTCCACCCCCAAACCCCAGAAGGCATCTGCTATATGCTAACAGGCATCTTGGAAAACTTGTGGGTCTGATTTTGGGGATTGTTTTGATACAGGCATAGCCTTGCTGACCCCCTCAAACTATACCAAAAAGGTGGCTACCAACTCTATCTATACTTAGGACCTACCCTGCTACAGGAAATTCTGAAATGCCAGCTGGAACATTCTGCATCCTCAATGATTTTGGATTTTCCTTTGTATGAAAATTCCATTCTTATTATCTATAGCATTAATTTTCCTGAGAAAATTTATGCATGACCCACTCAATGTCCTCCGGCTGTTTAAAGATTTTCATGTGTATACAAGCATATACATGTCAGCTCCCATCACTTCTATATCCCATCTGGGAGCCTGTGTTAGGGTAGCCATCAGATCCAGAACAAGTTGTCCCTTTCCCTTTCGGTCACAAAGCTTTGTGACCTTGGATCTTACTGAAATTTTCTTAATCCATTATGGGGGATTTAGTTTCCTTATCTGTAGAAAGAACAGTTTAGATTGGATGATCTTCAAAGCTTGACTTTGGCCTATGATTGTCTGGATCTTTCATTTTTCTCTTTCTACCCCAATCCCCAAGCCCCTTTTCCTAGCTATAGATATCATCCAGCTTCTCTGTGTATCTGCAGCTGTCTGTGGCATACTCATGCTTTACAGTCTGCTCAGCTCCCCTGGATGTCTGCTCCTGCTGAGATCAGAGGAACTGTCAGGAATTCTAGCCTGCCCTTTTCCTGATTCCTCCATTAGGAGATTAAGGCCTGATGGTTCCTGCTGAAGGCAGCCCAAGACACACTGTGGCCTCTGTTATTTTCCGTCTCTGGTGCAGCAGAGTGGACACTGAGGTGAAAGAACACAATGGGCATTATCGGGCCTCTACGCCAGCCTCATGGAGGGACAAGGCAGAAAGCCTGATTTGGCAGGATCTTTCTTCTACGGTTCTGCTGGGATACCTGTCATTTCCGTATAATTCCCTTCTTTGGTTTAAAACATGGTAAGACCTGCTCATAATACAAATGGTATCTGAGAAGATACTCTTCACTTCTGATCAGTTTGCCAAGTATAAGGATTTGAGAAGAAGAGAAATGTTGCTGTTGTTCATTTGTTTCATTTGGGTCTGACTCTTCATGGCCCCGTTTGGGGTTTTCTTGGCAACTGATGGAAGGATCCTCAGGTCAGGGAAGGTTTGGAACACAAAGCACGGGAGTACACATGTAGGCAGAATGACGTGAGAATAGAAGGTTGGGGTGCACAGAAAACACAAGATGACCAGGAGACAACCCCACAGGGAGAAAGGAAGAGACTCAGCAAAGCTGCTGATAGGAAAAATGCTGGAACAGTCACTAGTGTAGCTGGAATTAGAAGCTAGGCACGAAATCAGAAAATACTGAAAACAGAAGCCAGGACAAACTTGAAGATTCAGATCCTACCTCAGACACTTACCAACAGTGTGACTCTGGGCAAAGCAGTTTGGTTATTCACTGTTAATAAGAGATTTAGGTGGCACAATGGATACAGGATTAGACTTGGAGTAGGAAAAACAATTCAAATCCTGCCTCAGGCACAAGCTGTGTGACCCTGGACAAATAACTTTAGCCTCAATTTCCTCTTCTGTAAAATAGAGATTGTTTTGAGTGTCAAGTGAGATAACATATTTAAAATCCTTTATAAGTCTTAAAGTATAATATAATAATAGCTAACATTCATACGACACTGAGATTTTCAGTGTTTTAAGTGCTAACTCATTTGATCCTGAGGTAGATGCTATCGTTATCATTATTGTATTTTTATTATCATTCTACAAATTTGGAAGCTAAGGCAGACAGATGTTAAGTGGTTTGCCTAGGGTCACACAGTAGGTGTCTGAGGTAGGATTCGAACCCTCATTTTTCTGTCCCCAATTCCTATACTTCATCCACTGGGTTACTTATCTGCCATTGTAATGCTAATGTCACCATGACTGGCACAATTACTATTTAATGGGCTTACTTCATGCTGTTTATTTTTCTGTGGATGCCACCTACACCTTGCTACACTTTTGGATGGGTTTGGTACCTATGGCAACTGCTCTGCTCACCCAAAGAAGAGAGGTAGGAAGAGGTCCAGAAAGGGAAGTGATTGATGGCTGGAGACAAAAGTCTCCTAAAACATAGGTAAACACAGGCTCTCAGAGTTGAGACATAGATGAGAGGTCATCCAGTCCAACTCTCATCTAAAAAAAGAAGTCTTCTCTATGACAGCTCCATCAAGTGGTTACTGCGTAAAGACATCTCGTGAAGGAGAACCCCTCTATCTCCTGAGTTGGCCTATTCCACTTGGTTATTGCTCTAATTATTAAAAAGTCTTCCATATATCAAGCCCAAATCTGCTTCTCTGCAATGTCCACATATTGCTCATAAATTTGCCCCCTGAAGATAAGTAATGTACATCTAATCTCCTTTGCTTGTGACAACTCTTGAAATACTTGCATACAGCTCTCATATGTCCTCTAATCATTTCCAAATAAATATGCCCTGGTTCATCTACTGATCCTGTTGTGCCAAAAAAAAAGCAAGCGAGACCCGGATATAAATTTAGATGTGGATTTATTGAAGCGCGCGACTGTTCGGAGTAATTACTCAAATCGAACAGCCCTGAGCAAAGGGAGAGAAAAAGTATTTAAAGGGAAAGAACACAATTACATTTTTGTGGAGATGGGGACACAAACAGGGGGACAAGCTGAGGCAGGATCATTTCCGTGGAGATGGGGACACAAACTGGGGGACACGCTGAGGCAAGATGGAGAAACTGAAAAGTGGGGGGAGGGCGTAACCATCCTTAGAGAGATCATGGTCTTAAGTCTGCTCATCATTCTGAGTTCTTTCCTCTGGAGGCATTCTAATTTGTCCCAGATGTGGTACCCAGAGCTGAACTTGGGACTCCAGATGTGGTCTGACCAAGGAATAGTGAAGCAGGACCACAGCCACCTTCATTCTGGACCTCTCTTTATTCTCTTAGTGTGGAATGAGATTATTTAAATTTTTTTGGCTACCATGTGACACATTTGGCAAATGAGAGTATAAATGAAGCAATCTGTAAATTGTAAAGCACTATATCAACATTAGTCATTATCAGCATCCTCATCACCCTCTTCCTCATCATTATTAATAATAATTACATCAAATTTTCAGTCTACTAAAACCCTAGGTCTCTTCTTGCTTCAACTATCCTGAGCTTCTACCATTGATGATTTTAACTTGCATGGGACTTTACATTTATCTCTATTCAATTTCATATTTTTAGACTAGGCTTGTCAAAGTCCTTTTGGATCCTGGCCATTATCCACCATGTTGGTTTACCCTCTAAGCTCTGTGTTATTTGAGCATTTGATAAGCACACAATCTATGCTTTCATCCAATACTCATTTACCCTTCTCTAATTCAATGACACATTTCTTACTCTCCAGGATTTTCCAAAGATTATTGACAATGGCTCAGAAATCATAGCCAACCAGTTCTTTCAGCACGCTGGGATGTGGTTCATAAGAACCTTAGATATTTTTTTTCTTTTTATTTCAATAGAACATAAGGGTTTTTTGAAAACCATCATAGCATGATAAATTGTGGTCTTAGAGACAGAGAGACCTGGGCAATAGGTAGCTAGATGGCATGGCGCATAAAGTGGTATACTTGGAGTCGGGTAGATCTGAATCTGAATCCTCTCTCAGACATTTACTAGCTACGTGACCCTGGACAAGCCAGATAACCTCTGACTCAATTTCCTCATTTGTAAAATGAGAATAAGATAAGGATAATAATAATGATGACGAAAGGATAATGCCTACCTCTCAAGATTGCTGCAAGGTTAAAATGAGATGACAATTATAGAAGTCTTTGTAAACCTTAAAGCTGTATATGAATTCTAGCTATTATTAATTATTAGTAAATGACTTCTGAGACATCCTCCAGTGCAATTCTATGATTCAATTTAGAACGACTTCTTGTTTCACTTCATAAAACTATTCAAGGCTGATTTATTCTAGTCAAGATAAGATTTCCCAACTGGGGATACAGTCAGGGAGATCAATTTATAAGAATTTACTGTGTCTAGTACTGTATTAGATACTGTGGGGATACACAGAGGTATGAGATGTGATTTATACCCATAATGGGGCTACAATCTAAGCAGAGAGGCAAGACATACACATAAAATTATAATAACAATGTATAATAAAAATAATAATTTTATAGCTCATTAATGTATGTAAAGTGATATACATATAATATCTGATTTGATAATCATAACAGGTAGGTACTATTGTTATTCTCACTTTACAGATGAGGAAACTGAGGCAGACAGCGGTTAAGTGACTTACCCAGGGTTACATAGCTAATGAATGTCTGCTGAACTCAGGTCTTCTCAATGCTGGGTCCAGTGCTCTATCCACTGTACCACTTAGCTGTCTCTTAAATTATTAGCGGTCAAGAATTCCTGAATTTTAGAGAGAGTAATATGCTCAGATATAAAGAAGTCAACAAGCCAGCAAGTATTTATTAAGTGTTTACTACATGTCAGGCACTGTGCTAAGAACTAGAGATACAAAGAAAGACAAAAACAAAACCAAAAAAACCAATCCCTGCTTTCAAGCCTGGTTTGGTGAAATATCTCTATCAGACTCAAAGAGGAGACAACATTCAAACAACTCTATACCAAGAGGCACATACAGGATAAACTGGAGGTAATCATTGGAGAGAAGGCATTGGCATGAAGGGGGATCAGGAAGGTCTACTTGTAGGTGAGATTTGATCTAAGACTTGAAGGAATCAAGAGAAGCCAAGAGGCAGAGATGAGAAGAGAGAGAATTCCAGGCATGTGGGGCAGTCAGGGAAAAAGCAATTCTAACTTGTATACTACCACACACTATGAGAGAATAGGGCAGTATATACAGTGCTGTCTATGGAGTACAGACAAATACAAAATGAGAAACGTGAGAGCTGGCTTCTTGCCCTGGAGAGGTAGACATAGATAGACATTGGTCTTGAATAATGGGTAAGAGGATTTGGATGAGTGCAACCAAGATGAAAGGGCTTTCCTGGACATTTGGGGAAATATTATCATCAGCTATCGTTGAGACAAAGGGAATCGAGTGACTTTTATAAACCTAAGTGTAAAATCAAAAGTTTGTAACAAGCCACTTTGGTTAAATGTTTTATGTTAAATTTTTGGTTAAATAAGTGCTTCATTTTTATGCTCATTTTCATAGCATCATTAGGATGTAGGCTCAAAGCCAGTCTTTGGACCAACTTACTTGATTATGTTTCTTAGGCCTATAAAGAATATTTTGATTGAACCAGTAAATAAACCCAAAACTAAGATTTTAAAAGTACAGAACTATAAGTCAGGAGACCTAGGTCATCTGCACCAACTAGTCTGATCTAGAGCAAATTACTGGGCCTCACTTTTCTCATCTTCACAATTAGTGGGTTGGACTAGTTTCGGGTCTCTTCCTATGCTAAGTTTATATGATTCTAAATGAAATAGATTCCAACTTTTAGCTGTAATTTTTTAAGAGGCTGACTAACAAGTAAAGAGAGTTACTGTTCTAGATATATTTTAGTGTTTTTTATAGGTCATAACTAGGGAATGTGACTTGGCCAACAGGCTTCCCAAACGTATCCCCAAAAACCAACCAGAGAGTAATCGGAAGGGCTGAATTAATGTGCCCTATTTGGGCAGCAGACAAAATGCTGGACCTGGAATCAGAAAGACTCATCTTCATGAGTTCAAGTCTAGCCTCAGATGCTTGCTAGTTGTGTGACACTAGGCAAGTCACTTAATCCTGGTTGCCTCAGTTTGCTCATCTGTAAAATGACACAGAGAAAGAAACGGCAAAACAATCCAGTATCTTTGCCAAGAAAATCCCAAATGGGGTCACAAAAGTCAGACAGGACTGAACAACAAATTGAGTATATGAGTTGATCCATAGGACAAGAATGAAGTTAGCTCGTCATCTGGTTTTCATTTCAAAGAGGTGAGTATTCAGGTCAATAATCAGAGAAGTCTTGTCTAACTCTGGATCTATGATCCTATGAGTGAGGCACACAAGAAAAGGATTAGTATGTGATAAGACTGAGAAAATGCAGGATTGTAGAGGGCTTTGAATGACAAACTAAAGAATTGAATGAACTTTCTGATGGGCAGTGGGGAGCCACTGAAGGATTTTGAGCATAAGAATGATTGATACACACACATAAGTATATGCATGTAATATACATATATGTATGTATGTATACATAGGTGTATTTGCGTGTACATATGCATATACACTTGTACGTATATGTAAGTACAAATATAAGAATACATATATCATCAGATCTGTGCAGAAAAATGATGACTGACAGTAGTGGGAAAAGAAAGGTGAGGGGTGAGGTGGGGAAGAATTGGAAGGTCTAATGAGGAGCCCATTGCAGAAGTCTAGGAAGGTAATGAGGACTCACATAGGTGCTAATAGTAGAAATATCAAGAGGAGAACAGATTTGAGAGCTAGTGTAGAATCAGAATTGACAAGACTGACAACTGATCAGATTGGGAGCGGGCAGAGTGGGCCAGGAGTGGGGATTGAGAAGGAAAAGTCAAAAATAATAACGAGGTTTCTTAAAGGTCTCTGGAAATGTATTTTTAAACGATTCCTGTGTTTAATTGTGATGAAAAATTGCACGTGATCCAGGCAGCCGATTGTCTTCTCAGAGAATTCTCTACATACTTATTGTCTTGGGCCGATTGAAGGGCCAATGAACCATGGATTAGAAAGCCAGAGGAAAAAGCCTTTCACCTCATTACCAGTGCTCAGAGCCACTGAGTCACTCCAGAGGTCTTTCTTATTGGAACCAAATGATGGCTGGCACCCCTTAGTTACCATACCGTCACCCTGAAACTTAACCTCTCCGAGGAGTAAGTAGTCACATTATAATAAGTGATTAACTCCTTATTTGATGTTTACACGGCTTACTGAATCTCCTCTAAATAGATAAGCACATGAATGGTAACCTGTTGCTGCCCCTCAGTTTCAGTTTTCAGTCACAGTACATTTTCTAAGTTATCATATTGGAAGGAAAATGTTCTCTGATGAGTCATATATTTTATTAAACTTAAAAGTTTGTTAGCACATGCAAATGGGAGGCAGAAGGAACTAAAATAGCACCAGAATATATTTTGTGATAGTAGCATGAGTATATATGATTGATTTTAGCAAATAAAAGAGAATAGGATAGTGACAGAAGTCAATTCCTGAGCGCACAGTGAAATCAGACCTTTTTCATATGTCCATGGAGGCAACGAGGCTAGCTGCTCTTTCACATGAGGCCTTTCTTACAAGGGTGCTGAAGTCTCAAAGCTATAAATCAGAATTCTCGCTCATTAATTTACTCAATAAAAAACATTTGCTATCATGATAGTCATAAAAAAGACAGGTTCAGGTCCTAACTCCAACGCATCCAGAATTTGTGATCATGGGCAAATCATTTATCTCTAAGTTGCAGTGACACTCTCCTCCCAGACCACCAGTCTTTTTTTTTTCCAAATCTCCTCCTATATTCATCACTAAGGGGAGAAATCATTAGGGAGAAAAGGCCTGCCATCTCCAACACCACTAGTCAATGGGCATCTGCCACCAATGGGCAGATGCTACAACCCCCATCTTCTCAACAGCTTGGCTACTGAAAACCCAGAAAAGAATGTTCTCTTCACTTAAAGTCCTTGGTACTGTCAAATCATTCAACACCAGAATTAGTTACAGTTGTATTGTAACTGTTGTATTAAATGTTATATCAGAGAGGAGGCATCATCATCTGCTTTGTTACAGCACTCTAAGGAACCAATATTGGGCCTTTGGTCTGATTTTCAGTCAAAACCTCATATAATATGCTCTTTTGTTGGTACTCTCAGCACTTTAGCACAGTGCTTTGCATGTGGTAAGCACTTAATAAATGCTTTTTCACTCATTCATTAAATTACAGATAAGTTTACAATCTATATCATAGTGTTATGCTGAAAAAAGCGAGCAAGACCCGGATATAAATTTTGATGTGGATTTATTCAAGCGTGCGACTGTTCCGGAATAAAGGCTCAAATCGAACAGCCCTGAGCAGGGGTACGGTCAGGGTATTTAAAGGGAAAAAAAAACACAAACTGATTTCTGTGGAGATGGGAACACAAACACTGGGACACGCTTGGGCAGGATTATTTCCGTGGAGATGGGAGCACAAACTGGGGCGAGCTGGGGCAAGATGGAGGGCAAACTGGGGGACAGGGCACAACGATAGATGGAGTTCCCACACTAAGTATTCCTGTCCTAATGAAGTCACAGATCTCGACTAATAATAGTATGATTCAATATGATTAAGATAAAAAGTAATCATTTTCTCCTCCTGTGCAATAGGTCATAGAATACTGAATATAAAGGAATAATAGTTGGATAGTAACGTTTTGACCTGAACTCTATCAAAACGTAGGAATGTAGCAATAACTGGCCAGACATATCATCGATCCACAAATATTTAAGAACATGATTTTTAATATATGTTGCCATACAAAATACTTAATCTCCAAATTCTTATGGAGTGAAAAACTATCTGCTCTGGGGTTGTCCTAAAGGTCCTTTTAGTGAACTTACTGAAGATTAGTTTGCATCCTAATTTTATTGACTTATAAATAGCAATCCTTTTATCCTCCTGTGTAAGAATACACAGAACATTCAGCCTAAAAGAGTAGAAGTAGAGCAGCAACTTGTCCTAGGACCATTTCTGTCCAAACTCCATCAAACAAGATAAATGAAGTAATGATAACTTGCAATTTTATAAATGCTGTATGGTATCTATTGCACTTTTGTCATTGACACAACAACCCTATGGGGAAGGCGTAACTAGTATTATTATTTCCATTTGAAACATGTCACCTGAGTCAGTCAAAGAGCCCAAGTACTTACTAGGAGATTACATACCACGCACAAGATTATTTTTGATACAAAGATGGCATGGCATATGTAAAGGATAACAAAGAGGTCAGAGGAGTAAGGTATAACAAGTCTGCAAAGTTAGACTGGATACAGGCTGTGAAGGGCTTTAAATTCCAAACAGAAAAGCTTTTATTTGGTACAACAGGTAATAGGAGCCACAGAAGCTTACTGAGCAAGGGAGTCATATCATTGCTTCCTGGGGCAGCCCATAACCCTTTTGAATAGATCTTTTTGTCAAGTGGCAGAATTAACAGTATGCAATATAATTAGATGAGCTTCAGGAAGTTTTCCCTTACAAAAATATCTATTTCACTGGTCAATTTCTCACATTCCAACAGGAGAGATCAATTCCCTCAGGTCTTCTAGAGTCCCCTGTTAAATAAAGGTAAACACAAAAGAAGTAATACCATAAGCTCTAATTAGGACTTAACCATAGAATCTTTGAGTTGGATAAGATCTTTGTCCAACCATCCAGTAAAAATCTCTGTCTCCTCTATTATAATCCTTCAGACATTTAAAGATATTTACTATGCCTTATCTCAGATTTCTCCTCTCCAAACTATATTTAAAAGCTGTCCCAAAGGTTTTAGTACAGTTGTAAGTCATTAAAGCTTCAGATTGCACTAAGACTTTTGGAATACCTGTAAAGTATCTTAAACATTCTTCATCAACTTGATATTCTTTCTCTGGATGCATGGTAGTATGTTAATGCCTCTCCCAAAGTATGGTGTCCAGAACTGAACACAATATTGTATACATAGTTAAAAACACCATGGCAGAATAGAGTTCCGATATTATTTCCCATTACTTAGACACTATACTTTTGTTAATAAATCTAAGATTGGGTTTGATCGAGCAACTGCATCCTATTAGTAAACATGCTCAATTAAAGTACTTAGCCCTTTTTCACAAGAACTCCAATCAAACTAAACCTTCTCCATATGATACTTTTGCAAATTATTTCTTGGACCAAAATTTCACCTTTATATTCATTTGAATGTAAACAAATCTATAAAACTGTCTGACTTCATCTTGTTGACTTCTTAATATCGGTAAATCTTTATTATGCGATCTATCATAATATCTTTCTCCCTGATTTTGTCCTCTAAAAATGTGATAAACATCCTTTCTACATCTTTAGCCAAATCACTGATAAAAATAATGAACAAAACAAGATCTTAGACAGAGTCCTGTGGGATTCCACTAAAGATCTTCCTGGTTGATGCACAGCCACTTATCAATACTTTTTGGATTAGATTGTTTGACCAGCGTTAGATAAGAGTGTTTACGAATTAATTTAACAGGTGTATCATTGAGCCCACATTTCACCTTTTTATCCACAAGGATACCTTACCAAATGCTTTGCTGAAATCAAGATCAACTTTATCAATGGCATTTTCCTGCTATATCAACTAAGTTACAGTATAAAAAAGAAAAGTATGTTACTTGGTATGTTGGTTTGTATCAATCTAATGACTACTACATTATTTTATAATACATACAGATCACCAGATTAATAATGTGTTTGAAAACTGTGCCAGCGTTACATGTTGAAATTACAAGTTTGTCATTTCCAGAGTTCATTCTTCTATACTTTGAAAATAGACCATCATTTTCTCCTTTTTAATCTCTTACATTTCTCTCATTCTCCATGATTTTTCTAATATTACCAGAAGTGGTTCTGCTATCATACCTTCAGGTTTCCTTGAGATGTATGATATAATTCATCCGACCCCTGAAAACTGGTCTTATAAAGTAACTAGGTACTTTATTACTTTTTTCCTTACCTATCTTGTTTGGCTATCCCCTCTCTATATTTATTTTCTCTATGATTCCTAGTTCAAAATCAATTCTCAAACAAAACTCAAATTCATCTAAGAATAAGGTCCTATGGAATGAGACACAAAAAGATGCAGTAAAAGAAAGGTAGGCCAAAATGATGGGAGGCCAGTATCAAAAAAAGAAGAGTGAGGAAGGCACTAAAGAAAAATCTGACCTACATCACAACTTTGCCTCAAGCTGACTTTGTCCATAAAGTCATCCCAGTTGTAATACTCTGGCCTTACTTCTTTCTCCCCATTTCAAAAAGTAAAAGAGTAACTGTGATGGTGATGATGATGATGATAATGATGATTATGATAGGAGAAAGAAGTTTGATAGATATTCTCAGAGAATACAATAAACAAGTAAAAATTTACAGACATAATTTTGCAACAAACAGACCTCACTTTTCTAAACAACAGCGAAAGCTCTTAAACGGTAAATCTCACTGAATTTGCCAAATGTGCACTCAAAGTAACTTGTTTTCAGCTATAATGTGTAAAATCACTGAGATCTAAGAGTGTACTCAAAAGGCATATGGGTGGCACCCACATTAACTCAACCAACAAATATGTCAAAATAGACACAAGTAAATGGATAAGTCATGAAGATTTGTTTCTATCAATGGAAAGGTTTTTACTTTTTGGATAAGAATGTTTAGCCAGTTGTGAATTCAGGTGATTCTCACTAGAAATTACAGAAGACTCAAATTGAACCAAGGGACAAAGGTGAAACAAATGTTGTTGTTCAGTCATATCTGACTCTGTGTGACCCCATTTGGAGTTTTCTTGGCAGAGATACTGGAGTGATTTGCCATGGCCTTCTCCAGCTCATTTTACAGATGAGGAAATTGAGACAAATAGGGTTAAGTGACTTGCCCAGGGTCACACAGCTAGTAAGTGTTTGAGGCCAGATTTGAACTCAGGAAGATGAGTCTTCCTGACTCTAGGCCTGTTACTCTATCCACTGTGCAACCTACCTGCCTCTATCAAGAAGAAAACTGTAGTTTTATATGTTAAGTGACTTACTAGCATCCTGAAATCAAAACTCAATAGCAAGATTAGCAATTGACACCTGAGTGATAACATTCTTAATGGACATGCTCAGAACCATAAATTTAACCATAACATAAATTTTAAATATCCTTTCAAAAATGTGTACAACATTAATGAAGCATAGGGCCCATTACCCTGAGAAAAAGAGGAATACTTCCTCACCAAAAAAGAGGAAGAAGATTGGTAGACAGTCTTAGAGCACATGATATAAACTGGTAAAAAAAAACTGTTGAAACAGGTAGTCCATATTTCGCTGTTTCACTGAACAATACTACAGACTGACAACAGGTGCATGCCATTGGATTTGTCAAATGTAACTAAAAGTAGTTTACCTCCATATGGAGTCTGCAAAACAGCTAAGGTATAAGAATAAAAGCTGTCCATGAACTTAGCCTACAATATGTCAACAAAGAAACATCAAGCCAATAGTTGTCATGCAAATGCATTTATTGAAAAAGAAGAGTTTTATTAATTATAGCTTTATTATATAGTTTAAGATTAATGCTGCTAAAACTTCTTCCTTTACATTTTTTTTCAGTAGTTCCTTTGATAGTCTTGACTTCTTGTTCTTCCAAATGAATTTTGTTTTTTTTTCCTAATTCAGTAAAATAATTTTTGGTAATTTAATTTGGTTGGCATTGAATATATGAATTAGTTTAAGCAAAACTATCATTTTTATTATATTGGTCCTGCCTGCATTGGTAATTAAGGTGGGACTTTTTTTTTACTGTTTTAGAATGCTAAATTAATTAAATGTCTTTGAGCCTCACCAGGTGCAAAGCCCCAGGCCCAAACCCCTATTTAGTAGGTGCTAAGCCTATGTGGGCATGAAGCCCCCAGGGCCCTAAGGGGAGTTGCTAAGACCAGAGCCAACAGTAGGCCCCTAAGTTCTGGTCCCTCAGATGAGGTTTGATGACATCTAAAGACTATATAAAAAGAGAGAACAGAGCTGTTTGCTTGGGGCTCTGAGACATAGGAGGAGTAGTGTGTGACTTTGGCCCAGCTGTTAAGAGCTCCTCGGCTTGTCAACCCAGATGTTGATGGTTTGTTGGTAACTATGAATTGTGATCTGATGTGTTTATATTGTGTATGTTTGTAACTTGTTTGTATTTGCTCTGAAGTTCAGGGTGCTCGCTTTTCCTCCTGAACTAAGTGAATGATATTTGTGTTTTGGATTAAGATTGTTAACCCCTTAACATTACTTTCCTTAGTAAAGCAGATCAAAAGAATCTATGCTAGCAGTGTTCTTGTTGTTGGGCTTGTGTTGGTCTTTCACCCCCACAACAGCAGCTAGCCGAATTGTTGCTACACTGACACCTATATGTTCTAAAATATTTATAGCAGCTCTCTTTGTGGTTTCAAAGAACTGAAAATTGCAGGGATGCCCATGAACTGGCGAATGGCTAAACAAGCTGTGATATATGACTGTGATAGAAAGTATTGTGCCATAAGAAATGATGAGCTCGATGATCTTAGAAAAACATAGATAGACTTGCATGAGATAATGAAAAGTAAAATCAGAAGAACCAAGAGAAGGTTGTATACAGTAACAATATTGTTTTAAGAACAACTTTGAGTGACTAAGTCACTTTGACTATTATAAATAGCCAAATTAACTACAAAGGACCTATGAAAGAAGAGGCCATCTGCATCCAGAGAAAGAACTGATAAATAGAAGTATATATAGAATGGTTTTTACATATATATATATGTATATATATATATATATATATACACACATACACACAAAACACATTTGTGTCTAATGGTAGCCATCTTTAGGGTGGGAGAGTAGGAAAAAACTAAAAAATCAAGTTAAATGATAACTCTATTATATATTTAAAAGGAATAGCAAGTTGTACATAACAGGTTTTTAGTTTCATGTACAATCTTTGTTCCGCTATTCTACTATGTTATGGATATGTGTGTTTTATTTCTTAAGTTCAGAATAAAATAAATAAAATTTAAAAGAAAAAGAAAGAGTTTGTAATGACAACTTAGATCACTAATCTCAGAAACTTCAGAATGGTTATTCTCATGGAGTCTGGACTTAGTCATTAATGGAAGTGGTAGAAACTGTGCAAAACATCCCCAAAGGCTACAAAAATGTAGCACCTACCTAGCATGACATGACCTGATGGCTAAAATTTACATTAGTAGTTCACTATATTTTACAATGTACAGATGGCAAATCCCTATATTATAAACATTGACCTTAAAATATATTTGACAACTCAATCAAAAGCCTAAGTTGGAAGCAAAGCAATAGTACTGAGTCAATTGTTGCCCACAATTATCTGGATACAACATTGATCCCTAAAAAATCTAAGCACAAGATTTTAAATCTATATTGCTATATTAAATACTTATAATCCCCAATCTTCACGGAATGAAAAGCTTTCAAATTATTGAGACCTAGCAGAAAAAAATCAAAATCATGAGGGTGTAGAACAAGGCACATATTGTCCCCATAATCATATCTACTAGAATTGTATCATGTCTGCTTTCAATAAGCCTATAGAAACTTAAGTTATTATATTCTAATACTTTTATTTAACTATAAAAAGCAGTAATTTTACACAGCTGTGCAACAGTCTGTAGTAGAACAAAGAATAATAACATGGTAGCATCTTATCTGTGAATTATTTCTATCAGAACAATTGAATAAGATGATAATGAGATAACTGACAATTGTATATGACAATAATAACTGACAATTATGTAATGCTTTGAAGTTTTCAAAGTATTTGTAAATTTGTTCATTTCATTATTTCACTTCAGTCTCACAGCAATCTAGTGAAATAGATACTACAGTTATTACCATTTCCATTTCACAAATGGGGAAACTGAGACTCAAAGAGGTTAAGTGATTTGTCCATGGTCAAACGGTTAGTGAATTCAGTTTTTCTAATCATAATACGTTAACGCCTTCTTCCCCTGTACACTAGATTTACATTACTCACACCTTATGTCCACTACTCTGTTATTGGCCACATTTTCCTACTCAGATCAAGCAAACCTTGTTTCTGTGTCCTTGAATTTCCTCAGTAATTTGCCTCTCTCATTTTTTCCCACAGTCTCCTACACTGTCTTTCTCCTCTGCTTTAAAGGAAATTATTAAAATTGTATAATCATATAATCAATTCTGATTTCTTCAGGGTCATATTATCCATTCCCCTTTCTTTTCTTTTTTCCATCTTCCTAACTCAAATGTCCTTAAGCCAATTCACTGCATATTGAGAAGGAAGAGGAAATGAAACGAAAATCAGTCTACTGAGATACTTGTTTTCAATTCTTATAAAATTTCTTTAAAAAAAAGTTTAGGTGGAAAAGAAGGCTGAAAGGAATGACTTAGATGAAACTTGGGGTTTTCTCTGTCCCCATCCTGGTTCTAAAAAAACGTAAGTGTTAATTGATATGGAATCTTTGTTCTAAAGACCTGCGAACATATCACATGTTATTTTCCACTAATAAGTTCCCCAGGAAAATGAAAATCTTTTTATCATTTACATAAATAGGAGAAACTGAGGCCCAGAAAAGTTAAATATGTCAGGATGCCAGTCAGAAGCCTAGCTTTCAGGGCCCTAGACCTGTACCTAAAGGGATAAATAATAACTGACATCTATATAGCTCTTTAAAGTTTTTAAAGCATATACATTACCTCTTGTCTCACAATGACCCTGTTAGGTAGTAACTATAGTTGTTATCATTTGCATGTAACCAATAAGGAAACAATAACTCAGAGAATTTAAGCAATGACCCTTGGCTTTGTAGGTGCTAAATGCCAGAGGGAAGGTCTGAATTCAGGTTTTCCTGATTCCATGTTCAGCTCTATATTCATTGCATGGTGCCGGCTCCCAGAAAGAATCTTATTAAGTGATTCCAGGGAACCCAGAGAACTTTTACATTCTTTAAGACCACCTCAAAGGCAGGGCTAAATAAAAACCCAGAAAAAAAAAGACTGAAATTGACATGAACTCCTATTAATCCATCAAGAACTGGGAGCTCTCCCTGGTACTTTCTCAGACCTTGGGTCCAGTTTCTGCCTCATTTGATTCTCTGGTCCTGGCTTCAGCTTGTCAATGAACCACAACTTGTCTTGTTCATTCACCTAACTTGGTCATTATCCATGACTGTCTCTCAGCCTGCTGCTCCAATTGATCCTGTTGAGAGTCCCCATCTGTGGCTAAGCTCTTCATTTTAGCCCAGTCAGGGATTTTGCTCAGTCTCAGTCGTTGCCAATCTGAACAAATCTCTCACTAAAACCTGCCTGCTGACTCCACAGCTCCAGCTTGCCAGCCTGCAGGCATCTTTATCATGTGCACCTCACATTAAGAAGTTAAAACAGAGTAATGTCACAAAAACCTATACACTCTAGAATAGGACTAGAACCCAAGTCTTCTGGTGCCCCTTTCACTTTTTGTTTCTACTTTCCTTTGTCTGATTAGTAATAAAATGTTGCTATAGAAGGAAACTGCCATGAGATGCTGCAGGTCCTGTTGTTCTAACTCTACTTTCCAGGTTTTCTCATTCATCGATTGCCCTTGATTTGAGACTCTTGTGTAGACTTCATTTTCTTGTACTCCTAGAGCCTATCCATGGTACTGGTGATATGAGGGCAGGCCTTATGTTTCCAAACGTTTCTGTTGAAACATTTGTATTTTAAACACTCTATAATTTTGAAATTCTTCCAAAGGCATCTAATGAAAAATAATACTTATGTATGTCTCCATTGCAGAAAATAAACAATTCTCCAATTGTATTACTATGAAAGGCACTATTTGCTTCTAAATACACACATTTTGAAGACTGGTTAAGAACCTTTCTTCACTGACTGACATTTCCCAAATTAAATCTCTACCTCTTGAACTTCATTATAGCTTCCTGAATACTGTAGGGCTACAAACCTTTGCTGTAATTTTGAAACTCATCCAGGAGACTATTGATTGTCTGGAGGTGATGATAATAGCTTGCCTTTTAGTACGTTCCTTTCTTTCAGGGAGCTCAAAGCATATTACATGCTATATCAACTAATCTTCAAACTATCACCATGAGATAGTTATAAATATGCCCATTTTATAAGTGAGGAAACTGAGGTTTCAGGTAGTAAGATGATTTATAAAATGTCACACAGGACATTAATAAAAAACCATTTGCTTCCAATGAAAGAATTCAGACTTCATGGGAGTTGATATTTTAGTTCATTACAACAAAACATTAATATTAAAATCTTGAAAAAAAGAAAGAATTCAGATAAAAATAATTTTTACTAAACTCTGTTGCCTCCCACTTATATCACACTATACATGATTCCATGAGCATATAGATATACTTCTATCACTTCTGCCTCCTGGCTTCCCTGGATTCTTCATCTAAAACCTCACCTTCTGCAAGATGTCTTTCTCAGTCCCCCTTAATGCTAATAGCTCCCCTCTAATATTAACTCCAATTTACCTTGCATATACCCTCTATTACATAGTTGTAATTATGTGGTTTCTCTCATTATTCTGCGAGTTCCTTGTTGAGATCAGAGACTTTTTTGTGTGTGTCCCCAGCACTTAGCACAGTAACAGACACATAGCACTTTAAGAATGCTTGTTGATTGGCTGACTATACTCATAGTTCGACCCTTTTATTTAAAAAATAATTATGCTTTATTTTATCATTCATTTTTTTTTAGAATTTTGAGCTCTCAATTCTCTTTCTTCCTCCTGTCCCTATCCCACCCATTAAGAAGGCAAGCAAAATAATCAATTGTATATTTGAAGTCATGCAAAACATATTTTCATATTAGCCATCCTACAAAGCAAAAGAAGCAAGAGGAAAAATTAAGTTTAATATAATGAAATTCTCAACGGTCTCTGCTCTTTTTCTTCTATTTCTTCTCTTTCTCCTCTTCCCTGTTTTATTCCTCATCATCTTCATTGCTCCATTCTTATCTATTCCTTCCTCCCCTGCCCCTGCATAACAAAAATGCTATAGAGTCATAACAAAAGATGAACAATTCTATTAAACAGACTCGCATTTAACAGACTAATAATGTAGTGGAACTTTTGGAAGACACCGTCTCGCTTAATAAAATATTGCCAAAACATATGAAAATAATTATTGACCTGAAAACAATAGAGAGCTCTGTTGTCTTTCTGAGGCATTTTTCCAAGACAGAACAGAAAACTTCCCAAGAGTTATCAACACATATGATTATTACCAATTTATGATGACATGGAAAACATAAAACTTTCTGAAGAAAAATTATAAAAATTATCTAAGATTACAAAGTTTTAGACAAGAAACTGAAGACTATAGGGGCACAGTCAATATTTTTATCACTGTTGCTTATCGAAAGCAAGGGCTGAAGAGGAAAAAATTTATTTGGAAAGTGAACAGATGGCTAAGAAAATAGATTCTGAAAATAGAATTCAGATTTCTGAAACATAACTTCAAATTTAGTGATGATAGATAGACTCCTGGCCAGGGATGGAGAGCCATCTAATAAGAATTGATAAGAATATTTTTGTCAGAAGTCTTACAAACCTAGTCAAAAGGACTTTAAACTTAATTGCCTATGTACATCTATAAAACTGGGTACCAAAGAAGTTGCAGTGAAGGAAGAAACATAGCAATTAAGACATCCAAAAATTCATAGGAGACAAACCTGAAAAAGGAGACAACTGTAAAACCGATGATCTCAAATGTCTACATACAAATGCTCAAAGTTTAGGATACAAGCACAGGAAATGAGAAACTAGAAACAAGACAAATAAATATGTTCTCTTTGGCATTAATGAGGTTTGGTGGCATAAAACTCATAACTGGCCTGTGGCTCTGGATAGCTAGCTATACATTACTTAAAAAAAGATATAGGATAGATAATCAAGCGGATTGGTAATGCTGATATGAATAATGTGTATTCATGTAGGAAAATATGGGAACCAGGGGTCCAACAAGTTAGGGGAGTGAAGATGATAGACGGAATATGGGTGAAGATCAGCGGAGGAAAAAGCAAATGAAATTTTGTCATTGGAGTATACTACAGACCATCTGGAAAAAACAGGAAATATATGTGTTCAAAAAAGAAATAATAAGCCTGGCACAGAGACATGCTATAGGAAGACAAGCCAACAAGCACTTATTAAGTGCTTACCATGTGCTAGGCACTGTGCTAAGTATTAAGGATACAAAGGTAGGCAAAGTAGTCTTTATCCTTAAAGCTTACATTCTAAAGCAGGAGGTAACATGAAAGAAATTATGTACAAACAATATTTATATAGGATAAATTGGAGTGAAGAGAGATTTTAATTATCCAGATATTTGCTGGAACATGGTGGGAAAAATAAAATAGTTAATAACTCCTTGGTTTGCATTGATAATAATTTCATCCTGTAAAACATGGAAGGACCAACAAGAACAAATTATTCTACACTGCTGTTACAATGTACATTTTCCTGGTTCTGTTCACTTCATTTTGCCTTAGTTCATGTAAGTCTTTCCAGGTTTTTCTGAAATCATCTTGCTTGTCATTTCTTATAGCACAAAACCATTCCATCACAATCATATACCACAACTTATTAGTCATCCCCCAACTGATGGGCATCTCTTTGATTTCCAATTATTAGGCACCACAAAAAGAGCTGCTACAAACATTTTTGTACAAATACATCATTTCCCCTTATTTTTGTTGTCTTTGGGATATAGACCTAGAAGTGGTATTGCTGAATCAAAGTTAATTGATTTTTTTTTTTTTGGGGGGGAATATCTGAACAAGTTGTGGTATATGAATGTAATGAAGTACTATTGTGCTAGATGAAATTATGAGTAGGCAGAAAAACCTGGAAAGACTTATATGAATTGATGCTGGGTGAAGTGAGCAGAACCAGAAGAACATTGTACATAGTAACGGCAACACTGTGTGATAACTAACTTTGAGAGACTTAGTTCTTCTCAGCAATGTAAGGATCTAAGACAACTCCAAAAGACTCATGATGGAAAATGCTATCCACATACAGAGAAAGAGCTATAGAGTCTGAATACAGATCAAAGCATAATATTTGCTCTGTTTTGTTTCTTCTTTCTGTGGTTCCTTCCACTGCTTCTAATTCTTCTTTACAA
>CM053627.1:99339232-99360079 GCA_028646595.1 Phalanger gymnotis | reverse complement strand
TGATAACTAACTTTGAGAGACTTAGTTCTTCTCAGCAATGTAAGGATCTAAGACAACTCCAAAAGACTCATGATGGAAAATGCTATCCACATACAGAGAAAGAGCTATAGAGTCTGAATACAGATCAAAGCATAATATTTGCTCTGTTTTGTTTCTTCTTTCTGTGGTTCCTTCCACTGCTTCTAATTCTTCTTTACAATATGACTAATGTGGAAATACGTTTAATATGAAAATATATGTAGAACCTATATCAATTGATTTTTAAAATAAGATCTGAATCACTTGTCCATGGTCACTTTTACCTACATGAAGAAGACGTATTGATTAGAATTTGATTGAAATAAGCCGATGGTTTTATTCCTGTTTATACCTTAAATACCGTAATCATCCTCTCTTTCATTCACCAACCCCTTAAAGAAGTCCCTCGTTGAATGAGCTTGTGGACTGAAAAGCTCTCTTTAGTTTTGCCTGCTTAGACATTTTGCACTCTCATCTTTTTCCTGTTAAGAGATTGGGATTTTACTAATAGTTGTAATAGGACACTGGAGACGATATCTGAGAATGGAAAAGAACCCAGTGCCTCTTCTACTTAACCTTATTGGAAATGACCCTAACACTATAATGAACTGGGACTAGGTGGACTAACAAGTCCACCCTCAGATGCTAAAGGAAGAAGGCAGAGGAAAATCAAGAACAAATATCATAGAAGAAAGGAAGACAAACAGAGGGACAGATACGTGAGAATTTTTATGGGGACATTTCTACAACATGAGTAGAGGGGCAGACCTAGAAGTGATGAGGAACAAATCTTGGGACAGAAAGACAAATAACTGTGTGATCTGGAAATGTAGAATGTACATGGAGCAGAGGAACAACAGGGTGGCACAGCGGATAGAATGCCAGGCCTGGAGTCAGGAAGCTTCATCTTTGTGAGTTCGAATCTGGCCTCAGACACTTACTAGCTGTGTTACTCTAGGCAAGTCACTTAAGTTTGTTTGCCTCAGTTTCCTCATCTATCAAATGAACTAGAGAAGGAAATAGCAAACCATTCCAATATCTTTGCCAAGAAAATCCCAAATGGGGTCTCAAAGAGTTGGACACGACTGAACGACAACAGTTTCTGCTTCCTTTTCTTCCTTCTTATTTCTTCCCAGAGGGTTTTGCTCAATTTTTCTTATGAGTTTATTTGTTTTCTGTTTTGCTCCTGCTTTAAATATCTCCCCTAAGACAAAATGGCCAGCCATTGAATTATTTCTCTGTGAAATGTGGCAGAGAGATGAGTGATTTAGCACCCCAAGCAATAGAGGGATAGATTTAATTGCTAGGGAATTCTCTGACGTAGGGGCTTGGAGCAAACAAAAGAGAGTTATTGATTCATATTTGTATAACTTCTGAGAGCAGGATGAAACTATGGATCATCCTAGGTAAGGGAGTCAGCAGGTTCTGTAGGGCAAAGATTATGAGTGAACTACTAAGGAAACTAGGTAGTGCAATGGTCTTTGGGCCTAGCTAGAATCAGGAAGATCTGAGTTCAAATCTAGCCTCAGACCCTTGCAATCCGTGTGACCCAGGACAAGTCACCTAACCCTGTTTGCTTTAGTTTTCTCATCTATAAAATGAGCTGGAGAAGAAAATGGCAAACTATTCCAGTGTCTTTGCCAAGAAAACCCCAGATGAGGTCACAAAGAGTTTTACAGGACAGAAAGGAATGAACAACAGCTGAAGCATTTCCTTGCCCTTGTCTTTTCCATCCCATTTTAAAAGGAAAATTTTTTTTCCCCTCAAGAGTAGAGCCCAGAGAGTAATTAGATAGGAAGTCACACCAAAAGGAGACAAAGGGAATATTTTTGATTTAATGACCCAACCCACATAAAGTTAACTTGGCCTCTTCAGCCTCTCCTAACAACAGCACCATCACTATATTGCCACATAGTAAATATGAACTTTAATTTATTTTGCCATTTTTATTGGATTATCTCTAAACTAATGGTTTTCTATTACCATATCAGGTTCCTTTAAAAAAAGAATTCTTGAATGTATTTGTTACCCTCAACAATAATCAAATTCCAATTAGATGTTCATCTCATTATGGAACATGTCAGTCATTCTGATTGTGGTAATCAAGTTAATATAGTAGATGAAGCTACAGTAATTGTCTAAATGCTTGTCACCATTGCATTTTAGAAAACAAATAAGACATATTTACTTTGCAGTTATATTTTGTTCTGAAGAGTTGCTGGTAGTTTTTCACACTTGATTTTAAAGGTAACAAAAGTTACCTTCCTATGCCCCACAAAAGACTCCAACAATCTGGATCTAACCAACCTCTCCAGCCTCATCTCATAATATTTCCTCTCATCTAATGTTACACACTTCTCAAACTGGACTGTCACCTAAAGAGATTATTTGATTTCCCCTCTCTGCTCCTTTGTTCAGGCCATTGCCTATAGTTGCATTGTTCTCTCCCCACTTCTGCCTATTAATAGCCTACCTATCCTTTAAGCTTCACGTCAAATTCTATTACTGACATGAGACTTTTCCTTGATTGTCCTGAACAGGGTAGAAGGGGCAGCTCCATCTAATTTTCATACTTTTCTGATGTATTTTTCGTGCTGTAATTTATAGTATAGTTTATTTGTGCAGTTGTCACCTCCTCTGCTATGAATTTATCTCCTTGAGAACAGGGTTCCTAGCTTATTTACTTTAACATTTTCAGACCTGCCTAACACAATGCTTCACACACCATCGGAGCCTCATAAATGTTTGTTGAACGAATGAATGAAAAGAAATCATAGCTACTGTATCAAGAACTGTAGGCAGATGGAATTCTCCATTGGAGTTAATTAGAGAACATTAGAAAGACAGCTTGGAGGTTATGACAAAGAAGCTTGATTAGAAGGGAGACTGGTAAGTGGTGTATGTGGACGAGCCTTGACCTTTAAATATTACAGCTGGCTCACTGATGAGGCAGTCATCACAGTCCCTCTGATTAGCTGGCAAATCTTTCACTATTGACCTGAAAAAATGAGCTACCCCAAAGGGAGTGTTTTATAACCCTATGAAATGTTAGGTGTCATGTCAGTAATCAAAGTAACAGGATATGCTTAGTTTTGCTAACCACTGGCCCAGTTTTCTACCCTCGCAGAAACAGAAAGAACCACTAACCAATGCTATTGAGTGCTACAGTCTGACCTCAGCATTGCTTAAATGCTTCCCAGAAGAATGTTTTTAAATAATTGAAAGATGGCCTAAATTTCACGTAGAGGTTAGAGAAAATAAAGATACAATTTTTCCCATGCAAATTTATTGGATTACCCCACTAAAATCTATCCATGGACTATTTAGAGCATCTGTAGACCCCAGGTTAAGAATCCTGGACCAGATAATCTCAAAAATTCCCTCTAGCTCTGAATCTATGATCATATGACTGCTATCATCTGATTTCATGAACAATATTTTTTAAATTGTGAAATAGTTAAAAGATCTTTTTGACTTTAAGGAAACAGAAGTTCCCTGGAATTAACATAAATTCAGAAAATGAAATTTCTAGTTATTTGTTATATAATTAGGGGAATTTCTTTCTCAGAAGCAAAGAATATATTTTGAGAATTTTTGTATTATTATAATAAATGTGTGCCAGATTAAGCCATGCAATCAAAATTAAAATGAGGATAATATATGCTTGATTAAATAAAATTTCCATTCTGCTCTACCTTACATAAAATGAAATTTACATTTTTGATAGATTATATGGAAAAAAATGAGAAATTTTACATTTTTAATAATATAATATGTGTAAAAAGAACTCTTTAGGGAAAGAAAGATATAAAGAATTAAGAATCCAAAGAGTCAGAGATAGATGAATCAAGAGCAAGTTTATTCCTGGTGAACTGAACTCTGTCTTCAATACCCTTGAAGAAAACTAAATAAACAGAAGGTTAGCAACCATTGCCTGGTTGCCAAATTGAGGACAACTCAAAGCTTTGAGGTTATTATGAAAGCCAGTGGCCTGATTAATGCTGATTCAATTAATCCAATACCCAGGTGGTTTGAAAGAATCTAAATTCCATTTTGGTGTGCCTTACATATGTTCAAGATACACCTCATAAAAATAATTTTAAAAGACTTCCATTTTAAAAAAAATCTGAATTCAAATACTTTTTAATGGAACATAATGATTTCGTGGTAAAAGGGAATGGGAAAAGCAACTAAATTTGTAGGATCAAAAGAAAGTATTTCTTCAGCAAAACACCTACAGATCCAAGGTCTCTAGCATGGTCCTTCTCTTATGGTGGGGGGAATTACTGAAGCAAAGGCCTGAGATCAGTACAGCTTGTATTGTGAGTCTCTAAGAGGAAGGAAGTCATTTATTCCTTAAATAGAAAGATTCCCTGCTAATTTCTGTGGCATTCCCTTGCTCTACTAGCTTAATAATCTTGGCATAATGAAATTACATTAGTCAGGTATGACATGTTCTTAACGAAGTCATGCTGCCCTTTCTGTTATCACTCCCTTCCTTAGTAGCTATATGGAAAAGACCTGTGATTTCAAAGATATAGACAACTCCCAGATGAGGAAAGTCCTTCTACCAATGCGGGTCAGTACCGCCTCAAAAATGTTATAGTCTTAAGGAGTTATCTAGAGTACTTAGAGGTAAAAATGACTTGCCTAGGATCATGCCAGTTTGTATCCAAAGTGAAACTTGAACCCACATCTTTGTGTTTCTAAGAGTAGCTCTCTATCTACTATGCTGGCTCAGGATTCAAAACCAAGCTAGAGAGCTTGCCCTTTGTCCCTATTCTGGAAATCAGGACAATATTTACTCTTCTTCAATCTGGCAGTACCTCTCCTCTCCTCTGAGGTTTTTCAAAGATCACTGACAAGGGCTCAGCAATACTATTTACTGGATCTTTTTTTAGTATGCTAGCATCTAGTTCTTCTGGGTTGGATGGCTTGAAATCATTTTTTAATTTTTTTGGTATTCCTTCCTTATGTTAGCAATGATAGAGCAGGATGATTTTCTGCTGTGTAAAAGATATCATCAAGGAAATAACAGAAGTGAAATGTATGGGTTAGTCACATGACAAGACGAAGGTATACCCAAGGTCGGCTAACGTGCCCCATTGGTATTTTCACAATATCAAGAGAAAGCAAAGACCCCTACTTCCCTGACCTCACGTATTAGCTTGTGCACAGAGATAAAAGGCCCATGGGATTGACAGGCATAGACAGATTATAGTCTATATTATTATAAGTAATACCCACAACATTGAGATCACAAATCCATTAGAATTTTGAAAGAGAAGAAAGTATGACAGCGATGCGCAGAGGGAAAGAGCAACTGATTTAGGCTTGCGGGGTCTGAGTTTGAATCTTCATTCTGCTTCTTGCTACTCATGTGACCTCAGACTCTCTGGACCTCACTTTGCTCAACTTTCAAATGAGGGTATTGAGCTGATGATAATGAATAGCAACCCATCCGATTCTAAATTTATGATTCTGTGATTCTATGATCTTGGGAATCATTTTTTGTTCTTTCTTTTCCAGTCCAAATACTGTCCTTGTCATATAAAAGAGACAAAATAAGAGCTATTTTTCTCTTTTGACTGTTTATCATTATTCCAACCATCCTGTTACCCTTAGTTTCCTCTCTAGCCTCAGGTTGTTCTGAGCTTCAGCATTACTGATATTATTGTTATGGATTATGCCATGTTTTTGTATTAATTCACCATGTCTTGCCCTCTTTTCCATCTTCTGTTCATATCTTTTAAAAATCTAAGTTGCTTGGTGGGTTCCTTATGTATCCACAATGATTTCTTTAGACAAACACTCCTCTCCCTCCTCAATGGAATTCTTTGTCTCCAAAATTTCATTCTTGAGAGCCTCTCATCACTCCTGAGCTTACTTTCTCCCTCCCTAAATTCTAGAATTTTAGTATCCATAGGATACTACCTATCCTTTACCTAAAATCTAGGGCCCTTGTCAGACAGTGGCTGACTTTCCTCTCATTCTTTGTATTCAGATTCTAAAACAGAATAGTCACACTGATATCTGAAATGTTCTCCTAGCTGCCTTTAGAGTCCTCTTTCTCAGGCTCCATTACACTGTTCTTCCTTATTTTTTCCCCAGAGCATTTTATCTGCATCTCTCCTTTACAGTCATCAGTTCTCACCTTCCATAATACTTCTCTGTGTGTATGTATGTTTGTATTGCGTGGATCACGAATAGAGACTGGACGTTTGATTTTATTGATGTAGAGAACTCCCTGATGAGGAAACTATCAGCACTTTCTCTAAAACTTAAGAGACTTATTTTCCTAGAGCACTGAGTGGTTAGGTGACTTGCTCAAGGTTACAAGTCTGCATCTGAGGTGGAACTTCCTGGACCCAAAGCCAGCTAGCCTCTATGGCATACTGTATTTTATCTTTTCTACCTTATATAAACTACTCTATGGCACTATGTCTTATATGCCTTGTATACAGTACATGCTTACAAAATGTTGAAGACTTAGTATATATTGGTAATATTTTTCCTCTAAAGGAAGAAATTTGAAATTGTGTCCATCAAAAATCTTTATTTCATGTAGAAATATTTTGGTATGAAAATTGTCTTGTTTTCCTCTAATTTGCTCAAAAAATCTCCCTGATCCCCCTTTATCCATATTCACCAAGCCCCAAATCATATTTTAGTTCATAAAATCGCATGGAACTGGGGAGTTGGAAAAGAATCTAGCAATTATCTTAGTCCAGGAGTTCACAACTTCTTTTGTGCCATGGAGTCTTTTGGTAGTCTGAAGAATCCTATAGACTCCTTCTAAAATATGTTTTTATTTGCAGAAAGTAAGATACTTAGGAACCAGGTAGTAAAATATTTTTTTAAACAAGTTCATGGATTCTAGATTTTAAGAACCCTAACTTGAGAGCAATTTAGATATGAATGGAATCCCTACTACAACATGTGTAACAAGTAGCCATCTGATCTTTGCTTAAAGATCTCCAAGGCAGAAAAACCAACCCACTACATCTTGAGGCAGCCTAATTTAACTTGCGGATTGTGATTGTTAGAAAGGTTTTTTTATTTGTTGTTGTTGTTTTTCTGAAGTGGGTAATCACCTGCTTTTATAAATCTTGGGAGACTCTGTGTTATGCCTTAGATAAACCTCCAGGAAAGACAATAGACCCCTATTTCTGTTGTCAGATTGACCAATGGTTGCCTCAGTTACTTCCCCCTGCCCCACCCCAATCCCCATCAGGAAATCACTAAGTATGACTCATCTTCTCCCTCTGACCCCTACAGGGTGATCTCTCACCTGACTGCGTCTTTGCTTCTACTATATAATTCCCAAGAGAACAAACTCCTTTTTCCTCCTTAGAGCATCCAGGAAAAACCTCAAACTTATTTTAAGCTCTAAGTGAATAGCCGTCCTTTGCCTTTTCTTTCTCCTTTGTGAAATACTCTTCCATTCTCAAAACATCCTGACAAAGGTTGTTGCCATCTTGTACTGCAAATAGCAACTGAAGTTTTATTTCTGTGTCCTTTGGGGATGCTTCATTCTCCGTAACAACCTGGAGTGTGGAGAAGCATTCCTTGAGTACCTTCATCGTCTCCTCCAGGAAATGATGCCCATACTTTGAACACAAATAACAGTTATTCACTGTGGCAGAAATAAAAACATCACATATTCCATGCTGTTGTACAATTTCTCCTACTCTTTGGATTGATTGAAATTTTCAGTCTTGATTAAAAAATAACTATTGTGGGTATTTATACCTCAACCTTAAGTACTCGGTTCAAACTTTTATAACATTCATCCCCCTTTTTCACTTAAACACTCCCACTTAACTTCCTTTCCTTAGACTTAATGGTAACTTTATAGCCATACTCACTTCCTCTTCAGCCTTTTACCAGTCTCCACTCTATCAATATGCTTTACTCTCTCATTGTTACACACGACCTTTACTTACTTGTTTTTTCTTGCCTCCTTCTTTTTGTATCTTCCTCATCATATTCTACTCCCTAAAGTTTCTTGATCCTCCTAGATCCTTTTATATCCTTAATTTTCTTTGATTCTACTCCTCTTTCAAATCAGAACTAGAATCTGGACCCGTATCTAGGCCTGGAGATTGTTCTCCTTTAAATTTTCTGGAATTTCTCTTAAGCTTGTCTAAATTCAACGTTTGAACTCTCACTTGTCCAAACCTCTCCAAATCATATATACTTAATGTCCTTCTACTTATTCAGTTTGTCTCTCTTCCACTCCCTAAACCTTCTCTACCCCCCTTTTTTTACTGCCTCTCAAATATAATTTTGAATACAAAAGACTTTTATGGCCAACTGAGTTTGAGAAAAGCTGCTCTAAACAACTAAACTTTGCAACATTATCAGAGACAGTTGCTATGGCAAAGAAAATAGTCTCGTAAAGCCCACATAATTTGCTAAATATGTGTCATACGTTTCCCCAGTGCTAGCACCTTGGATTATTGCCAATAGTGCCAACCCTGAGGGTAGTAACTAAAGAGACAGTTCTCAGATACAACATCCCTCCCAATGTGTCATGCCAGGGTATTGGTAGGTTATGAAAGTGTGTGGAGTCACATTTGATTTACAGAAACACCAGAGCTGTTTGTGTTTATTTTAGAAGATAGTGTGAACTGTTCCTTTGCAAATAATCCCTGGAAACATGTGCCTCGCCTGCCAGCATCTCGGGTAACAAAGACTGACAGTACAGAATTTATTCCAAGAAGTGACAGTAGGCAGAATTTCTATCAGATGCTGTATATCATAGAATAGCTGTGCACATCTGGAAAGCAAATCCCCATAATGTCTAACAACAATACTTTTTGCAGTAGGTAGCCATATCCACTGTCATTAAAGTGTACCTTCTATTTATCTTCGTTTAGTTGCACAGAAGTCCAAGTGTTGTTATCCTTCCCGTTAAAACTAGACGAGCCTGAAAATGAACACAAAAATGAATGGTCTAGCAAACCATCTATTATGGAATCAAAATTGAATCTTTGCCAGCCATTTGACACTCCTACTGATGAAATTAGAGGACGAAATGTGAGGACAAGATGGCCTAAGACTGGCATTGGAGTATGGAATTTACATAAGATACTTCACAAAGACTGCTCTGCAGATTTATCTCTATCTCCATCTACATATAGATATTCACACATTTAATTTGCTTGTCCCAGAAACTATGATGTAATAATAGAATAACTTTCATCTAGATAGCTCTAAGAAAGCTTAGAAAATACTTTACATATATATCCTATTCATTCTTCACAACAACCTTGCAAAATATTCCCATTTGAGAGATGAGAAAACTGAAGCTCAGAGAGATTAAGTAAATTATCAGAAGTCAAAGACCAAGTAAATGTTAGAGCTAGTATTCAAACCCTGGTCTCTTGTTTCCAAGCTTTTCCACTATGCCATACAGTCTTTCATGATAATGTAGGAAAAATACTTGTTTTAGTTTCTAAAGACTTGTGTTCAAGTACCAACTCTGCCAACAATTAGCTATGTGACTTGGAGCAAATCATTAAAATAATAATAAATAAATAAATCATTATGTAATGATATATTTAGATTTTTATATAATTATATATATATCTATAATTATTATATAAATAATAATAAAATAGTAGTAGCTAGCTCTTTAAGGTTTGCACTGCTCCATGTATATTCACTTGGATTCTCATAATAACTATGAGGGAGGTGTTACTATTACGTCTGTTTTATAGACAAGAAAACTAAGACTAAAGAGATTAAGAGATGTCTAAGGTCACAAAGCTGGTCTTGGTCTGAGGCAGAATTCACACTCAAGTCTCTCTGACTAAACATCCGTCAGCCTACCTTCTATACTACCTAGGTACTCCAAGCCTTTGAACTAGCTGAATCTGTTTCTTCTCTTGTCTAATACGGAGAAGAAAATGGCAAACCAGTATCTTTGCCTAGAAAACCCCAAATGGAGTCATGAAGAGTGGGATACAACTGAACAAAAACAACAACCTTACAGGTTGTGGTTGGTACTAAATAAGACAATATACCTAGAGCATTTTTAACTGTAAAGTTTTATTACAAGCATAAACCAGGCTTGTTTTAATATCTATCACTTTAGTATTTTAAGGATTGTCACTCCTTAACATGAGAGTTGCTATGACTGAAAAACTCATTGTCCTCCAACCAACCAGGAGGCAAGCCCCTGTATTGCCAGGGTTATGGATGAAGCCTTTACATATCGGTAGGACTTGTAGTCTTCTGAAATGGCCTTGGAGAGCCCAGAGTCACCTTGAGAGAATCACAGAATCATAGCATTGGAAGGGACCTCTGTGGCCATCTAGCTCAGCCCACACGTGAAAATAATCCCTTAAAATACATCCAACAGGTGGTCACCTAAACAAGAGACATCAAACATACACACAACTCACAACACTCCCAAGTGTGGCCTGAACCACATCGAAATTGAATTGGGAAATATTTAACAAAATAAATAAAAATACAATTAAACAGAGATAACATTAATATATGATTTTCTAAATCAAAATGCAGCCTGCAGGAATTCTTATGTATGGTCAGTGGTCCTTGTTTCTATTTGAGTTTGACACTATTGACCTAGCATCTGCTAGAGGATGACTAGAGAAGTGAAACCCACTGTTTTCCAAGGCAGCCCATTAAACTTTTGGAGATCTGTAATGGTTTTAAGAAGTTTTTCCTTACATCAAGCCTAAATTGGCTTCTGAAACTTCCATGCTGTAAAAGAAAAACTCAGTACTCTGTGTTTTAGGCACAAGTCTTCCAGAGATAAATTTATTAACTAACTCTAAGCATCTTTGCTTAGAGAGAAAGGAAATCCATAGTGAAAAAAATCCATCCTGTCTTTGAAAATTTCTCTGACACAAACATTTCTACTCATTTAGTAAAAGGCAATATTTCAAAATAAGATAAAACGTAGTTAACATAGCTAATAGTTTAAACACACCAAACAGAATAATGACTCAACTTTTGGCCCCACCCTAGAGAATAATTTTCCTAAAACCATTCAAGCCTGCTTTAACTATTCCCTCTAAGGACTCTTATTTCAGCCTGATCAAAGTTGAGTTCAGGAGATACTTCTATTAGTTGAATTAAGCAAATATGTTCTTGCTTCTCTTCGTCTGAACATTATCCTAATCACTTTCAGGGAAAATTCTTTCCTGGGCGCTGATCAGGCCTTTCTCTTTAGAGACTGGTTATACTTTTCATAAGAATGACATAAAAAGATTTTGGCACAGGAAAATGTTTTTGGAACTGATATTTAAAGGAAGAGTGCTTAAGTTTCTCATTTAGATTACACCAAGAACTTCAGATTACAGTATTGTCCTAATATTATTTTGTGATTTGTAACTTTAAAGGGGGTGGGGGAAGGCTTAATATCCTTACAGAACTCATTGCACCTAATTTTCCCCCATAGGGCCAAGTATAATCTCTCCTCAACTTGACAGACCTTGAAATACTTGAACACATCTATTATGTTCTGGAAATTCTCCAGGTTAAATATGCCCAGTTGCTTCAACTGATTCCCAAATGACAAAGACTCAAGGCCTTTTAACATTCTGGTGGTCTTATTCTAGATTATCAAACAACTTATCAATGCTCTTTCTAAATTGTAGTTCCCAGAATTGAACCTATCTCTCCAGATGGCATCTGATGAGGGCAGCATACAATGGGACTATCACCTTATTCCTAGAAGCTATATACACTCTTCAATGTAGCCTAAGCTCTCATTAGATTATTTGACTACCTGCTATACAAAACTACTGACTCATACTGAGCTATGAATATAATATAATATAATATAATATAATATAATATAATATAATGTAATACGATATAATATGATATAATGAGTATTCATAAAAACTCAAGAATGTCTTCAAATGGACTTCTTTTTTATCATGGTTCCCCCATCCTATACTTACAAAGTTGATTTTTTTGAACCCAAGTATAAAACTTTACATTTACCCCTACTGAATTTCATCTTACAAGATGCAGCTTTAATATCAAGCCTGTCAAGATCATCTTGGATCATGACTTTGCCATCCAGTGTGTTAGTAATCCCTCCCAGCTTTGTGCCATATGTAAATTAGATGAAAGGAAGGAATAAACATTTATTAAGCTCTTACTATGTGTAAGCACTTAACAAATGTTATCTCATTTGGTCCTCACAGCTGTGAGGGAGGTGTTATCATGATCCCTATTTTAGTTGAGGAAATTAAGGCATATGGAGATTCAGTGACCTGCCCTGGGTTACACAGCTACTGAGTGTCTGTGGTTGGATTTGAACTCGGGTCTTACTGGCTCCAAGACCAGTGCTCTATCCGCTGTGCTGCCTAGCTGCTGCAATATGACATGATGGGCATGCCATCTATTGGTGTCTCCAAGTAGTTGATAAAAATACCTTGTCGAGGGATCACAAAAGGAATTTAATGAAAGACTATGTTTATTGTGTAACAATAATGTCACCTTACAGAATGTAATCTGTGTAGTCACTGGTAATTTTTCTCCTGGCTAGAGAATCTCTCTTCTATGATTACCCTGAAATGGAAATAAGCTAGGACTCTTCATTTAAGTAAAAAGATGGACACAGCACTACTGTGCTCTCTTGGTGCAAAGGGCAGCAGCATGGTTAGATAGATTGGAATATGAGTGTAGTCATTGCCCAGGGCTACCAAGTTCAGGAAACTTTGGATCTTGTAGTCTATCCATACGCTTTTTAATATGTTCTGTTTTTTACGTCAGCATAGTATCCCACATATCCCTCTGCCTCCCAGAGAATCATTCTATATGACAAATGGTATTTTTTTAGAGAAAAAAGGAGGGAGAAAATCAGCACAACTGATCAATGCATTAGAAATGTCTAAAAAACATGTGCAATGTGTAACACCTGTGGACCTCCCATTTCCATGAAAGGGTAGGTCAGGGAGTCCCACTTGATCCTGATAATTTTGTTATGTTTGCTTTTGATTTTTTAATATCTATTTTTGTACTTACTGTGCATATTTTCTTTTGGCTTGACCATCAGTTAGAGGTGGCTAAAAAAATTATGGTCCATGTATGTAATGTAATATTAGTATGCTGTAAGAAATTATGTGTGTGATGAAGACATAGCAACATGGAAAGATCTGCATGATCTGATGAAGAGTGAAGTAAGCAAAGCCAAAGCAACCATAACAAAATTATAAGGATCAAGTGGGACTCAAATGAAGATATATGAACAAACATCCCTGTCATTTCTTGTGACATTTTTAGGGTGTAAAGTAAAACTTCAGGGTTGTTTTATTTGGATTTCTCCTATTATTAGTGATTTGAGGCATTCATTCACGTGGTTGTGAATACTTTGCAGTTCCTCTTTTGAGAACTGTTTGAACATATCCTTTGACCATTATTCTGTTAGGAAATGGCTATATTCACATACTTGTTAATTTGGTCTGAACACTGATAGCCTAAGCAGTCAAAACAGACCATGTCTGGGAAAGTAGTCAAACCTTGACCCCTGGAACCTCACCAGAGATCAGGCAGAACCTTTCCCACTGCATGGCTTTTTCTGTTTTCTATGATTTGATTTTAAAATGTTTCATCAGCCTCCCTTGCTTATTCTTCTCATAAAGAAATAACAAGAGGGGGAAAACAACAATATTATGGGGTTATCTTCTGGGTCTGAGCCGATCCCCTTGATGATCTTCTAATCTGGAAATAATTTCCTCGGCAACTACACGTCTAACTATATCTTTCCATTATGTATTTGGAGCTGGAAAGGATCTTAGAGGTTATCTTGTCTAACTCCAGAGAAATTAAATGAGTTATAAAAGGTCCTACAGGAAGTAACTGGCAGAAAGAGGATTCAAATCAAGGTCTTCTACTTTCCAATGAAGTATGCTTTCCATGGCAACCACGCTGCCTCTCTGCATCATGAAATCTCTTGTGGAGGGCCTTATCTGCCTAATTGCAGAGAATGCTGAGGGCTTTTTTGTTGTTTTGATCTTTTTTCGCTGCCAGGATATTTTTACAACAAGCCCAGATTCTCTGTTGAAATTTGATTCTTTCTTACAAGGGTGGTACCTATCTCCCCTCTAAATATTTCCAATTGCAATTAAACAGCTGTTAAATAGAGAGCTAACATTGTTTCCTCACATAATCACATCAATCCAATCCAATCTAAAAAACATTTATTAAGAGTCTACTATGTGCGAAGGACTGCATCAGCAAACAGAGCATTTTCTCTCTTCCTCCTATGTGCCCTTGGCTTTTTGGTTCTTACTTGAAAGTTTAAACTTTTTTTTCAATTAACAAGCATTTATTTTTTCTTGATCCCACATCTTTTCCCAATTGAACAAAAAGAAAAATACAGCTCTCATAACAGATATGTGTAGTCAAGCAAAGTACATTACTTCATCATTGGTGTTCAAAAGTGTTTCCACCATTTCTCTGCCAAGAAGTGGGTAATATGCTTCATCTTCAGTCTTTTGGAAGCATGGTTGGGTGTTTCATTAATCTGGGTTCTCAATTCTTTCAAAATTGTTTTTCTTTATAATGTTGCTATTCCATAAATTCCTCTCTTGGGTCTTGAAACTTCATTCTGCATAACTTTATATGGTTCTTCCCAGTCTTCTCTGAATAGGTCTGTTTGGTCATTTCTTTTGGTGCCATAATATTCTGTTACAATCATATACTATAATCATTTCAGCTATTCCCCAGTTGATGTGTACTCCTTGGTTTCCAGCTTTTGCTACTATAAGTAAAGTTGCTAAAAACATTTTTGTTCATATATGTCTTTTTTTTTCTTTGATGGCTTTAGGATATAGGCCTTACAATGGTATTGCTGGGTCAACGTGTTTGTATATTTCAATGGCTTTTGGGGGCATGGTTCCAAATTGCTTTCCAGAAGGGCTATATCAATTCACTGCTCCACCAACATTAGTGCATATGCCTGTTTTCCCACATCCCCACCAACAATGGTCATTTCCCCTTTTTCATCATCTTTGCAAATTAGATGGACATGAGGTGAAACATAAAAGGGGCTTTAATTTGCATTTCTTTCATGGCTAATGTAGGAATTTGCATTGCTTAACTATACATATTTGCAATAGGTCTTGTTTTTCTTGCTTTCTCAATGAGAAGTGAGAGAAAAAGAATTTGGAACTGAAAATAAAATAAACTTGAATCAAAAAATAATTTGCAAATCTCTTATTATTAATGATTTGGATTTTTTTGTTCTAATTGTTATCTCTTGCCCAAACCAGGAACCTTGAAGTAATTTTAATTAATCCCTGCTCCTCAAACCTAGTAGCATAACAGGACTGGTAGAAACAGGGCAGCTGCATTAGGTGCAGGTCAGTTTAGGGCACATCAGGTGTTCTTGACATGCCCACTCCAGCAGGACTTCCAATTCAATAAAAGTTATCCAACAAAATATTTTTTTTAAAAAAAGTACTTATTTATTTATTTTCAGTTTTCAACATTCACTTCCATAAGATTTTGAGTTCTAAATCTTTGCCCCCTCCTTCCCCTCTCCCATCCTAAAGATGGTATGCAATCTGATATAGGCTCTACATGTATATTCATCTTAAACATATTTTCACATTAGTCATGCTGTAAAGAAGAATTAGAACCAATGTGAGAAACCACAAGGAAGAAAAAACAAAACAACAAAAAAGAGAGAGCAAATAGTACGCTTCTATCTGCATTAAGACACCATAGTTCTTTTTTCTGGGTGTGGATAGCATTTTCCATCATGAGTCTTTTGCAGCTGTGTTAGATCCTTGCATTGTTGAAAAGAGCTAAGTCTATCAAAGTTAGTCAGGCAATGTGGTTGTTACAATGTTCTCCTGGTTCTTCTCACTTCACTCAGCATCAGTTCATGTAAGTCTTTCCAGGTTTTTCTGAAGTCCACACACTCATCATTTCTTATGGAACAATAGTATTCCATCACATTCACGAACCATAACTCAACAAAACAATTTAATAGCTAGGTTGGTATAATGGAAGGAAGGCTGAATTTACAGTAAGTTCACATCATAGCTCCGTTACTTATTATCTAAAATGACCTTGGGCAAACTGTCTCTTTGAGATTTAGGACCCTCATCCATAAAATGAGACATTTGGACTGGATGACCTCTCAGGCCCTTTCCAGGTCTATGTCTACAAATCTCTTATGTGAGTCCTCGCACTTTTAATATCTGGTGAGGCACGCTTTTTCTCTTTCAATATAGTTTGGATAAGAGGGGTAGGGATGGTTAAGCTATGACACTTTCTCTACCTTTTCTTACTGTCCTCTTAATAGAGATTCTAATGGCTCTACCAGCAAGCTGTATATTAGAGCAGAGAATACTCCATTTTGACTAGAACATAGAATGCATGGAAAGGATTAATATGAGATAAGGCTAAAAATGTGGGTAGAGTCAGATTTTGAAAAGCCTTGAATACCAGACAAAAGAATACGAATTCAAAAGGCAATAGGAAAGTCTTTTTTTTAAACTGAGGAAAGATGTAACCAGATCTACACATTAAAAAGGGAAAAGATCATTCTGACAACTGAATGAGGGTTGGATCACAGAGGGAAGAGAGAGGAAGGAGGAAAAACAGAAGGCTATTGCTGCCATCCAGGCAAGTGTTAATGAGGATGTGTCAAGGGAATAGAGAAGAAATAAAAGATGACAGATATAGTGGAATCATCAGAACTTGATAACTTATAGGCTATGAGAGGTAAAAGAGAGTAGAGTTAGTCAACAATAACCCCAAGGTTATCAGTCTGGGAGACTTGCTGAACAGTGGTATGATAAGCAGAAATAGTAAAGTCAGAAAGAAGACCGTATTTAAGAGAAGAAATAATGAGTTCAATTTTGTATTATTAAGGTAATATTGATAATGACTACTTTCCCAGTGCTGGAGTGACATAAGAGTGTTTGCTCTCTATCAAAAGGAAGGAGTGTTTCTCCTTAATGCTCACTAAGGGTTTTATGCAGAATTTTAAAATACTTTCTTTCCATTTCTTTGGGATTCATTGTACAAATGATTTAAGCATTAGTGAACATAAAAATGGAGCCTAAATTATTACTTAGGCTGGTCCTGGACACACAAAGTTTGGAAAAAGTACTATGGTTTATTATTGATGTCACTGCTCCTCTGGGCTTTGTGCAGGAATTTGTTCTAATAACGTGGAAATGAATGTACAGAATACTCTTTGCTCTCATTTTCTACCAATAAAAATGGCTGTCTGAGCTGTGAATTAAGCCAAATAGCAATGGTTTCAATTAATTATTATAGAGTACAGGATGCACTAATGCTGACTGGTGGATTATTCCCTCAGCCAATTACAGAGGCACAGGAACATCTGACATCAGAGGACGTTTGTTTTTCTTATCCCTTTATCCCATTCTACCTATCTCTTCCAAGCCATGTTCAAGTAAAATAGTATGATTTATTCATCCATCCACTAATTTATTCAGTAAGATTTATGAAGTACGCATTATGTCCACATCATCTTTTGGACATATCTAACTGGATTTTCCAAAGTAGGAGAGGGGACAAGAAGAAAGTATTTATTTTTAAGTGCCTACTGTGAGCCAGGCACTTTGCTAAGCACTTAAAAAAAGCCATTTCAAACTCAGCATTCCAAAACAGAACTCATTATCTTTCTCCCCAAATATACCCCTCTTTTGAATATCCCTATTATTTCTGAGTGCACCACCATACTCCCAGTCATCATTGAAACCTTGGTATAATCTTCAACGTCTCATTCTCACATATCCAATCTGTTAGTAAATCTTTCTTTCTTCATGGCATCTCTTGTATACAGCCCCTTATTTCTACATCTGTAACCATTGTCCTTGTTCAGCCCCTCATCACTTCTCATCTGGACTATTTCAATAGTCTTCCAATTGGCCTCTCTGCTTCGAGTCTCTCCCTGTTCCAATTTATTCTCCACTCAAAACTTATTTTTCTATAGTGTGTATCTGACCATGTCACCCCACTGCTCAATATACGTCAGTGTCTCTCTCTTGCCTTCAGCATCAAACACATAATCTTCTTGCATTTAAAGCCCTTTACAACCTGGCTCCTCACTACCTTTCCAACTTTCTGGGCCTTAGTCCCTCCCATGTATAACACTACCCTTCTTCTTGTTCTTTCCACATGACACTCTGAATGCTAATCTCTGGCTGTCTTCCATGCCTGCAGTGTTCTAGCTCCTTTTCTCTGGATCCTGCATGCCTCTGCTTCCCTCAAGACTCAGTTCAAATCCCACCCTTTCCCTCTCAGACTACCTTTCATTTACTTTGAATATATCTCATATATAACTAGTTACTGACAGGTTGCCTTCCCCATCCCCACCTCCATTTAAAACATTAGTTCCTTAAGGTCAGGGGCCATTTTTGTCTTTCTTTATATTCCTAGAGCTTAGCACAGTACCTGGCACAAAATAAGTACTTAATAAAGACTTGTTGAGAAGACTGTATTCTCAATCTGAATATGTGTTTCTCCTTTGTCATAATGGAAGTGACTAAGAAGCAGGGAACACTTCTACCTGGAGCTTTGGTATCACCAAATGTTGTAAATATCTGCAAATGCCCTAATACAGTTATAGCAAGGTATTTATTCCCCTACTCTGTGGAATGTTTGCCCTGGACTCCAAAGAAGAATGTTCCCTTCACCACAGAGGAGTGAAAACTTGGTCACCCTCTACTCCAGTTTTGGAAACTTTATAATTCATATCTATATTGTGGTTACATACTGGTCCAAACATTCCTCATTGACCTATATTTCCATTTTTGAGCAGATTTTTAGGTGGTACAGTGGCTATAACATTGGATCTGGAATCAGGAAGACCTGAGTTCAAGTTTGTCTTCTAACTGTGTGATCCTGAATTCATCACTTAAACTCTGTCTGCCTCAGTTTCCTCAAATGTAAAGTTGGGATAATAATGGCACCTACCTCCCAGGGTTTTTGTGAGGATAAAATGAGATAATATTCATAAAATGCTTTGCAAACCCTAAAGCACTGGATAAATGTTCACCATCAGCATCATCATCATCGTCATCATCATCATCATTATCATCTTTACCATTCAACGTGAAGGTGTTTGTTGTTGTTGGTCTTTTCAGTTGGGTCCACCTCATTTGAGGTTTTACTGGCAAAGATATTGGAGTAGTTGGCTATTTCTCCAGCTCATTTTATTGATGAGGAAACTGAGGCAAACGGGGTTAAGTGACTTGTTCAGCATCACACAGCTAGTAAGTGCCTACATTCAGGAACTCAGAAAGATGCGTATTCCTGATTCTGAGCCCAGTACTTTATCCACTGCACCACCTAGCTGGCCCCAATGAAAAGGTTCATGGCATTCAAAATTGCCTTACTCTTAGGCAAGGTCTGTAAGCCTCTATCCTTATAGTACCCTTAGGTGAACCCTGATGAGGAAGGCAGGGGAAATAAGCTTGTGGGTGGAAAGGCAGCAGCTATTGCCGTCAGCCCTGAGAACACTAGCCTTCCATGTTTAGTCTACCTGCATCGGTATACAAAAGTTGGAAGAAGCAGGAGTCATTTCCTGGTGTTTGTAGTTTGGAATGTTATGCTGCTGTTATACAAATGGTTGTTCTTAAGCAAGGAAAAGAAAGAGAAAGCAACCAAATGAGACCTCTTTGGACCTCTCCATGGCAGAGACTAGAAGTGAGCCTGACAAGGACTGAATTTCCTGAGTGCTTACCCTTTTTTTAAAACTTTGTCTCTGTTTCCTCGTGTCATATATGCCCCTGGGAAGTCCTATGTGTGATTCCAGGGCATGCTTCTAAGTTCCTGAGGTTTTAGGCATAGAGAAGACCACAGAATTTGGTGTAATGAATCTATATCACAACAAATCCCTTGCAGTATTTTTTGAGTCCTTCATCTCTTGTCTAGGTCATGCCTATACAGAGGCATAAGTCATAAGTATAGAGCCATCAGTAACAACCAGTTGTTGATGATAAGAGAGAAGACTAGAGAAGTAACTACCCTTTCATTCCTTCTGAAGCAAGAATTCTTAACTTTTTTAAAATTCTGTATTTATTTTTTTTAATTTTTTTTTCTTTTTTAATTTAATATATTTGGTTTTCAGCATTGACAAATTTTCTCCCCATTTCTACCCTGCCCCCCCCACTCCAAGATGGCATATATTCTGGTTGCCCCGTTCCCCAGTGAGCCCTCCCTTCTGTCACCCCACTCCCCTCCCATGCCCTTTTCCCTTCCATTCTTGTAGGGCAAGATACATTTCTACACCCCATTGCCTGTGTATCTTATTTCCCAGTTGCATGCAAAAACTTTTTTTTGTTTGTTTTTGAACATCTGTTTTTAAAACTTTGAGTTCCAAATTATCTCCCCTTTTCCCTCCCCTCCCACCCTCCCTAAGAAGGCAAGCATTTCAGCATAGGCCACATGCATATCATTATGTAAAACCTTTCCACAATACTAATGTTGTGAAAGACTAACTATATTTTGCTTCTTCCTAACCTATCCCCCTTTATTGAATTTTCTCTCTTGACTCTGTCCCTTTTCGAAAGGGTTTGTTTTTGATTACCTCCTCCCCCTATCTGCCTCCCTTCTATCATCCCCCCTTTTTTATCTTCTTCCTCCTTCTTTCCTGTGGGGTAAGATACCCAATTGAGTGTGTATGGTATTCCCTCCTCAGATCAAATCCAATGAGAGCAAGATTCACTCATTCCCTCTCACCTGCCCCCTCTTCCCTTCCTACAGAACTGCTTTTTTTTGCCACTTTTATGTGAGATAATTTACCCCATTCTATCTCTCCCTTTCTCCCTCTCTCAGTATATTCCTCTCTCA
>CM053627.1:99251568-99338732 GCA_028646595.1 Phalanger gymnotis | reverse complement strand
AATTTGGAACTCAAGGTTTTAAAAAAGTAGATGTCCAAAAGTAAAAAAGTTTTTTTTTTTCACACAACTAGAAAATAAGATGCGCAGGCAATGGGGCATAGAGATTTTTCTTGCCCTACAAGAAAGGAAGGGAAAGGGGGATGGGAGGGGAACGGGGTGATGGAGGGGAGGGCAGACTGGGGAACAGGGCAACCAGAGTGTATGCCATCTTGGAGTGGGGGGTGGGAAATGGGGAGAAAATTTGTAATTCAAATGCCTGTGAAAATCAATGCTGAAAACTAAACATATTAAAAATAAATTAAAAAAAAAAAGAAATGATGAGGGGGCAGCCAGGTGGCACAGTGAGTAGAGCACCGGCCCTGGAGTCAGGAGGACCTGAGTTCAAATTCGGCCTCAGACACTTGACACACTTACCAGGTGTGTGAGCTTGGGCAAGTCACTTAACCCCAATTGCCCTGTCTTCCCCCCTTCCAAAAAAAAAAAGAAATGATGAGCTCAATGTTCTAAGAAAAACGTGGAAATAATTACATGATATAATGAACCGCGAAATAGAGCAGAACCAAGAGAACACTGTATATAGGAACAGCAATATTGTTTTAAGAACAACTTTAAGTGAATAAGCTATTTTGTCTATTATATAAACCCAAATTAATGCTAAAAGACATATGAAGAAAGCTACTATCTGCATCCAGAGAAAGAACTGATAACTAGAAGTATGTTTAGAATAATTTTACATAAATAAATATATATGTATTATATATATATACACATATATAGGTCTAATGCTAGCCATCTCTAGGGTGGGGGTAGGGAAGAGAATAAAAGAAAATAAATTATGTGATAATTTTATTGTATATTTAAAAAGAACAGCAAGTTGTCCATAGTAATTTTGCAGTTTCCTTCACAATCATCTTTTTTATTGCACTATGTTGTGGAAATGCTTGTTTTATTCCATAAATTAAAAAGAAAATTTAATAAAAGAAAAAAAGAAAGTTTAAAAAACATTTTCTTCATAACAACTTTATGAGGGAGATAGTGTAAATTTTATTATATCCATTTTCATGATGAGGCAATAGTTTTTGAGAAATTATGTAAATTTCCTGAGGTCCTACAGCTAATAATTTTCAGATATGAGACTTAAGATCTTAGTTCTAGACCTGGAAGGAACTTTAGACACCATCAAGGCCAACCCCCTCTTTTTACAGATGAGAAAACCGAGGCTCAGTGGAGTTAAGACTTGTCCAGGGTAGCACAGTTACTAAGGATCTGAGATGGGATTTGGATCCAGGGCTTGTGGCTCTAAGTCCAGTTTTCTTTCCACTAGACCATACTGCCTCTCTCAATCTCCTCTGAAGGATCTTATAAGTATAATAATTACTTCATTATTATTACTGATGGTAATAACCTGAAAGTAATCATTTTTACTACAGGGAGAAAATGGTGCTTAGAAGAAGCTGTCCAAGGTTGAACTACACATTTACAACATAAATAACATTCTGTATGTCAAGAACATATAATCCATGAAAGTCCTAATCAGATATTTTGTTCTGACACAGAATTGAGCCTGAGTATTTACAGGAAAATTTTTCAGAAAAATCAGACTCAAGACTATGACAGTGGAACCAAACTCCAATAAGGCCTACCATGCTAAAAATAACTTTCAGGACAAGTCTAATGACAGACTCGGTGTTTGTTGTTCAGTCATTCAGTCATGTTCAACTCTTTATGATCCATGAACATGTCCATGGGGTTTTCTTGGTAAAGATACTGGAATGATTTGCCAATTCCTTCTTCAGTGTACCCCCATTTCACAGATGAGGAACTCAGGCAAATAGGAGGCAAATAGTGACTTGTCCAGGGTCACGTACTATCAAGTGCCTAAGGCTAGATGTGAACTCAGATCTTTCTGACTCCAGATCCTTATTCGCCCTATCACCTAAATACCAAACTTACTAAGTTTAGAGAAGCTTATTACCAAAATGTTGGCCAATACACGATGGTTTGGACTTTTTCCTTTTGTTTTACTTTTGGCCAAAGCATCTCGTGACATTGCGGAGATGCTGTAAACTTCATACCTGGAGGGAATGCCCATCTTGATAAAATCATAGACCTTTTAAAGTGCTGAAAGAAGAGAGAAGTTGGACAGATGGATAGTGAAGGATGGAGTCAGGAAGTTTGTGGTATTACATACAGAATGACGTGACTATTTAGGGAATCTGTCACCATGATATGCTGCTTCTCCTCCTTCCTAGGTATGATATCATGAATCTTCAGTACACCGATGCTAACCGGTATGACTATGTCCACATCGGGACCTGGCATGAAGGAGTGCTGAATATTGATGACTATAAGATCCAAATGAACAAAAGTGGCATGGTACGGTCTGTGTGCAGTGAACCTTGTTTAAAGGGTCAGATTAAGGTAAGCCTCTGAGACTTCAGACATGGATAATGGTTATAATGATGCATATTACATTCAAGAAAAACATTCTTTTTTTGCTTAAACCAAAGTATGACCAGAAATGAAATGCCAAGCTAGCTATTTCCTTCTCTCCGCCCAGCACCCTACACTTCACTCTTCCAACCAGTTTTAGTTTAACCGAGTTTTTGTGCACATCAGAAGAAAGAAAAAGGGAATATAATGCATTTATGGTAATAAGTTTGGATACTGTCCCAGGAAAGGGAGACCATCTGCTTTAATCCCACACTTCTACTGGAGGCCTTTCCTACTTCCCCCAGCTGTTAGTGTCTTCCTCTCTCAAATTGCCTTCCATCTAGTCTGTATACATCTCATACATTCCAAGTTATCTGCATGCTTTCTCCGCCATTAGATTGTGAGTTCCTTCAAGGCTGACACTATTTTCTCCCCTTGCTTTGTATCCCTAGAGTTTAACTCAGTGTCTGGAACATAGTAGGTACTTACTACATTCTTCTTGGTTTGACTTGACTTAAATAGTCTTTAATATCTTATTGGGGTGGATAACAGGTCAAAGTATATACGTGAATACAATGAAGACAGATCTCTAATTGATCAGAGGGAAATAAACAGGAAAACGAAAAGCTGGAGGATCACTGCTCTTCCCGTGGTTTATTGAAGACAAAGCTAGAGAACACTGAAAAAAGCATACAACCAAAATAGCAGCACTTGAAATGAGACAGCGCTGGCGTCCCTCATCGCCTCCCCTTAACACCCACAAGCTTGCTGATTCCTCAGAAAATACTGATTGACTGTAGGCTGAGCATTTTTAGGTCCCCTAATAACAATAGCTCATACTTGTGAGGTGTTTTATGATTTATGAAGTCAGTTTTTGTTTTTGTCTTTATTCCTGGCACATAAAATAATTATTTGTGAATTACTTGTGAAAAGCAATGATTCGATATGGTTTCATTTTGTAATAGCAATGATCATGTGTGTGTACTTCTACGAACAATAGGCTTCTTAATAGGAACATCTGAAACCATACTGAGATGGTCTCCACATTTTTAGTTAGCTCTTGGTCTATTAGTTGCTGGATCTTATGCCATATACATGTTTTGTTGCTCTTCTGTTGTGTTTTTAATTATGGTTTTTAGAGAACAGATATTATTCCAAAGATACATGCCAAAGTTATAGCTTTAAAAGAGCATAGTTCAATGACTGTCAGAGATAATTGCAATAGATTTGAGGAAATCAAGCATTTCAAGGATCATAGCATTTTAAGGCTCATTTAAGCTCACAATTAAACAGGACCAGTAGTACTAAAGTGCAAAGGAAAATGCAGTCAGAAATGAAAACTGTCAAAAACCTAGAAATGATTGCTGCAAATAATCATAACAAGCAAAGTTCCAAAATGACAGAAATCCCCAAATAGATATTAGAATGCTCAACCATGACTTTGCCTCATTCCACACATCATAAAAGGTTAACAAATTTATCTAAAAGAAGGAGATAAATCATGCTTCAATGATGTAGGAGTTTGCCTCACTTAAAATCCATTGAAAACCCATGGGCTCAAGATTAGATTAATTAATTAATTAATTAATCAAGATTAGATTTGGAAAAATGCAATGTTCAACAAAAGTGCACTTTATATCCAAAAAACGTGGGTTCTTCATGAAGTATTAAAAATGTGCTGAAATCCTGTGAATTAATGTGAAATAATGAAAAAGAAATGATTGCAGCAAAAGAAGTACATATCACCCACTGCTTTTTTTTCTAAAGCTTCAAAAAGTTGGAAGATATATTGCCTGTCGATAAATTTAATTTTCCCCTGTCCCAGTTAATTTACCTATCACCACAGATACTTTAAAAATTCTTGTTGAATTGAATAAAAACTGCTCTCTCTATATGAAGTAAACTGAGTTCATCAAATATGTACTTTTTGCAAAGCACTGTACTAAGAACCATGTGGAACCACACCTACTATGTGTCAAGTATTGTACATTACAAATATTATCTACTTTGATCCTTACAACAACCTTCCGAGGTAAATACTATTATTATCCCTATTTTAGAAGAAGGAGGAAACTGAGACAAAGAGAGGGGTACTTGTCCAAGGTCACACAACTAGAAAGTGTCTGAGGATGGATTTGAACTCAGATCTTCCTAACTGTGGGTCTAGTGCTCCATCCATCATTCCACCTATTGACCTCATTGAGAACACAAAGACAAAAATCAAATACTCCCTTGTTGAAAAGTCTACCTTCTCTTTGGGGAAATATCACATGCCCGTATATGATAATTACAAAGTAATTTTCAGGCGGCATTAGCAGCTGAAGGGATGAAGAAAAGGCTCATGTTGGAAGGATCACTTGAACTGAGCAATGAAGGAAGCTAGGGATTTTAAGAGATAAATTAAAAAGCACATTCTAGGCACATGGTGGCCCAGAGAAGCAGGAGATGGGATATTATGTATAGATAAGCTTATGAGGGAGGTATTTCAAGTCATATCTATTTTTTAAAAATTGGGAATAAAACCTATATCTTGCTTTCTTAATGGGGTGGCAGGGGAGGGAAAGTATTTGGAACTCAAAATTTTTAAAAAATGAATGTCAAAAATTGTTTTTACATGTAATTGCAGAAAACTAAAATATTAAATATATTAAAAACAAAACCAAAGAAATTGGGGATGATAATAATGACACCTTATATATAACATTTTGTGATTTCCAAAAGATTATTGCATAATAGCTCTGTGAGGGAAGTGCTTTGTTTTCTCCAACCCGCTGATGTCATTGGTACAAGGAACTTCTTACAAGGAAACTCTTTCTCTCAGGACCTTTTTGGCAACTTGTAGGCTTAAACACTTTCTTTGGGAGGATATTAATTCCTTAAGCCACACAGCGAGTCTATGTCGGCAGTAAGACTTGAACCCATGCCTTTCTGGCTGTCTATCCACTATGCCAATGAAGTTCTCTGGTAGTAGAGAATGCCATTATCGCTCTGATTTTGAAGCTAAATAAATTAAAAGTCAGAGAAGACAGGTTCCTTGCCCACATGGTTAGTCTGTGTCAGCACCAAGGGTCTAAATTAGAAGTTCCCAAATTTATTTGGCCTACTGCTCCCTTTTAAAAAAAAATTACTCAGCACCCCTCTAGAAATCTACTTTCTTCACTCTTTAAAAAAATTGTGTCATTTCAAAAAAATACAATATCTTTAAAAAAGATACATCTTAAATTTAATAATTTATTGTAAATTTGTAGGGTTTTTTGCATTGAAATTTTGATCATGCAATATTGCTTCAAGTAACGGTATAGTATCATATTGTAAACAAGTCACTACACACACATATTCCTGCACATGCATGCTGGACTTCCAGACAATGCACAACAGGCTCCTCTGCCAACACTTGCTTGTTAAGACCTTCTGGCAGACTGGACCACTGATTGGCTATAACTTGTCTTTTGTGTGATTATTTGGAAAATAATGTAATCATGACAATTTTAACTCGGTTATACAACAGATGAAACATGTATCAACACTTTTCAAAGTTTTCTTATCTTTTCTTATGCTTCCACCACCCCCTTATTTTTATTCAAAGCCTCCCAATTACACTAGAGGCTACTACTACCCCACCCTGGATCATTCTAGCACTGCCCCAGGAGGTGGTATCACCCACTTTGGGAACCTAAATCAAGGTTCCATAAATCCTAGTCCAGAGGTCTACATTAAACTGACTTTCTATTATCCTTCCTACCTTCCTACAAGGAGCTTCAGTAGCTTCCAAGAGTTTGTGGTATGCCCCGAGTGTCTCATAATCAGGGACAATTGATAAACGTTTAACAATTGACTCTCCAGGAAAAACAATGTATGCCCACACCTTCATGTATAAGTTGCCTAATTAACATTTTCCCATCACTTTTCTTAAGTCTAGACAATCGATAAAACAAAAATTCATGCCATGATTTGTTACATTTGCTAGTTTCTATAGTGTGAATACTCACAATGAAAATACATCAGCTCTTCAGAGAGCAGTTCCAATTGGCTTCACCATTCCCTTACTCACAAGCATTCCATCTTTGAGTATACAGTCAGTTCTACTATAACATTTGTTTTGAAAATGCAAATTTTGTGCCAGCTAGGTGATATGAGGGATATAGCACCGGGCCTACAGTCAGGAACAACTGAATTGAATCTCAGACACTAATTTGCTGTATGGCTCTGGGCAAGTCAATTGATCTCTGTCTGCCTCGGTTTCTCAACCACAAAATGGGGATCATAACAGCAAAAACAGCTACTCTACAGGTTTATTGTGAAGATCAAATGAGATAATATCTCTAAAGTGGTTAGCGTGAGGGGGGGCAGAGCCAAGATGGCAATGGGAAAACAGAGACTCGCCTAAGCTCTCCCCCAAATCCCTCCAAATACCTGTGAAAAATAGCTCTGAACAAATTCTAGAGCTATAGAACCCATGAAATAACAGAGGGAAACAAGTCTCCAGCTCAAGACAGAGCCTGGATGGTCACTGGGAAGGGTCTATTGCACCTTGCTGGGAGCAGAGCACAGCCCAGCATGGGCCACGCCAGGACCAACAAGACAGGGAGTTGGGCAGAGCAGGCCTTAGGGCCCTGAATCACTGGGCTGTAGCAGTTAGTAGACTTCTCAACCCACAAACACCAAAGACAACAGAGAAGGTTAGTGGGAAAACTGCTGGATCTGGGTGAGAGAAGTGTATGGTCCAGCCCCAGCCCCGGGGGTGGGGAGGTGGCACACCTATGGCAATAGCAGGAAACTCCTGCGGCTATTTCCAGAGCTCCAGCTGTGGCTGGCTCCAGCTGTGGCTGCTTCCAGCCTAAGCTACACCCAGTGGGAGGAATCAAGCAGCGGATCAGAGTGGGAGTGCAGGGACTGCTTTGCTAGCGCAGATGCAGGGTTTTCTTGCTTTGCCCTACTTGGATCTGGGTTACTGTCCTAGTTGGTGGTTCTTGGGGGAGGAGAAGCGCTGGTGTGGCAGAGCTTGCAGTAACTGGAGTAGAAGTAGCTCTGAAAACAGCAGTGTAAGGTCCCTAAAGCTTGGGACAAAGTACTCTCCTCTCTGAAGGCACTCATATCCTGACAAAAAGCACTAGGGTCAAGTAGTTGGCTGGGAATATGAGCAGGCAGTGAAAAAGGACTCAGACTCAGACTACAGAATCTTTTTTTGGTGACAAAGAAGATGAAAACATACAGCCAGAAGAAGTCAACAAAGTCAAAGAGCCTACATCAAAAGCCTTCAAGAAAAATATGAATTGGTCTCAGGCCATGGAGGAGCTCAAAAAGGGTTTGGAAACTCAAATACGAGAAGTAGAGGAAAAATTGGGAAGAGAAATGAGAGTGATACAAGGAAATCATGAAAAACAAGTCAATAACTTGCTAAAGGGGACCCAAAAAAATACTGAAGAAAATAGCACCTTAAAAAATAGACTAACTCAAATGACAAAAGAGCTCCAAAAAGCCAATGAGGAGAAGAATGCCTTGAAAGGCAGAATTAGCCAAATGGAAAAGGAGGTCCAAAAGACCACTGAAGAAAACGCCACCTTAAAAATTAGATTGGAGCAAGTGGAAGCTAGTGACTTGATGAGAGATCAAAAAATTATAAAACAGAAGCAAAGGAATGAAAAAATGGAAGACAATGTGAAATATCTCATTGGAAAAACCACTGACCTGGAGAATAGATCCAGGAGAGATAACTTAAAAATTATTGGTCTACCTGAAAGCCATGACCAAAAAAAGAGCTTAGACATCATCTTTCAAGAAATTATTAAGGAAAACTGCCCTGATATTCTAGAAGCAGAAGGTAAAATAGAAATTGGAAGAATCCACCAATCACCTCTTGAAAAAGATCCCCCCAAAAAACTCCTAGGAATGTTGGAGCCAAATTCCAGAGTTCCTAGGTAGAGAAAATATTGCAAGCAGCCAGAAAGAAACAATTCAAGTATTGTGGAAATCCAATCAGGATAACACCTTGCAGCTTCTACATTAAGGGATCAAAGGGCTTGGAATATGATGTTCCAGAGATCAAAGGAGCTAGGATTAAAACCAAGAATCAACTACACAGCAAAATTGAGTACAATACTCCAAGGCAAAATATGGTCTTTCAATAAAATAAGGGACTTTCAAGCTTTTTTGATAAAAAGACCAGAGCTGAATGGAAAATCTGACTTTCAAATACAAGAATCAAGAGAAGCATGAAAAGGTAAACAAGAAAGAGAAATCATAAGGGACTTACTAAAGTTGAACCATTTTGTTTACATTCCTACAAGAAAAGATAATGTTTATAATTCATGAGACCTTTCTCAGTATTAGGGTAGTTGAAGAGAATATACATATACATATACATACATACATACATACATATATATATATATGCATATATATATATAGACAGAGGGCACAGGGTGAGTTGAATATGAAGGGATATCTAAAAAAATTAATGGATGAGAGAGGAATATATTAGGAGAAAGAGAAAGGAAGAGATAGAATGGGGTAAATTATCTCACGTAAAAGTGGCAGGAAAAAGCTGTTCTATTGGAAGGGAAGAGGGAACAGGTGAAAGGGAATGAGTGAATCTTGCTTTCATCAGATTTGACTTCAGGAGGGAATAACATACACACTCAATTGGGTACCTTACCCCACAGGAAAGTAGGGGGTAAGGGGATAGGATGGGCCAACTAGGTGGCACAGTGAGTAGAGCACTGACCCTGGAGTCAGGGGGACCTGAGTTCAAATCTGTCCTCAGATATTTGACATACTTACTAGCTGTGTGACCTTGGGCAAGTCACTTAGTTCCAATTGCCCTGTCTTCCCCCCCTCCAAAAAAAGAGGGGGGTATGATAGAAGGGAAGGCAGTTTCAGGGAGGAGGTAATCAAAAGCAAACACTTTTGAAAAGGGACAGGGTCAAGGGATAAAATTGAATAAAGGGGGACAGGATAGGATGGAGGGAAATATAGTTAGTCTTTCACAACATGACTATTATGAAAGTGTTTTATATAATGATACATGTGTGACCTATGTTGACTTGCTTGCCTTCTCAAGGAGGGTGGGTGGGGAGGGAAGAAGGGAGAAAATTTGTAACTCAATGTTCTAAAAACAAATGCTCAAAAAAAGTTGTTCTTTACAACTTTTTTTTATCTTGGGAAATAAGATATACAGGCAATGAGATATAGAAATCTATCTTGCCCTACAAGAAAGTAAGGGGAAAGAGGATGGAGGTAGAATGGGGTGACAGAAGGGAGGGCAGACTGGGGAAAGAGGCAATCAGAATATATGCCATCTTGGAGTAGGGGGAGGGTAGAAATGGGGAGAAAATTTGTAACTCAAAATCTTGTGGAAATCAATGTTGAAAACTAAAAATATTACATAAATAATAAAAATATGGAAAAAAATAAAAAATAAAGTGGTTAGCACAGGGTCTGGTATATGACCAGCGCTACATAAATGCTCATTCCTTTCTCTCTTCCTCCCATCATAAACCTTTTCTTTTCCATCATTCAGTAAATCAGTCAATTGGTTAAAAAAGAAAGAAACAAAATGCAAATTTGTTCCAATTTGACTGAGATATTAGAGAACAATCTGAGCACAGGGAGAATTTCAGTTTGCTTCCCCATTCAATTTCTTCCATAAGAAACATCAAGAATGCAGAAAACTGTACCGCTTCAAAATAACTCACAAACTACAACACTTTCCCTGCCCACTCCTAAGTAAACCAAGGTTTTTGTCATGGTAAAGTCCTATATTTATTGTATATCCTCTGGCGTAGTTGGAATAGCAGGCAAAAGAGGACTGATCTGTTCCACCATAGCCTCTGACACATCACCACTACCAAGGCCTTGCATTGTGGCACGCCCAACCATCCAGACACTTTGCCAGCCTTGCTCTGGTGCTACAATTTGTAGGACTGACATATTTCTTAACCACCTGTCATATATAAAACAGTGCTCCTATTTTCATTAGGCTCCTACCTCTTTTTATGTGTCACAGATGAGGTTTTTGGGTGTTTTATCCCTAACCCTGTTATCCCCATAAACCCTGTTGTTTTTATTGCATGATTTTTTTCATAACATGGTACTCTGAAGGAATACACATGGCATGTTATAGCAGAGTTGACTATATGCTGCAAACAAAAATAAAGGGGAGGGTTTATATGTAAGAGGATCCTCTATAAGGAAAGGAAGGTGAAAACTCTGTCTCATACTATTTAAAACCAGATTGAGTGAGAAGATGAAAAATATAGACTGGGGGGAGGAACTTTGAAGTGGCAGGGGTATGGATTAGATGACCTAATAGGTCATCTTCATCACTAATTTTCTATGATTCATCTCTTAATGCAGCCAAGTCATTATATAAATGTCATCCAGCCCAGCTGTTGGTATAAGCAGCAATTGTGTGGGAATCTGTCCTTATCCCACCCCCCACCCAGAACTGCTGAGCCAACCTTATGAACCAAGCAGCCACTGTGTAGGTGGGAACCCCCATGAGGCTGTGCTCCAGGTAGCTTTCACACCTTGTAGCAGTCTCTTGTTGCAGAGGCAAAGACAGTTTCTGTGTTACCAAAGCACAGTAGAGGGCTTAGAACCATTTGTCTATTACAGCAATGGAGAAAGTGCTACTCCACAACCTTACTAGTCCTGTCTCATTTTAAGGGGGGAAAATAATATTAACCCCATAGCTCTTTCTCATCTTTATAACTTCTGACACCATCTGGGTAGTCTACCAGGTTGATTCATGTGCTACAATCTCTCCCTCAGGAGGGATGTCTAAGTCTTGCTCCCTGGAATTCCCTTGAGCAGGCCCTCAGCCCTGGGGTGTGTAGAACTGTCACCAGAGTCCATCCATGTGGCTGTGTGTTTCTCCATGGCTGTCCCCTGAAAAAAAGGATTCTCTGTGGCCCAGCAACACCCTGATAGGTAGTAATGAAATGCCAGGCTGGTTGTACCTGTGGCCATAGAACATGGAGAATATGGAGAATACAGTTCCAGATGCTGTTTTTTCCAAGCCTGAAAACCAGAATGTTTGTCACAAAGGTGCTTCAAACTGTTATTAAGTCTTCAATGCCATGTCTGTGAAACAGTTTATGGATAGGCAAAGGGCAATTTTCTCAGTATTAAAAGTGAGAGGGGGAAAAAACAGGCAGGAAAAAATAGCCCCTTCCAATTAAGATTTACTGCACAGCAGCTCGCTTTAGTAATTCCTACCTGCTAACTTTCCTCCTGGCAGGCTATGAATGGATAGTCACGTGTCCTTTGTACAATGGCCCACAGATTCCAGAAGAGAAGCAGGGTCATTCATTGCCAGGCCAGAGAGCAGGTTGTCTGTGGAACTCTGTTCCTTGTGCATTGCTTGGCACTATTGTGGTATGTAGATAGAGTGCCAGGACCGTAATCAGGAAGACTCATTTCCCTGAGTTCAAATCTGACCTCAGAGACTTACTAGCTGTGTGATCACTTACTCAGTTTGCCTCAGTTTCCTCATCTGTCAAATGAGCTGGAGAAGGAAACGGCAAACCACTCCAGTATCTTTGACGAGAAAACCCCAAATGGGGTCACAAGGAGTCAGACATGGCATGAACAATGAGAACAACATGTAGTATTTACCACAAATGCAGACTGGGGCAGGGAGGGTACTATTTTAAAAGTATTGTGCCATTCAGTGGGAAAAGATTTGTCCCTGAAGGGGAAGAAATGTTTATCTGTTTGTTCCCCGTAAACTCTCCAGGCAGTGTGGAAATAAAAGAAATTCAAATCCTGTTTACCAAATAGCTGCACTTATATTCAAACACAACTAATTTGCCACCTACCATGCCCAGGTGACATAAAAGGAAATCTCAGCAGCCTCTCCAAAATATAGTCAGAGTCAATTTACAGGAGAATTTCGGGGCTAATTTCAGGGTTAATAAATTCCTTTATTAACAATGAAAGGCTTTTCATTCTGAATGCAACTTAAAATGCTTTTTAAAAATGTGCCTCCTTCCATTATGAGTATAACATATAAAACATTGTTAAGGACAAATCCTTATAAAACCTAATTCAACAAACGTTGATTAAGTCCTGAGCATTTGGGCTCAGAGTGCTGAACTTGTCCAAGAAGACTCATTGAGTTCAAATCCAGCCTCAGATACCTCCTAGCTGTATGACCCTGGGCAAGTTATTTAAAAACCTCTGCTTGCCTCAGTTTACTCATATGTAAAATGAGGGCAATAATAGCACCTACCTCCCAGGGTTATTGTGAGGATAGAATGAGATTATACTATCGTAGCACAGTGTCTGGCACATGGTAGACACTTAATAAATGCATCTTTCCTTCTTTCCTTCCTTGTACAAATGCACAGAATAGGAAATAGTCAAATTCAGAGAACAAATAGTATCCAGTTGGGTTAGTAAGTAGAACTTTTAAAGAACAGCTGGAAAGGCGGGTGTGGAGAGTCTTGGGTGCCAATAGGGAGCCAGTGATGATTCTGGGGCAGCAGGATGAAATTATCAGACCTATGACGTGAGTTTAGTTATCTCAATATGAGTGATTTACAGAATGTCTTCTGTATAGTCCTGAAACAATCAGCCAGAATGCAGTCCAAAGCAATTCAGCTATTCATTATGTGTACATGGCTACATAGTCTGCAATACATTTTTTTCCTCATTAAATAAGCCTGTTAAGCAATTTCTGGCAGCTAGGTGGCACAGTGGATAGAGTGCTGGGCCGGGAGTCAGAAAGACCTGAGTTCAAATTCAGCCTCAGATACTTATTAGCTGTGTGACCCTGGCCAAGTCACTTAACCCTGTTTGCCTCAGTTTCCTTATCTGTAAAATGAGCTGGGGAAAGAAGACAAACCACTCCAGTATCTTTGCCAAGAAAATCCCAAATATGGGGTCACAAGGAGTTGGACATGACTAAAATGACTGAAAAAGCAATTTCTAAGTATAATGATACTATCCCTAAAAAGATTCCAGTTACAAACCAAATTTCCATACAGACTTCTACTATAAACTAACAAGCGTGCGTTGTTTAAAAAAATGTAATATGTCTGTTAAGCAATGAAAGAAAATGTTTCTTTTAGTCTCAAGATCTTCAGTTCATATCATGTCTAAATAAATGGAATTTCCTTCTTCAGCATGAGCATGCCAGTCATACCAATATTTTGTTTTCACTTATTTCAGCAGTTTATCATGCAAACCATATTCAATTCAACTTTACAAACATCTATTAAGCCCCTGTTATGTTCCAGGGACCATGGGAAGTACTCAGGTTACAACAACAAAAAAAGAAATAGTCCTTTCCTCTAGGAGTAGTGTGGTGTAGTGAAGAGAGTGCTACATTTGGAGGCAGAATACTAGGGTTCAAACCCAGCATTTCCATTTACTGCCTGTGAGACTCTGGGCAAGGTATTTAGCTTCTCTGTGAGTCAGTTTCTTTATCTGTAAATGGAGAGGACTAAATGATCTTTAAGTTTCTATCCAGGATAGGCAAATATCAAGTAATTTGAGAAGCGAGGGCACATTAACAGAAAGAAAGCAGGGTTTGGAATGACTTTCTATAGGAAATGTCATCTTATTGTAGTCTTGGGTGAACCTAAGGATTCTAGAGTACAAGGAGAGAGGGTGCATCATAGGCTTTACATATGTGTGTGTATATGTGTGTATATATATGTGTGTATATATACATGCATGCATATATATACATATATGTATATATGTATATGTATATAATATAGTTACAGACGGAAGGACAAGTTTGGGGAATGGCTAGTAAGCCAATTTGACTAGAGTAGAGTGCATGAAGGAAAAGCACATGAAATGTCATTTAGACTGTTAATGGGATTTAAATACAAGAGACAATAGGAAACCGTTGCAAATTGCTAAGCAGTGACAAGGGGAAAGGTGGCATTGGAAGATTATTTTGGCAGCTCTATAGAGGACAGATAGTCAGACAGAAACTGGAAGCAGGGAAACTCATGGGGAGACTATAATGATACTCTACTGAGAAGTAATGAGGGCTCAAATGAGAATGATGACCCTCTGAGTGGAAAGTAATGAACATAAGCATATGATGGGAAGAAAAAATCAGCAAGACTTGACAGGATGGATATGGAAGGTAAGAAAGAGAGAGCAATCATGGATGACTCCAAATTTGCAAGGAAATATCTTCAGTAGAAAGAAAAAAGTTTAGAGAGAGGGTGGGTTTTTGTTTGTTTGCTTGTTCATTTGTTTTTGCTGGGGTAGGAGGTGGTAGATAATAAATTCAAAGCTTTGTAGGTTCTTAAAGAAAATAGCATGGTTAATACAATCAAAAGGTTTTTTTTTTCTCCTTGAGCTAAACCTTAAAAAAAATTTCCTTGCCTCCTTTTTCCTGTCAAGTTCTAAGATTTATGCTCATCTCTCTCTCTCTCTCTCTCTCTCTCTCTCTCTCTCTCTCTCTCTCTCTCTCTCTCTCTCTCTCTCTCCCTCTCCCTGTATGTATGTTGAATTCTATATATGTTTTTTTGGTGCTGATCATTTCTCATGTGCCATTAGATAATACAGAAAGAACATTTGTTCAGGCCATCCTGAAAAGCCTTGTAGGACTATGTAGTGAGGCTTTCAGACACAGAAGCCTCTCCTCTCTTCAAGAATCTGAGCATGCTGCTCACTTCTTGAACTACATCTGCTGTTAAAACATGTTTCTTCATCCTTTACTATGTACTTCAACGTAAGTTTTAAATATATATATGTATACATATACATATTATATATATACACATATACATATCCACCTTTAATATATACTTAAACCATATCCTTTCCTCTTCTCTAGTACCTTATCTTTCCCTTGAAACCATTCCATCCAGAACTCCATTTGCCGTAGTTAATCTTTTGACCTTATTTTAGCCCCTCCATTTTTATTGTGAAAGTCCACCCTCCCCTTCTGTTCTCTCTCTGCACACCTCAAGGCATCCACACACAGTGCCTTTATTCTTCCTTGCTTTATTCTCTTAAGACCCTGACCCCATCCATATAGACATCTGTTTTTGGATCTTTGGTTTTTGTCATTTGTGAATCTTTGCTTTTTCCTATCTAAACATGACATCAAAAGCTTCTCTAGGTAGAAATACTTATTTTACTCTCTAATTGGTTTTACTCCTTCCCTTGAAAGCTTTCTTTATTCCATTTTGCAGTTATTAAATTTACACACACACGTGTGTGTGTTTGTGTGTGTATACACACACGTATAAATATATTTCCCACCACCATTTGACATCTTGTAAGAGAAGCATCTTTCCTTCCCCTTGGTCACTTCTCTTACAACATTTTTCATTTATTTCTGCTTGACAATAATTCGATCTTTCTTTGTATTTCTCAGCTTTCGAAAAATTAATTTGATTTTTTACATAGAATGATCAGAAAAGCGTAAACTCAAACTTTCTATTTTAAATCCATCTTCTTTCTTGGCCTAAAGTTTATGATTTATATAGCTCTACTTTCATATTTTTACAATATTCCACGATATAAGCAAGTATATCTGGATAAGTATTCTTGAAAATTGTATTCTTACTGATTCTAAAACATAGAATCACAGAATTTGAGTGTTGGTTTGAACCCATACATGAATGGAATCCCCATTATAATGTACCCCAAAAGTGATAATCTGGCCTGTTGTTGAAGACCACCAAAGGTGGGAGTGGGAGTGGGAGTGGGAAGCCACCACCTGTCAAGAGAGCCATCCACTTTTGGACAGCTCCAATGCCAAGGAATAGTTTCCTGACATTAAACCTAAATGGCCTCTTTGCAACTTCCAGTCATCGCTCGTAGTTTTGCCCTCTCAGGCCAACAAAATAAAATCTAATCCTCCCTACATGTGAAAAACTAATCAAATACTTAAAGGCAGCTATTATATCCCTCTTGACTCTTCCCTCTTACAAGAGAAATGTTACCCATTCCTTCGACCATTCCTCATACGGCATGGAATAAAACCTTTGATGATGCTGGTCACCCTCCCCTGGACACTCTGCAGCTGATCAGTATTATTCCTAAGTTGTGGCACTCAGAACTAAACACAATACTCTGGGATGAGATCTGATCAAAGCAAGGGCTATTTCTTCTCTATTCCTGGAAGCAGTGCTTCTCTTAATGGAGTCTGAAATCACATTAGTTTTCTCATCTGCCAGATCACGCTGATAACTCATATTAAGCTTATAGTATACTGGAATTCTCAGGGGTTTTTTTTTGCCAGAACAAATCTATCTTAACCATGCCTTACCCATTTTGTTTTTGTCAAGTTAATTTTCTTGTACCCAACTGTAGGATTTTATATTTACCCCTACTGAATTTTGTCTTATTTGAATCATCCCAATACTCTAGCCTGTCACTATTCTTTTGGACCCTAACTATCATCCAGTACATAAGCTATCGCTCACAGCTTGGCGTCATCTGACAACTTGAAGAGCACGCCATCGATACCTTTATCCAAGTCTATCTTTATCCATAAAGATGTTAAACAGCACATGGCCAAAGACAAATTCCTGGGATGTTACACTGAAGGACTTCTGCCATATTGACATCAAACCATTAACAACTACTCTTTGAGTGGAGTCGTCCATCCAATTCTGAATTCATCTAATTGTATCATCATTGAATCCATCTCTCGCCATCTTCCCCACGAGAAGAATATAAGACATTTTATCAAAAAGCTTTGATAAATCTATGTTGTTGTTCAGTCACGTTTGACTCTTTTATGACCCCGTTTGGAGTTTTCTTGGCAAAGATACTGAAGTGGTTTGCAATTTCTTCTCTTGCCCTTTTACAGATGAGGAAACTGAGGCAAACAAGGTTAAATGACTTGCCCAGGGATCACACAGCTAATGAGTATCTGAGTCTGCTTTTGAACTCAGGAAGAGGAGTCTTCCTAATTCCAAGCCCTGTGCTCTATCTACTGCACCACCTAGATGCCCCGGGTAAACTATAGCCTCATCATTCTAGTCATCTAATAGTTCAGCATTTCTGTAAAAAAAAATGAAATTGAGTAGTCTGACACGACCTATTCTCTTTTTTATAATTTATGTTTTTGAGGCAATTGGAGTTAAGTGACTTGCCCAGGGTCACACTGTTAGTAAGTGTCAAATGTCTGAGGCCATATTTTAACCGAGGTCCTCCACCCTCAAGGGCTGGTGGTCTATCTACTGCACTACCTAGATGTCCTTGCCATGACCCCTTCTTGATGAAGCCTTACTCACTCTTTGTAATCACAACTTCCCTTTCTTGATATTGATCAACTATCTCTTTAGTCATCCAGTCTATTGCATTATTTCCAGATTCAAAGTCAAACTCACTAGCCTTTAGTTTAGAGATGTTACTCTCTTCCGCTAAAAAATGGTAATTAGCCTTCTCTAAATCATGTACCATCTCTTCCATCTTCAATGAGCTTTCAAATATCATAGCCAGTGGCTCTGCATCTACATTGGCCAATTCTCTCACGTCCCAAGGATCTAGTTCATCTGGACTAGATAACATGAATTATCCAGGGGTGCTCTCCTATCAATGCTTCACTTATCTTGGTATCAACTCTCTTAGCAATTTCTGTTCTGTCATTTCTAGGTCAAAAGTCATTCTATTTGGCAGGGGAAAAACAGAAACAAAATAAGGAAGCAGCAGTTCTGCTTTCTCTCTGTTTTCTGTTTTCATCATCCCCTCAACCTCAGCCAAGGGTCCTATTCCTTCTATGATCCTCCTTCTCTTCAAATTGAGCTTTTTAAAAAGGAAACCCTATTTTTGCCTTTACCTTCCTTCATTAGCCTCAGCTCACTGGGAACTTTAGCATTCCTGACACTATTGTTAGAGGACTATAGCGAACTATTCATGCTCTGTTATCTGGCCTTGTTTCCATTTTCTACACATTTTTAAAAACTAATTTGATTGGTCAGTTCCCTGTACATTCATAATAGTCTTTTCACATAAGTCCCATTTTTCTTTCTAGCACTGGCACGTAGTAGGAACTTAATAAATATTTGCTTACTGATTCCTCACTGAAATTGTTTCCCTTTGTCTTCAGAATGTCATGCTTGAGCTTCTCCCATCCCTCCTGGACTGACTTACTCTCTAACATTTTCATATACAAGATCCTACCTACATTTCCTCCGAACCCACCGAAATCTGCTTTCCCAAAACCGACAGTGCATATCAGGCTATGCTTGGATTTTTCTCTCTCTGGTACAATGTCTAAAAATAAATGATCCCTTTTTTAGAATTCCCACCTAGCAATCACCTCTTCTCTGTTAGTAACAATGAGATACAAAGTGGAATGACCCTTTATTGGTTTTCCCCTTTGTGAAGGATACAATTTTCCTAAAGGCAAATAAAGAAGTCATTGAGTGACTAGGAAAACTGAATTAATATGGTGACTAGCTAGCTAGGGGTGAAGGAGTCATTCTGGGAGGGCACTTAGCCTTCTGAGACTTAGTTCTCTCATCTGTAAAAATAAGAAGAATGGGCTAGATGGTCCTTAATGTCCCTTCCAGCTTTTGATCTATTAGGTTATGGTTTTAGGTAATAAGTGATGAAGCTGCATGCACACGCACACACACACACACACACACACACACACACACACACACACATTATTGGGAAGCTAGGGAGTTTAGAGTCTATTGGAAATGTGATAGGGAAGCACTAAAATTTCTTGACCAGGCAAGTGAGGTGACATTAGCAGTTATGTACAGGAAGAATTTGGGTGGACAGAAAGACTTCAGGCAGATTATATAGTTGAAGGCTCTTACTGCCATCCCCGAGTGAGTTAATGAAAGCATAATACTAGGGAGGGAGGTGGCGGCAAAGGGAAAGTAATATAAAGGATCAGTATGTAGAAAGAATCAGACGTACTTGGTGACTAGATATAGCTGTGAAGAAGGGGCAGTCAAATAAGAATTTTATTTCTAAAACTCCATTATTCTTTCTACCTCACTACCATCACTCTCTTTGTGAGTAAAGTTTTTCTTGTGAGTTCTCTAGGTTTAGGCAAAAACATTCAGACAATTATTAGAAACATACAATAACATCAGAGACCCTCCACATCAGCTTCATATCCATATCACAACTGATTGTGAATCTAGCCTGTGTACCTTCCCGTATCTTCTGAAGTTTACCTATTATGTGAAATGTTCTTCAAATAAGCTTCTGGTTCACCTGAAACTAATAAGAGCCAGAGTAAAAGCATTGGCATTGTAAGAAGTGAAAGGGCTAGCTTTCTAAAAGAAGGATCTTGATGTTTTAGGTCATCCGGAAAGGAGAGGTGAGCTGCTGTTGGATCTGCACGGCATGCAAGGAGAATGAATATGTGCAAGACGAATTCACCTGCAAAGCGTGTGACCTTGGATGGTGGCCAAACAGAGACCTCACTGGTAGGACCTTTCTCATTTATATGAACAACCTCCCCTCAAAGTGTTCTGATATTGTTTTCCCCCCATTCTAGGAATTATGCTGACACCTTTCTCATACATTTACAAAGGATACATTCTTTTTAATAAGTTTTTCCATATTTGCTTATATTGTTTACTCCACTAGAACACCTGAGCGCCTATTTCATTGTATAGTATAATAATACCCCAAACTAGTGGAGTATTGTATAAGAATGCTACCATTAATTTTTTTAAGTAGAAGTTGATAATACTGTATTAATGTTGGGAAATGTAGAAGGAGGAGAAGAAAGAGGGACCCAATTCAACCCAAAATAAAAGTGAATCACTTCAAAATGTTTCACAATGAGATTCTGTAGTACTTGTATGTCATTGGTATTTCTAGACATATCAGTGTTACTTAAGTGCCGAAGAATTCGTCACTTGGCCCTGGAGAAGAATAGAGAAAATGTATGTCCCTTCCCTTCTTTGCAGAGGCAGAGTACTATGAGTTTGGGGAATATTGCCTCTGCTGTCAAATATGATTCATGTGTTGATTGGTTTGGCTGAATTTTTTCTCTTTCTTTTTAAAAAAAAATTGTTATAAGGGATGGCTCCCTAGATAGGAGAGGTGGGAGAGAAATATTCAGAGATTATGGTAATATAATGACAAAACATATTCATAAAATTAAGATTTAAAATTTTAAGTTTCTAAAGGGTAGGATTTATGTCATTTACTTTGCTTTTTAGGGTACTTAGCCAAGCATAATAAGCAAAGATAAATGGGATGCTCAGTCATACTCACAATCATCATTCTACAAAGGGTACAATACTAAACTTTTTTCCATTTCCAGATGAAACATTGTAGTTAGGCCATTTATTTAAGAAATATAGCAAATGGCACATAATGTACATTTTCAGTTATATGTATAATATTCTTATTTTATTCTCATCATATGGAAATACTCATTTTATTTTGGCGTTTGTTAAGTTCAGAATAAAAGAGGAAAAAGCAACACAACATATTATAGAATTGGAAAGCCAGATCTTACAAAAAGAGGCCTCAAAGATCTCTTTGCCCAAATGGCAACCAAATAACAGTTTTCTCTGTAAACTCCCCAACAAATTACATTGCCTCTTTTGCAAATCAAATATGTTATTCCTCTTCCAAATGCAATCATGCAGTTTCTGATTGATTGATGTTCATTGAAAGGAAAATAACTATGGCTTTGCTACTAAATGTAACAAGAATATAATATTTGATCCTTCTATGCTCATAAACGTGTGATGAGTAAACATTATTCTGTTTTTCTGAGGACTTCAGCTAGTCTAACCTTTTTGAAAAATAAAAATGAAGTCTAATAGGATAAGAATATGTGTTAGTATATGTTTCAGATTGTGACTTAAATTTGTAGATTGAGAATAAGCGGTTCTTGGAGCATATGCCCAGAAGATTTCACAATTATTGTGTCTGGGGTTTTTCCAGACAACACATATGTAGAATATAAGATTCTTCAGCAGATGTAGTTCATTGATTCTCAACAGGGGAAGTGTAAAAACGGGGAAAATTTACTCATTAGGACTAAATGAAACTTTAAAGTCTTCTCTAAATTGTTGCATACACATATATAGCCAAATAAGATGTTGGATATGACCACAGAGATAAATTTTGTTTTCAGAAGTCTGCTGAATATTGGTATCGAATGAGGCATAGAACAGGCGGAAATATACTGACAGAGGAGCTCACCAGTGAATTGGAGGCTATCCTGTGCAAAATCCAAACAGAAGAAAGTTTCACTATTAGTGTGTGAGGGCTTGTCTTTCTTTGTGTTCCCAGCACTTAGCATACTTCCTGGCACATGCTATTAATGTTCTTCAGTCATTTTTCAGTTATTTCCTATTCTTTGTGACCCCATTTGGGGTTTTACTTGGTAAAGATACTGGAGTGGTTTGCCATTTCCTTCTCCAGCTCCTTTTACAGGTGAAGAAATTGAAGCAAACAGGGTTAAGTGACTTGCCCAGGGTCACACATCTAGTAAGTGTCAAAGGCCAGATCTGAATTCAGGAAGATGAGTCTTCCTGACTTCAGGTTCAGAACTCTACCTACTGAGCCACCTAGTTACCCCAACTTGGCACATATTAGGTGCTTAATAAATGTTGACTTGTCTTCAGATGTTCCTCTTTGTAGAATACTCTAAGCTGTATTGAATGAAACCTTAGAACACTATAGAAATTCCTCCATGAAATACAGTCACTCATTTACATCAGAAAAACAAGATTGATTATAAACTTCAGATTATGATATCAGAGGGCACATGCGCACGCACGCACACACACACACACACACATACACACACACACACACACACACACACACACTCTCATACCCTCCCTTTCCCCTTTCCCAAGCACACATCTAATCCAAGACAAGCTTTGCATATGGGTAATGAACTGAGCCCCACAACTGAATAATAAGAGATTAATAATAAAACACAACTATTCTAAACTTCGCTGTCCTGAAAAAGCCAAGTTTTTGCTATGTGGCTACGAACCACAGAATGCTACAATCTCAGAAGAATCAAAATTACAAGTGTCCCAGAGGGCAACAGAAAGATGCATTGAAACCATTCCTGTTGATAAATAGACAAATAATATGAACAGGAAGCTTTCACAGGAAGAAATTAAAGTTGACGATTGCCACATGAAAAAAATGTTTTAAATCACTAGGAAGTGGAGAAATGCAAATTAAAATAACTCTGAGGTACCACTCATACCCATCAGATTAGAAATGACAAATGCTGGTGGGGATGTGAGAAAATGGGCATACTGATGCACTATTTATTGGTGGAGCTGTGCAACAATCCAATCATTTTAGAAAATAATTTTGAACTATGCTCAAAAGGGTATTAAACTGTACATACCCTCTGACCTAGTAAGACTGCTAGTAGGACTATACCCCTAGGAGAGCAAAGAAAGAGGAAAATGACCACTATGTACAAAAATATTTATAGCTTCCCTTTTTTGTGGAGGCAAAGAATTAGACATGGAGGGGATGCCCATCAAACAAGTTGTGAACAAACTGTGGTTTATTACGGTGATGGAATGCTATTGTGCTATAAGAAATGATGAAGAAAAAATAGAAAAGATTTATATGAATTGATACAAAGTGAAATGAGCAGAACCAGGGAAAGAGTCTACATAAAACAGCCATATTGCAAAGATATGCAATATCTTTGGAAACTTGCAAACTTGGAAAGACTTGTTTAATATCTCTGATCAACACAATGACCCACCACAATTCCAAAGGACTCATGATAAAATGTGTTCTCTACCTCCAAATATAGAATTGAGGACTCAGAATGCAGATTGAAGCATATTTTTTAACTTTATTTTTCTTGCTTTTGGGGGAACATGGCAAATGTAGAAATTTGTTATGCATGAGTACACACATTTGAAATGGGTTTTGTTTTTCTTGCCTTCTTATTGGGTAGGGGAAGGGGTATGGGAGAGGGAGAGAGAGACTTTGGAGCTGAAAAAAAGAAAAAAAACTATTTTAAAAAAGAAAAAACAAGATTCATTGATTAGGCTGCTACATACTTCTAATAAGAACTCACATACAAAAAAGTAGCTTAAAAGATATTACAAAGGACATGCATAACAAGAGACTGCTGTGGCATAGCCATGTAGCTGTAGTGAGTGATAACAGATAGCTTAAATGGTGCCATGGCTATCCATGAAAAATATGTGTGTATGTGTGTGTACGTATGTGTGTATATGCATGCATGTGTATGTATATGTGTGTGCATATGGATACACGTGTATATTTGTGTGTATAGGTCTACATATATGCACACATACACAAATATACATATATACTCACATACGTTTGTATATATATTTATGTATGTTTTGAAACAAAGAAAAGCCCTCAGCACGTTAGGTGAGTCCTCTAAAGAGGATCTATGGAAAGTCAAAGGCAAGAAGCATACAGAAGAAGGTACAGATAACTGGGTTGCAATTTATTCTAAAGGAAGGATACTCATACTCATGATACCGTGGGTTCATCAAAATCCTGAAGGAAGTCTCTAAACTGGGTTTCTACCAATATTTGAGTGAATTATTAATAAGCTACTCTATTTAAAATTTTAAATTAATTTGCAAAATGGGAAATTCACAGGTACAAAAACAAGGAATACTTAAAATATTAAATAGTTTATTTTGCCATATGTTTGCCAAATATCAATTAATAAATCAACCAACAAACATTTATGAAGTACCTACTATGTGCCAGGCACTTGCTAGGAGGTAGAGATTAAAAAAATGAAACAATCACAGGCCTCTTGCATTCTATGAAGAAATTCTCTTTTTGGATTGAGCTCAAACTCAATTTTAGTGGAAAAAAGTAGACAGGTTGTTGGACTTTTTTTTAATGGTGTATTAACTTATGCTGTAATAAACTTTTCCCATCATTTGGTCACATAATTGTATTTACATGCCTAAAGAAGAAAAATTGTTTTTAAATGAATTCATAAACTTCTTTGGAACATTTTGTATTTTGACTATGAAGATAATTGTTATATGCCTAATTATAATGATTTTTGAAGCTGTTAATGAAATAGGATTCTCAAACATTTTTCTTTATGTGAGAACTACATATTTTAATTCAGCCTTTAAATATCACACTTTATTTCTTGCAAGAACTTTACAATCATTTTCATGTTCCATATAGAGACATGTGATACATAAACATGAGTCTGTACTGCAATGAAATGGTGCTAGAATTTAGATTAAATATTCATAGGAATTCAACTGAACGCAATCCAATACTACTCACTTCTTAAAATAGGTCACACACCATAAGGGAACTTCTCAAAATGACAAACTCCATCAGAAAGATTCTCAAGAAAAAAATTTTTTAAAAAAATTCTCTGGATCTAACATGTTTTCTCCAGCACAAACTATGTCTGGACCCATTTCAGTAACTATTCACTAATTCAGGACAAGGGCTGTAACAGGCTTATAAATAAATAAATATTCATTATATAGAAATATTATATAAATATATCATAGCATAATATATTAATATTATATATTATATAATTATTATACCTATGTGTGGATGCATGTGTTCTGCATACATATTATTATGCATATATTACATATAACATTCATATTACGCATATATATGTATTATACATAGAGAGAGAGTTTGAGAAAGTATCATAGAGACTCTCCCTATTTGTGCATATGTGTGTGTTTGTCTGCATGTTTCCTAGCTTCATATACTGGTCCAGGCTTTTGCCTTGGATTCATCCTTAACTTTTCCTTTCCCCTCAACTCTTATATTCAATCAGTTCCAAGGCTTGCCAGTTCTACCTCTATGGCATCTGTCCCTTTCTCTCCACTTATTAGTCCACTGTCCCTCTTCAGTTCTATCCTAGACTATAGTTATTAGTCTCCTAATTGGTCTTCCTCCTTCTAGTCTCTCCTCTCTACAATCTTTCATCAGCATCATTGCCAAAATCATCTTCTTAAAGTATAAGTCTATCCATCTGATTCCTCTACTCAAAAACTTCTAGTGGTTTTCAATTAACTTTAGAATAAAATACAAAATTCTTGAATTTTCTTTTATAGATGGCACAATGTACAGAGCACCAGAGGTCTGGAGTCAGGAGCACCCAAGTTCAAATTTAGCCTCAAATACTTAATAACTGTGTGACCCTGAGCAAGTCACCTAACCCTGTTGGCCTTGGTTTCCTAAGCTGTAAAATCAGCTTTAGATGGAAATGGCTAACCACTCCAGTATCTTTGTCAAGAAAACCCCAAATAGGATCAAGAAGGGTCAGACATAACTGAACACAACAAAAAATAATATGCATCCAACCTCCCTTTCCAGACTTGCTTCACTTTATTCTATTTTATACATTCTGGATTCCAAACAAATTGAGCTGCTAGCAGTTTCCCATAAATTAATATTCTATTTCTCACCACCACGCATTTACATATGCTGTGCCCCATGCCTGGGATGCACTCCTTCCCTATCACTTTCTCTCTGGATCCTTATCTTTCTTCAAGGCTTAGCCCAAATGTCACCTCCTTTCTGAGGCCTTCCCTGATCCCCACAATTATCAGTTTTCTTTTACTCCCCAAATTCCCTTTTAGCTACTTATCTATATTATGTCAACTTCTAGGCATCAGGGATAAATACTGAGCCTCTGTTTTCTTTGGCAAAGGGAACTCCCAGACGGAGAAATTCCCTCTACCAATGAAGGTCTCTTCCCTGTACCATAGTTGCAGAGAGTTTCCTACAGCATTGAGGGGTTACCTCATTCACCCTAAGGTCACACAGCTAGCACGTGCCTGAATTTCAGTTTGAAGTAGACATCTGCAGTAGAACTTTACCACTGTCTTGGAAAAAAAAATGGATCTCTAGTCTCACTGCATAGACCAACGGCACAGGACCTGAACTCAGAAACACTTGAACTCAAAGCTTGCCTTGGACATTTATTAGCACTGTGATCTAGGCAAATTCTTTTAACGTCTGGGTACCTCAGTTTCTCCATCTGTAAAATGGGGATAATAAGAGCAGGTATGTCCCAGAATTGTTGTGAAGAACGAAGGAGCCAATATATGTAAAATGCTTTGCAAACCTTAAAGCATCACATAAATACTAGTTGTTACTCCAATACTTTTTCATAGCCCACCATGGAACCAAGCCTAAGATCCCTACCTCAATAGTGAAAGCAAAAGATACACCCAAGTTTCTTGTATCTACAAGAAAAAGTAGTATTTTTTTTCTTCATCATCATCATCATCATCATCACTGATCATTTTTTATTGGATGAAAATGATTTAGGGCTATTTTTTTTCCAAGATAATGTCGAATCACTCTAAACAGTGAAACCAATTTACAATTAGATAATGATGGGGGAATGAACACAATGTTCTTGGATTCATTGTGGTAAGCTTTTGTTATAAATCATTTCAGGGGATGTGATTGGAAAGGAGGGGAAAGCAGGCTATCAGAATTTATTTAATAATCTATATTATAATGATGTTTCAAAGTAATACAAAATCAAGAATGATGATGAAATATCTATGTCTGAAAAGTTACTGATTTTCTTCCTCACTGGTTCCTATTAGCCTTTGATTCTTTTTCCTTCCTTCCTTCCTTTCCCTTCCTTCCTTTTCCTTCCTTCCTTTTCCTTCCTTCCTTCTTCCTTCTTTCCTTCCTTCTTCCTTCCTTCCTTCCTTCCTTCTTCCTTTCTTCCTTCCTTCCTCCCTCTCTCCTTCCTTCCTTTCTTCCTTCCTCCCTTCCTCTCTCCTTCCCTCTTTCTTTCTTTCTTTCTTTCTTTCTTTCTTTCTTTCTTTCTTTCTTTCTTTCTTTCTTTCTTTCCTTCCTTCCTTCCTTCCTTCCTTCCTTCCTTCTCTCCCTCCCTTTCCTTCCTTCCTTCCTTCCCTCACTCCCTCTTCTCTTTACATACAGGCTGTGAACCCATTACTGTTCGCTATCTTCAATGGAGCAACATAGAGTCTATCGTAGCTGTGGTGTTCTCTTGCCTGGGCATTTTGGTCACTTTGTTTGTCACACTCATCTTCGTGCTATACCGGGATACTCCAGTGGTCAAATCCTCCAGCCGAGAGCTTTGTTATATAATTCTAGCCGGCATTTTCCTTGGCTACGTGTGCCCCTTCACCCTCATAGCCAAGCCTACCATCACGTCATGCTACCTTCAGCGCCTCCTCGTCGGACTCTCCTCTGCTATGTGCTACTCTGCTTTGGTGACCAAAACTAACCGCATTGCACGAATCCTGGCTGGGAGCAAGAAGAAAATATGCACCAGGAAGCCTCGGTTCATGAGCGCCTGGGCCCAAGTGATCATTGCCTCTATTCTGATTAGCGTGCAGCTAACATTGGTGGTGACCCTGATCGTCATGGAGCCGCCCATGCCTGTCCTGTCTTACCCCAGCATCAAGGAAGTCTACTTGATCTGCAACACCAGCAACCTGGGTGTGGTGGCCCCCGTGGGCTACAACGGACTCCTCATCATGAGCTGCACCTACTATGCCTTCAAGACCCGAAATGTGCCCGCTAACTTCAATGAGGCCAAGTACATTGCTTTCACCATGTACACCACGTGCATCATCTGGCTGGCTTTCGTGCCCATCTACTTCGGCAGCAACTACAAGATTATCACTACCTGCTTTGCTGTGAGCCTCAGTGTGACGGTGGCACTGGGATGCATGTTCACGCCCAAAATGTACATCATCATTGCTAAGCCCGAGAGGAATGTCCGCAGTGCCTTCACCACCTCAGACGTGGTGCGCATGCACGTCGGGGACGGCAAGCTGCCCTGCCGCTCCAATACCTTCCTCAGCATTTTCCGGAGAAAGAAGCCAGGGGCAGGGAACGCAAAGTGAGTTATTTGACCTGGCTCGCTCTCTCTCTTTCTCTCTCTCTCTCTCTCTCTCTCTCTCTCTCTCTCTCTCTCTCTCTCTCTCTCTCTCTCTGTCCCTCTGTCTCCGTCTCTGTCTCTCTGTCTCTCTCTGTCTCTCTCCCTCTCTCTCTGCTATTAGTCTTCTATTCTCCCTCTGTCTCTTCTTCGCTATTCCCTCCTGCCTTTTTCCCCTACCCTATCCCCTTTCTCCTCTGCTATTTTTATCTTCCTCATTTTCTCAACTTCTTCTACCAGACTTGAGATTCACTTTCTTTCTATTCCTAGGAAAAATAAGGAACACAAAGCAGTTAGCAGCTAAGTATCTCTAGAATCCCTTTATTCTTGGCCAGCAGCTCTGTCTGGAACTCTGTTGGTGGCTTATATCCTGTTCCTTACAGATATACTTAATCCCTCTGTGCCTCAGATTCATTTTTAAGGGAGCTAGACTCTGAGGTCCTTTCAAGCTCTAAATCAGTAATGCTTTATATAGCGCTCTACATTTAGTAAGAATTCAATAAGCTTTATGGAACATGAATATGGTGGCACCTCAGGTCTGGATGTGAAATCATAACTGGCAGCTCTTGGTTCTTCTTCAGGCCAACTTTCGGGGTACCTCCTATATGAATTGTCAGTCTAGAACCTTGAGTATTTATACCATTGCCAGTCTCTGCAGAAAGTGTATGAAGATGGACAAACTAAGCAGAAAATAAAGGAGATGCTTCATATATCAACAGCCATACCATTAGTCCAAATGACTTAACTTTTGGGACCAATATTAATTATTTAATGGAGTTCTCTTGAGCAACTGTCTAATCACTGTTCAATTTTATTATTTTCACAGAGAAAAATGTTTCTTTAAAGATAAGGTTGGTAAAACACAGACATCTTTTTATCCTCATAACAACCCTTTTGGTAGGTGATATTATTATTCCCATGTTACAGATGAAGAAACTGAGACAGACATGGGTTAAAGGACCTATCTGGGATTACACAGCTAGTAAGGATCTGAGGAAGGATTTGAACTCAGGTCTTCCTGACACCAGATTGAACTCTATCCATCTATACCATCTAGTTCCCTAGATTAAAACTGCAGAAAAAAAAGGAACGTGAAATGTGATGTCTCCATCCTGAGACTCCATAAGGACAATAATGCCTTGATCCTTTCTCTCTTCTTATCTGCACCAGTTTGTTTAATGTGCCTCCCATGGCCCTGCTTCCTGCTTTTACTTTCTTTTGCTCAAGAACATATGCTCCAATTTATATTTTTCATCTCTAGCTTACACCCACAATAAAGTCAAAGTTCTTAAGACTTTTATAGATTTTAGAATAAAATTCACACTAATTTATAACATGAATTTGAATATTACAGAAGAAAATTATTTTCCTTACTCTTGTATTTAATTTCACTTTTTAATGGAAAGGAGTTTTCATTAATATCCAGCAGCTGGCACAGTGCCCTGCACCTATTCTTTTGAACTCACTTAAGTACCTTACATTTGTCCAAGACCTTATATATTTTTCAAATCACTTCCACGTGCAGTTTCTTATTTGGGCTTCCCAATACCCAATACTGAGGAGGGAGGCAGGTCATGATTTTTGTCTACACTTTACACATGAGGAGAACAGGCATAATAGAATAAATAAAACTTCTAATAATTGAATTCTAAGCATTCCCGAGAGTCAGTACAATCTAGTGATCGCAGGTCCAGCCTGGATGTTAGAAAGACCTCGATTAAAATTTCTCTTCTGACCTATACTAGATGTGTGATCATGGCTAAGTCTTTTAATCACTCAGTGCCCAAGTTAATTATCTAAGACTTTAAGTTATAGATGAGTTATTGATCATTAATGAGGGAGTTTCTATTTTAAGAGTCCCTTACTGAGAAAAATTCACAGGTTTGAAAGCCTCCCCCCCATCCCTCTAAAAAAAGATAACTATCCTCAGAGTTGAACAAGTACAGAACTTCCCCCATCCTCCAGTGTTTTCAAAATGTGCTCGGAAACCAGCATACCTATTCTTATAGATGTTATTTCTGTACTTATTAAATAGTAGATGGATTTTCAATCTTTTTTCAAGAGAAGGAGACAGATTTTTACCAACATGAAATTGCTACTGTCCCCACCTACCATTTAGTGAAACTACTAATGAGGCTTGGTAGAATGTATAACCACATTGTTGACCTTGACTCGTCTTGCATGAGGAAAAAACATGAGAGTACATAGAATAAGTGGGAGGCCACCAGTTCCTCCCCTTTTTCAGGAATCAGAACAAGAACAAAGGACTAACAGATTTTAAAAACAGAATTTGAACTCTACCTGAAGATTTATACCTAAATAGTGAAATTTGCAGGTGGATCTTTCAGGGTCTTGGTAGACTGGCAATGCACCCAAATAATTTGTGGTCAATTTACTTTACTGGTTGCATAGGCACACCAGGCCAATACTGTGGATGCCTATGGTTTGTCATGGCTTGCATGACTGATTACATCCCCAGCCCTGAACCAACTACCAGGTGGTTAGCTATTGGCAAGCATTTAAACAGCAGAGCAACAAAGCAAGGCAAGAAAATTCAGTCACAATGACCAAGGATAAGACCAGGTCCACTGAGTCCAAAGGTAAATGGCATAGGAGAGATTTGGGGCAAATGGAGGGGGAATAAATTAGAAGGGTGCAAAAGAAAAAGAAGTGAAAATAGTCTAACATAGAAAGTTAGTTGAGAGATAAAAAGAAAAGTAGATGTGTTTTTCTCTCTTATTTTTCTTTTCCTTCACCACTCTTTTTATTTGGAATTTTTCTTCCTTTACTGTGGTGCTTCAAAATTTTCCATATGTTTTGTGACACTAACTAGGTCTCTTTTAAAAGGAAAGGAATCTGATATATCATTTACAGCAACAGAATTTGCATTTTTAAAAATTTCTATTCTATCTAATTGCTCTGGTTTCTAATGCATACATATAAAGTATTTTCAAATTTTCTGTCCCTATTAAACTGTCCTTTTCTATTTTTTAAGAAAATAAAGGACCCTTAAGTTATATCCACACAAAATAAACAAAATGGTGATAAAAATAGAATATCATTTTCTATTTATAGTGTTACTGCCTTGATGTCTTCATGGGCTTTCCTCAGTAGTCTAGGTGATCTAAGAAAGAGTTCAAAAATCACTTCAAATTTTTAGAGTATTTGGAAGACTCCTGTTTAGTTTGGCTGCCCAACTCCAGTGGTCCATGAAACAAAGTGGAAAGCAATAATGGTAGAGTCAGTCAATAGGTTTCTGTGACAATGGCCTCCATCATGCTTTGTTACTGGTAAAGCATCTTCAGACATTGGCCAGTCATAAATGTAAAGCAAGAGGAAATTTTTCATAAAATGCAGCTGAAATAAAGTTATTTATTATCTCTTAAATGATTGAGCTTTTCATTCATCTTTTAGTATTTGGCTCACTACAATATGTTCTATCTCACGTAAATTATAAGAACCCAAGGGCAAGGATCGTGCCTTTGTGAGATCCTGAACTCCCTAACATATGGAACCAGTACACTGATTTCAGAAGCATGTGGCTCCAATGCATACTTATAAATGACTAGGAAGGTGGTGATTCCATAACTACCAGAAACAAATAGTTGTGTAGACAGCCAAGCATCATTGCAACTTGCCATGTCCTATTTTGTTTGCCTGTGGTATCCTGGCATTGCTTTCTTTAAAACCTGGGGGTTTTCTCTTCTGTGTTTTGTGTCTGAAGGGAAATTATGATTTCTTTTACATAAAGAGAATCCAAGTTTTTATTAAGGGTCCATTTTTTGTTCTCATATATAATTTAGGGGAGTAAATTATTGTATTCATTTGAGGATGAATTTAATCAATTGATCAACCATGCAAACCTGAATGCACTGAAAAATTACATAACCATTCAGTCTGCTTCAGTAGTTTATAACAGTCTCTGACTGTAAACCAGATATATCATCTGCATTGAAATGCATAAGATGAGTAAGATGCAAATAAGTTTCCACAGCTATAAAATTGGGATAATAGGGTGTACTCTCTATCTCCCAGAGTTGTTTTTAAGAGTAAGCAAGATCACATGCAAAAGACACCTTGTAATTATAAAAGCACTGCATGAATGTAACTTACTATTTAGTCATATGTTAAAATTCATCATTTAACAAGTAACTTTCATTAAGCAACTTTTCATGAGCTATTGATAATTGGGCTGATCCAAATAGAATTATTTAGGCAAAATTTCAACCAAAAAAACCCCATCTATCTACTACATGGTTTTCTGCTTTTACCAGTTCATTGTTTTAAATTTTCTCATCTCTTTCTCCCCCAATATATTTTGTAAAGTGTAACTTTAAAATATAACAATAGTCCAGCCCCAATGTTTCTGCTTTTGTTGTCAATGTCCAATATTTCCCCGATTTATCTTTTCCAAAGTTGAAGTGAAAAACAGTCTGATGTTTTCTGTAGTAACAAAAACCAAGGAGAGTTATGCCAACTATAAACCATAGGGCAGTGTACTCTGGATAACAAGTCATCCAATGAACCTATTTCCATTCTGGATGTGTAATCACTAAGTTTATAGTGTGCTGAGGGTGTTCGGCAGTCTGCATATGTAGCTATAAACACAGACCAGATGCTATAATGAATAGTTTCCAAGTTACCCTATCGTTTTCAATTTTACTCTGAAGAGCTGCCAGTTCAAAACATCCTTCCAGCCGGCTGTTTCTGAGATATATGGGGGGGGGGGGGGCGGTGCCATGTAAACTCTGTTTTTCAACATTCACTTTATTTTATGATTTTTTAAACAGCTAAGCAACTATCACAACTTTAAAGTTTGGTACACAACTAAATTATTAGGATGATTAAGGGTTATAAATACAATTTGAATGGTAGGTGTAACATATAATGAATGGGTCACTTTCGCTACCACCATTAAGGTATTAAAGTAGCCAGATGCCTATTGAGACTTGGAGGGGACAGAAAAAGAAACAACATGAAATAATGGAAAACATAATACCCATTATTTAAGCTTCATAACAATTCTGTGAGGTAATTGCTATCCCATACCCATTCTACAGAATTGTTATGAAGCTTAAATAAGATAATAGGAAAAAAAGCTTTGTAAATTTTATGTAATACAGGAAAGGTTAATTTGTCTGGGAAGTAGGAGAAAGAGTAGATAAACTTAACCTTGGGAGACTAGCTCAGATGAAATACTTAGGTGGATCTTATGTAAAGATTCTGGGTATTATCAGTGAAGACACTATCATATGGGACTCCAATACCTGATATGGGAACAACATGCTCACAGAGTCACAAAAATTGCATTATTTTTGTTGCTCTTTTGTGTAGCATAAAATGCCCTTGAAAATGATCTAGAAATAGATTTCTATCTTTTAAAAAATGACAAAAGAAATTTCTTAAATTTAGGTACAAGATGAAAATGACTATGCCACTGAAGTAGATTATCAGATTTTTATAAACAATAATTACATGTATGACTCCTTCAGTGTTGCCTCAAACTCAAACATACTTGTATGAAGAGACCTTGTTTTCAAGTTCCCGAGTTTAAGCTTTACTTCTCATATATGGTTATTAAAACTCTTGTTTCAACCATCTGCTAGTCTTAAACTACAATCTTCAGTTAGTGGAGTTTTTAAAATGTAAAGATGTTGTGCTCTGTTTACAACTGAAGTTTAAGTGCTGAAATGTTAAGGTTTTACCATAAATCAGCACAGTAGCAGCTCCACGTGAGGATATCTGGTTTGACATAATACCCCTTCAACCTGTCCACACACATACTTATCTGTTTCCGGCAAAGGATTAGGTCATTTTATTCTCATAGGATTCCATCTGTTAGCTTAGCTTTTAAATTCAGTCAAGGTGTTATTTATACTAAGATCAAAGAGTTTGTGTGAAAAATGTACTGGTTCAAAATATTTCTGGGAAGCAAAAAATATGGAAGCCATTTGCAACATGACAAGAAAAGAAGGAAGCAAGAAATCTAATTCTTTACTCATATCAATAGGTGTGAGCTCACCTATTGAAATCTAATTAATAGGTGTGTTATAAATAGAAAGTTTGCAACATAGAATAAGGAAGCATTTGGGAAATCAGTTGTCAAATATTCTTTTTTTCCTCTTATTACCTAACCATCCACCTAGCAAAATACTGAGAAAGTAATACAAAGAGAAGAGAAGTTTGGCTAGTGAAAAGTTTGGCTAGTGGTGAGGTGGCTGTCCGTAACTGTATGAGAGAAAAGGGAAAAGAGAGGAGGTATAAAGGACGATTCAGGTCAGGGCAAGGGAAGGAGAAAAGCATTCCAGAGCTTTGACACTGTGCTTCTATGAAGGCATGAAACATAGTCACATTGCGTTTTTAAAACTAAGCCTTTACCTTTCACAGAGGATCTAGATTCTTGCTATTCTTCTCAAATATCCATCTAGATGTGAATAGAGCCCATAGCTATCCCCCTAGAACAGGATACAAGGAACGAATGGCTATGGTCCTCTACCCCCAAGGAAAATTTCTTACAATGACTTAATCAAGTTTTTTTTTTAATTGGATGATTTACTGATTTGATTTGGTTTAAAAGAGAAAGGGGTACTTTTTGCCTCCAAGGAAAAAATTCTTGTAACTGGTGAACGAATACAACCTATATACCACGTCATTGATGGGAAATACAAGGATTATGATGCTACCAAAGTAAGCCAAGTTCCTTAGATAATTGGTAATGTTGCTACAGATACAGAAAAATACTTACATCTGTTCTTAATAGAGATTGTTGGGAAGAAATCAATAGTCTCACAGAATTGCTTCCTTGACTTTAGGCTGAAAACATTAATGTGCAGATAGGGATGATTATATTAAAAATTTTTAAATTAAAATTTAAAATTTTATATTAAAAATAACTTCTCTGCCCAGTTATTAATGGATATCATGTTCTATCTCCTTGTTTACTACTAAAAGAATGCATTCAGTGTATTCATTTCTAATATACAAGAACTTATATTGTAATGTGAGAGACTGCGTGGTACAGTAGAAGTATGGCCTTGGAGCCAAGAAGACTATGGTTCTAGTCTTCAATTTGATATATAGCAGTTGCATGACCATGGGCAAGTCATTTAATTTGTCCGTTCCTCTCTTAACAACTTTGGAATTGATTGTGTGACATGGGAAACAATGGCACAGGACTGCCTACCGTGGCTTGCCCTTATCAGAGAAGATGCTGTGCTCTATGACCAAAGCAGAATTGAAATAGCTCAAAAGAAATGCAAGATGCTTACATTTAGAGAATCCACCCCGAATGTTCACATGGACTATTTGTGCCCGACCTACGGTAGAGCATCCCAAGCTCATATTGGTCTGATCAGCCACGGTCAGACACACTGTAACTTCACTGTAGCATAGTGACGTCCTCTTCAAGAATGAAGGACAGCAACCAATCCTAAGGCAATTCTCTAAGACTATAAAACTATGTTAAAAAGTAGTCACAAGTCTAGCAACTGTAGAGGGAGTTTCCAAAATAGAGTTTTCCACATGAACAAAACTACACTTATACCATACGCACATATATGTACGTGTGTATGTATTGCATATGTATGCATTCATCTATAAACATATGTGCAAATATATACATGTATTGTACAGATTGTTCCAAAAGCGCAGTTTTGAGCTTATATATACATATATAATATTCATACATGTATACAGATATACATATAGATGTATATTATATATGTACTAACATATGTAGGGGTATGTACACATAAATGTGTGTATACTTATATATGCGTATATGATCAGACACTTGTACCATATGCCTGTGTTTCATATATGTGTATATATGTATGTGTGTATATACACACACAAATATATATACTTGCTATATATATGTTTGCACAATGTACACATATAAGTATATATACATATTTGTTATAAATGCATGTACATATGTATACATAGGTATATGTCTCTATGTATGTGCATGTATGTGTGTGGGTCAGAGCATCAGTAAATTTCAAAAAACTAGAATATAGCTGTGCTGTGAATTATATCTGTAACTACAGTCACAGCACTTATCTTTTTTTTCTGTATCTTAGTTTATTATTTGGGAAATGGGGAAATTTGGGAAATGCCTGCTCTATTTAACTATACATCTACCTATTTCATATATGGTTTTGTGAGGAAAAAGTCAGCTATTAGATATGGAAGTGTTTCAAACAAAATTCTAGATGCCATACAAATAAAAGGTTTATTATAATTTTGGTGACATAAAGAATAAATTCTGCAGTTGGACATTAAGAACTGCTTTAGAGTTGTTGCATCACAGTGTACTTGTATCTCCTTCAAGATCTGATTTCTTAGTCTTGCAAGTGAGTCTGTTATCAGCTTCCCAAAAGATGGTCAAACCCCAGAAAAACTGGTCCGTGCCCATCAAAACCCAAGAGACCTCCTTAAAAGCCAGAAAACTACTTTGTTCATTTCTAACCGAAAAGATCCTGAGTGAGTAAACTGGAATATTCATGTTTTATCCTCAAAGCGACCTACTCAGAAACTTGGGATGAAATTCCAAAGCTACCATTTTTTTTAGTCATATAACCATGGATAATCGCTGCATCTCTCCAAGACCCAGTTCCCCCGTCTATAATAATATCTATACTGCGTAACTCACCAAGCTGTTGTAAGCAAACTACTTGATAAATCTTAACATGCTGTTGAAATGAATTATTGATCTCTGCCTGAAATATGTGAGACATTCAATTTTTAAGTATATACTATAACTCTTGCTTATTCTAGAATTGATTATCCTGTTTGAGGATTATCTAGGTTTGTAATGAAAATATATCTGATTAAGTTTTATGTATTTCAGTGTAAAAGTCATTCATGTTGGCTTAGAGGTATTTTAAAATGTATAGGGTTTTTTTTGGGCAAGGAAGGCTGGTCTCCTTTAAAAAGTGATTTTTGAAGAAGCCAGCAGCCTTACTCAGGAAGTTAAAAGATAATCTTTAATATTTAGGGCAAAATAGCATTTATATTAGCTATAAGCTTCAAAGTCAAGTGATTAAAAAGAGTAGGAAGCTGATAGATAAAGCTAGTTGTAGGAGAGTCTCAGAGAAACCATTGGACACAAATATCTATAATCTTTTTTCCTCTTTTCTGTTCTGATCACAGAAGGAGAAAATGAAAGAAAGCGTTTCTCTCCATAAAAAATGATCAAGGGAGCACCAACCTAAAGCTTTTCTTGGAATTAGCTGAATAACTGCAGATAAAGTTCTTCCACCAGAGCAATTAGAACTGGCTTTAGGGGAGGAAAACAAACCTTTAATTTCCAGTAGCCCTCTCTGGACATAAAGTGAAGATTTTTTTTGATACTTCATATATCAGATGAAGAGTTAAAGAATTATACTTAAGGCTAGAAACCAGTATTAATTAAATGGTGAATGCTAACAGCTAAAGATCAATAAGGAAGATGTTAAAAAAATTATTTCAGGATATAAATTTATATTTATTTATATAAAACATTTAACACATTTTATTTAAATGTTGCTCTAAAGATGTATTTGTTCATATATAACAACTCAAAAGTAGTCATTAATATATTGTTATTACAATAAATTTATTTTATTGTAATAAAAATCATTGAGTGAGATTAAATGCTATATTTTAAGATTAATTTAACCCCATTTGGGTAAATCCTAGTTCATTGATCCATACAACCCTAAACCAGAGACAACTTCTCCCCTAGTCACCATTGTCCAAATTATGAGCATGGTAATTAGAAAAAAATAGACCATGTAGAGAACTAACTGAAATGCTCTCTATAAATGCTCTCTATAAAATTAAATTAAAAAACATAAGGGCTCTTTTCCTTTTTTCTCTCTACCACTAATTTAGCTTTTTCTCTCATCTTAAAATTCTGCAAGCATATTTAATTTCCAAATAGAAGAACTTAAATGAAGATGTGTCTCAATATCTGAGCTCTCATAATAATTTTGGTGGCAATCAAGAAAAAGGAACCTTGACATATTCCCTTTCCTGAAAAGTTAGGGAAGAAATCCCATAACTAATTTTTATGAACTACAAAAGCTTTGCTACACAGGGTAACCCCAGTTTTTATCCAAAGTATCCAAATTATTTAGTATCTTTGCCAAGAAACCCCCAAAGGGGGGTCATGAAGAGTTGGTCATGACTGAAAACGACCGAACAACAAATCCAATACCTGTACTGTGATCAAGGTTTTCCTTTAGCACTGGACGTGACACCTAGGAGAACCTTAGTGAATGTTTGAATTGAATTGAGCTCTACTGAGCTGAGCTGATTCTAGGGTTAAGATGTCAAAACTCTTAACGCTATTAGGAAGTTCCCTGGAGATCCATGATTTAGTTCCTTTTCATTTTGGTGGGGAGGGTCAAAGGGGAAGGATAACGAAAGACAGGGATGAAGGAAAATTCTGTTTAAGCAAAGAAACCTATTTTGTAATACGGGCTTATTAACATAGCCACAAAGCTCAGAAGTCTCACAAAACTTCTTGGGCCAGAATTAATTCAACAAATTTTTTTCTAAGAATCTGAAATATATTTCATTATCAGCTATTGCACTTCAAGATGTGGTTCTTAAGAAAGTAATGATTTCTTGTACAATGTAAACTCTTGAACGTAGAGACCATTTCCTGTTTTGTCTCTGCACAACCTAGCTCAGTGTCTTGCATGTTATGGGAGTGGGGGAGAGTTTCTGTGTGTGTGTGTGTGTGTGTGTGTGTGTGTTGAATTGTTTAAAACATCCTAAGCTGAAAATTTGGATTCTTGACAATTTGTTTGAATCCTCCTCCTCTCTACTGGTCTTTGGTAAACTCTATGAAATAATATAACGCCTCCCCATCTCAGTTTGGCAGCTTAGAGTCCATCTGGAAGTGTGGTATGAGTTCCCCACCCTTGGTGTCACTTTTATTTTTTGTTCCAGTGTGGAGGTTTTGTTCATTCAATAGAAAGTACACATATACATGAGAATAAAAACCTAACTGTGTAAATTATACCATTAAAAAAAAATTGTTCTCAACACTAGAGATAAAGCCACTCCACTGCTGAAGACTTAAGAAAGGCTCCAGCCCTGATATGACATACAGATGATTAGTATACTTTGTCAGATGTAATAATTTCTGCTTGAGTTGTTTTCTTATTAGCTGTTCTTTCATCTGTATATTTTCTTGTGATTTTAACCTTTTCCTCAGCAAAAGAAGTATGTATTTCCAGCAGCTCTTTTGATTCTTCTATCTTGCTTGTTTATTTTTTCTTTCTGGAGAAAAGAGGATCAAGATCTCTGCTCATTGAGTGGGTATTTGGGGATAAATTCATTTGTGTTTTTCTTTTCACTAGAGAGTTCGGAACATTTGATGTGGGATGGCAAAAACAACTTGGGTGATAGCAATAGAAATTGTAACATATAATCATACTCGGAGAACTGTTGATAGAGAGAGAAAAGACTCAAATGACTTTTTGGCTCCTTTTGAGTTTTTAAATGTTTCTATAGTCCACTGTGTTCTGTTATATAATATGTATATACATATGGAGATAGATTAGTAATATACATGAAATAAGTTATAATATTGGGACTGGTTAGTATAAATCATAAGTGCAAAAGATCTACATAACTTCAGTAGACCAGGAGTAAGCGTTCTTTGAACTCTGACTTCCCTGTCTCAATGCTGACAATAGATTTTAAAAAACGAGTACATGTGTGTGTGTATGTATAGTGTGTGTATATATATGTACATACATACGTATACGGAACGTGGGTAGATGGATGAATGAAGGGGACCATATAAATGCTTGACCAGTATTTGTCACATGAATAAATGAGTCTCATAAACTACTCCCCTAAGGTTCCACTTTTGATTTCTGTAACTTTTAGAGCCAAAATTCTTCTCACCAGTCACCAATCCCCTAGATTTGTTTTGTTTCTGTTAGAATGTAAGCTCCTTGAGGGCACAGACTATCTTCGCTTTTGTTTTTATATCTCTGATGCTTAGCACAGTGCTGGGCACACAGTACCTACTTAACAAATCACTTTTTATTTATTCATTCATTGGTTACCATCAGACTGTTGTATCACTACTCCTACCGACAAGACACACCCCAAGCTCTAAATGCCCCCTCCTTGCCTCTCTCTTCAGTCACACCTTTCAAGCACCATATTTTCCTTTGTGGAGACTACAGGTGTCTCAAAATGGTAATTAATCAGTCATTCAACAAGTATTTATTAGGCATCTGTTATGTGCTAGGCACCATGCTAGTAGCTGAGGATACAAGTATGAAAGTGAAGTAGGGCCATTGTCAAAGAAATTACATTCCACTGGATTTAATTAAATGGTATGAAAGGAAATCTGGCCAGTCCTTACTGTTCTCCAAACTGTTAATCATAATTAAGTCCAGAGCATAAGTAGCAACTGTAGGCAACCAGGTACAGGAGTTTAATTTCAAATCATATTATAGATGAAGCAGAATGGTATAGTGGAAAGCGTGTTAGATTTGGGGCCAGTGAATTTGGATTCTAATCCTAGACCTGTATGACCTCGGGCAAGATATTTATATAAACAAGATACTCATCCACTCTGAATCTCCCATTTCCTTATCTGTAAAGAGATAGGGGTTGAAGTAGATAGATTTTATAGTCCCTCCTAGTTCTAGGTCTGTGGTCCTATGACTAGAGGATGTCTAAAGACCCTTCCAGCTCTAAGCTGATAACAATATATCTTTCATTGCAAAATCTCATTCTTAGGAAAACGAGGACTTCTTGCTTAAGTTCCTGAATTCAGCACATCAGCTCTTCGGCTTTTTTATGGACTCACTTTCAGCACTAATGAATTTTGATTTGGCCAGCAAGATTGTGCCTTAAACAACAATTGATAAGACCACACTAATGAATCATGGGAATGAAGACCCTGTTGACTAGAAAAAAATTTTAAATGGGCTAGTCTTTTTTATAAACATTTAAAATGATGAGGACCCAAAATGGCCTTATTTTGGTATTTTAATTTTGCATCTAGCAGGTCAGGAAGAACAAGATACATTTCCAGTGCACACACCTAGAGATGGCAGTTGATTAGAATTTTTAGCAACTTTCATGACATTTCCAAGCTATAGGTTCACTGCAGCATTTCTCTGTAGGGAGCAGGTTGTTGTTTGCCCTGTTCTGTGTGCCTCGTTCACATCCAAAAACAATTCAATTAGCAAGAAAGGCAATTAAATGCTTCCTTGCTATTAGACACATTGTACTTTAGCAGCCACAAGAAAATACGTACAAGAATGATGACCTCTTTCTTGAAAGATCTCCTATTTATTGTCACTGCCCCACTCTTTCGGAAATTAATGTTTATGTCTCAAAATCATTCTATCTAAAATATCTCTAAAAAGTAAATGGGGCATGGTGTGATTATCTTTCTAGGCTTATGGTGGAATTAAAACTTGATAAATGATATATGTAAACTTGAAACCAGGCTAAGAAGGATTATTGAAACCCAGGTCTCCTGACACCTTGTTCACAGTTATCTCCACTCATTGATGTTCTTAAACCATTTTTAATACTTGCATTAGTTGTCAGCTTTCTCCACATGCTTCCTTCGTTGTTAATTCCAGACTTGTCATTCCTGGAGTCATTCTCTTGGCTAATGCTAATATGTGGCAATTTCAGTTCAACCTGGTATTCTCCTTCACTTCTAGCCAAAAGTTGTCCTGTGATGTCAGGTGTCATTGATCTTCATAGAGGCAAGTCTTAGTCAAGAGGCAAGTGTATTTTGGCAGCAGGCTAAACGGTTTCTGGAGCCCAAAATCTATCCTCATTTATGCACACAGAGCTCGGGTTTGAGACCAGTAATTGGAGAAGACTAGAAGAAGAGAGATTTCCTGACGTCAGAAGGCTTTTCATTAAGGTGCAGGAGAAAGCACCTTTTTCTTCTGAAATCAGTATAGCTGTCTTGCATTTTAAATGCTCAATCTATTCTATATGGTTGGTGGAATAAACAAAACACATGCATCCATCTGTTTCCACCCTCTAGGGAGCTCTCAGCTTCCTTTTAATTCCATACAGTTTCTAACCACCGGGGAAGAGAGTGAAATGCATAATTCAACACTTAGACTGGATGTGTAGAGGGACTATGTCTAGAAGGCCAAGTGGCTAAAAAAAAAAAGCCAAAACCCAGAGAGAGCTGGGATTGTCAGTAGTTATTTGGGGAGATGAGGAGATTGGAGAAGGAAGCTTCTCAGTAACAGCTGTGTGGTTATTGAAATACAATGAGCGTGAGAAACTAATCAATTATTTGTACCTATGAAAAGTGTCTCTCCTTGCTGAAGGTGACAGGAAATGGTAACTGATGTGCTCCTCTGAAAAAGAGATGACACATTCCTTGGAGTTCACTGAGGCATGGAAGGTCAGCCGGAAAGTCACCATCACACTGAAGCATAGACTCTAGTTACTTCAGTGTGACACCAACCCATGCATATACAGAGTAATAAAAATTTTTAATGTGTCCTTATAAGCTTTTATACAAAATATGACGAGCCATGATGTATTCTGGCAAACGTGGTTGCAGGTTAAGAGCAATAGCACCTGAAGCTGTCTAAAAATATTTCTGACTTCCAATGCATACCCACAAACACGATGGTAGAGACACCCAGTTATATCTCAAATTCTCTCAATGAAGAAAAAAGAGCCTTCACAAGTTCTTACTCCAGTGCCTTTTACAGTATGGAAATGACCCTGGAGTTTTTGAAGGCTATGACAGTGGAGGACAAGCTCTGGCCATTCCAACCAAGCTGGAATGTGTCAAAGTACAAACAGGATAGGGTATCTCTTTGTCTTCCAAGAACCCACTTCACTAAGTTCCGAGACTCTTATCACCATAAGATAGGCTACCAGCTAATGAGGTTTTCTGGTCCAGAAACTCTTAAAGTCTGTCTGCTAATGAATGGAAGAATTCTGATCTGCATGAAATTATGGAGACTTTGAAGGATAAAGAATGGATTGGATAAGATGGGTAATACCAAACAAGAAAATGTACTTATGACCTATTTGGCCTTGTAACATCAGAGAAACAATGTTTATCTTACGTGCTTCTGAAGCATTGCTAAAAATGTTCTCTATATTGAGAATTCCTGACCTGAGATCCATGAATTTGATTTTTAAAATAGCTTGATAACTATATTTAACATAATTGGTTTCTTTTGTAAATCCTATGTACTTTATGTGATTCCTATGACACAAAAAAAGGTCCAGAGTCCCTGATCTATATGAATGGCTCTTTTGGTTCTTAAGGAATAACCACACCATTATTATGATTGTGATCTGAAAACAAACATGAAGATTCATCATGGCTCTGTCCCTCATTTACACAAGCATAGTTACTGTACAGACATCCATTCATTGTCTTTTCCCATAGAGTCATATTCACCTTAACCTGAACATTACACTTGCCTATCCATAGCTTATCCAGACTGCAAATAGGAAGCATGTTAAGAGGATCCATACATTCTACAGAATGAGGCTGAGGACTAAACTCTTTAAAATTAAAAGTTTAAAAAAACTTGTCATCTATGGAAATTGGGCCACCATGGGGCTCCCGGTCACCATGGTCACTGATTTCAAATCTAAGGTTGTGTTTCCTTTTTGATACACCTCTGTAGGCCATCTTTCCTCCTGAGACTTCTCTTTGAGGATGTGATTGGTTGGTTATGTGGTGTTGTACCTCCTGGCAATGTAATTCAGTTTTCACATACTATATATACATATATATATATAGATACATATACATATACATACATATATACATATATGTATGTATATGTATATATGTATGTATATATACATATATACACACACGTATACATATATATGTATATATAGGTATGTATATAATATATGTGTAATATAATATATATTCAATGTATATTTTTAGGTATATCCAACTTAAAAAATAAAGTTTTGTATTACAATTCTTCGTGTGAATGTCATACATAGTTCCTGACTAGGCTGTGAGCTCCTTGAGGGCAGGATCTTATAAGACATAGCCTGTGTAGTACAAAATGTGTTAGATTTAGAATCAGAAGAGACTGAGGTTTAAATTTAGCCTCTGGTACCTGCTATCTACATGAACATGGACAAATAACTACCTCTCCAAACCTCAGATTTTTTTTCCTATAAAATGAAGATAATAATGCTTATGCTACCTTCTTCAAAGAGTTTTTGTGAGATCCCAATAAAATAAGGGAGTTAAATTGCAAAATGAATGAGCTAAAATTGGCTATTGCCATTATTATAATTGCATTTGTGCAATCATAAGATAATAGTTATTATCATAAGATAATAGTTATTATTATTGTATTAGGTGGGGGGAAGGACGGAGAGAGAGGAGCACCTGCAATTTCTTTAGTATATGAAATTATTCCTTATTCAGAAACTCCTTCCACCAAGGCCAATCAGCAATTTCTCTGAAATTTATCTTTAGTCTTGGAATGTTGCCTGCTGCTCTGAAAGGTTAAGTCACTAAGTCATCTTTCATCACACAGCCATTTTTGGCCAGGCTGAGGCTTGGGCCCAGGTCTCCTGATACCACAGTTATCCATTATGTCCTGCTATCTCTCATTGTTATACGGTAATTATTGTTGTTTTTGTTACTCTTGGTATATCCACTGGAGCCTGGAACAGAGACCTGCAGATAATCGGTACTTGATAATTATTTGTAGAAGTTGATAATACATTCATTGGATTGAATAACACCTGAAGTCTGTACTGTTCACCTGGCACTTACTATATTTTGCCTTGTGCTATTAGTATATTCTTAGTGAAAATTTGTGATATATGATTATTTCTAATTAAAATTTTGCATTTTGCGTTTTTCCCAGTGACTATCGCAGGGTGCTCATCACAAAGTAGAGCTTTAATTAATTTTCTTGAATGGCCTTTCCCATTATTAATTTATTTTTATCAGTGATCAAAGACAAAATCAATAGCCAATTGGAGTTGGAAATTGGATACTTAAAGTTTGGTTTGGTTTCATATGTTGCCTTATATTGCAAAGTTAACCATCACGAATCCCATAAAATAACACATCTGTTTTTCTTGACTTCTTGGTGCCTAAGGTAACTTTAAAAAATTTCAAAATGTTCAAAACTATCTCCTGTTTGTTTTTTTTTTATTTTTTGGAATACTGGAAAATCTAGGGTTTTTTAAAGCTTGAAAAAAGTCAAGTTCAATAAGTTTTTTCCCTTCACTCTTTGATGAAGTGTGTAATATAATGTTCAAGTTCATTTAAGAAGTTATCCTAAAATGAAAACCTCATACATTCTCATTGAAGATCAAGGTTTCAATTATCTTTGAGCACTTGTGGTTTCAAGATGGACCTGTTGAATGTTACGGGATATTTCTGCAGCAAATTTTATAGCAAGTATGCATGGTCATTTCAAAAATCATTTAAAGAAATGGATTCCTGCAGTAGTAACAAGGAGCTTATCTCATGGTATCTTAACACTATTCCTAAAAGAGGAGTTCAGATTTTTATGTATGCACATATATCCATATAAAAACAAAAGAATTTGCAAGTAATCCATTTTCATTCACATTTATTGAATAAATAGAGATCTGGCAAGAATGTTAGCCTTATTCATTGTGAATAACCATGATGACTTGGAGTAGGGATGAGGAGAGACTTATGGAGAGGGATTTTTAGTCTTATTTTAGAAGAAAAATTGAGACTTATGACTGGAATCTGTGATTGCCTTGATTAGTAGTGTGAAGCTTTCTTTTTTATAGATTATTGAAATCAAATTAGCTAGAAGGAAAAGTGAAAATAAAAATAATAAAAGTCTTTGAGTTGTTGTTGTCAGTGCTAAGAGAAGATAGGAGCGTGCCTTTCTTTGTTCGCTCTGTGTATCACTGTAAGGATGCAGAAGCAGCTATAGACTAACGGCAGTAGTTACCTCCTAAGCAACACTAGCTTTCATATTGGAGCCAAAAATGCCCAGGAAGTGCTCTGTCTCTCCACTGTTAACATAATTCCATCTTCAAGGGCCAGAAAGGCAACTATGGAATCCTGTTAGGTGGTAGTACTGATTTTTTTAGAGATCTAAACATGGTGAAAATGAATGTGTAGTGCAATTAGAAATCCCAGTATGAAATGGGGGCTGCAAAAGAGAATATAAGACTGATATATTGTCAATACCCTTTCAGAAGGAGGGGGTCTGGTATCTGTGTGATCTGGGGTTAATGCCTCCTTTGCAGCACCACCAAGCACAAAGGAATATGTTAGGAGGTGTGGGGGAAGAGGTCCCCTCTAGATCGGGAGCGAAGCCATCTGCTATTTAGAGAGAACAGATTTCACAAGATGGAAAAAAGAATGGGCCTCATATAAGGCACTTTTGAAAACAAATGTTGTCGTGGGAAAGCAAACTTGGGCAGCACTTCCTACCCCACCTTGAGCCCAAATTGGCACTAGAAGTGGCCAAGTCCATGTAGGAATTTTAAAAATCAGAATAAAACAGAAAAGAGGAGAAAGAGTCACAGGAGGCAAGCCAGTATTAGGTCAGGGCCATGCACCCTCCTGAGTGGTATAGTTGCCATGTCTGTACATGTGTATAACCACTCACTGGGTGTCTTTTTCTTTTCAATCCTCAGGAAGAGGCAGCCAGAATTCTCGCCCACCAGCCAGTGTCCGTCGGCACATGTGCAGCTTTGAAAAGTCCCACACTGCAGTGAATGTGTAAGAAAAGGTGCATGACACATAGTGGTTGACCCCTTGCTTTCTCTCTCCTGGGTTGTTCCATTTCTAACATTGAGACAGATGTGGTGCATGCCATCAAGGAGGAAGAATTCGTTTCTGTGCATCAATCAATTCTTGATTGTTCATAAGTTCTTAAAGGGATACTGTCAAGTCATTTGCTTTCTTTTTCTTGCTTTTTTTTTCCTTTTGATGCAATATTTTTTTTCTTCTGGAGCTTCATTTGTAAGATCCTGATTACAAGCTCAAAGGCAAATTTTTCACTAGCATCGATTTTGTCAGTTTCTTACTTGGCAAACAGTTCCTTCTTTTCTTTTATTCTTTCCTTTTCTTCTCTTCACTGATCCTTTCCTTTCCTCTTCTTTTTTTGTCTTTTTGGCTGTTGTGCCAAGGGTTTGAAATTTTACTGGCTGCAGTTCAAGGATAGCCACAACCTAAGCTTATGGACTGGCTCCATAGCTTTAGCCCATGGCCATCAGTACCAGCATGAACTGCTGTTTGTGCCCCTCCTCATTCAGTGGAATGATAGAATACACATTTTGTGGGTCCCACAAAAAGTGGCAACCAGATTTCCTTTTTTTAAAAAATGGAAACTATATCATTTGCAATGTTTAAAGCATTTTTATCAGATTTTCCTTCTCTGATAAAAAAAAAATCAAGTTGCATGTTTGGTCTGATATTTGACCTCCAAATCTTGACAGTGTCCCTTTAAGTCAATAGAAGAACATGGAAAATGTTCAATTCATTGTACACAGTGTCTGTGATCATTTTCAGCTGTTCCTTTACAGCCCTTCAAACCCTTGGGAGAGTCAAAGGTACACATTCCTGCAGCAGGAGACAGCCCATTGACTAATTTCCTGTGGCTTAAACAGTCTTTCAAGCATGGAGAACCCCATGTTGTTCAAATATGTTGTTTGTTATTGAACTTTGCTATGGATGCTGGTGAGTGGGGCCACAATACTTCTCCCACTCTTTATTCAGTGGAGCATGTTGGGAAATCTGTGTTCTGCCCTCCTGAGATTCTCTGAAGAAGCTCATAGAGAAACAACGTTGAGTTCAACTCAGTTGTACTCAGTTCTCAGAGAGAAAGAGAGAAAAGGTAGCTGATAGGATAATCAGAGCACATCTGATAACCCAACCACACTAGTCTACCTAAGTACATTCCTAGTAGCTCCAGTCAAAAGATACTGAGCTGTTCTGTGTGCCACATGGTAATTTTGACCCACAACACAGTGAGTTGATCCTAATGGAATAGCTGCTGACTTCTTGTCAAAAGAATTGTTGAGAATGCAAAAGAATGCCTGTCTTGACAAGATAAGTAGAGCAGAGGTTCTTAACCCATGATCTATGAACATTAAAAAAAGTTTATAACTGTCTTTCAATATAATGCCTTCCTCTGTAATCCTATGTATTTTATTTTAGGTATTTAAAATATTATTCCAAGAATGGGTTCATAGGCTTCACCAGACTGCCAAAGGAGTCCATAACACACACAAACAAAATAAGAATCCCTAAGAGCAAACTACAGAGAATTATGACTTCTTGTCTTACCCAATACCCTATATGAATTCATGCAAAAATATAAGATGAAATTGTAGGTTCTTCAATGATTTTAAAATATAATTCTCAAAGCCCAAGTGAAAAGGTAGAAGATTTCCATAATGGAGAATCCCTGGTGGAAATAATAGTGGATCCATGGAATAGCAAAGACTATTTTAATTGTTAATTGTTCAAGATCACTTCAGATCACTAGATTTCGAGAACATGTTAGCAATTAGTAGATTCATTGTGAAATATTTTCATTCCAGGTTCAACTAAAACCTTACAAAGCTAGTGTTCTAGTATCTTAGGAAAAGACTAGTAAATGTAATCCTATGTATTATTGGATAATTAAGTGGCACAATTGATAGAGTACCAAGCCTGTAGTCAGAAAGATTCATCTTCTTGAGTTCAAATTTGGCGTCGGACTCTCGCTAGCTGTGTGACCCTGGGCAAGTCACTTAATCGTGTTTACCTGAGTTTCCTCAACTGCAAAATGAGATGGGAGAAGGAAATGGCAAACTACTCCAGTATCTTTGCCAAGAAAACCCTAAATGGGATCAGGCAGCTAGGTGGTGCAGAGGATAGAGCACCAACCCTGAAGTCAGGAAGTCCTAAGTTCAATTCAGATCCGGTGTCAGACACTTACTAGGTCTGTGACCGTGAGCAAGTCACTTAACTCCAATTTCCTCCTAAAAAGAAAAAAAGAAAAAAGCCCAAATAGGGTCACAATGAATCAGACACGAGTGAAAATAACTAAATAATAACAAATGCATTATTGGTTGATCAGGTCTTCTTTAGCTCTGGCTTATCTTACAAGAAGAAAATAGTATGTTCTCTCCATGATCTGGTGCTGTAATAGTATATGTAACCCAGAATGTGAAAGTGAATCAATAATGAGGAAGAAAACTGCTGGCCCTGTATGGTCTTTCCCAGGTCTAACCAGACATCCCCCAATAACACCGGCAGAATGGCTTAATTGCTCAGTTTCTCTATGGTTATTATGTAAAGGTTCCAAATAGAATACAATGAACAACCCAGAACGACTTGATATTATGATTATAGGTCAACTAACAATGAGTGAAAATACTCCTTTCTGAGATTAAAAAAAAACTCTTAAAAGAAAAAAAACATTCTGAAGCCTGCCTTTTACACCAGTGCATGACTGGAGCTTTTATTAACTAGGTTTAACCACATTTCCTTGAAAATGACTTTTTGGGGAAATTAGGTTGGGACTGGAATGATTGTTTTTCCAGGACCTGATAAAATCTCCAAAGAAAATGTTTTACATGAATTCTCAGCATTCCCAAATAGATTAAGTTGAGTTAAAAGCAAAACTCCTTAAGTTTCCCTCATAAAGGGCTGGGCATATATGTAAGCCCTCAATGAATTGTTTGCCATTTGCTTGCTTGCTACACCAGGGGGTGTCTGTCTCCCAGAAAAGTTCCCCTTTTTAAGTATGAAATGACTTTAGAAAGCTGTATTTCCCTTCTAATTGGAACCACATTCTATCAATAATAGATATTACACCTGCACAAGATTTATGGGCCTTTCACCCAGTGACCATCATCTAATTTAAATACCTTGGTGAAAGAGTTACTTTGTAGATTGTTCTTTCATCCTTGATCCATTCAGAATGAGTATATGAATGAGTATGTGTTCTATGGTGAAACCAACCAGGTATAGCGTGTGTGATGTCAAGAACTCCACTGTTCCTACTTGCCTTTTATGTGTCTCATTAGCTATGTCCTTTGGCCTTTTGATATAAGATGTGACCTAAATAACCTAAATGAGGATGAAATATTTGCTCTTTGCATACTTAATGTGTTTTGGAGTGGAATCGGCTGCAGGTATCATTAGGGTAGAATAATGGTACATGTGCAAATTGTGCTATGTTTCATTCATTTTAAACAAGGGGTGAAAGCATGGGATCATCATCTTTCAAGACCTGACTTCAATCAGAAAATGCCAACATTCATCTAGTCAGGATATATATATCTTCAATAACTCAACATCCAGATGTACTTATTATATGCTACATTCTAGAGCTAGGTCAGAAAAGATTTGAGATTTTTAGTGTTACTATGACTACACACACACACACACACACACACACACAGCTGAAATTTCATGAAGAATGAATTGAGTCGATAGGACTTCAGTCTATTGAAGGTCAATGTGTTTTTGGCTAGAGAAATGAGAGCATAGTTCCAATAGTTTTCGCCAATTTCTGCTGCCTGTGATTCTCTCAGAAAAGGTTCTCAAACAGTGCCTTGACCCCAGCTGCTTATAGAGCTTTTGACCATCCTCATAACCACTATTTTTGGGGTCTCCCATGGTGAGCATGACCATCCTTGAAAAGCAATTGAACAGTTCCTGGAACCTGAATCCTTTAGCCCCTTAGGAATAGATGAGTCAGAAGTCCAAACAGCAAGCTCAGAACTTACTTCCAACCCCATGGCTGTTTATTTTTCTTAACTTGGTAAGCCTTTCTCTCCAACTCATGATTTGATGAAGTTTCTTTTTTTTTCACTTTCAGAGAAAACTTGCAAAAGCAGCCTCAAGGTAGAAGGAGTAAGACATTATAGGAAGGTCTTGCTTTGGCTGTGTGCCATTTGTAGGTAACCATCCTTCTGGTTGTGGAGAGACCATTTCCACCTGCTAGCAGTGATTTGAGTGAAGCATGGCTGAGACAGGTGCTGTATGTTTCCCTCATACAGCTTGGGCAGGATCCTTCCCTCCTTCTCTGAAACACCCACCCACTGTGATTCCCATTTTAGACCTCTCTTGAGCGAGAGCAATGTACTCTGCAGATGTAACTAGCACTTACTGAAACAAATAAAACAGACAGGATCACTCTAAGTGCCAGAGATAGGCTGATCTGTTTACACCACCCACTCCCATACATTCTCTGAAGTGCTGTGAATATTGGATTTTCTGTTGGGGGGGAATGAGAATATACAGTTAGAAGAATATTAAGTCAAGAGATCTGTTACATCTAGAAACTCAGGCCCCAGAATTTCAGTAGGTCCTCACGCTAGCACCTCAAATCATCTCCTACTTCTGGTCCTCTCAGACTTGATAGATACTTAGGAATAATCATTCTCAGTATCTTTTAAGCCACATAAAAACACGAGGCAAATGTTGCTAAAGGCCAAGATCAATTCATCAATAAGCATTTTAAGTACCTACTATGTGCCCAACACAGTCGTGGGTGCTAGGGATACAAAGACAAAATTGATTTGGTACCTGGTTTCCTGGACCTACTATTCTACCAAGTTAGAGAATATGTACAAAGTATGCAAAGGTACGTACAAAACAAACATAAAGCATATATAAGGTTAACTTGAACATGAAGAAGAGTACCTCCTAGAGAATCATCAAAGACATCATGCAAAATGTGACACGAGGTGAATCTGGAAAGAAATTGGGGATAAAGAAGGCATAGAGCTGAAGAAGAAGAAGAAGAAGAAGAAGAAGAAGAAGAAGAAGAAGAAGAAGAGGAAGAAGAAGAGGAAGAAGAAGAAGAAGAAGAGTGTTCCAGCCTTAGAGGACAGAGATAGGGCATCTTGTATGGGAGATAGATTGTTTTAACAACAGAAAGAAGGCCAGGGTGACTGGAATGTAGAAGGAGTAATGTGTAAAAAGGCTGGAAAGATTGCCAAGTTGTGAAGAGCTTTTAATGCCAAGCAGAAGACTTTATAATTGATCCTAAAAGTAATAGGGAGCCAGTGGAATTTTTTGAGTGGGGGGAGGTAATATGATGACATCTTTACTTTAGGAAAATTATTGTAGTGGCTTATGGAGGAGAACAGATGAGACCAGTTAGTAGGAGACCTTTGAAAGAGTCCAGGGGAAAGGTGATAAAGTAGTCTTGTGGGTGGAGGAAAAGGACGTATTGGAGAAATGTTATAGAAACAAAAATGGCAAGCTTTGGGTTAAGTGAGAACGAGGAGTCAAGGTGACATCATAGTTGAAAACGTGGGTGACTGGAAGAATAGTAGTATCCTTGATGATGATAAGCAGGTTCATTAGAGGAATGGGCTTTGGGGAAAAGATAATGAGTTCTCTTTTGGACCTGTTGAGTTTGAGATGATTGAAGGACAGTCAGTGAGACTAAAAGGCAGTTCAGAATATCCAACAAGAAGTTAGTGATGTGGACCTGGAGCTCAGGAGAAAGACTATGGCTGAATGATTGCCTTTGTTAACAGGAATTTTGCCGAGCCAGTCTCCAACCTAAGAATGATGAAACAGCAGGCCAGAGACAAAGTGCCTGTAATCAAGGAGCCATTTAATAAATTAGTTTCATTATGAGGAAAAGATTTGCAAATCGGGAATTCTCCTGATCAGAATTCCACCTTGCTGAAGTGAAGACAGAGATGATATATACATACATGTGTATATATATATGTCTATATCACAAGTGGGAAGGGAGGGCGGGGAGGTGAATTACAAACAATCATTTCTAGGGTCAGAGTGGTTTCCCACCACCAGCCCACAATTCCCACAAGGAATTCCCTACTAAAGTACAGGTGTCTTGAACTTCTGTGGGTATAGCATTGTTCAGGTCTTTGGTTGGTGGGCCATAAGACCAGAGTTCTGTGACGAGAAGAGCTTCTACAATCTTTGATTCACTTCACTTCAGGTACCCAGGCACAAGGATGCCAGTGATTGTAGGAGTTGTCAGAATTTTGATTGGTCAGTTCAAGCTGCATTATTAACTTCTGATTCACAAGCTAGAAAAGGCAATTCTGAAAAATCTAATATGTTAGTATATTCATTACACATATCTATTATTATAAAAATAATAATTCCACACCTTCATGCATAACCATTCCACTGTATCTGATAGGCATGATTCCAAGGTCTCTAGTATGATGAGGTCAGGAAGACAGGAATGAGCGTCTCTGTGGAAAGTAAAAGCAATTTTCTAAGCCAGACTGTTGTCATGCAGACTACTAAACTCAGTCTGATTGGACAGAGATGAAGTCAGGAGTTAGAAAAGCCAAGGCAAGCTATTAGAATGAAATAGTAGGCTTTGTATTTCATAGGAACACTAAACTTTTAGGGAATTGTTTGAGTTCATTTAATCCCTCCTTCCTGTCTTCCCCACACATACAATTCCTCTCTACTCTATCTAGGCAGTATAAAGCTATACTACATACTGTAATTCATATGGGATGATGTCCTGCCCCTTTTCTTTTTGCCCCAAGTGGATGGAATGTAATTTCTTTTGTCCAAAAATGAGTTTAGTCTAATTTACTAAGCCTCCAGAAATACTCCTAGGATCTTAAATCTTCCTTTAATTACACAGTACATTTACAATAAATCCAGAGGGGTAAACAAGGGCCTGGCATGGAGAACCACTGTGATAATCTCTTATTGTTGAGATAGAAATTGTATTGGATAAAAGCAGAACTAACTTGTGATTTTCTTTGCCTGCCAGATGATTAATAATATACTCTAAGCAGATGGAGACTAAAGCAGTGTGATATAGAGACCCACATAGAACCCCCTTGCCAGTGAGGAAAACAATCCATTTTACAGAGTGGGTGGAGTGAGTGGGGTTACCTTACTGTTACTGGCAAGAAAATAAAGGCATTTGCCAGTGTACGTAGGGCCCCGTGAGATGTTTGGCTAGACAGCAGGGTGAGAGGGTTGCAAATTGTGGCATTCAAAGGATCTGTGCTTCCTGGGAAAGTCGCCCACTCCTTTAATGAAGACATAACATGTCGTTTGTGTTTAATGTTTTGCTTTAACAAGGAGAAAGAGGGAAAGAGAAACCCTGTACACATGTGGAAATATTTCCCATTACAATTTAAAATGATGAAATTTAGTTCAGTTGGATAGTGGAGTGAGATGGGTAGTGAAGGATAGATTGGGGCAAGAATGAGGCCAAATAGAAGGTTTTCTAATCGCTCTGGGTAAAATGTTGGGTGTCAGGAAGAAAGAAACACTATTTTAAGAAGAATAGTAGGGAATGGAGAAATAAGAGATGCTGAAGTAAAAGGTAAGCATGGCTTGTCCAATCAGATTACTAGAGTCTTGTGGGTTGTATTTCCTTTTCTGGCTTTCTCATTGGACCAGTGACATCACTTTGCTGTTCCTTCATTCCTCCAACTATAAAAGAGACAGCAACATCTTAATTACCTAGCAGGGGGATTTTAAAGAATTCAACAATTTTGCATTTACAAACACTTGGATGAAAGATTTTTTATATGATGAAAGATGAAAGAATTTTTATATGATCCAAGGATTATTATTAATTTTGACAAAGAGATTGAGTATTGTCATATGATGCTTATAGTGAAGAAGGTCAGGATTTAATGCCAACCTCTGATACTGACTAGTTGAGTGACTTAGTAAGTGCCTCAACTTCTTGGAGCTTCAGGCATTTATCTAAAACTATAGATAGTTTGTAATGTCTAGGTCGAGGGAGTTCTCACAGTGATAAAAAGACAGGTCCCTGACATATTGGTTCAGAAATTATATTTTCCTCATCATCCTGAAAAGCAATTTGTTATGCTATAGAGTACTGTGCAATTATAATGCAACATAGAGGAGCAAGTAAATTATATAGACTTATAATATGGATTCAAAATCAGATCTCTGTGAAAAGGGAAAAAAGACATAGATACGTATTATATCTACATATACATATGTGTACATATATACTTAAATGCATATATGTACACATGGGAAAATTACAAATGGCATTAGGGTTTAACATGCCATATTTTTAGGAAGCAGGGTGTAGGGGAGGGAGTATGTCCTATTTGAGGTCAATACAATGCTTTTTATCCAAACAGTAACACCAAAATTCTCCCTGTTAACTGTAGTTTAGCAAATACTTGTAGTAGCTGTTTTTCTTTGAGCATATGAGAGCTCCTGCTCTAATATACACACATTTGGCTTCTCTTTTCAAGAATTTCAGATCTAAAATGTCAAAACATTACCTTCATCATAAATATGACACTTGGATGTGTTTCTGGAAGTATTTCTCCTTATGATTTCAAAATGCTTAGATAAGCCATCATTGAGAATAATTAAAATTTTCCTGCTTTTTCTCTAAAAAGATTTCATGCCATGACACACAGTCTATCTCACACCCCCATATAAGGAAAAATGCTTTCCACATAAATTCCTTATATGTATTGTATTGCTTTCTTGAGTGTTTTCATGGATACAATGGAGTGTGGGGGAGGCATTCTCCTCAAAAAAAATTTTTTTAAGGATTCATATGGATGAAAATCTGTCAACAACACTAGATAACTACAGAGTCAAGCCCCAAATTAACTCGAGGGTGAAATGGATTGGGACATTGAGCTAAGATTTTGCAAGCATACAAATGCAAAACAACGTGTTGATATCTTTCAGAGATGGCAAAAATGGTTAGAGAAAATTATGCCATTTCTGAGTCTGAGGATGATTTATTATAGTACAGATGGAAAAGTCACATATTATATTTGCCACTCATAATTGGGTTGTGTTAAGTTTGCTTGTAAAAGCTTTCTTAACTTCTTAAGGTAGGACCAAAAAAATAGAAAATAGAATTTTATTAGGTGCTACTTTCTATTAGACACATGCGCGCACACACATGCACAAACCACATCAAAGACCCAGAGTATATACACATAGTAAATCACGCTTTTTTCCTTCTCACAGGGAAAGAAGTTGTTTAAAAGCTTTTCATGATAACAGGGACAAATGTGGCATTGCTGTTGTGAGTGCCTCTTTCTGAGGGTTCAGGAAGGAAAGAGACCAAAAAATTTCACTGATAATGTCTCAATTCTGTGCCTGGTTGCAACCTGTCAATATTTTTGGCCCTGCTTCCCCTTGCCCAAACACATATAATGCCCCAAACTCCTGTCAGCTGGGTTGAATCAGGACCTTTTCATGCCTAAAAAAAAAATTCACTGTTGATTTTAGTGATGGTGCTCCCACATCAAGAAATAACTCAAAATGTGTGGGATTTTATACCACTGATATTTTTTTGGAGGGGGGGAGGCAGGCCAATTGGGGTTGAGTGACTTGCCCAAGGTCACACAGTAAGCCTTTCAAATGTCTGAGGCCGAATTTGAATTCAGGTCCTCCTGACTCTAGGGCCAGTGCTCTACTCACTGCACCACCTAGCTGCCCCACCACTGACATATCTGAAGGAACAAAATCGTTATTATTATTTTTTTTTTTGCTATCAAATGTCCTTTCCCCCTCCGGTCCTGCCAGACTACCTTGTGAAATGTCAATCATTCAGACATTTGAAAAATCAGAACTGATAACTTGGTGAATAGTTTTCTAATTTTATGAGGATAGGTTATAGATTTTAGTATCTGGGCCTTCATTTGTTTTGGTGATGAGAAGAGAAGGGTTAACAGTTATTATTAATGACTTCTTTCTGCCGCCCATGTGTTAAAGGCCACGGGATAAGATTTGGGTTATCTTCTAAAATTTCTTTCCATATTTTTGGAGTCTTTCACATAAACTGCAGTTAGTGCCAATTATGACATTGTCTGAGTTTTATGGGAGGTTTGTCTTTTTTTTAAATATCTCTTTTATAAAAGTTTACAGTAACAGCTATGCTATCATCCTTTCTCAGTCTTGTCTGCTGTCATAATGGGGAGGGTGTGGAGGGTAGGTGAAAGCAGGATGGTCAGTCATAAACTATAGCAAATATTAAGTGCTGAGGAAAGGGGTTGGATATGTTCGGGGTGGGAATGGGGTGGGAAATGGATGAACCCAATAATGGGTTGGGCATCCAGGGATTATGTCTGTTTTATATGGCTCTGCAGTCTGTATGCATGATGTCTATGCGAATAAATCCATCTTTATTTTATTCATAGTTCTAATGGCAAGTCTGTGTCATGGTCTGAATCAGGTGGAAGAGAGGTGCCCAAGGGACAGCACATGTGGCACCGTCTGTCTGTGCACGTGAAGAGCAACGAGACAGCCTGCAACCAGACAGCGGTGATCAAGCCCCTCACTAAAAGTTACCAAGGCTCCGGCAAGAGCCTGACTTTTTCAGATATCAGCACCAAGACCCTGTACAACGTGGTGGAGGAGGAGGAGAGCGATCCACCCGTGCGCTTTAGCCCAGCCTGCAGCCCTTCAAGGCTGGTGCACCGGCGGGTGACTCCAGCCACTCCTCCCCTCCCAGCCCACGTGGTGGTGGACGAGCCCCCCTTGTTCCGGTCCGAGCCGGCCGCCTCCCGAGGCCTGCCAGCTCCGCTGCAGCAGCCGCCCCCGCTGCCAGAGCCCCAGCCCCAGCCCCAGCCCCAGCCCCAGCCTCAGGAGCTCTTGCTTCTGGACCAGCTGCAGGGCGTGGCCAGCATCCCGGACTACAACAACTTCACTGCGGTACTGACGGGCCCTGGGGGCCCGGGCAACGGGGGGAGGCCTCTCTACCAGCTCCCGGCTTCCCAGCCTCCACCTCTGCCGCTGCCGCAGCCGCCGCCACAGCCGCCAGCGCTGCCTCTCCAGCTGAGCACCTTCAGCGACGAGCCCATCTCGCCCCCGGCCGACGAGGGGGACAGCGAGCGATTCCAGCTCCTCCAGGAGTACATATACGAGCAGAGGGGAGACACGGAGGAAGATGAGCTGGAGGACGAGGAGGATGAGGAGGAGCGGGAGGAACGGGGGCTCCGAGCTGCGGGCAAACTGACCCCCGACGCGTCCCCTGCGCTGACGCCTCCGTCGCCCTTCCGAGACTCGGTGGCCTCGGGCAGCTCGGTACCCAGCTCGCCGGTGTCCGAGTCAGTGCTCTGCACCCCTCCAAACGTCACCTACGCCTCGGTCATCCTGAGAGACTATAAACAAAGCTCATCCACCCTGTAGCGGGAGGGAGCTGGGAGGCAGTCACAGAAGCAAGGGTAGCTGAAGAGGCTGCAAAAAGCAATCCGGGGGAGGGAGGACAAATCCGTTGCTGTCCCAAGTACGGGGGAGGGAGGGAAGAAAGGGAAGGGAGGTGGGGGGGGGGGGAAGCGGCGGGGGGAAAGGACGGGAGGGGGGATGGTTGGGTTCTCTCTCCTACCCAGTGATCTATTCACCAGAGAGCTTTGATGCTTGAATTATTCAAAAGCGTGCTCTAGCTGCAGGGAGGGGATTCTGACAAAGCACAAGCCTAAATGCTGTACGACAGTTAGGACAAAAGAATGTTACTGTTTTTGTTTTGTTTCGTTTTGTTTTGTTTTTTAAAATTCCTCTTGCACAGGATCATCGACAAGCTTTCAAACCGCCGTAAAAAGCGAAGTCATCGATAGAATCACTAGTATATGGGGGGGGGGGGAAGGAAGAGGATGGAAGGATGGAGGGAGGGCGGGGCAAAGAAATTTGGGGAAGCCAAGGTGCTCATTGGCTGAAGAGAGAACTGGTGTGAAGCTACCTTAAGGACTGATGGTACGGCTACTTCTCCCTTCCTCTCTACCGTTCTTCTCTCCCACGTGAGGCCCCACCTGTACACAAACTGTAGGGGTCTCTGAAGGGACGCTGGAACTCGAATGGCAACGTCAGAATCTGAACTAGAACCAAGGGCCTAATTCCTAGTGCTTTCCACCAGAGCCCCAAGTCGACCTTGCCGTGCCACCTAGAGAAAATGCTGTGCCCCCAAGCTGCAGTTCGGTGATTTATCTTTGGCAAAACAGCCTGAGGCGGGGTGAGGTGGGGGGAAGTCACCACCAAGTGTTTGTTTCAGCACACTCAGCTTCTCAAATTAATTTTTTGGTTTGGTTTGGTTTTTGCTGATTTTGAAAAGGGGTCAGAACCAGAGACCAAATAGAGTTGAGGGCCTTTGTTATGTGTCGAACTTGCATCGTGCCAAGGGCTTTGAGCTGCCCTTTTGTTGACGAGAACAAACCCTGTGGCTAAACTGTTACCCTGCATTTACTGTAGCAAATAATATTTACCGATTCACGTTCTGTAATACAAGTATATTTACTATGTGGCTTCATTGTTCTTCTGTGTTACTAGGGTAGTAGTAGCTTCATCTTTGAAGATAGTTGTGTACTCTTAGTAAAGATGACTTTTAGCTGAAAAGCAATTATTTCCTGTTGTTGTCAAAGTTGTAAAAGAAAGTGTACAAATATGTCCCGTGTCTGTGTGCTCCTGTGCCTCTATGTATGAAATGTAATGTCAACTGCCACTGAAAGACTGTCCTACAGATAGAGTATTGCTATTTTTATGTTCAAATCATGTTTTCTATATAGCATTGTTATAAGTATATACAGTAAGTAGCTCTTTGAAGGTTTGTATGCTGTGCTCTCAAACATTTTTCATATGCAGCTAAGACAGTTGTTACCCTGCTAAACTGGAGTTTGTTTTGCAGGTGTTTTATGATGTGGGTAGATTATTAATAATTTAAGTGCTTCAAGGATTTGTCATATTAAATGTTTGCAAAAAAAAAAGTATGGGTAACCACAAAAAGGTGCATTTTATACTGCTTGCACAAACCAGTATTAAAACTTAAGATTGAAAAAAAAAATACAGTATTTAGAATATTTCTTGTTGCTTCAATATTTAAAATTTCTACGATTTTAGTGCTTAAAGTGGACAGAAACAGCTGAGACTATTCAAGATTTCCCAGCCATTATCAGTATTTTTATTTTGCTTAGGGCCTTCTTTCTAGTCTTTTAAGCATTTTTCTTCACCTTTATGTGCTCTTTTTTGGGAGAAGGGTTGCGACTGGTTAATGTGCATTGACATAGTACCTAATTGCCCTGATTTCCATTTGTTTCCCCCAGCAATACAGATTTTCTGAAATAAAATGTTTTAGAAAGTTTGTTTCACTCTTAGGACCAAACACATATTCATAATCAGTCTGATTTCTTCCCTCGTTCTTGGAATGTAGATTTCTCACCCTTGGTTTATTACTTATTTCCAATTTCATTTTTAACAAAATCTCTTCCAGCCACATTCGAATCCAGGACCCTATAAAAAGTATCCAGAGTGTTAAGATATTTGCCCAGCACCTACTAACTAATTCACCATTTAGTGCTTATGCTGACTTTCCTTAACTGTTTTGGCATTAATCACTGCCAATTTCATCCATGTGTTACGTAAAATATGAATAGATTTTCCTTAAGTAAAATTATTCATAGGCAATTTTGGTGGAAATTCAGGACCTTGCAACTGAAATTTAAGCTTCAAATCTCAGATTTTCAGCAAGTTGAAGCAGACAAAGGAAAAAGGGAAAAATCGTAATATCTTCCGGGTTGAATTCCACAGATTGGCAAACTAGCAAGTAATGGTACAGTATCTATTATTAGTCAAACATATTTTTGTCTTAATGCCACAGGCATATGTCCTTAGTGTTACAGTACTTGTGCTTTCCAATTTATCTTTACAAAGTTGGGTTGGATGAGGAAAACAGCTTCCTGTTACTCCAATTTGTCCTGGGTCTCTGATTTAGAAAATGTGAACACTTTAAGCACTAACTTTATTATGACTACTTAATAATATTAATATTACAAGTATGAGTTTTCTTGAGATATAATATATTATTAGCTCTTAGAACATAATTGCTTAAAATTGGAAATGTACACATATCTACAGCATACCCAAAGGGCGGGAATTACTCATTTTAGTGTATGTGTTTGTACAAGTTGTTAAGCTTCCTGTAAAAGTATTTTCTTTTGGCTTGATTGATATTGCCTTTTGTCAAATGATCTTGATAATGCTGTACAATAAATATTTTCTATTTATTATAAATACAATTTTCTTTTATCGTAAGTGTAAAAATAATGCCAATAGGGATAGTTGAGGAAATTATTCTTGTCCCTTGGTGGTACACAATAGAGACTATGTCAAGATCTGGCCTTAATGTGCCATAAATATCTTTTTTCAAATCTCCTGTAGGCAGAGGAGCCTCGTGTAGTGAATGTTCAAAATAATGCCAGATAGATCAGGTAAGTGATACTTAGTGTGAAGAAGAGTTTAGAAACCAAAAGAATGGATAGCTCCTTCCCAAATTGATGTGCATGTTTCAAAACTTAAAATGACTGTAATTAGTGCAGATAATGAATCCTGTGACATGTTCACATTATTCAAATTTGAACTGCATGTTTCCATTAGTCTGGAACAAATTACCTATTTTACACAATTATAATTTAGAATACTGCAAATTCAAATACATGTGACCACTGCATGGATTCATTATTCACACTAAATATAGAACTTTATTGCCGTATCTTTTATTTCCCCATTTCTTCCCCTTTTTCCAAGTCCCTGAAAAACTCTCAAATCCCAGGAGAAGACAGTATATCCAGGGATAGTACAGAGCTTCTGGGCTTTTATTCTTTGATTTCCTAGTAACTTATCACTTGTGTCCTCACGGCAATTATAACCGCATCAGATTTTCTTTAGCCTGACTATTGAGAACCTTGGTATGGAGTGATGTTTCCTCTCTTTGGCCGTAGGTTCCCTATCAGTTCTTTCCCCTTGATTAGTAGCATTGAAGTCTGATGACTGGGGGTTACTCCAGAGGCAAAAATAATGTGCACTAACTCTTCATATTCTCTGCAATGGCGCTTGGGAAACTCTTGGATCAGCAAGCACTTATTATGTGCCTACTACATCGGCTATAGGAATACAAAGTAAGAAGTGAAATAATCCTTGCCAGGGAAGGAGAAAGACAGAGACAGAGGTATGTACACACAATAAATACAAGATGACTTTGGAAGGAAGACATTGGCAGCTGAGGAACTCAGGAAACTTTTCATGGAGATGACAATGCTTCTGCTGAGCCTTGAAGGAAATTAGAGATTTTAAGAGGCAAAAAGGGAAAGAGTGCCTTCCAGGCATGAAGGGAAAAACAATACAAAGACAAGGGGGAAAGAGATGTAGTAATGTATGTAACCTATAATAAAAGGGCAGTTTGGCTGCCAAAAGAAGGTATAAAGGGTTTTGAGACAGAACGGTTGTCATGTGACATGTTCATGACACACATTTGTGGGACATGTGAGCCTCAATGATTTGGGAATGAGGGAGGAGCAACCATGATAGAAGCCTGAAATGAAGAAATATGACTACAAAACAGGAAATTAAAAGATATGTGATTGTAAAAGAATAGAACATAATTGAGATCATGGGGGATTAAGAGCAAAGAGGGGAAAGGGCCAGAGTGATAGCTTGGATCAGGAGAGAGTTGTTGGATGCACAGTGAGAAAAGAGAAGAGCTATGGAAGTGCTACTGTTGGATACACAATGGAAAAAAAAAGCCATGGAGAATGAAGTGGGAGGAAGACCTTCAAAAGCAAGAAAAAGCATTACAGAAATAGTGAGTTAGGAAACAGAAGTAACAATTATTTCAGAGGGGAAATATAATGATGCAAAAAAAGCCCCAAACATGGCGCCTTAAAGCTGAAAATTGCCTAGAGAGTCATCTAGGACAAGCTACCATTCATGCAGGAATACCTTCTACAGTGTCCTTGGCATTTTGGCATCCAATATTTGCTTTAATGCTTCTAGTGATAGAACTTCACAAAGGAGTCTCTTGCCCATATACATCCTTTCCATAAATCAAAGGATCCTATCTTTAGAACTGAAAAGGTTCTTAGGCTCATCTAGTCCCACCTTCTCATTTTATACCTAAGGGAGAATAGGCCAAAAGATATTGCCCATGTTGACACTGAATGGCAGAATTTGGATTCAAAGCCATGTTCTCTGATTCCAAATCCAATGTTCTTTTTATCACCCCACAACGTCTGTCCTCCATCAAAATTTCCTAGATCAGTTTATCTTTCTTTGTCTCTATCATACTACACTTTGTATTTTACTTTCATTGTGCACATGCCATATCTCTTCCTGGTTGAGTGTCAGTTCCTTGAGGTCGAAAATTGTCATTTTCCATCTTTGTGCCTTTTAAATGAATGTTTTGTTCAACTGTTTTGAATTAGTGAATTTTCCCTTAACTCTTCTCAACTATTCCACCTTCTTGATCATGACAGCCTTTTAAATACTAAAAGAAGTTATCATGCCTTGACTTAGTTTTCTCTAAGAACAACCTCCTTTCCTTCAGGTTTTCCTCATATGGCATGGAAAATGTCTAAATCCCCTCATTCATTCAACAAATATTTAGTGGCTGCCTAATACATATACATATATATACACATACATACATGCATGCATGCATATATATACATATATATAAAAACACTACACACGATAAAAAGAGGATCAAAGCACAGTTCCTGCCTTCATGGAGTTTGTTATTATTGAGTCATTTTTCAGTCGCCTGACTCTTTGTAACCCCATTTAGAGTCATTTGCCATTTCCTTCTCTAGTTCATTTTTTGAAGATGAGGGAACTTAGGCAAACAGGGTTAGATGACTTGCCCAGGGTCACACAGCCACTAAGTTTAGATTTAAACTCATGAAGAGAAGTATTCCTGACTCCAGACCTGGCACTCTAGCCACTCAACCACCTAGCTGCCCCCATGGAATCTACTGTTAACCATATTAGCTGTCTTCCTCTGGACATACTTCTGTATGTGTCTCTTAAAATGTGACACACAGATTTCAACAAAATATAGTGGGGACATTACCTCTTATTTTCCCCAAACACTAAAATTTTATTAATGCACTTTAAATTTGTGTTACCTTATTATCAGCTACTGACTGATTTATAAAGTACTGACTCAGAGCCAGCTTATGGCCACCTACAACCCCTAGATCTTTTTCATATAAATTAAGGCCAGATCATGTACAGGGAAAGCCCTGTATTTGTGCAATTGATTTCTTAAACTTAAATACAGTGATTTACACTTATCCCTAATACTGGTTTCAGAATTGGTTCTTAATTAACTAGATAATTTTGAATTTTGATTGTTAGCTATCATATTAATGATCTCTCCTTTCGTGTTATTTGAAAATTTGATAAACATGGTTAGTGTCTTTAAATCATTAAACAGGACAGGACAAGAGCTGTGTGGTCCACCACTAGAAACCTACTTCGAGGTCTTCATGAATAAATCAGCTGTTAGCCCAATGAATTGTAACTTTATCCTAGCCACATTTCTCCATTTTAAATACAAGTTTCTTGCAATAAGAGGGAGAGGTTAAATAAAGGAAAAGAAATGAGGGAAAAGTAAAGAAAGTGACCCCTATTTTACATGCTTGCATTTTTTCAAGTTCACTCTTTTAAAAATTTAGGTTGGTTTAATGATAGGTGAAAGGGACTTCAAAGAAATTAAGGTAGGATAATGCTTCTTGTGAGGGCCTATGCTTTTGAGTTGCAGCCCTTGGACTAAAACTGGATTTGGCATCGGAAGACTTGGGACTCTGCTATATACTACCCTATGTAACCTCTAGCAAGTGAATGTTCCTCTCTAGGCCTGTTTCTTCCTCTGTAAAACTGTCGCTAAGGTCCTTCCCAGTTCTAAATCCTCTGATCCTCACCAAAGAGACTTGGAGCACCGCTTTTTCTTGATAAGTAGCCTCGGGAGGAAATGGAAGTGAAAGTCTCGTTCCAACAAGTTAGCAGTTAATGACCAGGCTGGGTTCCAGAGAGCAAAAGAGAAAATGCTCCCTCCCTACTAAAATGCACCCCTCTCTTGTCTCTGCAAAGGTGTTGGACTACAGGTATGGAACACTGAAACTGTCATAGTTGATGTATTGGTTGGTTTTTCTGAGCTGCTCCACAGTGCCCCCTAACTCTTCTACCCCCAAATCTTTGTTATAAGGGTTGTTTTTCTGGGGAGAACAGGGGAGGGAGGAGGGGAAGATAAATACAGAAATAAAAGTGAAGGAAAAACAAATGATCCATTAAAATGTGAAATGTTTTCAAAATTATTTATCAATCATGTAGGCCCCTCCCTCTTGTGGTGTTTAGAGGATATCTAGCGCAATTCTTTTAACAAGCAAAATGATGACAAATTTTTGTTTACTGCTCAGTCAAGCACAGTTAGCAGGAGAAAGCTACAGCGACTAAAAGAAAATAAATTCTTCCACAGAAGTATTAACTAACAAGTTTTTTTTCCACTGGGTATAGTGGTACATACATGCAATCCTAGCTACGAGGGAGGCTGAGGTTGGTGGATCTCCTAAGTTCAGGAGTTCTGATCTGTAGCAGGGTAAGCCAATTGGATGTCTGCCCCTGCAGCACAAAGTCAATGGAGGTGGGGAGACTGCCAGTATGCCTAAGGAGAAATGAGGAGTGGGGAAACAAAGTCAAAACTTCCACGAAGATCAGTGGTGAGATCAGGCCAAAAAGCAGCCCCTGCACTTCACATCTAGGTGAGAGAGGGAGACCCATTCTTTTAAAGAAAGAAAAAGTTATTTTTAAACAGATCGTTTAATTTATTTCCGATATTTTTTATTCATCAAGGGTCTAATGGTCTAATAATTATGGCTATGATGTTCAACCGCAATTGTGTCACTCTACCAGTAATGTTTACTTAGAATAAGTGAGAATATAGCTCTTTTTATTTCTTTTAGGAACATGAAAATCTCCTGGATTTTAAATTTAAAAAAAAGACCATCAGCAGAAGGAGAACATAAGAAAACCTCAAGTGAACAATTCAGTCTGACATACAGAATCTTTGCCAAGTTCTTAATAACAATAAAGTTCTAGAATATTTAGACTTACCATTTATTGTGCTGATATTAAGAACATATAACAGCTGTGACTTTTTCCATATTAAATCCATTCCAGATTAATGATAAAACTTACTAGACTGGATAAATGTCGTTTGATGATATGATTTTAGTTACATAGAGAGCCACCACTGGGGTGGGGGCAAACTGCCCCTGGGAGCTAAAATTCCCGGTGGTGGGAGGAGGCATCGCTGACAACTCTTTCTGCCCTTTAGAAGCATAGAAACTAAAGAGTTTAGGAACATAGGGACCAGTCATCAAGAAAAATTAGTTAAAATAGGAAGCTACCTTTAAGAAATTTCCTCCCCCTGGCAGCCGCACCCTAGATGTGTTCCTTTCAGGCCTAGCCCTCTTACCATTCCTGCAGTGTGCCAGGGTCTCTACTACCTCTACTTACCCACTGGGTGTGGGAATTTTGCACCACTTTCTCCAGGCACAAAATTGCTAGATACAGCTCTGGGTGCATGTACATCTGATATAGAGAATTACATAAAACGTGATGGAAAGCATATTAGACTAAGAGTTAGAAGATGCCCAAGAACTATAAATATGACATTGGCCAAATCAATTCACTTTCTGGGTCCCAGTTTCCTGTTTGTAATAATAATAGAATGGAATGGAATGGAATAGAATAGAATAGAATAGAATAGAATAGAATAGAATAGAATAGAATAGAATAGAATAGAATAGAATAGAATAGAATAGAATAGAATAGAATAGAATAGAATAGCATAGTAGAATAGAACATATATCACAGATTTATATGATATTACACATAACAATTGGACTGGCTGACCTCTAAATTACCTTGTAACTATAAAACTCTACCCATATGTCTTCCAGTGAATGAGTAAAAGCTTCTTAGTTCCTAAACATCGAGTGTATTAATAATGTAGATTATTTAATTACCACTTGGATGACTTTTGGAATGTATTCTCTAAAATGAAGGCCCTGTTGATATATAGGCAGACCAACCAACCAGGACATTGAACGAAGCTTGACAGATGCATATATGCACCCTAAGACTTTGTTCTAAAGACCTATCCGGGATGTATTCGAGGGTCAAGAGACCCCCTACAAACTAGCACCATGACCTTGCAAGAGTTAGTTGCCTCATCTCTCACTGTCTCTCAGGCTTCCCTATCTATAAAATGAGCATCTCTATACCATGTCTAAAGTCTCTTCCAGCTCTGACATTCTAAGTGGTATACTGTACTATCCAGTCCTTTTGTCAGAATGTACCACAAATGAATCAGACATATAGGAGCCCAGCTACTGATAAGATTGCTATCAGTAACTGATATTAAATGGTCCTGCCATACTAAGTGCAATATGAACATGACCTAAAATAACACTCAATCCTATTCAACTAAATGAATTGTGTCAGTCATGCGATGTACTGTGCTAGGCAAGACTGAGGATGTGAAGGGATAAAATGACACACAGTCCTGCCTTCTAGGAGCAATAATTTAGTAGAAGATAGATGATAAGAGGGCAGCAGCTAAATGTCACAGTGGATAGAACATGGGGCCTGGAATCTGGAAGACCTGAATTCAAATCCAGCCTCAGACACTTACTAGCTGTGTGACCCTGGGCAAGTCACTTAACCCTGTTTGCCTCAGTTGTAAAATGAGCCAGAGGAGGAAATGGCAAACCACTCCAGTATCTTTGCCAAGAAAACCCCAAAAGCGGTCACAAAGAATCAGATATGACTGAAAATGACTAAATGACAGGTGACAAGATCACAAATAACTGTACTATATGGTACAAAGTTATTAAATGCAGTGTTAAAGTCCAAGCAGAACCACCTGAGAGATTCTAGAAGAAAAGGTTTTCTTTATTCTGGGGAAATCAGAAAGGCACCAAAGAGGAGGATGTGGCACTAGAATCTGGACCTTGAAGAAGCATTTCCATAGGGTGGACATGGATGGGGGAGGATGTTCGGAGGGATGGAGATGGGACAGCATGTACAGATTTAGGAAGAGGAGAGAGGGCAATATGAGAAGAGGGAAATATTTCAGTCTGTACAGAACACTGTTGTTTGTCCTTCATTCTTGAAGAAGGTCATGACATCAGGAAGGTGATGCCATGAATTCCAAGTGAATTGTATTTAAGTGATGGAGGTCTGTGCAAAATCACCAGTCTCACTTTCTCCTCGGGAGCCATCTGGGTCCAGTGGCAAGATATAGATCAGGATGCCTGGAAATGGCCCCAGATGTAGTGCCCAGAACACTGAGTGCTCAAAGAGAAATACTACGAAATTAGTCTGGAAAAATAGATTCGAACCATATTTTGGAGGGCCTTGAATGTCAGGACAAGTAGTTTTTATTTTATTCATTAGGTAATGAGGGAATTAGTGAAGTTATTTAATCACAGGAGCGGTATCGACGGATCTATGCCTTCAGAAGACTACTTTGGCAGAGATGTGAAGGGAAGATTTTAGAAATGGAAGAAACTACAGGCCGGGTGTGAGGTAACAAGGGCTTGAATCAAAGTGATAGAATTAGAAGTGGAAAGTAGAAGAACAGATATCAGAGGTATTTTGAAGATAGAATTGATGGAGGTTGGCAATGAATTGGAAGCATGAGTTGGTAGCCAGTGGAGTCAAAGGTGACCTATGAGATAACACATCTAGAGCCAGAAGGGACTTGACAAGCTATGCAGCCCACTACCTTCATCTTAACTGAGACCCAGAGAGATTAAGTCAATTGCCCAACATACATTTAGTACATAAAAGGACCTGAACTCATTTTCTGCGACTCCAGATTCAGAACATTTTCTGCAGCCCTACACTGACTTCATATTCCAAAGTGCCAAGGCAGGGTAGCTGGCAAGGTAGTTATGCCATCAAGAGAAGAAAAGAATATTGGAGTACAGGCATGTTTTAGAGGGCAGATGAATTCTATTTTGGACAAACTGAATATAAGTTGTTAGCAAGACAAGTGGGGATGTCTAACAGAGAGTTGAAAGAAGTCACTGAAACTCACACAAGAGATTCCAGCTGATAAGTAAATTTGGGATGGTACTTTAAACCATGAGATTGGATGAGATTGCCAAACCTAATGTTAATGAACCACTGCTGGGCCTATGGAGCTGGAACTCCCATTCCCTAAATGACTCCTCTGCTACAGTGGGAATATTCACTCCCTCTCCCTAAATGGTCCCTCTGCTATAGGCCCAGGCACCCTGTCTGACTATGCCCAGTCTTAAGGCAGCCTTGCTAATAAAGGGTGGGGTTAGGTGCCTTTTTATCAAATTCCTTGGTTTTTCACATCCCTCATACTAGAACCCCATGGAAAAATTGCATATAGCCTAGGTTTTCACTTATGGCTAGGGTTTCCCCTCCAAAAAAGGGAAGTGTAGAAAGATACAACAAAAATCAGTTACTTAATAAGCAATTTTTAGGCACCTTCTATGTGCCAGCTGATTGGGACTGTACTAAGTGCTGTAGAAACAAAGAAAAGCAAAAGACAGACTTTGCCCTCAAGGAATTCACAATCTAATGGGGGAAAAACAAGAAAAGAAATATGTACAAACAAGTTACATACATGATAAATAGGAAATAATTAACAGAGGGAGGCACTAGAATTAAAGGGGATTTAAATAAAAGGCTTCCTGTAGAAGGTGAGGTTTTAGTTGGAACTTGAAGGAAGCCAGGGAAGCCAGGAGGCAGAGCTAAGAAGGGAAAGCCTTCCAGGGATAGGGACAACCAGAAAAAATGCCCAGAGCTGAGAGATGGAGTGTCTTATTAAAGGAATGGAAAGGAGGCCAGTGCTATTGGATTGAAGACTACATGAGGATGTAAAGTGCAAGAAAGCTGGAAAGGTAGGGAGGGAAGGATTTAGGCTATGAAGAGCTTTGAACATCAAATAGAGGATTTTATGTTTTATGTGAGTTCTCTGTAAAAGAGTCTTTCAGGCAAATACATATTTGATATTCAAACAATCTGGCCAGCCCATTGGAGTCAACCTCACTCTCTCTTCCAGAGTCATCAGTTAGTCCAGTGGCAAGATGAAAGTCGGAATGACTGACAGCTGGTCGGGATGCAGTGGATGACCTTAGCTCTAATCAAGCTCTAAGAGCTCCACAGCTGCTTCTTCAGCTGCCTTTATTGCAATTGGAAAAAACTGTTTTAATCTACCCATTCTGCAGGGAAAAGTCTTAAGGTGCTTGGGGTAGACACTCCCAAATTATTGTCAGGTTTGAGCCCCCTCAGTCTAACTGCCAAGATGGTTTACCAGAGTGTGGCCAGTGAGCATGCTACAGCTTCTTGGAACCACATATGAGAGTTAGGTGGTAGATGGACACCAAAGGTGGAAAGCATCCCTGGAAGAGACTCAGCAGCCCTCACACCAGAGGTATTAGTCTTCCTTGAACCCCCCTCCACCTCTATCTAAGTAGTAAAAGACAGGAAAGGATTTGAACTAAGTCCCCCATGCCTGGAATGTACTTCCATCTTTTCTCTGCCTTTCGGAATCCTACCCTTAATTCAAAGCTCAGCTCATTTAGCACCTCCTGCTTGAAGCTTCTTATTTTCCCAGATTCCCCTTAAATTTCACAGATTATTTTTTACTGGATCTCTCTTCTACCCTATCATATCATTCTAATATGTCATTGCCCAGCATTAGATAAAAGGTCATTGACAATATGAATTGTATCATTCCTTGGTGTCTTGAAAGAGGTTTTTGGCTTACAAAAAAGGGGAAGAAAACTAAGTGTTTTCACCAAATTAGGTACCATAAAAAGGCTACAACATAGAAGAATATATTGCTGAAAGTCATTCAGAAATTCGCAGAAAACAAAAACTAAGAAAAGAACCAGTAGTAAAATCTATGGCCTAAAATGCCTCTACACAAATGCCCAAAGTTTAGGTAATAAGCAAGATAAACTAGCAGTTATACGCCAAGGAGGTGAACTTGATCTCATAAACATCACTGAAAACTGGTGGTATAAGATCCATATATGGGGGGGGCGGAGCCAAGGGGGCAGAGCCAAGATGGCAGAGAAAAGGCAGTAACTCACCTGAGCTCTCCCTAAAACCCCTCCAAACACCTTTAAATAATGGCATAAAACAATTTCTGGAGTGGCAGAACCCACAAAATAATGGGGTAGAATAATTTTTCAGCCAAACAACTTAGAAGGTTGTCAGGAAAGGTCTGTCACACCTGAGTGAGAGTGCAGCACAATCTAGTGTAGGCTGTGCCAGTGCAAACCAGGCCCCAGAAAACCCAGAGCAGGCTTCGAGAGCCACCGCGTCAGGAATGACAGCACCTGACACTGCTTCTGGAGCTTTTAGCCCACAGACAGTAAGGGGATCAAACAACTGATCACAAGAAGATTACATGGGTCTCTTTGCTGGCACCAGGGGCAGAACTCTGTTGCTTTGCCCATACTCGGATCTGGGTCATAGTCCCAGGTAGCAGTCCCAGGGACAGGAGGAGCACTAGCACATCAAAGCTTGTGGCCACAGTAGAGAGGGGACCCTCCTCACAGTTCCAAGGCAGAAAAGAGTGCTTGTGGTCACTCACAGACCAGAGTACAGGCCAAGAGAGTAGTAAACATACCTCTTCTTAGATCATGCCATATTGGAAGAACTAAAAAGTTACAGATTCTTAGAAGTATCTATGAAAACAGCTACACAAAACCTCTGAAGCTTGGGATAGTGTTCCCTCCACTCTGGAAGAAGAGCCCTACTTTAACAAAGAATTAAAAGTCAAATAATAGCCTGGGAAAATGAGCAAACAACCAAAAAAATCCTGACCACAGAAAGTTACTATGGTGACAAGGAAAATCAAACACATACTCAGAAGAAGATAACAAAGTGAAAACTCCTATAACCAAAGCCTACAAGAAAAATATGAATTGGTCTCAGGCCATGGAAGAGCTCAAAAATGATTTTGAAAATCACGTAAGAGAGGCAAAGGAAAAATTGGGAAGAGAAATGAGAGTGATGCAAGAAAATCATGAAAAAAGAGTTAATATTTAGGTAAAGGAGTCAAAAAATACTGAAGGAAATAACATCTTAACAAAGAGATTAGGCCAAATGGTAAAAGAGGTCCAAAAAGCCAATGAGGAGAAGAATGCCTTAAAAAGTAGAATTTGCCAAATGGAAAAGGAAGCACAAAAATTCATTGAAGGAAAAAACTCCTTAAAAAGTAGAATTAGACAAATGGAAAAGGAGGTATAAAAACTTACTGAAGAAAATAATTTCTTGAAATTTATAATGGAGCAAATGGAAGCAAGTAACTTTGTGAGAAATCAAGAAACAATAAAACAAAACCAAAAGAATGGGGAAAAATAGAAGACAATATGAAATATCTCATTAGAAAAAACAACTGACCTAGAAAATAGATCCAGGACAGATAATTTTAAAATTACTGGACTACGTGAAAGCATGATCAAAATAAGAGCCTAGACATCATCTTTCAAGAAACTATCAAGGAAAACTGCCCTGATATTCTAGAACCAGAGAATAAAATAGAAATTGAGAGAATCCACCATTCACCTCCTGAAAGAGATCCCAAAATAAGAACTCCAAGGAACATTATAGCTAAATTCCAGAGCTCCTTGGTCAAGGAGAAAATATTATAAGCAACCAGGAAGAAACAATTCAAGTTTTGTGAAGCCACAGTCAAGATAACACAGATTTAGCAGTTCTACATTAAAGGATCAGAGGGCTTAGAATATGATATTCCAGAGGGCAAGGGGAGTTAGGATTACAACCAAGAATCACCTACCCAGCAAAATTGAGTATAATCCTTCAGGGGAAAACACGAACATTCATTGAAATAGAGGACTTTCAAGAAAGCATTCTTGATGAAAAGAACAGAGCTGAATATAAAATTTGACTTTCAAATACAAGACTCAAGAGAAGTGTAAAAAGGTAAACAAGAAAGGGAAATCATAAAGGACTTAATAGGGTTAAGCTGTTTACATTCCTACATGGGAAGATGATACTTGAACTCGTAAGAACTTTCTCATTATTAGGGCAATAAGAACAATAATTAGGAGTATACATAGACAGAGGGCACAAGTATGTGTTGAATATGAAGAGATGATATCTAAAAAAAAAGTAAAATTAAGAGGTGAGAGAGGAATGTACTGGGAGAAAGGAAAGTAGAATGGGGTAAATTATCTCACATAAAACAGGCAAGAAAAAGCTTTTAAGTGGAGGAGAAGGGGGGATGTTGAGCGGAGTTAGTGAACCTTACTCCTATAAGAATTGGCTCAAAAAAAAGGAATAACATACACATTCAATTGGGTATAGAAATCTATCTTACCCTACAGGAAAGTAGGAGGGGAAAGGGAAAAGAGAAGGTTGCAGGGGGAGGTGATAGAAGAAAAGGCAGATTGGGAGAGTCAGAAGCAAAACACTTTTGAGGAGGAACAGGGTGAAAGGAGAGAGAGAATAGAATAAATGGGGTGGGAGAGAATAGGATGGAGGGACATACAGTTAGCAATAGTAACTGTGAAAAAATTTTGAAGCAAATTTCTCTGATAAAGGCCTCATTTCTTAAACATATGGAGAACTGAGTCAAATTTATAAAAAATAAGAGCCATTCCCCAATTCATAAATGATCAAAAGATATGAACAGTTTTGAAAGCTATCTTTGGTCATATGAAAAAATATCCTAACTCACTATTGATTGGAGAAATGCAAGTTAAAACAATGCTGAGTTACTACCTCATACCTACTAGATTGGCTAATAGGACAGAAAAGGAAAATAACAACTGTTGGAGGGGATGTTGAAATGATGAGACATTAATGCATTGTTGGTGGAGTTATGAACTGATTCAGCCATTCGGTAAAGCAATTTAGAACTATGCTCAAAAGGCTATAAAACCATACATTTGACTTAATACCGCTACTCAGTCTGCATCCCAAAAGAGATAAAAAAGAAAAAGGAAAAGGACTTATATGTACAAAAATATTTATAGCAGCTTTTTTCTGGCGGCAAAGAATTTGACACTGAAGGGATATCCATCAATTGGGGAATGGCTGAACAAATTGTGGTATGTGATTATGATGGAATACTATTGTGCTGTAATAAATGATGAGCAGGATGCTCTTAGGAAAATCTGGAAAGACTTACATGAGCTGATACAAAGTGAAATGTACTGTGTACAAAGTAACAGCAATATTGTAAGATGATCAGCTGTGAATGACTTAGCTATTCTCAGCAATACAATGATCCAAGACAACTCTAAAGGACTTATGATGAAAAATGCTGTCCATCCCCAGACAAAGAACTAATGGTAATTGAATACAGATAGAACCCTCCTTTTTTTTGCTTTGTTTATTTTTCTTGGGTTTTTTTTTGGTCTGTTTTCTTTCACAACATGACTAATATGGAAATGTGTTTTGCATGACAACACATGCAATTACTTGCCTCCTCAATGAGGGAGGTGGGGAGGGAGAAAGGGATAGAATTTGGAGCTCAGAGGTTTAAAAATGAATATTAAAAATTGTTTTTACATATAATTGGAGAAGATAAAATACTAAACAAACAAAAAAGATCCACATGTGGATCTATAGTCACATATCTTATTCAAAAGAAACAGGGTAAGTAAAGAAGAGGTAATATGGTGTGTTAGTAAGGTGTATTTTTGTGAGAAATCTAGAAATTAGAGAGTAGAAAAATAGCTGATAGCATTTAGTTGAAGCAAGTACTTTTGTCATTAGAATATACTACAGAACACCTAAACAAAAGGAGGGATTCATAAAACAGATTACAAGCCTGCAAGAGAGGCATGATATAGCTGTGATAGAGAACTTCAATTATCCAGGCATCTGTTCGAGGTCTCTCTGCCAAAAGCAGAGCAGCCAATAATTTCTTGCCTTGGTTATAATTTCATCTTGCAAAATATGGAGAAACAAGAGGGATTCTATTCTGAATCCAATTCACATCAACAAGGAGAAAATGATGGATTCATTTGGGGGGGGGGGTGGGCAGGAGGAGCCACTGGCAACTACAGTTTATAATAGAAAAGAAGAGAAAATCTGGGCAAAGGCTGAAAAAGTACCACAGATTTTAAGAGATCACATTTCAAAGAGTCCAGAGAAAGATATGTACAATCCTATGGATTTAAATCCTCAGAAGTCAGTCCAGGGGGCATGAGAAATTCCTGAGGATAATTCTAATAAGGAAAAAATGTCAGCATTATCTGAAAAGTCCAACATGGACGCATGGAGAACTCACGGGTCAACTAAGATTTTTAAAAGCATATGTACAGAAGATGAAAACAAAAAGGTGTGATGGAGGATGGGTATTAAAGTATGTCTGAGTTGATAAAAATACTGCCAAGAATGTTAAAACCTAGAATGAGCTCTGACTGGTAAGGATAACTCAGAACACCAAAAGGGTGGGTTGAATTTTTGTATTGTTTTTACTGTATTTGGGGAATAGAAGGAATTTGAAGGAAAAGAGAAGGGATAATGTTATTTCATAAGGCAGATAAGAAAGTAAAAACTGATAACAGAAAAAAGTCAGAGTAATTTAATTCATGGTTGTCTTCAGTTTTCTCTATGAAGGAGAATAAACTTTGCACTGGGAGAAAAAAAGAACAAAACTGACTAGTAGGTAGTTGATATTTAAAATAAGTAAGAATACTGTAAAAGAACACAATGAATTTGAGTCACAGCTCAGATGAACTACATCCTGAGGTATGGACGAACTATTGTCAGGGTCATTTGAAAGATTGTATATCATAAACCTGAAGGAGGTATATTTTGTCTGGATTGTTTAAAAAAAAATCTGAAACTATAAACTCTAGACAAGTGAGCATGATATCAACTCCATGGAAAGTTCTAGAGCATGTTATTTTTTTAAAACAGTTTTTTATTTTATTTTGCCAGAACACAAATACAAAATGGAGAAAAGAAATAAAAACACATAATAAATTTGAATATTGAAACTTAAATATAAGATAAGAAAGAAAAAAAGCATGTCATGTGCATAGCAGAACATAGGAAAGGATTCAAAATATGTAACAATAAATTTTCATTTCAAGAAAGCCTGTATGATAAATAATATACCTTGTGTTGAGAATTGTCCACCTTTTCTTTGCTTCCTTGTGTTTTCTTTTGTTCTCTGCTGTGCACTTTTTAACTTTGTTCTTTTTCCCCTCCCCCAACCCCCAGAAGGCTACAATATAATTTAGATATGTTTCAAGATATATACATAGACATACAGATATATACATACACTTATACATATACATGCATATAAAAACATATACTTTCCCAAACATACTCCACTCCTGATCCCTGTTTTTATGTTTGTACATATCTTTTGTTTCCTATCCCTCCTGTCTCCTCTACTTCTACCTGCTATATCAGCTTCCCATTACTTGCCTACCCCCCTCCTCCACCAAAGACCCTGCTCTCCTATTACTTGCCTCCCCCGTCTAAGGATCCCTCCCCTATCCTCCCATTCCCATTAATCTAAACACCCTTTACCTATTCCCTCATTCTCCCCTCTAAAAATCCCTCCCTTATCCTAATTCCTCCCTTGTCCTCTCCCCCCTGACTATATCCCTGCCATGTTATTTCTTCTAAATTTAGAAGACTTTTATAATCTTCTAAATATATACGTATTGTTCCCTCTTGAACCCATTCCCAATGCGTTTAACTACCCATTGGGTAATTAAACTACCAGCCCTCCTCCCCCATCTAAATCTTCTGTATCCTTTCTTCCTCTTTCACCTCTTTTGTGTAAAATAGTTACTCTTTTTTAACTGTTTCTAAATGGTTTCACTTTTTAAATTCATATCATAGGTTTATCCCTCTCTTACTTATGAGTTCAACAATTATTAATAAGAATCTTAGACATACATTTTACATTTTGTGTTATGTAAAAGGTAAACATTCTGTCCTTATCAATCCCTTATAGTCAGTCTTTGGTATGTACCTTATGTTTCTCTTGGTTCTTGTATGTCAAATCTTCTATTAAGTTGAGGATTTTTTAACAAAGTCTTGAAAGTCTGAGGGTTTGTCAAATGTCCATTTTTTTTCATTCAAGATAATGCTGAAATTTGAAGGGTATGACACTTTTGGCCAGAGCCCCAGGTCTTTTGCTCTTCCATATATTGTGTTCCAAGACTTGTGGTTCTTTAATGTCTCTGCTGCTAGGTCTTGTGTAATTGTAATTGTGGCACCATTATTTTTTAATTGTTTTAATCTTGATACTTTTAATATTTTGTCCTTGAGCTGGGGATTTCAGAATTTGACTATGATATTCCTATGAGTTTTCCTTATAGGACCTCTTTTAAGTGGTAGAGCATGTTATTAAAGGCATGATTAATAAATATTTAGATAAGCAAGCTCTGATTACAAAGAATCAGCATAGCTTCATTAACAGTTCATGCTAGGCTAACCACATTTTCATTTTTGCCAGTTTTATTACTAAATATAAAATTAAAAAAAAATGTAAAATCAAGGGAAACTGCAGATATAAATAAATCTAGGTAAACTTACCTGTATTTGAACAAGGTTTCTGATAAACTATTTCATGTTATTCTTGTGGAAAAGATGGAGATGTGTAAGCTACGTACACAGGGATATGCTGGTAAATGTTTAGCAACCAGCTCTCCAAAAAATTGTATATAGGACACACTTTTAAGTTTAATCAGTATTAGCATTTTCTACATCACTTTCTTAAGTCTAGACAATTAACAAAATGATGACGACTCAAGCTTTGATTTATAGTGTTTGCTGATTTTTAAGGTGTAAATGCTCACATTGACAATTTAACAATCAACTCTTGCAAGCCAGTATAAGCTGGATCCAGCACCCCCTTAGGTAAGCTTTTCACATTTAGATGGATTTGGAATTTGTTGAAGAGTTGGCCTCAAAGACTAGACATTAATTGTTCCATGTCAACTTGGAAGGAGGTCTTTAGTGGAGTACCTCAAGTATCTCTGCTTGACCCTGTGCTAGTTAACATTTTTTAACAGAGTTGGATAAAGCCTTAGATCAAATTTTCAGATGACACAAAGTTAGAAGGTGTAGCTAATACTCTAAGACAATATCTAAAAATATCCTGATAACCTAAAAACGAGATGAAATTTAAAAGGTACAAATGTACATTTGGGATCCAGAAATTGACTTCACACAGTACAAGATGGTCAATGAATGACTAGATAGATAGCTGTTAATCTGAAAAAAAAGATCTCCAAGTTTTGGTGGACTACATGTTCAGTGTGAGTCAACAGTGTGTGATGGCCACTGAAAAAGCAAATGCAATTTTAGGCTGTATTAGGATAGATATAGTTTCCAGAAATAGAGCAGTGATGGTCTTCTATTCCATACTGGTCAAACCACATTTGCAGTATCGCGTTCACTCTGGGCAACACATTTTCAGAAGGACATTGATAAATTAGAGTTTTCCGAAAAGGGAAACCAGGAGATTAAAAAGCACTGAACCTATGCCGCATGAGCTTCCATTAAAGGAGTAGGGATATTGTCCTCTAGTCGAATATAGATTTCTTGAGTGCATGGACTATCTCAGTTTTGCATTTACATTATCAGCATCCGGTACATGTCTGGCATACAGCAGGTAGTTAATACATGCTTATTGATTGATTGATTTAGCTTGGAGAAGAAAAGGTGCATGATAGGAATAATACCTGTTTTAAAGTATTTGAGAGACTGTCATGTGAAAGAGAAATCAATCAGACTTGGTCTGCTCGGCCCTAGAGGCCAAAACTAGAAGCAACGAGTAAAAGCCATTATCCTTCCCTCGAAAAACTCCCCTCATTTCCTACTTGCCTATTTCTGTCAAGGTTGTCACCACATTTCCAATCTCCCTGGTTTATAATGTTGGCATTGTCCTCTATTCATCAGTCTCCCTCAACCCACATATATAATTACTTGCCAAATTCTGCTGTTTTTACCCCTATAATATCTTTTGCACTGGACTCCTCACTACTGATACAGCTATTACCTTGATTAAGGCTCTCATCACACCACCCTAGATTTTCACAGCCCCATAATCGATTGCCTTGCTTTAAATCTCTCTCCATATCAGTCCATCTTATACTGCTGCTAAAGGGCAGATCTAACTATGTACTCTTCTATTAAATCTATTCTAGTGGTCCATTATTGTATGTAGGATAAAATATAAACTCCTCTATTTAGAACCTCACAACCTAACCCAAACTTATCTTTCCAGACTCAATGGACATTAGTATCCTCCCATTATATCCTATTAGCCAGTCAAACTGACCTTCTGTCTCTTCCTTACACGTAATATCACATTTCCAATTTTCATGCCTTTATACTGATTATGCTCCATTCCTGGAATACACTCCTTCCTTACCTTCATCTTGAAGAATCCCTTTCTTCCTCCCAGATACAATTTAAGCAACACCTCCTACATGAAGTCTTTTCTGATCCCCCCAACTACTGGTAGTAGCCTGTCTCCAAAACTACCTTGTATGTAATTACTTTGAATTCATTTGTATTTATTTTATTTACATTTCTTCTGCATATGTGTATATGTCCTTGTTGTCTCCTTCACTAGAATGTAGGGCCCTTGCAAATAAGGTTATTTCATTCTTTGTAGTTGTATCCCTAGAGCCTAACACAGTTTATTGGCACATACTAGGCACTTAATAAATTGATGTTGATTAAGTGACGTTACAAAAAGGCTCATTTAAGCTTGATAAAAGGAAAAACATCCTGGCAATTAGAATTATCCCAATGTGGAAAGGGTTGCATCAAGAAGTAACTGCCTCTCTCACTGGAAGTCATCAAAAGGAAGCTGACCGACCACTTACTGATTATAATATAGTGAGGACTATTTCATATATATGGGCTGGTATGGATGGTTGCTGAGCTCCTTTCTAATTCAAAAATTCTGAGATTCTGTAATTTATAAGTTTTGTCTCCCTGTGCCTGGTGCGATGCTTTGCATAATACAGACATATAAATGCTTGTTGAATTGAATAGAGCAGAGGATTCATTTAGTGGCAGTTATCTGGAAATAATGGATACTCAGAGCCAGACTATGAAAAGCATTAGCTGTAAACAACAGGAATTCTTATTTTTTTTCTGTGCCAGAGAAAGAAATAGATAAGGATCCAGAGGAGTGAAATAAGAATCTGTATAGTGCAATATCACCAAATTCTAGAAGGAGGCAGTTTCAAGATGGTTGGTATTCCATGCCATCAGATCTTGCAGAGAGGAATGGGAAGGTCATCAGTGACTTGCAATAGTGGCTTTTTCTCAGTCTTCATCGTTCTTGTCCTCTCTGCAGCCTTTGACATTGTCGATCCCATTCTGCTTATTGTGATTGTTTTTCCTTTGTTTTCGAAGCGGATCAATGACATCATGGGGTGATATCTCGACTCCTGCATGAATTGGATTTAAGTGAGGCAGGGCTGCACAAAGTTGTCAGCCTCATTTTCTCTTCCCGAGTCATCAAAGTCCAGTAGCAAGACAAAAGTCAGAATGACTGGCGATGGCCTGGGATGCAGCAGATGATCTTGGCATCTTTAATGCCTGACCGAGCTCTAAGCACTCCACAGCACCTGCTTCAGTGTACTTCCTGGCCATTGGAACAAATTGTTCTCATCCATCCATTCGGCTGGGGGAAGTCTTCACTTGTTTGAGGCAGACATCCCCTAACTCACCAACAGGTTTGAGGCCTGTCAGTTACTCTCAATCTGATTTAGCCTGTCTGCGGAGATGGTTTTACTGGGGTGTGCCTGCTGCATGTGCTACAGCTTCTTGGAGTCCCACGTGAGAGGCAGACACCAAAGAAAAAGAAAAGAAGAACTACGACAACAGATAGACAACTGCACTTAAAAGGGTGTCTGAAAAGGGCTTGGCATGCCTGCACACCAGAGGTTCGAGTCCTCCTTGAATAGCACATACATCTCAATATTCCCTTTTTCTAGGTTTTCATTACATTAGTGTTCCACAGTTCTCCTCTTACCTGACTATGCTTTTCTCAATCTCCTTTGCTAGACATTCACCTACATTATACCTGCTAAGTATGGATATTCTCCAGGGCTCCATCCTAATCTGTCTTCTCTTCTTTCTCTATACTATTTCAATTGATAATCTCATCGGCTTCTATGGATTCAATCATCATCTCTATGCTAATGATTCTCAAATCTACTCATGCAACACTGACCTCTCTGCTGACCTTAAGCCTCCCAGATCCACCTGACTGTTGGAAATCTTGAACTAAACACCCCCCCAGACATCTTAAACTCAGCATGTCTGGCACTGAACTCATTATTTTTACCCCGAACCATTCCATATTCCTAACTTCCCTGTTGCTATTGAGAGTACCATAATCTTCCCAGGCTTATAACCTAGGTATTATCCGCTACTCCTCAATCTCTCTCTCCCCACCCCATCCACTATGTTGCTAAGGCCTATTGATTTTACCTTCGCAACATTTCAAATATGCTCCCTTCTCTCCTCTGATACTGCTGCCACCTTGGTACAGACATCATCACCTCACATCAGAACTATTGCAATAGCCTGCAGGTTGGTGTCTCTGCCAAAGGTTTTTGCCCGCAGGAACTCTGTAGGAGCTGGAGTGATGAAGCCTGCTTTTCTTGAAAAATCTTCTTTGATTGACATTCAGATGAAGTTTTATGCCAAGAAAAATTAACCAAAGAAGGCCAGATCATTGCCTCCTACCCTCTTCACCCATATTCTTGCCTTTATTTTTTACACACATACATATTTGTCAAAAACATTAACTTTTCAATTGTACTGTGGCCAACATAAAACCTTGCTGTCTCCCTACAAACCGCATCAGGAATAGTGAGACTCTTAGGAGTTTGCTTGTTTGTTTGTTTGTTTGTTTGTTTAGGGAAAGAATGACATCTTCAGATATATGCATTAGGAAAATAATGCTGACAGCTCTGTGCAAGATGAATTAGAGAAGGGAAAGACTGAAGTCAGAAACACCAGTTGGGCAAGTTAATAGCTTAGTCAAAAGGTAATGCTAATCAGAACTAGGGTGATGGCAGCCTTAATGGAGAGAAGGTGACAGGTAGACGTGATATGAAGGTAGAATTGGCAGAATTTGGCAATAGATCAAATTATGGATGCAGAGCAGGTGGTGCTAAGAAAAAGTAAAGAGTCAAGTATTATCCTAAGGTTTCAACTCCTAGTGACTGGGAGGATGATAGTGTCATCAACTAAAATAGAGAAAATAGAAGGAAGGCAAAGTTTAGGAAAAAAAGAGGATTGATTCTATTTTGAACATAAGAAACCAGTACAATATAGAGATGAGGATGTCTAAGGTAGATGGAAATGTGGAACCTGAGTTCAGGGGAGAGATCAAGCCTCTAGAGTTATCTGTGTGCAGATGATAAATGAACCCACAGGAGTAAATGAGATCGCCAACAAAGAAAAGAAGGACTGGAACAACTGATAGACAACTGCACTTAAGAGGGTATGAGGAGGACAATAAAACAGTAAAGTAGCCTTGAAAGAAGTGATCAGACAGATGAGAAAGGAAAACTAAGATAAATCAGTGTCACAGAAGTCACAGGAAGGGAAGACACCAAAGTGAAGTAGGTGGTCAAAATACCAAATGCTGTTTAAAAGTCAAGAGGGATAAGGACCAAGAAAAGGCCATTAGGTTTAGGAATTAAGACATCATTAGTGAATTGAGAGAGAACAGTTTCAGTAGAGTAATGAGACAGGCAGCCATTTGGCAGAAGGTTGAAGAGTAAATGGATTCTAAGAAGGTGTGGCAATGAATGCCAACTATTTTTATTGAAGCTTAGCAATGAAAAGGAAGATTGTTGTTTGTTGTTGTCATTTGTCCTTTGTTCTCGAAGAGGACCAATGATATCACCGGGGTAAAGCCTTGACTTGTGAGAGAATTGGATTTAAGTGAGGCACAGCTGTGCAAAGGCACCAGCCCCACTCTTTCCTCCAGTCATCAGAGTCCAGTGTCAAGACATAAGTCAGGACAACTGGCCCAGCAAAAGGGTAGAAAGATATATGATGACAGCCTGGAGAACTGCTGGGTGAAGGGACAATTTTTTTAAGGATAGGAGACATCTGAGTATGTTTGTAGACAGTGATGAAGGAACCATTGGATAGAGAGTTGCAAATGGTAAGAGATGGACTGATCGATAGGCAGACTTCTAAAGATGACAGGACAAGATGAGATCCAGGGCCCAAATGGAGGAATTAACTTTAGCAAAGAGAAGAACCACTTCTTCTTCTGAGACTAGCAAAGAAGCAAAATATGGGCAAAGGGAGAAGTGGGGAGGTTTTTAGGTTTGGAGGTAAGGAAATGAAGCTCATGATATCTCAATCATAAGTAGGGGATATGGTCATTTGCTGGCATGGGGCACATTGAAGTGGAGCTGGTGGCTTGAGGAAAAAGAAGATTTGTTTTAGTCACTGTGGAAATAGTAACAGTTAGTTCTTCCTATGTCCTTAGTCAGAAATGCAGCAGTAATAACCCAGTTGAGAGTAGATAACATAAATTTATAGTAAACCTAGTCTACAAAGTTCCCAAAGGGCATGGACTCTGGAATCAGAAGACCCAGATTCAAATCTCAATTTTGACACTTATTACCTGTGTGGCCTTGGGCAAGTCACTTAACCTCCATGGCCTTCAGTTTCCTTATCTATAAAACGAGAGGTGGACAGCTAGGTGGCACAGGGAATAGAGCACCAGCCCTAGGGTCAAGAGGACCAGAGCTCAAATCTGGCTTCAGACACTTGTCACTTATTAGCTGTATGACCTTGGGCAAGTCACTTAAACTCAATTGCTTTGCCTTATCCCCTCCAAAAATAAAAAATGAACAAAATGAGAGGGTTCAACTAGATAGTCTGTGAAGTATATTCAAATATTTATGATCTTCTGATTTCCAGCAGCATTCAGCAGCTCAGAAATGGTAGCAGAAAGGGCAGAAATTACTTATTTTTCTTAATAAGTATTTAAACACCAAGCCCAAGTGTCTAATTGAGAATAAGACCAGTCTCTAATTACTATTAATATCCAATCTCAAGTGAATGACAGTAATGGAATATCATTAAAATTACTCTTGGGCAAGTCAGTTAACCTCAATTGCCTTGCCTTCCCCCTCCATAAATAAATAAATAAATAAATAAATAAATAAATAAATAAATAAATAGATAAATAAATAAATAAATGAATGAATGAATGAATGAATGAATGAATGAATGAATGAATGGATAGATAGATAGATAGATAGATAGATAGATAGATAGATAGATAGATAGATAGATAGATAGATAGATAGATAAATGAATGAATGAATGAATAAATAAATAAGTAAAACAAGAGGGTTGGACTAGATGGTCTGTGAAGTCTCTACGAGTATTTGTGATCTTAATATTTCCAGCAGCATTCAGCAGCTCAAAAATAGTAGCCAAAATGGAGGAAGCAATGTGAGGTTAAAGGTCAGCGAAGCATGAAACATGAAAGGACAACAGGGCAAGGGATTATTGATTATTGACAGCCCAGCTGATAGATAGCAAGCCTTTGTAGAAATCTGATTTATGTGTAGGAACAGAGAATAAAAATAATTGTCATCTGTGAGCTTCCAATTCAAGATAAGCAACAGATTCCCCCACATCCTTCACGGTCAATACTGATTTTCTTCCCACTTCCAAATTCTTGTCTTTGAAGGAGAATAATATTGTTGTTGTTTGTTGTTTTTCTTGTAACACGGGCGGTGTGAATGAAGTTGACATCAGCAGAGAGGGGATCATTCTATGCTAGCAGTGCTTTGTCTCTTAAGTACCAAGCTCAGTTCCATACTTTGTCTACAAGAATTCCTGTGGCAGCTAATCAACATGTCTTCCCCTTGGGATTCTTAGCTCTTTGGTACGGCAAATGTCTCATGATAATGCCTATTCCTTTTATGAGATCTTACTGCTAATAAATGGCTTTTCTAAACCTATCAGGAAAAATAATAGATTTTATTGTGGATAAGGTCCTTTGGGTTTGATATTCTGGTTTTTTCTTTCCAATTAAGTGGCTCATTAAGATCCAAATTCTATTCAATCAGTCCTACATACTTTTGTATGCCAGTAAAACCCTCCCGCTGGACCGGTTACATTGCAGAATAACCACTAGAGTATTGGCATAGAAAAGAATTGACAATGGGAAAAAGGGATAGAGTAGTGTAATTTTTAATGATATCCCATTACTGTCATTCACTTGAAATTGGACACTAATAGTAGTTAGAGACTGGTCTTATTTTCAATTACACTCTTGGGATTGGTGTTTAAATACTTATTAAGAAAAGTAAGTAATTTCTTAGTGTTAGCTAGTAAACAGTTTTGCATCACTGAGTCCTCAGAGAGGAATAACATGATTTAAAAAAATGGAAGCTGCAGTTCATTGACTAAGAAGCTAGCTCATTCTAAAAAACTATTTCCCCAATACCTTCCATGCTTTGGAATATATTTCATTTTCCAATATTTCTTTGTTATTCCAACATCTTTCCCAGAAGTGAAGAGAGTTACCCTTGGAGCCCGGACAACGTGGGTCCAAGTTCCATCTCTGCCACAGACTAGCTTAGTGGCTCTGGGCAAATAGCTAAGCCTCTAGGCAACTGTCTGAGACTCTAGGTTGAAGAGAAAGTTCTAGCTTTGATAGAGGAGTTTTGGTAGAGGAGTTTCCTATAATCTCATCAGTATTGGCATCCCTTTCAATAATGCAGGTCATAAGTCACCCTTGTCTGCATTACCCTTGTTACTAATACTGCTGCTGCTACTACTATTTGCTGACGTCGTTTTGTAGAATCTTGTGTGGAAAGTTCCTCTGCTAATAAAGATTGCAACTCATCTTTAGCTAATAGTCTTAAAGAGTTTTCTTACAGACAGCTTTAAAAGACTTTGAAAAAGTCATCGACACAATGATGGACCAAAATTCCAGAGGACTCATGAGGAAACATGCTGTTCAGTCCAGATAGTGTGCTAATGTACTCAAGAGTTAAGATTGAGGCATATTTTTTTTACGTCTAGCTCATATGATAATTTGTTTTGCTCAATTATTCTGTCCATATCTGTAATGGGTTTTGTTTTCCTTGCTTTTTTCAATGTTAAGAGGTTAAGGAAAGAAGAGGTAGAGAATTCAGAGCTGAAAAGAAAAGAAAAAATTTTTTCAAAAAAGACTGAGACTCAGAAAGCTTAAGTGATCACATAGACAGTAAGAGTCAGAAACAGGACTTGAACCCAGATCTTCCCGACTCCAGGTATTTTGTATCCCCAATGCATAGCTCAATGACTCATATATAGCAGGCATTTAATAAATGCTTGTAAAGTTTATTGTTAATTAATTAGTAACAATAATGCACATTATTTCAAGGCTTTCAAAGCACTTTCCTCAAAACAAGCCTCCGAAGCAAACAAATCTTTTAAGATCTACTAAACTGTTCACATGGGGCCACTAGGTGGTACGGTAGATAGAGTCCCAGGCTTGGAGTCAGAAAGACTCGCTTTCCTGAGTTTAAATCTGGTCTCCAGATACTTAGCAGCTATATGACCATGGGCAAGTCACTTTGCCCTATTTGCCTCAGTTTCTTCATCTGTAAAATTAGCTGGAGAATAAAATGGCAAACCACTCCAGTATCTCTGCCAAGAAAACCCCAAATGCTTCACAAAGAGTGGGACAAAGACTGAAGAACAACTGGAAAACTGTTCAAATGTAGATAATATACATACCATTTGTCTTAGGTTTGTTGTGAAAGAAGAAAAGCATTTTGAAAAACCTTAAATAACTATACAGAGAACCTAGATTATTATTATAATTACGATACTTATATAAGAATGTGATAGTCCCTGTTAAAACCAATTTTATCTTACCCTGATGGAGTGGATTAGAATTTTCTCACCATAGATCCAGGAGAGAGAATTTAAAAATTATTGGACTACCTGAAAGCCATGATCAAAAAAAGAGCCTAGATATCATCTTTCGAGAAATTATCAAGGAGAACTGTCCTGATATTCCAAAGTCACAGGGCAAAATAGAAATTGAAAGTATCCACAGATCACCTCCTCAAATAGATC
>CM053627.1:99231434-99251068 GCA_028646595.1 Phalanger gymnotis | reverse complement strand
GGAGGAAGAAGATAAAAAAAGGGGGGATGATGGAAGGGAGGGCAGATGGGGATGAAGATAATCAAAAACAAACACTTTCAAAAAGAGACAGGGTCAAGGGAGAAAATTCAATAAAGGGGGATAGGTTAGGAAGAAGCAAAATATTGTTAGTCTTTCACAACATAAGTATTGTGGAAAGGTTATACATAATGTTACACATCTGGCCCATGTTGAATTGCTTGACTTCTTAGGGAGGGTGGGTGGAAAGGGAAGAGGGGAGAGAATTTGGAACTCAAGGTTTTAAAAAAAATAGATGTTCAAAAGTAAAAAAAGTTTTTTTTTCATGCAACTAGAAAATAAGATGCACAGGCAATGGGGCATAGAGATTTATCTTGCCCTACAAGAAAGGAAGGGAAAGGGGGATGGGAGGGGAATGGGGCGACAGAGGGGAGGGCAGACTGGGGAACAGGGCAACCAGAGTGTACGCCATCTTGGAGTGGGGGGGAGGAAATGGGGAGAAAATTTGTAATTCAAACGCCTGTGAAAATCAATGCTGAAAACCAAACATGTCAAAAATAAATTAAAATTAGATTTAAAAAAAAGAATTTTCTCACCAGTTTGGTTTTTTTGTTATATACTTTTTATCTCTGACACACCCTGACTGTATGACCCTGGCAAGTCGCTTAATTTCTCAGTGGCCCCAAGTAACTCACTAAGACTATAAGCAATAGAGGTACTCTCCCTTTTCTGCATTTTTGTGATACTGCTCTCTACTGGCTCTCCTCTTCCTTGTCTAGCTGCTTCTTCTCAGTCACCTTTGCTGGACCATCATTCAAATTACATCCCAGAACTTGTGATATATCCTAGGCTCTCTTCTCTAGCTACCCTCCTTCAGTGACTTCATTTACTCCTGAGAATTCAGTGGTCTTCTCTATGCTCCCAGATCTCTGGAGTTAGTCATGGTCCCTTTCTTAAGCTTCAGGCTTACATCAGCAACTGCCTCTTGGACATTTGCAAGTGAATGTCCCTTTGGCACCTTAAATTCAACATGATTAAAACTGAGCTTATCTTTCTCTTCCAAACCTATCCCTCTTCCCAACCTCTATTTTTCTTGAGGTCCTTACTATCTTTCCAATCACCCAAGTTCACAATTGAGTTATCAACTCTTCACAGTCCCTCGCCTCCTATGATACAATCACTATCTATCAGAGTTCCCTGCCCCCTCCAAACAAACAAACTTGAATTGTTAGGCTAGATTTTCCTTAAAGTGTGATAAAGCTGAGACTGAATCAGTTGTAGGTGGGGGAAGATTCAAGATATGCCTCCTTTGACATAGCTTCCTGGTGGCTTCCAAGCTTCTATCCGTGTGGGGTTGATACTTCAGATTTAGTGGATGCCTGAGACTGCACAGACCTGCCCTGCTAACCAGGTATATTTCCACGAAAAAAAAAATGAGATGGCATATACTTACTAAAGCTAGATGCTGTTATATATGCTTTCTATGTTAGGGCTAAGTATATTTCCTTTTGTTAACTGTACAGTGATTTACAAGTACTTCATCTCATCCCAAGAAAGAACCTGAACAAGGTACTGGTGTCAAGCCCACCCCTAACACCCTATACATCTAATCAGTGGTCAAGTCGTCTTGATTCAACCTGCACAATTTCTCAAATGTATCTCCCCTCCACTCGAATGGCCACCACATTAGTTCAGGTCTGCCTATGTCAACGTCAGTGACTTTCTTACTCAAAAATCTCTAATTGCTCCTTATAGACTCTATTATCAAGTGCAAATTCCTGTATGTCTTTTAAAATCTTTCACAGCCTGACTCCAATTTATTTTTTCCAGACTTATTACACTTTATCCCCTTTTATTTAATCTACAATCCAGCCAAAATGGCTCATTTGTTGTTATCATACAAAACGTTCTGTCTCTGGTCTCAGTACCCTGATACTGACTATCCTGCATGCTTGGAATGGAGGACATTCTCTCCTCACTGCCTCTTCTTAAAATCCACAGCTTCCTTCAACACTCAGCTCAAAGGCCACCTCCTACATGACACCTTTCTTGATCTACCCTCCCGACTGCCAGCATGTCTTTTCCATCCCTCACAATAAAAATTATGTCCTATTTATACTACATATATATTGTATATACATATATATACATATATATGTATATATATGTACATATATATATATATATATATATATATATATATATATATATACATGGCATTTCTTCTCCCCAGTAAAATATAAAGTCCTTGAGGATAGGGGTGGCTTCATTTTTTGTCTTTGTATTCTTATTAACTATCATAATGCTTGACATATGGTAGGCATCTAATAAATACTGGTTGATTGAATGATTGGTTAACATAAGTATCTGCCTCAGTGAAAATGGTTTCCCAACCTGAAACTCCTTACAGCAATGAAATCACTAGGACAGACCACACCAACTATATTACATTAGAGCAAGGACCCCAACTGGCCTATAAAAATCACCTGACTACCCTTACTTCCTCCTTAAGATGTAGACTCAGCATACATTCCACCAGTGATCTCAAAGTTTTAGAAAAATATGTAGTGGTTTGCTCCCACAATGTGCTTGAGAGATTGTCCAAATAACAGGATATTACCACATCTCCCTAACCAATCCAAACACACTTCCTTGATTGGCACCAATTCATGTGATCCAGTGACCTCCTTTCCTTCCAAATTGATTTTGTTCCTCCTAAGCCCTATGACTGAAGGCTAGGCAATTACTGCCCATCTGGGGGATGGTAAGGCAATTTGTGTAGCTCAACTTGGCCAGTGAAAGAAAAATTGCTTCTATTGCTATGGCTTGCTGCTCTGAAGAAAGAATTGGCTTATCTCAAATGACCCCCTATTTAATAATAAAGGAAAGTTCTGCAACTAGATTAAAAGGAAGTGAAAGACCACTTAAATCAGAAGGAAGTCAGACAAGTTGATCTCAAAGGTCCCCTTCTCTTCCGTCATTCTTTCATTCTGGACTATGGTTGTGAGAAAGGAATTGAAAATGGCTCCAATGGAGTTTACTAGGTAGATCAATCAATAAGCATTTATTAAATACTTACTGGGGGTAAGGGTGGGCGGCTAGGCTAGGTATCAGGAACACAATGAGAAAGCAAGATAGGCTCCCCAAGGACTCCATTTCTCTAATCACATAATACCACTGTCATGTACAGTTATTCCTATGCTTTGCCCAGAGAGAGAGGTTCTTTGTATTTAGTTCATGCTTGTCTATGCTAGAAATGAATACTTTCTAGTCTCTTTAGCTAGTTGTCCTTCCTTAATCTAATCAGTTGTCTATATTTTGGTTTTGCTTTCTTTTATCCACATATATTCCCTTTAGTTATGCACGTTACTTGAGTGAGAAAGAAAAAAAGAAATATTCTAATAAAGAACAATATTTATCCTGATTGATTTACCATATAGCTAACGATGTTTTGTTACAGTAGAAAAATTCCTGATTTGGTCAGAAGAACTGGAAGCCGTGTGAATTTGGGCTCATCATTTAAGCTATATCTGCTTCAGTTTCCTCATTTATAATATGAAAATAATACCTCCACCGTCTACTCCATATACTTTTTGTGAGGATCAAATGTGATGATGTAGCAAATGATTTTGTAAAATATTGTAGTTCAGGCTCTAGGCTCAGGCTCTCAGCCCCAGACAGAACCGAAGGGTCAGGTTCCTGGGGGTCAGCTGTCTGATTTTTCCCAACAGGAATAAAATGATTTATAAATGCCAGCAACTATAATTGTCAATTATTATTATGCCATTAATAATTACATTAAATAGCCTACTTGATATAATTATTGTATACAATTATTATTACAGCTAGTATTTACATGGCATTTTAATATTTATAAAATACTTTATAAATATTAACTCCTTTTATCCTCACAAAAACACTGGGAGTCAGCTGTTATTATTATCCCCATTTTACTGATGAGAAACCTGACAGACAAATGTTGCTACTTATCCAGGGTCGTACAGCTTATACATGTTCGATTCGAATTCAGGTTTTCGAAGTATTGCATCTCTGCCAATACATGGAGGAGTCAAGGAGTTAGTGGCCAACAGTCAGGATCTAGCTTATTTCTTTCTTTTCTTTTCTTTTAAATTTATTTATTTTTAGTTTATTTTAGTTTACAACATTCAGTTCCACAAGTTTTTGAGTTACTAATTTTCTCCCCCTTTCTCTTCTCCTCCCTCCCCACCCAAGATGGCATGCAATCCAATATAGGTTCTACATATACCATCACGCTAAACATATTTTAACAATAGTCAAATTGTAAAGAAGAATTGTAACCCATGGAATGAACCACAAGAAAGAAGAAAAAAACAGAAACAAAAAAGAGAGAGCAAATAGTTTGCTTCAGTCTGCATTCAGACTCTATAATTCTTTCTCTGGATGTGTATTGCTTTTTCCATCTGTCTTAGAACCTTGCATTGCTGAGAAGAGCTAAGTCTATCATAGTCATCACAGTTACAAAGTGTCTGTAATTGTGTACAATGTTCTCCTGGTTCTACTCCCCTCACTCAGCATCAGTTCGTATAAGTCTTTCCAGGTTATTATGAAGTCCATATGAATAGCTCATTTCTGCAGGAGGAGTCAAGAGGAAGCTAGAGAAGGACGAAGAAAAATCAAGTCCAGAGCATTAGAAAGAAGGGAAAATCAAATATGGGACAAATTGACTAGAGGAATGTTCTCTGAAAAGTAGTCCAAGCTGAACTAGTTGGGTAAAGAAGGCAGCCAGGACAAAAATCATGGAGAAATCAGAAAGAAAGAAAAAAGTAAATGAAACTAGGTTGTGGTGTACACACAATGTTGGGTGGCAAGAAATGCTGGTCCATGATGCGTTTGACAGAATGCTGATGCTGATTAATTAAAAAAGAGCACCTGCCTGAACGAAGGGAACAAAGGCACAGTTCAAGCACAAAGCTGGAAGTATTTATTGGGTGAGTACAGCATAGACACACACACACACACACACACACACACACACAATTTTAATAGTTGATAAAGTATGATTAAGAAGATAAGAAGATTAAGAAGATTATATACTATAGAACCCTCACACCGAAATCTGATGAATACTTTAATCATAAACAGAGTTAGGAAATTCTGCGTATGGAGAATACCAAAAAATATGAAATTAACTATATCTTGTTGATAGAGAATATTGGTTACTGAGGAGGTAATTTTCAATTCAGTTAGCCAGCACCCCAGGTAAAGTGCTGAGCCTAAGTCAGAAAGACCTGACTTTGAATCCAGCCTCAGATACCTACTAGTTATATGACGATAGGCAAGTCATTTAACTGCTTTCTACCTCTGTAAAATGTAAATCTGTAAAACGGGGATAATAATCACATCTACCTTCCAGGGTTACTGCAAAGATCTAAAGAGATAATAATTCTAAAGTACTTAGTACAGTGCCTGGCACATAGTAAGCTTTATATAGTAAAGAAATAGTGAGTAGTAAAGAAATAGTAAGGAAATGGCTTTATGAAAACACATTATATGCAGTTATATGCAATGTTTCACGCCCATGGAACCTCTCACTTCAGCAAAGAAGCTGGGGAAGTTGTGTTCTTATAGTTCTTCTTTAAGTTCGTGCTTATTTTTTAAAAAATAATTGTGCACTCGTTGTTGTTGTTAACAGATATGTCAGTTACCAAAATAAGAAGACCTGGATGCCACCTTAATCAGTAAATGCATGATCTTCATGCAAAGCAGAAATGTACAGCTCCCAGGGGGAACAATGGTTTTGAATATAAACTCTTTTGTTAAAATATCACAGAGAAAGATGACAGAAGATTGTGACAATATTGTCGGATAAAAGAGCAAACAACAGTAGGAGGGGGTGGGAGATGAACAGAAAACTAGGTGAAAGATCCAAAGGTACCAGATCATCCCAGGGATATTTAAAGATGAGACTGATAGGAAGAGAGCAAATGGCTGAAAATTTTAAAAGATCTGCCAAAATAATGATACCAATTTTTTTTTTTATCAGTGACAATGAACTACTACTGCATTTGTATTCCAAATTCAGAGTTCCCATTATTTGCATGAGGAAGTAGAAACGGCACCAAAGAAAGCTAACTTGGGAAGTACAGTAGAACTGCATTAAGTACATATAAATTATGTTAAGAAATGAATTAGGGGATTGCTTCTTTTTTGCTGTTGTTTTCTGGAGCGGGGTAGGCAGGGCAATTGGGGTTAAGCGACTTGCCCAAGGTCGCACAGCTGATAAGTATGTCAAGTGTCTGAGGCTGGATTTGAACTCAGGTCCTCCTGACTCTAGAGCCATTGCTCTACTCATTGCACCACCAACTAAAGAAATGTATTACACCAAAAGCCATTTCTCAATTAAAAGGTGGTCAAAAGCTATGAAGAAATAGCTCTGAAATGAAGAATTAAAAACTGTTAACAACCATATAAAAGCATGCTCCAAATCATAAGCAAGAAAAATACACATTAAAACAACTCTAAGATTTCACTTCACACTTACCAAATTATGAGAGATGGCAAAAGATGGGAATCCGTCTATGTTGTAGAGAATTGTGGAAAGACAGGCATAGTAAGGTACTGTTGGTAAGAGTCAGGAATTGGTTCAACCAGTCTAGGTGGTGCAGTCTATAGAACACTGGGCTGGAATTAGGAAAACATCTTCGTGAGTTCAAATCCAGTCTCACACACTTACTAGCTGTATGATCCTGGGCAAGTCACTTAACCAGGTTGTCTCAGTCCCTCATCTGTGAAAAGGAGATGAAGAAGGAAATGGCAAATCACTCCAGTATCTCTGCCAGGAAAACCCCAAAAGGGGTCACGAAGATCAGACATGACTGAAATGACTCAACAACAACCATTCTGGAAAGCAATTTGGAATCATACTAAGAAAGCGACAAAAATTTCTGTACCCTTCGACCCAGAGATTCCACTGCTAAGAATATATACTCCAAAGAGATCTGTGACTAAAAGGAAGGCTTCATATACAACAAACTGGGAACAGATGCCCACTGAGTGGGGAGTGGCTAAATAAATTTTGATTCACTAATATAATAGATATTATTTTGCTATAAGAAATAATAAACATAATGAAGTCAGAAACCTGAAAAGACTTACATGAACTGATGTAAAATGAAGCAGAGTCAAAGCAACTACAACAATATAAATAGAAAGAACACCTATCACAAACCAACAAAAATTGAATGCTGAAAATTTATTTTAAAAGAACAAGTTGGATCTTAGAGAAGAGATAGATAACACAACTTCCCCTGCATCTTTACTGGTGCGAGGTTCCATAGGAAATACTGTATATAATATTCTCTTTCCAATGTGTTGGTTTTGCTGAACTTTTTTTCTCTTCTTCCTCTTAAAAAATTCTTTGTTGTAAGGGAAAGGAAACAGAATCTAGAAAATGTAAAAGAAGAGATAAAGGGGAAAATATCAGTGATATATACACAGAAGATAGAAGTAAAATCTGTTTTCAAAAATAACACAAAGGAGATGCCTGCTAAAAGTAACCAAATTCTGAAGGCATTGAGGGGTTGATTGCCAAGAGAGCTCAAAGTGGGAAGGACACATAAGGCTTGTCAAAAATCACACGCACCTGTATACCTGGAAAAGGTGATTAAGAATATATCAGCAATAATGAACTCAAATGTGTATTTTGCCATTTCTTCAAAAATCTTTAGAGTATAATCTACATGCTAAATGAAGAGGGTAAAAGGGAACTGGCAGTCTTAGAAGACTGTATCTTCGCAGTCACACAACTGATGGAAAGATGTAGGATAAAAGATTCATTCTGTTTATTGTGTGTTGACTATAAAAAAGCATTTGATTTAGTGGAGCAAAGTAGCATCTTAAAAAAATTCCTCCAACCAATTGTCTTCTATGCATATGTCAATATCATATGAGATTCCTTAAAAGATGTAACAATGATAACTGGTTAGATGACCCTCAGCTTACCAATATTGTGAGATACAAAACAGGAAAATATATGTTCACCAAAGGTGTTTACAACTGCCCTGGAGGATGTCAAGTGTTGTCTAAACAGAAGAGGAATCCCCTGGAGATAGTCTTCTTTCATGTTGATGAGTTCTTTCAGATTCTATTATTTATCAATGACATTATGCGGATTGCATCAAGCCCTGTCACACTGCAGACCACTGATTAGGTCTCCAGTCAATAGGTGGTCCAATGGTCAGAGTGCTGGGCCTGGAATCAGGAAGACTCGTCTTTCTGAGTTTAAGTCTGGACTCAGGCACTTACAAGTTGTGTGACCCTGGGCAAGTCACTTTACCCTGTTTGCCTCGGTTGCCTCATTTGTAAAGTGAGGTGGAGAAGGAAACAGCAAACCATTCTAAGTGTCTTTGCCATAGTTGTTGATCACTGATTTCAGTCATGTCTGACTCTTTGTGACCCTATTTGGAGTTCCCTATTTGGGGTTTTCTCGCTAAGAAAATGTTTGCTAAGAAAGTTTTTTTGCTAAAGAAAACTTTAGCAAGAAAACCCCAAATGGGGTCACGAAGAATTGGACATAACTGAAAAAAAAAAAACTTAACAGATCCACACAGAAAAAAACCAAGTAGATAAAGACAGTCCAGAGGGCAAATGGGTAAAAGTTACAAACAGGCAAATTTAGGTTTGATGTAAGAAAATCTTCGTAATAATTAAAGCTATCCCAAAGTGAATAGGGGCTGCCTTGGGAAGAAGGGTCATCACTATGGTAGCAGTAGCTGGAGCTTTGACCCTGAGAAATAAAGTTTAGAGAGCACAAAAAAGTGAACTCATTTACATCAGCAGTGTAAAAGTTACTATAGTAATCAGCTCAGTAAAGTCTCATTGAATTTGCCTTCATTATTTACTGTACTATTTTCTAATTACGGATTACAAAGTTGAATGAAGGACTTTTGTGCTGTTTTTCATATATGCCGAAATTCCTTCTCACTGGATTACAACTTGTCAGGTATGTTATAGAGAAATAATTTCTCAGATAAGGTTTAAACTATGTGGCTACTTAGGCCCCTTCCAATGCTAATTCTGTGATTCTGCAAGACGTGCCTCTTGTCCACACTATAGTATGTATTTAAATGGGCAGCTCGAAGAACTAACCCATTAATACATATATGTATATATATGTATGTATGTATATATATATATACATATATATTTGATAGTCATTGCAGGTGGAAAGTAAACTGGGCTGAGAATTTAAAATGAGGAAAAGAATAACCTTTGGAAGATTGCAAAGAATTTTAATAACCCCGAGAATTTAGCTGAAATAAGACTCATCTTTTTAACATCATTTTTTCCCTGATAAATGAAATGTGGCTGCTTAGTCTAGTGCATAGACTGCCTGCAGAGGATTTATGGGATAACATGAGCAAGAGTCACATGGAATAGAGATTTGTGAATAAATATTTATAATATTAGATAGTACCCACTATGATGAGATCACAGACCCTTACTCTTGCAAATGTGGACACTGTCATTTGTTGTTGTTCAGTTTCATGAATGTATTCAAGTGGAGCACTCTGGTCTTGAAGCTCGTTCCACCAAGACAAACTGGCAACTCATCTGAAACTTATAGTCTTAGAGAAATGCACAAAGCACTGAGTGATTATGAATTACATGTGATTTGTGTTGGTTGAGGGATATGAACCCAGGGTTTCCAGATTCCAAGACCACCTTTCGATACACTATGCCATACTGCCTTTTAGTCTAGGCATATATGCGTATGAACTAAAACCAAGTGAGTGTGCCCATCTGGGAATTTTAGATACACCATCTTTTTTTAGCACTTAGCATACTCCCTAACACAAAGCAAGCACTTAATAAATGCTTCTTGGTTTCTGACCTAGTATCTAAAGCCCAGAATCACAAGATAATTTCTAGCAGCTCTCCTCATATGTAAGATTTTTCTGCTTTTATTCAGAAATCAGAACTAGGTCCAAGAGAAGAAAATTATAGGAAGACAAATTTTGGTTTAATGAGAGGACAAACTAAAAACTAGAGCTTACCAATATGGAATGTCCTGACTCATAGAGGGAGTTCTCTGTCACTAGAGATCTTCAAACAATCTGGACAATAATTTGTCAGGGATTTTGTAAATGAGATCCATGATTTGGGGAGGGGTCAGAGTAAAAGACTTCTGAGATCTCTTTCCAATTGTGAGATTCTATGACTCTAGTAGTTGAAATGGAGTAGAGAGAGAATAAGTTATCCTAGGCTCTAAAAATGACTCCCTTTATGACTAATCGGTTGCCCTTGAAGGGGGACCTTTTAAGCAGTAGTAATTAGATTGAAGTGTTTGAACAATAGTGCAATTCCCAGATGAAGAACATTGCTAGCTGTGAGTACAAACTACTCTTTATGAGGCACAAGAGAAAAAAAAAAGCATTAGAGAGCTAATTGCTGATGGTACAGTCTTAGAAATATTATGAAACCTAATAGTATATTTCAAAGCTAACCAAATTGGTCATCTCTTAGTTACATGTTATATTATCTTATTAAAAGATATTCATCATCTGTGCCTGTCGTCAAATAAGTATCCCCTAATTATACACTTCTCATAATTGTATATATCCTTTGTTTCACCCAAATCACTCCAAATGAGTTTAAAATTAGGCTCCATTCCATTTCTAAGAAACTTCACTAAGGTTGAAGGAGAAGAAATATCATTAGATTATTTCTCTAACCTCCCCTCCCCAGTTCGGAATGCTGTCTCTCTGGCATCCCTACTCCTCAACACATTAAGAGCCAAGAACGCTATTGGACAATCTCGGAGAAACCTCAAACCTACTTACGACAAACGTTTCCGGTTTCCAATGACACATAACATCACTTTAGGTCTGGGCTTGTTAGAGTACAGCTTGAAAGACTGGCCCATAGACACTGTTCCTACAGTTCAGGAAGTTGACGCTTGATGAACAAGTTGTTTTTATTAATAGTTTTATGGACCAACCAGCTAAATTTTCCCCTCAGCATAAATAATTGTGTAAGAGAAGAAAAATAGCATATAATCCTCTAAATTATGCTTTTTTGTTTAAAAAAAAATCTCTTTAATGAAAATATTAAAGAATAATTATGAACTAATCATTAGCCCTTTCATATCCACATCTATTTTTAAAGGATATGCTATAAAACAATAATACTTAAATAAACACCGACCTATAGTTTAAGAACTTTCCAAATGACACTTCGTCTATTACTAGTCATTATTTAATGCTGGTTTTTTTCTTTTATTTTACATTTACTAAACGTTCTGTTTTCTTCCACCCATAATACTTCTGATGTTTTAAGGATTTCTGTCCTTACTCAGTTTCCAGGTTATCTGCTTCTTTCTTCCCTTTACAGTGTTTCTTTGGGGATTTGGGAATTTTCTTCTGTTTCCAGTGTTTTTTGTTTTAATGCTGGTTTTAATGACCCTAATGAAAGAATCTTATCTTTACTTGTTCTGGTAATCCCAGAAAATATATTAGGCAATCGTGTCTCTTTGCACAATAAAGAACTGGTTTCTATTTCCCTCAGTTTTTCCACACAGCTCTAGCTGAGCTGCTACCCAGCAATATGGAGGAAAGAGACTATTTGAGTTTGTCTTGTCTCTGTAAAACCACATTTTGATATTTTTCTAATCTGGAGAATGTTTTTCTTTTATCTGCCAATTCTCCTGCCTATTTCCTTGATCTTTTACATGGAAATTGTCTCTTTACTAGGCCTCAAATTTCAGCAAACTTACAAATTTTTAGTTTTTAAAAGGACTGTGATTTTTTAAAAAATTATCTTTTAAAATATATATTGAAGGAACACTAATGATCTATTCAGGCAGCTAGGTGGTGCAATGGATACAGTGACAGGTCTGGCGTCAGAAAGACTCATCCTCCTGTGTTCAAATCTAGCAGCTGTGTGACCCTGGGCAAGTCACTCAATCCTGTTTGCCTCAGTTTCCTATTCTGTAAAATGAGCTGGAGAAGGAAATGGCAAACCACTCTGGTATCTCTGCCAAGAAAACCCCAAATGGGTTTACGAAGAGTCAACAAAGATCTATTCAATTATTTGATTCAACAAATATTTATTAAGTATCCTACTATGTGTGTCGTTAAAACACAATGTTAGATTCTGGAAATACATTTCTTTAAAATGAAAGTTCTCATCTCAAGGAATCTTAAAACATAGGGGTTGGGGGAGAGGTGAGATTATATATATTTATATATACATATATATGTACATATGTATTACACATACACACAGTGTGACTGCTTCACACTCCCCAATAACATACTTTACTTATAGTCATCTCTTTAATTAGCATAGCTTAACTTGGCATTTTCCCCCAGAGCTCTGAAATATAAAGGGTACTAGTGTCATTTGTAACTCCTTCTGCAGGTAGTTGAAAAGAATAATTTGTTAAACTACAAAGCTATCAAATGTCAAGCCTCCTTCACCTTCCCAGGTACACCCACAGTGAGCCCCTCTGAGACCCATTCCAATTTGCCCCCTTCCCTAGTAGTAATCTCCCCTACAAAGGCCTATTAGTATCCCAGAGTATCTATCCTCCTACCACAGGTCTCTATCCTCCTTTCCCAAGGTCCCAAGGTCTCAATTCTCTCCCAAAGACCATCAGAATTTTACAGTTTAAGAAATGTTGATTTCAGGCCTCTTTTACTGTAATTTGCCCTAGGACACATATTTTGATGCCTGCCCTGGGCATTAGAATTGCTCATTTTAGTTTTCGCTATAACGATAAGGCAGATACCATTTCAACCAAATAATTTTGTTCAAGTTGATGTGAATCGTGTAGTTTGGAACTCTTCATTTCTATCTGAACATGACATTTAATCTTTGTTAGAGCAGGCATGTTTTTACAACAGAAAGAAAAACTATCTGTTTTCTAAGTAAATCTCACAAAAGATTCTCTGAGTCAAAGTAATTATGATGAAGAAATAGAGTCTAAATGACCTTAGGGATTGAGTTTATTCTCTCTCCCACTATTAACAGTAGTTTCTAGAAAACTAGTTTTGCTTGTGAGAGAGTGAAGAAACATATTCTTGCTACCCAGTCTCTCCTGATTCTGTAACTAAACAGAGAACTTCATTCTCTCATGTCACTGATACAGCATCTCAAGAATCGAAAGCACCAATAACTCATGCTTTAGAAAAATGAATACAGTCACTCATCCTTGATTAGCCTACCTCAGACACAAGTTGACCTCTTCCTTTACCTTGTCATGTACTCTATTAAAAAGAAGTTTGATGTTTTCCCAAGAGCACTTTTTGCTGTTATTTATGTTAGTTTGCAGTTGAATGTAAGTACAGTACTTGTTTCTTAGTAAAGTAGCAAGAGCATTAGATTTAGATTCAGAGGTGCAATGTTGAACAATTGCCTCTGAGAACTTTAATGCTTCAATGCTTCTCGCTTAGCATCCCCACCTTGTCCTCAACTCCATATGTCTCCAATGATAAGCACAAGCAAATTTGCAGCCTTGCAACCCTGGGCCCCACTGTCAGGTTTTCCCACAGCAATGATTTTTCTCAAATACTCACATTCCTATTCCACAAGATAAGGCAAACATTCATTTTGTCCAGAAATAGGAAGGAAAGGAGAAGGAAAGAAGGAATCAATCTAGATTAAAATAAATGCTGCCCTTATAATGGCCTTAAGCCATAGATTAGAGGGAAGCAGTCTGGTAGGTCTGAAAGAAAGAAGATTGGAAAACCAGCTAGGGCTCCCTAAAGATTACTCAGGGAGGGGACTCCAGGTCCAGTGGTTGTGGTATCCGTTAAATTCAGGAAGCTGAAGTTTTTCTAGTAGCCCAATCTTTGGGTCTCTATACCAGTGGAAGGTGAAAGAAGAAATGATGGATAATACAAGAGAGCAACTCAAAGACCAAAGAAGAAAACCTGAACAGAAATCTAAGACACGAAGATGTCAACTAAGAAGGGATCCTAAAAACAGAAGGGAAAATGAATAAGAGCTCAGAGAAATGAGTATTTTAAATGAATATTATTAAGCCAAGCCATTCAGACAAAAGCCTCAAGATTATTTAAGTCAGTAAAAGGAAACAGATGAAATTGATGTGAAAAAAATAAGTTTTACTGACAGCGGTGGAAGGTTGCATTGCTTTGAAAATTTAATTCAATTGTATAATCCTAAAATTATTGGACAGGCAGTGCAGATGAGGAAGCAGTAGCTAAATATCCTGATGTTTTGAAACAAATTATTAAAGAAGATATGAGGAACATCAAATTTTCATATGTACAAAACAGGCTTATTCTGGGGGGGGAGGGAAGGAATGTCTTCCAGAACTTACATTTCTAAGGAAGGAAAAAAAACTCAGTCTAGATTTAAAGTGTCTAAAGATGGATTATTTAGAGGAAATAAAGAAGGAATTTGGTCTAAGAGGCTATAACCTCTGATTTCTTCCAGCTATTTAGTGGCCAAATAAGAAAGTACAGATGACTGTTCAAAAATTAGTGTTTAAGTTATTTCAGCCCAGCTGTCATAAAATCTTACAAGGACAATAATACCGCTTTTAAAGCAATACTGATTTTAGATAATGTCCCAGGCCATACAATTACTTATCTCATTGTGTGAGAATGTGAGCTTACAAATTCCTCAAGATGGGAATAAAGCCTCCTGCACCTACCAATCTGTATATGAAGATTTAAAGAAAGAGAAGAAAGTTCAATCTATACTGCTAAAACATTTTAAATTATAGTAATAATGTTTTTGTCATGTTAGTATGTGCTTATCCTTAGGTATGATATTCGGAATGTTTTTTCATTTTACTTTCTATAACTACTCTTGATTATGAATTTGAATCAGAAATACCTTTTTCTTTTCTTTGTGGTCATGTTAATAAACAGATGAAAATTTATTTTAAGAAATTTTGATTGCAATTTCCATTGAGCTCAAACCAATTGCAATATTTTACTTACAATTATAACTTCAAATAGTATGAATTTGAATAATGTGACCACTTTATGAAATTCATTATTTGAACTATTCATGACCTAGTTGTAAAATGAATGAATGTGAACCAAAACTATCTGATGAAACACAGAATCATATGGACTTTCCTGAACATCATGGAATAATACGAAGAAATTTCAATATGGCTCAAAAGCCATAAAGGAAAAGAAATGAGCTAATTTAAGTCAGATATTAAAAGAAAGTATAGAGACTGAACCTATGATTTTATTAGTGTAGAGAGAGCATGTGGGGGACTCCTACCAATCAAATCAGTACAAACACAGAGGTGCACACACACGCACATATACTTGTGAATAAATGTCTTTTACAAGACAAATTTGAAGGATGAGAAGTTGCATAAGTGAAGAAAGAGGTAGCAGAGAAAATAAGGGAAATAATGAATCATTCCTGATATGTCTTGGTAGAAAAATAAAGAGATTTTCATTCATAGAGTTTCAGCAAAGGAAGGGAGTGCAAGAGAATGGGACGGATAGAAAAACGAAGGCATTAAATCTGGGGAACTTCAAAGGGACAAATTTTATCACAGTAGGAGTGATAAAATGCTCTAGAGAGCCTTCCCATAATGGAGGAGGTATATGCCTATAGGAGACAATGACCTTGTGATGGCTTTAGTCTAGTGGAAGTTTGTGTATTGGGACACTACCCTCTCTGAGTTTTATGCCTCTGTGGACAGCACCCTGAAGCAGAAGGGACGGGTGTATGATATAGGGGTAGTTGGTACCCCAAATGGTAGGGCAGAGAAGGGGCCAAAAAGCCAAAGATTGGGTGGTATGGCCTTGGCAGGAAGGAGACAGATCATGGTGAGAGTAGAAGGTAGGACTGGGCCATATAATTTGGGATTAGGGCAATTTCTACCACATGGTGGTACTACTTGTATCTAACATTGTTTACCTCATGAATTGATATTTTAAAGAGTAAGGCAAAACAGAGAAAAGAGAGGGTGGAGAATTTCCATTGGTTTCACTTGAGATAAATCTCCAAAATAAATCTGAAGTATTGCAGAGCCCCCAACTCCCACACAAGCGCTTAATGTACAAAATAGGTATTGGTTAGGGGACCTTATTTCACCACTGGGAAAACGTATAACATAGTAAAGTTTCTTTGGAGCCCATGAACAAATACAGAAACACAAAGTACTCAGATAGACCGTGACCTCCCCCTAGAAGGCAACTGAATTTGGGGTTAATGTGAGGACAACTCTTAAGTCCTTTTAGTCACTACTTTTCTCCCACAGTTAGTCCTTCAGAATTTTTCTGTAGTATTGTCCAGTGGCTTAGATTCTTTCTCTGAGGTAAACATACCCTGGGGGCTATTGAATAAACAATCCTATTTCTGTCAGACCAATATGTACCAATAGCTCACTGGCCTTACTTTCCAAGTAAAACACTGCACATGAAATATTCATATTGTAGTCATTTTCCTTCAAGGATCACACCATATCAGTAAATCTCTCTTTAGAAGATCTGGTACCTGAACTCTGAAACTCAGGAATTCTTGAACTTGTGGTTAGCCACAAGGCAAATCCCAAAGCTGATGAGACCCAGAAAATCTCTCTTTTCTGTCTAGTTCACTAGATTCCCGAATCAAACATAAGCCTACCACTTGCTTGATATTTATGGTCTAAAAACTATATGACTTTCAGTTCCTTGTACCCTCTTCTCCACACGTCTGCTATCATACTCCCAGAAGCAGAAGAGAGCATGTACAGATCTATGGGGCATTTTATAGCTTCCTTTTTATTCCCCATGGGTTGCCGTGGTCAAAGAACGAAACAGGAAGTGGCCAACCTCCTGACAAAGGTCCTCCTCATTTTAGCTAGGCTAGTCCTCAGAAAGCGGACTGTCTGTTGCTGGGAACATACACAAAACCTTTTCAGCATAGAACCTGCCAGAGCATAAGGTCCATGGCTTATAGCCTTTAAGAACCCAGGGCCACCTCCACTCATGATGAGACATCAGAGTAAGACTTCATAGAGATATAAAGACAAAAATATGGAAGGAAAGTGCATAAGCAAAGAAGATGTAAAAATATTTCTATTTATAGTTGTTATTGTGCTTTATTTAGAGACGTGCTTCTCAGAATGTGGTCGGAGAATCTCTAGGGAGTCCAAAACAATTTCCAAAACAATTAATATTAGTACGATATTTTAATTACTAACATGGCAAATGTTGATAGCTATAACCCATAGAAACAAAAACTCTTTGGGGGACGCTCAGTCATTTTTAAAAGTAGGACTTCTGAGATCTATGATTTCATTTCATCCTCACAATAATCCTGGGAGGTAGGTGTTTCTATTGTCCTTATTTTACAGGTGAGAAAACTGAGGCAGACAGAAGTTAGGTAACTCTCCTGGTGTCATAAAGCTAATATCTGATGCAAAATTTGAACTCCGGTCTTCCTGACTCCAAGTTCAGCACTCTATCTGCTGCATCATCTCTTTAGCTAGAGCAATTCAATTCAAAAGAACTACAAAATGTGTAAAATCTCAGGACATTAGCTTACTAAGACACATACAAGATTTAAATAAATAAATACACTTAAATAAATTAATTAAATAAATACACTTAAAAAGGCTTTGCAGAAGCAAATTAAGTTTTATGTAGAGACATTTATTGTGTCAAAATCACCTAATTTAATTTACAGATTTATGCCAAACTACAAAAGGGTTTACTTAATGGAATTAAAGAAAATAACAACAAAATATATTTGAAGGAACGAAAAGTCTAGAAACCCAAAGGAAATGATGAAAAAATGAAGGAGTGAAGTAGGTCTAGCCATACCAAATCTCAAATCATATTATAAAGCAGTAATCATTTGGGAAAAAACCCACAACTATTTTGTACTGTTAAAAAATCAGAAAAGCAGATCAGTGGTACAAACTATAAAAGTAATACTCAAAAGCATTCACTCTCAGCCCTATTTTCTATAAAATCAAGAACATAAGCTACTGGGGGAAAGAACAACTGAAAAAACCTGAAAAATTTGTCAGAAATTGTTTCTAGACCAGTAATATACACAAGCTAAAATAAGCTCCAAATGAATATGTAAACTAAAAATAAAGTCCTCATTAAAAAAAAATAGAGGAAGGAAAATGGAAGGAAGTGTTTTTCATTTCTGTGGTTAGAATCAAGTAAGTAATAGAGGTTATTCTATAAGATAAAACAATCTGTTTAGGAAAGTATTGGCGTCAAATACCTCTGATGAAATTCTAATATCCAAGAGGTGTAGGGAATTGACACAAACATATAGCCAAGGGCCATTATCCAAGAGATAACTTGTCATAGAACATGAAAAAATTATTTTCAAATGAAGACATGCAAACTATCAACTACCATACAAAAACTATTCCAAAGGATTAATAATATGAGAAATGCAAATTAAAACAAGTCTAAGGTCTCACCTCATACTTAATCAAATTGGGGAAAATGGCAAAATAGTCACTATTAGAGGAGCTATAGTATGGGAAGACAAGCACACTAATAATTACACTGTTGGCAGACCTGTGAATTAATCAAACCACTGACGAAAACGAATCAACATTTTGCAAGACAAATCACTATACTGCTTACAACCTTTGATTTAGAGATCCTACAAATGGGACCATACTCCAAGGAAGAAAAATACGGAAAAAGTCAGATAAAATATTAATATTGGGGGGGCAGAGCCAAGATGGCGGCTGGAAAGCAGGGACTACCATGAGCTCCCCACCAAGTCCCTCCAAAAACATATAAAAATGGCTCTGAACCAATTCTAGAACTGCAGAACACACAAAATAGCATAGGGAAGCAGGGATCTAGCCCAGGTCAGCCTGGATGGTCTCTGGGTAAGGTCTATCTGGCACAGAGCTGGGAGCGGAGGGGGCCGGAGCTGAGTGGTATGGAGCCCAGTGTGGACGGCGTGGACCAACCAGACCAGGAGCCAGGTGGAGCATGCCCTAGCACCCTGAATCAGTGAGCTGCAGCAGTTACCAGACTTCTCAACCCACAAACACCAAGGACAACAGAGTAAGTTAGTGGGAGAGAAGCTGATGGGGACTGGGATAGAGTTTGTGGTTTGGCCACCACCCGGGGGGCAGCAGAGGTGGGGCAGCTTTAGAACTACTGCTGCAGTTGCTTCTGGACCCAGGCCCACCTGGTGGGAGGAATCAAGTGGTGGATCAGAGCAGGAGTGTAGAGCCTGCTGAAGATCTAAGTCTAGTCCAGGTTGGGGGTTCTTGGGGAAGCAGGAGTGCTGGTGTGGCAGAGCATCTGCCCAAGCTTGGAACATAGAACTCTGTACTCTACAAGCAGTCATATCCCACTGAAAAACTCAAGGATCAAGTGAGTTGGCTGGGAACATGGCCAGGCAGCGAAAATGCACCCAGATTCAGTCTCACACTCTGAAATCCTTCTTTGGTGACAAAGAAGACCAAAACATACAGCCAGCAGAAGTCAACAAAGTCAAAGAGCATACAACAAAAGCCTCCAAGAAAAACATGAACTGGTCTCAGGCCATGGATGAGCTCAAAAGGATTTGGAAAAGCAAGTTAGAGAAGTAGAGGAAAAATTGGGAAGAGAAATGAGAAGGATGGGAGAAAACCATGAAAAACAAGTCAATGACTTGTTAAAGGAGACCCAAAAATATACTGA